>OZ012625.1:46206264-47435516 GCA_963942485.1 Pediacus dermestoides | reverse complement strand
TCCAAAATTGATCAAATTCGTCGCAAGTTTTCTGAAATAATCACGAGCATGTTAAATTTTTCTCCGTTAGAAAAATTGCGTGCCATTCTCGATTTCTCTTTAGCAATTCTACTTCTGAACATGTTTAACTCTTTGACAACTGTACTCAGTAATTGTTTCCACGACCACCTTATTGTATTTTTTTGGCGTCCAGATTCCACATACATACGTGTTCCTTTGGATTTTCGAGTTTTATCGTTAGCTGTCATTTAACGCGACATTTTTTGCATTGCAGCAAAAGAGATATCTCATACATTTATCATGCAGCGATAGAGTCATTGATTTTTATTTATGGCTGGGATGTCTTTTGTTTTTTTTATTGAAAAATACAAATTTCCGATTTTTCTTGTGAAACTTAAAACTTTTATTCATGTTGCGATACATCGTTGGAAAGGTAATAAAAAATGCTATTTGACATTGCCAAAAAAACAATTGACGTCCATAAGAAAAACAAAAGTTGGTAATCGTATTTCAAAAAACAAAGGAGTTGGGAAAAATCTGACAACACCATTAGAAGTATCTTAAAAAAGTGCATGTAGAATGTCAAAGTCTCAACACCACAAAATCGATAATAAAGAAAATATTGAGCATTAAAGAAAATGCAACATTTTGGTTTTTCCCGAATATCTCGAAAACTAAAAGAGACATTCAAAATCTGTTGACTAATCTGAAATGACCATGAAATTCTTAAAAACTTTCCTAATTTAACCGTCTTTGTATCGCCAATAATAAAGAAGTTACCCATAGTGGAGTCACCAATTTGGGACACACTGTATACCGAACATTGAAGTAGTACCGGGTATTTTTTACATAATAATCTGTGCGTATTCTAGTTGTCTTTTATAAAACGTTTATTTAATAGAAAAAATTTAAATTGAGTCATGTGTCATTAAGACAATACACTAGAGGTTTGTCCAAAAAATCCCTTTTTATATTTTATGTGAACTGATCACATTCTTACGTAAACCCCCTAAAATAAATATTTCTTAGTATTTGTAAATTATCCCCCCTATTAATAAAAACTTCAAAATTATGTTGCAACGCTTTTGTTTGGTATTTTTAGTCCTAAACTCACCTGCCAACATGTGCATATCAGTAGGATCAATAACTCGAGGAATCCCCAGCTTATCACCAGCATCAAAGGCCGTCTTGCAGTTGCCTTTCACGTCATGCGGAGACAACGCACTAAAATCACTACAAAAACCAATTTTTTATTATCTACTTTGTTTATGTTTATCCACAAATAACTTACATTAAATCCGGCTCAAAATGATGAATTAGCGCACAAAATGCCATACCATTCCTCCAACTTGTAGTTAGATTCGTTACCATTACACCTGGATAACTTTTCGTCATTTCTTTACACCACTCCAACAAGTCTTGACCTAAATCATAATCAAGCAAGAGTTAAATCAATTAATTAATTACCTAAATAAATTTACCTGGAGTTGTTAATTTTTGTTGGTGGTTTTTAGGTGTTTCGATATGTTCCTTTAAATCTAACGGTTGCAAATTCAAACTAACTAACTTTTCTTTAACTGAAGGCGCTGTGCCTAAATAATCATTTTCACACTCTTCCTCTAAATTATCCAGAATATCAGCGCAATGTTCTGAATAAAAATCGCTTTCGTCCTCGTGAAAATCCCCTCGTTTAGGTGGAGGAATCGAAACCGATTTGACTAGTTTTGGTTTATCGTTTATAGGTGAGAAAGTTTCCGCTGTTGGTGTTTTATCATCCCTCGAAAGAGACTGTATACTTGTGACTATAAAACAAGACGTTATCCCATTTGCATTTTCTTTAACCCTTTAATTACCGCTAATTGGAGTGCTAGCAAAATCCGAGCCAGACAAACTATTCGTCATCAATTGCATATGTTGCGAAACCTCGTTCATGCTGTTTTTAATCACATTCTCATTTAAGGAATAATCCTCGTCCTCCACGTCTTCCAAAGGCGCTATATCATCACTGTTGTTGTTTACAGACATCAAAGAAGCCATAGACTGCATATCCTCGTCACTGGATTGCCAAACCAAACCAAACATATTTTGCGAGTTATTTTCAGACAAAATCAATGATCACAAACAGATATATTATCGACTTACGTTGCTTTTCCTTCCCGTAAAAGCACACAAGACAAGGTACATTCGAGTTTCGCACTGGTGATTTTCTTTGTTGTTGGCTTGAAGTTTATCTGTAGTTCACTTTGTGTGGATTCTATGCTAGCATGCTTCCGCATGTTTACATGGGCAATGGCAAGTTGTCGACGTTTTCCAGTCAGAGGAACCTTTAATTGATTAAAATTATGTATAACGGGAACTATTTAAAAGTATTTGGGTAATTGCTTACAGAAAGGCATAAAACAAACAGATTTGTTTTACGACGATTATTTTTGGAGCATGAAAATGGATGGTTGATAAATGTTTAAAAATGCTAAACGTAAACAAGTCATAAAATTGTATATTAAATACAATATTAATGATGTTATTAATTTAAAGTTATTCTAATGTAAACACGATGCGATAAAATTAAAAACCAAATAATTCCATTACATTTTATTTTTTCAATGTTATGTCTCAGACTTAAACTAGATAAGTAAGGAATCAATTTTGATACAATCACACCTAAGTCATAACTTAGTAGTATCCTTTCGATCATCACAGACATTAAATTAAAATTTAAATAAAAATAACCACAACAAAATACGTACATCTTCTATTATAAAAGACCAATCCTTATCCTCAAGTTCGTTGGTTCTTGGATCTCTAAATAATGTGACGGCTACTTGATGATTTTCAGGTACTGGCCATACGACAAGACCTTTGAAAGGATTTTGTAATGTTGGCTCCCACACCATCGGCGTGGAAGCCACTCTTCTTGACCTACGTGACCATACCAAGGATAATTTGTGTGGTTGCCTGGATCAAGAAGAAAATCGTAAGCACAAAATAGTTTACTGTGAACAGTAACATTAATTTTGTTGTTAATTAGTAGTCGGATCTAAAGTCAAGGACACTAGGATACAAAAAAAGCATTAAATAAGAGAGTATGTAACATTTATACTCTCACGATTCTTAGAAAAAAATTGTCTAGTTTCTCATCATCTCGAAACAATTTACGATAGTACGTCTTAGGTCTTTAGATGTGTTGACAGGACTTTATTTATGTAAAAGGGAAAGAAACGGCCAATAATGCACCGGACTAAGGTTGCTAGTTAGATTTACTGAATTAGTTGTCAATTTTTTTTATACAATTGTTATTTTAAAAATAAATAGTAAATATTTGTTAGATACTGTTTACGTATCATGTCATATCACTTTTCACGGACACGTTGTACTTATAAAGATTTCAGTTTTCTATCTAAAATTGTAAACAAACGTTTCTTTTAAATGAGGGTTTTATTAAAATAACCATCTATAAGTGGTATGATTTAGGGGAGAACATTAATTTTTAATGAAAGTTAACTATTACGTCTTCATCCTTATGTTCTAGAATGTAGGCCATTGCAAATCTCACAAAATGACGAAGACTCAAGATAAATATACATAAATACAGTACATATTTAGAATTGGAACTAAAAATATTTGGCGGAATATTTATACAGGGTGTCCCAGGAGTAATGTGAAACCTCTTAAGGAGTGATTCTTGAGAGTATTTCACATAGCCCTGTATACATTTTTTACCGCCAGTCCATGTTAGTTTTCGAGCAATCATCAGTTTAATGTTTGAAATGTATTTTTCAGAATACAAATTTTGTTTTATAAAATCGCAATTTTCAGCTAAGCTATTGGTTTAACAAAAAAATAGTTATATTCATTTCTTTTCTACATTAAATTACCTATCAGAAAGGTTTAGTAACTTTTTGTTAAATTCGTAACCGTATAAAAATTACATGCGTTGAAATCCAAAGTTTTCTTTATCTTAAATTTTCATGGTTGTTCATATTTTATTCAATGTTTTTCTAAAAATTTGCCCATAAGGTAAAAAATTAAATAGGGAGGTGAAAGAAAATTACATTTAAAGTAAAAAATTTATTTTCCAAATTACCGCTAATCGTCAATTTTTAGGAATAATTATTGTTTTTCGAAAATTCTACTGCTTTATATTTATTATTATTATTAAATATTATAATATTAAAATTTATCGTCGGGCAAGATTATGTTTAGAACAAAATGGCAACCATTTTGAACAACTACTACGTTACGTCACTACGGTTACGAATTTAACAAAAAGTTACTAAACCTTTCTGATAGGTAATTTAATCTAGAAAAGAAATTAATTTAACTATTTTTTTGTTAAACCAATAGTTTAGCTGAAAATTGCGATTTTTTAGAACCAAATTTGTATTCTGAAAAATACGTTTTCAAACATTAACCTGATGATTGCTCGAAAACTACCCTGGGTTAATGGTAAAAAATGTATACAGGGCTATGTGAAATACTCTCAAGAATCACCCCTTAAGAGATTTCACATTACTCCTGGGACACCCTGTATATGAGTTTGACTGACCTAAGGCGCTTAAACGGCCAATCAAATTAATACATTTTAAATTTTGCGCCAAATATTCAGAGTATCTACCAATTCTCTCAAAAAAAATACCGTTATTGCTTTGGATTTTTCGATATTCTGTAAAGTTGTCCCATTGGTTACATTAAAGTTAAACGAAATAAAATTACATTAATCTTTTATTATAGGTACAATATACACGTATACACAATAATAGGCAATATCGAGGACAATATATAATTACTCACGATGATGGTGACAAAAATGCTATAATTAGATATCGACTGGTATTTTCGCTTAATCGATGTAGGTAATTTTTTAAAATTAGTCTTGGTGCTTCCAGTATTAGAATTGTGTAAGAAAGTCCAGATTAAAAGTTTTTCCTTTGAATGATTATTTTACAAAGTACCGGCACCGGGGTTTTCCTTTTTTATAAAGTGGATGATAAAGTTATATCTTGCAAAAAATTACTGCTATTAAAATATTGAAATGTTTGTCAGAAGCGATAATAAAACCAGCTCTAAGTATATTTGTAATGTATTCTAGGAAACTAAACCTTATGATAAGAATTTTACCACATTTTGATTTGAAGGATGATTAAACAAATCAAACTAGTTTTGAAAATTGTAATTCAAATGTGTCATTTTTTGTTCTTTCTACATCTACTTATATTCAAAGTCGTAGAAAATTACTATATTTTTCTAATTGAAGATGAAGACACTCGCAGAAAAAGATTGTTATGAAGCACATGCACAAAGAGTCTTTTTTTACTTATGGGATTCCCATATTTACCTTCTGCTCGTGCAGTCAAAGGGTTTTTCATAAATTTAATTTACTTGTAAATAAAAATTGAGCTGATAACTTGATAACAACTTATTTATTTCGAGGACTTCCTGCTGGAATCTATGGGACTATAGGTCGAGGTATAGTTAGTCACTTATAACAGTAGAAAATTCTAGGATTTGGTAAGTATGAAAAAATTTCCTCACATTGCCAATTTTCCTGTCCTCTAAAATTAACTTATGAATTTATTTAGTCCATTGTTTAACAAATAAATTAGTTAGGTACATTATTTAGTTACAGAGTTAATTACATAATATCATATAACACACAATTAACTTGTGGTGTATTCATGTACATTTGTTCTGAAATTTGTAAAATATTATTTATAAAATAACAGTACATCCGAATAAAACGATCCGTATTTTAGAATTACAATCAGTGTAAATATTTGTCTACCTAATTATAAAGTATGATTTATTTGGGTCAAAAGCGAGGTCGTAAGTTTCAGATGGCATTCAAGAAATAAATCTGTTTCATGTAGTTATATTTATATACAAATTTCAATCTAAGTATAAGTTCTTAATGATTTCTCAAAAAATATTATAGAAAATACGAAAATTGAAAACTAAAAAATATATTTGGAAAATTGGTTCAAAATTGGAGTATCGTTTAATCATTAGGATATTATTTCAAAATTGAATTTTTAAATATCAACAGAGTTTATGGCCCAATTCTGCATTATTCTTGTAAATTTGTAAATCTATAGCTTACGTTAAACTATAAGAAACACATTTACAGAATCATAATTTTGGCAATTCTGTAATCTTTTCTGTGACTTATAGAGATGCAAATGAACTACTTCAAGTCGCATGTAATTTCAACTACAAATTATATTATTGTTATTAAATATTAAGTGATAAACGTGGGTTTATTGGAAATGCACTTATTATATAATATTAGGTTAGATATTTTCATAAATATGTAAATAATTAAGCGTTTATCGTTGTAAATTTATTTATTTGAATGTTTACACCACTTAGGTCCGGTATTTCAGTGTTAGTTTAAACCAAATTTGGGTAAACTTCAATTAGAATGTGAATTTTATCATTTTAAATTTGTATATTCTAAACGAAGTTTACCCAAATTTGGTTTAAACTGACACTGAAATACCGGACCTTAGAAAAAATCTAAAAATATTCAGTTACTTAGTCACAAAATGTTACCTACAGGAAAATTAGAACAGGCCTATATTTCAGTTCCTTTGATATATAATAATAACAATAACTTCTTCAGCAAATAGAGAACAGATTTTATTGACTTCTACTAACTGTAGTTTGTCCAAGAAAAAAGCTAAAAAGATACTGGTATCTACTGAATTCTGAAAAAAGTCTAAAATTAAGTGTAGCGAATACGTAAAAATTAAAATTAACAAATTATTGGTATTTATCACGATCTTTTAATAATAATCTAATTAAAATAATTAGAGTAGGTACCTATTGTTATATTAGATTCGAAATCCATTACCTATGTATTAAAACACTTCAATATAAATTTGACAACTAGAATATGGTTCTGTACGTTTTCCGACAACATCAAACCCACTCGGAAATATTAATTTATAAGGTAAGCTATAGAGATCCCAGAGGTCTGACGGAATAGGATTAAATATAACCAGGGAGAAAACTAAATTCATGAGAATAGGAAAAGAAGTAAAGAAGGCAATGGTGAAGATAGGGTGATGGAATTTGAAGAAGTGGGACACTTTTAATATTTGAGAGTTACAATAACGTGTAAGGGGGAAGAATATAAGAAATAAAATAAAAAATTATGGCTGAAAACAGAGCAAACTAGAAGCTACTGGACGCTTAATAGACCAGTCATGATGTACGCAACGGAAGCAATCTCCTTGACATAGGACGAGGGAAACAAGAGTAGCTGAGAGAAGAATATTGAGATGGATGTGGGGGCCAATTCGTACAGAACAGAATGAGTACCTATAGAGCAAGATCAAATAAGGAAATACTGGAATTTTTGGGGGAGGAAGACATAGTCAGAAAGATCAAACAACAAAGGGTAAAAAAAAGGCATCGACAGGAAATTATAAGTATAATAACAGAGTGGACCATCAGCATGCAAAAGAAGAAAAGGAAGACCGACGTCAACATGGATCAAGGAGGTGAAAAAAGATTTGTTCAGAGCAGGAATAGCTAATGGGGTAACAATAGCTCAAGATAGAAAGGGATGGCGGAATATATGTAAAGAAGTAACATATGGAGGAAAGAAGGAACTGATCCATCCCAAAAATTGCATCTAGAAAGCTACTTAGCGGCGCTACTCCCACCGTTTGTCACGCCATTCATTCTTAGAGATCCCAGAATTGCAGATTCTAGTATTTTTCATTTAAAAATACCTAATAAGAACAGATTCAAGAGTTCTCCAAAACTATTAATATGTTATTAGCAATACCTTATCCTTATATTTGAAAAAAAATCAATTTTGTAAAAGAAAATATCTGGACCAGAGGTCCAGTACCTACTATATGTCGATGCTTTAAATACTTAAAAAAAGAACACACCTACTTCTTCTAAGACTAAAGTAGGTCTACTCACTGACATTTTATTTTATTTTATTTTATAGGTACTATATTTTTAAAAGATAAGTAAGGGTTATCTCTGTAAAGTTTATAATTAGGTCAAATATTATTGAAAAACTCTGTAAAAATGCCAAGTTTCAGATTTCGTCAATTATTTATTTAAATAATGGGTTCTAAAAAACACATGCATTTTGCATTTAAAATTTTAATCGCGCGGTGGTACGTGTTAAAATTGTCCCGGGTGCCTTTAAACCGAGCTTTAAACTTTACTTCATCTTTTTTACATACCTCGATTATATTTTTTGGGTGAGGGCACAGAAATTTTTATAAAATTGTCCAAATAACGGCTACCCTATAGATGTCCGCAGAATTGGTCTATTAGTTCGTTAAAATAGATTTTTGCAATGGATCGTTTTCAACACTTGTAACATAAATAATTATTGTAACTTTTTTCCTATTTTTACTGTAGGTACGTAAAATTTGTTTGAAAATATCAGTTTCGAATTCTCTGGTGGCGTAACTTTAATCAAAATTTATACTTCTATTATCAAGGATGTCATATTTTAGGTAATAAATTAACACTATTAGGTACATTTTTAATTCGTTACAAAAAGAACTTTTTATGAAAATATGAAATTAACAATCTGACCGAGAATCTGACTCTAGGACTCTACCCATCAAAATTATTGAAATATATTTTCAAGGTAATTTTTTTCTAGCTCACCATATCAATAGTTTTATAATGAATACATGTTTACGAGGGGTAAACCACTACCTATTTAAGCGTACCAGATATCCAAATCGTGGATATCCGAACCCAAATTTCTTAAAACTTCCACGAATATCCAAAACTTCTACGGATATCCACGGATTTCCAGGGATATCCATGAATATCCAAGGATCTCCAAGAATTTCCATGGACTTCCACGGATATCCACGGACTTCCGCGAATATCCACGGAAGATGGTACGACATAAAATTGTCCCTAAAAGTCCTTAAATTGTTTGAACTGTTTATCTTATCCCGTAACTATACTGTGCTTAAACCTTCTTACCTAACGTCTATGATATTAATTAATTATAAACAAATTTAAAGTTTCCCACCATTCGGATTGGCTAACATCGCCCGCCAAATTAAAATAATCAACTTTTTTATTGAATTTTCTTTCTGAAAAGTAGCTTCGTCCGCAGAAGAATAATTTTATATTCGTATTCAGTGAGCTATTATACATCACTATAAAAAAGTTCAATTCAATCGGTGATATGTCCGGTATTGTAAAATCGTACCAAAAAACAAAAAAAAAACAAAATTAATTTTTTCACAACTAATTAACGACTAAAAAATGACAAATTTAGCACTACCTAACTTTCGATTTTGATACATTTTTACACTTACCTATGCTTTGCTAAGTTCATATGAAGTTAGCAAAAACTGATGTAATTTTTTAAAAACAAAAACGACAAAATTAAACTTTTTATAACTAATTAGCGACTAAAAAGCGGCTAATGCATTTGTCGGGTGATTTTCAAAAATTGCTTTGCTAACTTTATGGAAATTTGTATATTGTAAATGCAGTACATTTCTGCAAACTCGTTGTCTATTTTTTTACATCCATTATTTGAATTTTTCATAGTACATACCCGAGTACATACCGTAATTTAAATCACATCAATTGAATAGAAGCAATGTTACTCTAGTAATTAATGTTAAGAGTGTTAAGTAAACGGCGCGATAAAAATATTAAATTTGTAGATTATTGTTTTAACCGTTAAACTATAGTGCACATGCGTTAAACATTAACGCATGCGCACTCTCTTTTAAAATGCATTATATTTCCAAAGACATCCACATATTTCGAAAAATATCCATAGACTTCCACGGATATCCAAGGACTTCCACGGATATCCATAAAACTTCCACGGATATCCATGCATATCCACGACATGTGTACAAGGATATCCACTAGTGGTTTACCCCTCGTTTCCAACACTTGTAACATAAATAACTATTGTAACTTTTTGCTATTTTTACTGTAGCTACGTAAAATTTGTTTGAAAATATCAGTTTAGAATTCTCTGGTGGCGTAATTTTAATCAAAATTTATACTTCTATTATTATCAAGGTAGGTAGGTAATAAATTAAAACTATTAGGTACATTTTCAATTGGTTACAAAAAGAATTTTTATGTAAATATGAAATTAACAATCTGACTCTAGGACTCTACCCATCAAAATTATTGAAATATATTTTCAAGGCAATTTTTTTCTAGCTCACCCGAGCTCACCATATCAATAGTTTTATAATGAATACATGTTTACTTCTTATTACTAATATTTTCATTATTTATCTACCAAAGTAACAACATAATATAGTCTACAACTACTTAGAGACCTTTTGCAAAAAGCCAAAAAGCTACTAAAATCTGATTCAAATTCCAAACCTTCTGGCAATTAAAAAGAAAATATTTGCCTTGATCTAAGATATATATTCTAATATCTTTCCGAGTATCTTTCATTGCTTATTTCTCAAGTTATAAACGCCCTGACTGATAGAAACAGGAAAGATCGTAAAAGGATATTAAACCGTTAAGCGTTTAGTTTGCGGCGATGTTCGCTAGCAATAATTATTTTTACACATACGACTTGCTGTAAAGGTGATTTCATTTCATTTCATAACAAGAAATAAAAGCACAATAATTACGTATTTCGAAAAGTAAAAGTAACTGAATCATAAATCCAGCAACGAATTTGTTTAAATGCTTAGGAAAAGTTGCAAAAAATTGCTATTGTTTGTTTACTAGTCAATGCATATTGATTTTTCTAAAAATAGACCCACTTGTACGCAATTTAACAGTATATTAATAACTTAGTTAAACTATAAATTCGAGTATAACTTGAATACTACATGAAAACTAGACATTTTGTATTCAGGATATGACTCTTGTTGCAGTCAGATAATTTAAACAGGAAATAAACTTGGATGCATGAAGAGATTTTTAAACATAGAGGAAGTGTAAATGTATGCCATATACAGTGAGTAACAAAAATAATTTTTCATAACTCGCATTTCGTCATTTTCCCCTGGTAATTCAAATCTCAAATTAGTTCTTAGGTTGAATTACTTACTACGCGTGCACATATTATAAAATTATAAATCTCCACTTGAATTTTTGATACGTTAATACCTTTCTAAGTTATCACTAAAATAACACAACAAAGATAAGATTCAAACAAACATTAAAAGGTAACTTACACGTTAAAAATAGAAGGAAAAATTCACTTACCATTTCGGTGTAAATTCTACTGATAACTGATGATAGGAGACGGTGAATTGAAACTTGGCAGCCCTTTTATTCACCCTCTGCAGTCTTTTCCATACCGATCCCATAGTGGAATCAACTTTGGCAGCAGACATAATTAAAATCTTTGTTATTCACACAACTAAATTGTCGGGAGGAAGCGCATTTTGAAGCCAGCTAAACAAAAATATGATAAGCATGCGGGTTTTAACACAAGAAAAAAAAATTATGCTATCTCGTGTGAGTGCTATCTTGTTTCCTCTACTTCTATCACAACAACACTTGTTTTGTTACCAGTGTTTTGCTGGTGAAACCGATTGCAGCAAGGATAAATATTTATTGGTGCTTATCGATATGACAGAAAATAAAGCAATTTATGTTATCGAAATGATCAATTTGCATTATTTGCGAGTACTTTGACATTAATACTATTAACCTTGTATGAATCACTTGACACTTAGGTCAGTTTTAAGACATTGACAAATTTCCAAATTATTTTACGCACTATGTAATTTTTTTGCAGCAAACACCAACACTCACATACCTGCCACTTTAGCCCACAGTTTAGTGACGCATTATTGCTAAATTATGTCCTAATTTAACTAACACTAATAAAAATTTCTGTTATTTATATGCACAGATGAAGAACATGAAAAAAACTAAATTGCTCTCTCCTGTCACTGTCAAAGTACTGAGTGATAAAGTAGAGAACTGTGATGTGCAAGTGGAAATTTCGGTAACGCAGATTCCTATGTAGTTAATATTGGGTTGGGAGTGGAGTTTAGAGCTTGTCTAATAGATGGAAGCACATACACGGGACAATATTTTTTGAAATTTTATAAATATAAAATGACAATATCATAATATCTCAAAATAAGCATAGGTATAGAGAAAACGAAAAAAAATTGATAATTTAATTCTCAACATAGTCTGAAAATATGTAGAGTGTTCCATTTGAAAAAAATATATTGATTTTGTAATTTTGTAAAAATTAAAAATATCACAATATCTCCTAAAGTATTTCAGATATAAAGAATGCTTAATGAAAAAAAAATGGAGTACTTACTTAATTCTTTTTAGCATAAAATAAAAATATTTAGAGATGCCAGTCAATTTAGCTTTTACCTATAATTCATCAGGAACCCGGAAATAATCGATAAAGCGGGAATATTATTAAAATTGCAAAAAACTAAAAATAAATAGAAATTCTTCTATTTATACTTTATTTTCTATTAATTTTGCCAATTTTTCAAACAATGGGAACATTAACTTTTATTAATTTTCAATGTTTTTACTTATAAGCTATAACAAGACGAGAATAAAAAATTATATACAGGCTGTTTCAAATTCGCTTCTCACTACTGGGATCTCAGAAACGGTAACAGATACAGCTTTGGTTAAATTGGGGCAAAGTTGCGTAATAATGTCGCCAATAATAAGACGTTAAGAAATCGAAAATATCTTTTGTGGTTCTGGAGATTTTTGGAAAAAACCAAAAATTTGCCTTTTCGTTTTTATTTTTTTCTGCTCTTATTTTTCAAGATATCGAAAAACCAAAATCACTTTGCCATGGACACTTTTTGTGCTTTATAAAATGACGTTAAAATTTTCGTCGTGCGACGTTTCGTTTTTCCGCTGACGTCATCAACTCCATTTTTTTAAATACGGCCCTGTTTTTTTTTCATCGTTTTAAGTAGTTTTTTTTATGTTCTATAAAATGGCGAATACATTTTTTCCATACGACGTTTCGTTCTTGTGTAATCATCGGGTCATTTTTTGAATACTTACGGCACTGGATTTTTTTAACAATTTCATCAGTATTTTTTTTCATTGTACAGTCCATCATCAGTATTGACGATTCCATAAGTGTTTATTTTATAAAATTATTTAAAAAAATTAATTCCATTGTTCTTATTATTACTACTAACAATAAATAATAGGTTAGTTTGATTTATTATAAAAAGAAAATTATTATTATTAAAGTTTGCCAAAATGTGTGGATATGAGGAAGTGAGGAAAATTACTGATGAAATTGAAAAAAAATCCAGGGCCGTATTTAAAAAATGATCTGATGATGATTGCACAAGAACGAAACGTCGTATGGAAAAAATGTAAACGCCATTTGCTAGAACATAAAAAATGCTACCTAAAACAATGAAACAAAATCCAGGACCGTATTTAAAAAAACTGACTTGATGACGTCAGCGCAAAAACGAAACGTCGCATGAGGAAAAATTTAACGTCATTTTATAAAGCACAAAAAGTGTCCACGACAAAGTGCTTTTAGTTTTTCGATATCTTGAAAAATAAGAGCAGAAAAAAATAAAAACGAAAAGGCAAAAATTTGGTTTTTTCAAAAAATCTCTAGAACTACAAAAGATATTTTCGATTTCTTAACGGCTTATTATTGGCCACATTATTACACAACTTTGCCCCAATTTAACCAAAGCCGTATCTGTTACCGTTTCTGAGATTCCTGTAGTGAGAAGCGAATTATTTGAAACAGCCTGTATATTGGCAAATTGCAGAACATTTTTCCATGTAATATTTTCTAACTATCCGTAAATTTTCTCCTTTTTTTTTGTCAGAAGAGATTTTTTCGAATTTTTTCTTTAAAAATTCAAATTTCTGGAATGTTCGGTCCTGGTAATAATGATAAAGTTGCAATTTTTTGTCGCGGTAATAGTAGTTTAATAAACAAGAGTGTTATTAATCGCCGATTAACACTCATGTTGATTACAATATTTTTTTGTCGATCGCTCTTTATTAGGATGAAAATAATCCAAATTCTGACATAATATGCAATAAGTCAAAATACCACTGACATAATTAATTAATTTCGGCAGGTGTCAGTTCCAAATGCATGTTTCAATAATATAATATATTGTTGGTTACCTAGCAAATCTCAACAATGTTTTTAATGTGCCTGTATGCATTAAACTGAGTTATTAATACACTCCTTTTATTACATTAACTAGATCTTTAATAAACGATCGACAAAAAAAAAACGATTTTCATTGCGCGGTGTATAATTTCCTCTTTTAATTGTATCGGGAACTTGTGATGCGGAATTGCAATTTCGCAACAACGGTATGAAACCACGATTTAGATGCAATAACAAATTTCCCTCATTTTACGACAACAGCAAAAACACGAAAAATTATTTTTTTTTGCACAAGTTTTCATGATCGTGGAAATAAATAAAAAAATTCGTTAAGTTAGCACGAGGTATAAAACGCATATTTAAATTATAATTCGAATTTGTTCCGTTCTGTTTTATCTGGAACTTGTAAAATTAACAGCGAATATTTCTTCTATATTTTACAGAATTTTGAAAAATACGTTCATATAACAAATTACCACCATATTATTTTAAATGAAGCGTCCTGTATACCAGGACAGGATGAGACAAGTCTTAGCCAAATTGCGTGCCATTGAGGACCATGGTCCACTATCAGTTTTGTAGATTAATTTTCATGTTGCCAAAAGTTGTAAAATTATCCATTAATATTTAAATTTGAATAAAGTTTCATTATTTTGGTGATTAAGCCTGTTGATTTTTTTCTCATAACTTATGTCCCATACGTTAGGTAACCGGTTGTCTCCTTTACTTAACAATCACGTTTCTTCTAATAGTAAGAAAAATAAAAGAAATTTCGCCGTATACTTATGGCTCTGTCTACCTTTACTTAGGTTTTATCAAAGATGGTTGGATGTTGGATGGTGTAGGTACCAATAAAATAAATAAAATAAAGGGAAGCCCTTATGTGCAGAAGTAGACAAATAATTTCTGTGGATCAGAAAGAAAAATAAGTAATCATCTTCGTTTTTTAAATAATTTATTCTTAACATGTAATTCTATATATTTTACAATAAAAAATAATGATCTACAATATACGGTAATAAATATAAAATTACTTAAGTAACAAATAATGTAGCTTATAATTTATTATAAAATCTTTTTCGAAAAAACACAAAAATATATGACACATTAATAAAAATATGCTGTTAAATTTAAACAATTCAACACAATTTCAAATATACTTTTTAACATATTATGTTAAAATACATTTAAAGCCTAATCATAACATTTGTTTCATTCATAATAATTAGTCATAATAATTATTGTAACATCACATATATTGGAGATTTCTAGGTAGTTTTTAACTAACATTATTTTATTATATTTAATTTTTGGTATAATATTTTATATAATAATAAAATACAAGTACACGCACGAGATGAATATTAACATACAAATATACGAAATAAATAAATAGATTTACAAAAATTATATCAAAGTTCAATGTAATAATTATTATTTGGTAACCATTTAACTTATTTGTAGTTTAGAGGGTAAAAAATCTAGTAATAAACGGTTTCCAAATAATTAATAATGAAAGTCACCCAAAAATAACACTGTGAAGAACCAAATCATGCACGAAATGTATACCAAGAAAGTACAATTAGTAGCTGATGAGTTTATTTACACATAATGTGATTTTTTTACAACAATAATTATTCTATAGATGTATTTTGTCAAGAAATGCTGCTAAATTATAAATAAGTACATACGTAGACATGTAATAATTATCTTTAATAAGAATTTAAACGGAAACTATAATTATAGTCAAATTCTTGACAAACACATCTTGATTTTAAGTGAGAAAAATTTGATAATTTATTTACAATTCGGCTTGATCTAGACTATTCGGTTGATAAAAGACATCATTAACATTTCGTCCGTCTCGTTTTGGAAAAACATGGTCATAGTACTTTTCATTATCGTACTGTAACGGTTTCGGCCTAGGTTTCGACTCCTTATTTTTGTTATAACGTTTGTTAAGAGAACGGCGAACATATTTGTTATCAGTTGGCAGTGAAGCTCTGTGGGAACCCATAGCCATAGTTGAATATGACCAATTGTCATACGCTTTAGGAGTTGTGTATCTATTAAAACTATGGTATTTGTTATGGTCCTGGATGTGGTAACTCTTTTCAGTACCATTATCGTCTGATTCGTAGAAATCAGGCGATAACACACGACTTTTGTTTTGATGTAGACCAAAGTAGACGTTCTCTTTTGGTTTTTCTTCTATACTACTTCTACCATTGAATGTAAGTGTGGTTGGCTACATATGTACAGCATCATGTTAGATTTGTGTTAGTTTTGACAAAGCTGTTGGAAACGAACAACAATTTCATTCGAAAATTTTCAAAACAAACTAGCCATTTATTTAAAGATTTAAAGAAAATATATGTATAATAAATACTTATAGGAAAATGTAAAAATAAAATATCAATTTCTTAGAAGGAATTTGTTGTGAAAATTAAAATTTGTTTGTTCGTTTCCAACCCTGTCTACAAAATGCGTTTGATGATGAATATAATAAAAAGAACTAGTTCTATGCTATGTTCCCTGACAGGAACAGGATGAATAAAGTAATAGTAGAAGTGTAGTAGTGAGTGTAATTGGTGATCTTCCAACGGCGGCTTTCAGAATTAAAATCAAGTGAGGTGGTTTGAGAATGTGCTCAGGACAGGAGTCTGTGTGGAAAATCCAGTGTCAGTGTATGTACAAATTTTCACATCTTTCCTGTCTCACTTTCTTATTCCGAAACCACTATGTGTTTACTTAAATTGGATTGAGACAAAAAAGATTGTTTTTATGTTAGTGTTAAAAGTGCAATTTTCTAAAGTTATATATTATTTACAAACAAGGGGTACCACATTAACCTTATAAAAAATTCACACCACCTGTTTATAAATAAATTGTGTCTGAAACCAAAAAAGCTTTTACGGATTTTCAGTAAAACGATTGATAAATAGAATTTAGAATATTTTTATTTATATCTGAAACGAGCACTAAAGTTTGAAATAAAAATTCATGTCCGAATGAACATCACTCCTAATTGCAGTTACAACCGTCCAATAACCTACATTACGTAATGGTATCATAAATGAAATCACAAAAGTTTTACTGCATATTATTACAGTCATTACATTACCGTAATGCAATTTGCTTGTAATTTAGTAAAATAACTGGGAAGCCTCTTTAATAGTCTGTTTAAATAGTAAATCAAACTGACTATAATTTAAGATAATTATTACGGTTTCATTATATTCGAAAAGATTAAAAATAATATTTTTATATGCATATTTTAGTTAAAAATACAAGCTCTGCGCTTTCAGTTAATTTAATTCGTTTCATCAGGCCTTTATATAAATGTAAAATATTTCGAAAAGATAAAAACATCTGTATTTTAAAAGGAATGGTACTCAGGTTTCTAGTCTTCTTGGTACTCAGTATCCTATTTTAAAGAGGTTATTTGATGATAAGTACCGGCTTATACGAGCCCTAACAACTAAATATTCGGACAAAAGTAAATTTTTGAAGTATGAAAGGAGAACTGGAAATTTTACGCAAATAATTAGTAAACACCTAACAATACAATAAGATAAAGCCTTAATAACAATATTATGCATGGAAGAAAATTATTTATTGGATTTAACAATATTTTAACCTTAATAATTAGCAAACTTTACAAAATGAATTTGCAACTAAATGTTGGGATAATTTTTAATTTAGGACCATTAATAAGAGGTTACGTCTCCTTTTGCTTTAATACCTGCCTGTATTCTAGCAGGCATTGTATTTATCAAATTTTTGTACAATTCTGGCGTGAAACCGTCCCAAATGTCTTCTATTTTGGTCTTTAAGTTCTCTCTGGTTCTTGGTGGATTATTCCGTAGAATACGTTTAATTTTATGCCAAAGAGTTTCAATGACATTTAAGTCCGGACTGGATGAGGGCCATGAAAGCACCTTTATGTCGTTTCCCCAGTTTCAAAACTGTGATTTTTTAAAAACAGTCGTTAGAAAATTACGTCACATTTTTCAAGTACAATTTTAAAGCTACGAAATATGCCTAAAATCATCAAATAAAGACTTGGAGATTTTTTGTACATAAAACCAATATCCAGCTTTGCAATAAAGTAAATTTTACCAAAATCCAACCAGTGGTTCCAAAACTGTGATTATTTTAATGTAGGTAGCACCCTCAAAAAACACGTTTTTTGAAAAGTGAACTGTGGAACTCGAAAAAAATGCAAAAAAAATTCATATTAATATTTCAGGATTTTTTCAATATAGTACGATTATTGAGCTTTGATTTAAATGTTTTTTGCCACAATTCCAACCAGAGGTTTCAAAACTGTGATTCTTTAAAACAGTTACTAGAAAATTTTATCATTTTTAAAGGTGCAACTTTGAAGCTCCGATAAATGCCTAAAATCACCGAATAAAAACTTGTGTAACTTTTTTGTAAAGAAAACCAAGTAAATTTCATCAAAATCCGACTACTAGATCCAACGTTTTGAAAATAATAATTCTTTGTTTCTACAATTTTCCCATCCTACGGGGTTAAAGTGCCACAGTTTTGGAACCGCCGAGCGGATTTTTACGAAATTTACGATTTTTTATAACTAAATGTTGGCATTATAACAGAAAAAACCATCAATATTATGAAAGTTAATTTAGATAACTCTTGCGCGTATGGAAAAAAGACAATCAAATTTACTTTTGTCCGAACATTTAGTTGTTAGGGCTCGTAGTTGATAAGTTGAAATTACATTATCATAATATTTATTTATTTTAAATGAATCATAATGTTATTGTAGTAAATCCAAGATACAGCAGTAACTAGAAATTGTCTGCAGAAAGATAAATTTTTACGATAAATCTAGAAATAGTGTCCTCAATTTTGTTGGTACGAAGTTTAATTAGATATTAAGAGCTATGTATAATAGTTAAATAAATTTGTCATTATTTAGTACTCCTGTTAGACTTACAGTATCAATTTTTATCGTTGTGAAATCACAGGGTTTTTGATTGACTGCCAAATTTATATTTTTGCAAAGTTATAATCAAAGTTATCGCCAAAAACATCTTCAAAACTTTTTTGACAATTTATGAAAAAGTTCTTTTAACTGACTGATATCTCCTCTTGTGTGCAGAGAAAGTGATTTGGTTTGAAGCCATAGTTGTGTTCCTAGTGATTTTCCTATCAGTAGAGAAGGATTGCATGCCTTAGTAGGAAATCTAGTAATCAGCTTAATAAAGCTGCTAGACTTCGTATAAGTAAACCAAATAGTGACTCATCTGATCAATTGTCTGAGGAGGAGAGAAGTTTAGTAATTTGTAAGGCTTCCTGTAGTAGAAGAGCCAGTAAATCCACAATGGCATCCTACTGGCTGACATTACAAGCTACCTGAAATCTGACCCAGAGTTATCAGAATGGCTAGAAAAAGAAGGTCACGAATTCTAATTGATTTCCAATGAAGACCAACGAAACTGCTTATGACCGCTATGTGACTACAAAAGGTGGTACAGCACCGATACTGGTTACTTATCAAGTGGTAACCAATGCAGTTTCCCAAGAAACTGACATGGCGACACTCCAAAGAGACATCCATTTCATTATTGCCTTGTTTCTTAGGGGCGTTTATTATAATAAAATTAGAGAGAACAGTGAGACTGCTCTTAAATAAAAAAAGCGATCTTAAAGGAAAAATTAAACATAAAACTGCCAAAAGAGCTTCTTGGGACAGATGAGCAGTGCCACCATCATCAAGAAGGAAGATGGGTGCTTCACTGGGGCTATTTACCTTTAACGCAGTAACAAATTTGTTCACTTGGCATGGAAAATTCACTAGTGCAGTTGCTCATGCACCTGATAGAATTAGGGAATTAAGGCCAAATGACCCTAATTTAGAGGCTGTAATTCAAGAGGTCTCAAACATGACTCAATAATTAGTTTAAAGTGACAACGTCTGACTACAGAGAAGGCACAGGAAGAAGATTATATTTTTGCGAAATTAAATCTAAATATTGCTAGTTTGTTTTCTGATTGTGCAATTTGATTTTTTTGTTCTTGGGGTATAGTATTGAAAATAATTTGTAAAAATGTTAAATACATTTTTTTACAGTTGTGAGTACCTAATTGTTTATTCACCTATTCTTTTTTCATATTTCTACTGAGTAAAATACTACAAGGCACGAAATCATCTATTAATAGCTATGGTTTTTAAAATTTTGATATACAGGGTGATTTAGGTTTTAATGCACAAACTTTAAGAGGGTATTCTATGTCACAAAATAAGAAATAAAGTTCATATAAACATGGGTCTGAAAATGCTTTGTTCTTGACATACAGGGTGATAAAAGTACCTCTTCAAAACCACATTTTATTACATGGGTATCTCTAATTTATAATAAACAAGATACGAATTTGACATTTGGGCTATAGTATCCTTATAACAAGGTCAACTACCAGGGCAAATTTGAAATTTCTGCGTCAATCCAGACGCGTAGAATAGGGGTGGCATACACACTCATTATGTACTTTTTGTACCATTTTAAAATTTATAAATTTTTACTCGTGTCTTCAGATAAAAGCGGTAAGAGATACGACATTTTGACAAGAGTACAATTTTTCAGTGACTGAATCAGCGATTCAGAAAAATCACAAAAAAAATAAAATTATACAGGGAGTTTAAAAGATATGAGCAGAAACATGTATGGGTCACCCCTATTCTACGTTTCTGGATTGACGTTGACCTTCTCACAAGGATATTATGGTTCAAATTTCAAATTCGTATCTTGTTTATTATTAGAGATATGTAATAAAATGTGGTTTTGAAGCGCTACTTTTATCAGCCTGTGTGTCAAAAACAAAGCATGTTTATATGAACTTTTTTTCTTATTTTGTAACGTAGAATACCCTGTTAAAGTTTGTGCATTAAAACCTGAATCACAGTGTATAGATGTAAATTTTGTAGCATATCTTCATTTTTATTTTAAAATTATTTTCCAGAATATACAACTTATATAAATTGTCAGTTTTGGTTTTAAAATCAGCTGTATTAATTAAATTAATAAATATTTTTAATGAAATTGTTAAAGATCATTTTGTCTCCTCTAATTTTTTGAGCTTTTACATTAATGTGTAAAATAAATAATATTTCTACAGATGCTCTAGATATATTTTATATTTTAGGAGGTACCTGGTAAAATATTGTATCCGAAAAAGCTTTTGTGGAACATTAGACAGATTGTTCATAATAATTGAATATTATTATATTTCATTAAAAAAAATATTGCCAATACTACTGTGTGTTGTATATAGTGCAGGTGCATAATATTTACAAAAGTGCATTAAAAAGTGCTGTTAGTGTCCAAACATTTCAATTTCATTCGCTATTATTTACAACTTTTCTACAATGTTTTGGTTATTGAAATTTTAATTGTTTTAGTTATAAAAATTATACATATACTGGAAAATAGAGATTATTCACCCTGTTTAATATTTTGATATTTGTACAAATTATTGTCGATTTATGATTATGAATTATTTACACACGTTTGTTAAAGAACAAATCTCTATTTTCTTCTGGAAATTAAGGTAAAGCAAAAGAAAACTCAAAGAAAAATAATATTTTAGTCAATTTGGTAATGATTCTTGTAAACCAATTAAAAACTATTACAGTCAATTGTAATTCTAAATAGATTACAAGATTAATCTTTTTATATTCTTAACATATTAGTTGATTCTGCAGCACAGTTACAAATAAAAATTTAGACTACATAAACAATAAAAAAATCAAATTATATTATATTAGATTAAAAACTTTCGTCTTATGTAAAGTTTATTAATATTGGTATAGTGCAGGTAATAAGTACCCAAAAACAAACAGTTCAAATAAATTGCAGTGACCATTCGTGGGAACTGTTTTGAAAATTTCGTTACAGCAAATAGAGAAACCGAAAAAACATATAAATTTACTCTGCCTCAGCTGTTTTGTTTTTTATTTCCATTAAAAATAATCTAAAATCACACAAATCCAATTGACGAAATACAAGTTTTGCTCGGTGGGTTTTTCTCCTTGCGTCCTTACGAACTGAATTACGATGTTGGGATTGCTCAAAAACATTTCGGTTCTAAATTGAATAAGGGAAATTTGGTTAGTGAAGCCGCTAGAGAAGATAAATCATTTTGTTGCCATTTGCTAAGTTATTAGATTCTGCGGAAAATAACGCTTACGCCTTATTTATTGTGAGCTTTGGTGTTACACCGACGTTTACTTTTTCTCTAAAACAACAGTTGGAGGAAAATATTAAATGCGTTTTAAAATGATAGTAATGCGTGGTTTGATAAGCATCTCGGAAAAAAGTCACGTGAAGGTGTCGTTATTACATCTGTATTGGGTTTGTTAACTTGGGCTTGAGCAAATAGTAATTTCGTTGGGAAATTAGAGATTGCATGACTAGAAAGTTATTGTTTTCTGTTGTGCTTTTTCTATAATCCGTTTTTAATTTTCTGTTGATGTTGTAATTATTGACCACGACTTTTTAACGAGATAATATGTTTTTCGAAAACTTCTTTCTATTTGTTATAGTAACGGAGATCATTAAGATAAAAAGTGATTTTAGTGAAACTGTTTTAATTTTCTTTAATTATACCAAAGCGTTATATAAAAGTGTAAGGGAAAATATTATTTTCCATGCCATTTTAAATTTTAATGCTACAGACTAGTAAAGGTTATTAACGGGATATTGTCCAGTTTAATTACATTGTAGCAATAAATGAATTAGAAAGAATTTCACACTTAGTAAGCTTAATTGTATGAAATAAAAGCATGCACTTTGTTCGGCCGAAGATTTTAATGAGCAAACCCTTTGGTAAATCATCAAAAGGATATATTGTGCATTTTATTTATTGGCGGCAACATAGGGCAAATCGTTAACCAACCAACCCAGCGACAAACAACAACAACAGCGTTCGGCATACATATTGAACACGCGGTTTGGACATTAGTAAACACATCATAGATTATCAAAGAGGGGGTTGTTATATCGACACATTTAACCCTCGCACGCGCTTTATATTTAATATTTGTTGTCCTTTCAAAACAGTTAACACTTGTACTCGATAACCGTAGCGGGTCGGCCATGTCCTAAAATTGGCCCACCACGCCGCGGCCCGAGGGTGCAGTGCTACACTCTAGTGGGGGGTTGCAGCACCATTGCGGCCAGACGTACCTTCATTGCTTCTGGACTGCCTCCGTGGCCTCCCCGAGGTGTCGTTGTGTAAATGGCATCGGCCGGGATACCCCCCGGACCTGTTGCTGTTTTTTCGATGTCGACTTTTTGACTGAAAAGCAAGAGTGTATTAGAATCATTTATTAGTTTTGGTTTATTTAGGAGTGTAGGAGGGATTCAGATTCCAGCAGTTTTTGATCAGACCATTTTATCTTAACTCATTTTTTTTAATTTTACATGATCATGAAAAAAATCGATGAATTTTTAAGTCCCTGTATAGCTTTTGAAACTACAATTATAAAAATTTCAAGATAAAGCAGCTTTTTATCCAGAACAACCCTTCATCAAAAACATTTTTTTTCCGAGCACCATTGTATAAGCTACGTAAAACCTTTTCGGAATACTTATTAATAAGACAAAATTTGCAAAAAAATTCAAAGTCGACCTTATAAAAAACATAACAATGAAACTTTGTTTTCACTCTTTTTTTAAATTTAAATTGGTTTTTCCATGTAGGTAGGTACTATACTTTTACATAATTATATTTTTATATTCGGAAAAAGATGTTAAAGGTTTTGATGTAACAGTAGAAATTTATTTGAAAACATCACATTCAAGCATGGAAATGTTTGTAAAACAGTAAACAGTTTTAAATTGCAAATTTTAATAGGTATATGCATTCAGCACTTTAAAAAAATGATATACATGCACATATAGAAAGAAAAAATAAAATGTTTTCATATGTAACAAAAATATGTTAAAAAAATACACCTTTGACATTAATGAATGAAATTATTTAATTAAAATGAGAAGTTATACAGGAACACCTCGTCAAAAGTGCATATGCTCCCTCAACTGAACAAACTATTGTAAAATTATTATGTATACTACCTATGTATTGATATCAATTTTAAAACAATTTCTTTGAATCTTGTAAATGTTCTTCTTATGTTTTGTGAATTTCATGAAACCTAATTAAAACTTTTTGGTTGAGTTTCCAGCGGTCTTAGTGACATATAAACTTCCATATAATTATCGCAAATCAACGTAATTTTTAAGAAGGCGCTTAAGCGATATGAGATTGGTTTTTCTGCGGATGAACAAAAAAACCTGAAATATCTCAAAAAAGGCCAGTATTTGTTAAAGAAGTGTATTGGATGGCGAGCTAACACTGCTTTATTTGTATTTACTTTTAAAAAGATGTAGATCTACTAATTTTAAGAATGAATATAAAAAAAATAGCATAAAAATATACAGGGTGTCCCAGTTTATATCGTCAGGATTTCACCAGTCGATAGTTTAGTGAAAATTAAAGGTGGTTTGTCTAATAAACTATGGTCGAATGTTGCTTCCTTTTTGATGTACAGGGCATTAAAGAAAATAAATTATTTTAAATAGTTTGCTATAAATCAATAACAAAAAAAGTTAGTCTTCTGAAATTTTGCATAGATCTTTTTTTTGTATTCTCTTATTAATAGTGGCTGCAATTATTTTATTTAGAACACAGATGCGTGCGTACGGGTTTCTTCAAAAACGTTTTATTGAATAAAACGTACACCACTGGTTTTTTTTGCAGCACCAATATGCAGAGAGTATTTTCCATTCAATTTAGAAACTTTTTTGTATCTTACAATTTCTTGATAACTTAACGTTTTCTTTTTGTTATTTATTAAAGAGGTTCTTCCCTATTAGCTTTCCGAAAAAAGCATCAGTAGGTACAAAGTTGTAGAGAAAAATATTTCCTACAACTTTTCTTTTAATATTTTTTTGATATTGTCAATATTTAAAAAGATATTCAACAAATAAGTTGTAAATTTTAGGGAAATTTTTCTCTAGTTAGGTACTACTTACTACTACTACTTACTACTCTTTCCCCAAAATTTTCAACTTATTTGTTGAATATTTTTTTAAATATCGACAATATCAAAAAAAGTTTAAAAGATAAGTTGTAGGAAATATTTTTCTTTACAACTTTGTACTGACTCTTTTTTTCGAAAATTTAATAGGAAAAAAGTTATTCAATAAACAAAAAAATCCAACCCTTAATTGAGGGCTGGTGAAGGAAGGGCGGGGTCTACGAATACACAAACTCAGTTTTAAACTTTCAGGGTGACCCTCTAGAAAAGTCTACAAAAATTGGCTGTAGCGTAAAAAAAGTCTATTTGAAGCCTTTTTTCTCTCTTATTTACTGTACTATTAGGTTATTTTGAGTTAAGTTATCAAAAAATTATAAGATACGAAAAAGTTTCTAAATTGAATGGAAAATACCAAAGCAACAGCAGCCTTCTGGGCATGCCGCAAACTTTTTGATAATACTTGGGGGCTAAAACCAGAAATGATTTATTGGTCATACGTTACGGTAATAAGACCCATTGTCACATACGCGTCTCTAGTATGGTGGACAAAAACTAAAGAGAACACGATGCAGGCTAAGCTGTATAAATTGCAGCGGCTGGCGTGTTTGGGAATAACAGGAGTCATGAATACTACCCCAACAGCAGCTCTAGAAACCATACTGGATCTTACACCTCTGCACATACTAGTGCAAGAGGAGGGTCTGAAGGATTCTTTGAGACTCGCCCAAACCAGGTGACCATATAGGACACCTGAAAATACTAGACGAAATATCACCAGATTTTCTAGGAAAACCATCGGAAGTGATTCCGAAAACCTTTGACTTTGAAAGAACATTTGAAGTGGTTATACATGACCGCCAGGTCGCCAGAAGTCAAACTATGCAGTCGAAAACAGACTGCTCCATTTGGTTTACAGATGGATCGAAAACAAATAAGGGGACGGGAATAGGCATTTATGGTCCTAAATACAAGGCATCAATAGCCCTAGGTAACACCCCAACAATCTTGCAAGCTGAAATACTTGCTATAGATCTATGTGCCCAAGAATGCTTACGAAGGAACATTAAGGGCAAAAGACTATACATAATGTCTGATAGCCAAGCAGCGTTGAGAGCTCTAGACACCCAGTGCATAGAATCTCTTACTACTTTGGAATGCAGACAATCCCTCAAGAAGCTGGCTAAGGGTAATAAAATTACCCTGAGCTGGGTGCCAGGTCATGAGGGAATAGAAGGAAAGAAATAGCCGACAACCTTGCGAGAAAAGGGGCGGAGGCTTTACCCATAGGGCCTGAACCATTCTGTGGCCTAAGTAAGACACATACAAGGGAGGAGGTTCGCAAATGGGAAATAAAGGCAAAAAAGACATACTGGGCTAATATCCCAGGTCAAAGACAGGCAAAAAAGTTTATTGACTATTCGCCTCAGAAAGCTAAAGAGCTTCTTCTTCTGTCAAAGAATGAGATAAGACTGGTTATAGGTCTTTTCACCGGACACTGCCCAGTGAGATATCATCTCAATAATCTGGGCCTAGTGGAAAGTTCTACCTGCAGAGTATGTGAAACGGAAACGGAGACTGCCGAGCACATACTTTGTAAGTTCAGTGCGTTGGCGCATCTAAGGGTCACTCATTTTAAAAGTGCGGAAATAACGCCTGATATAGTGAGAGAAACGCCTCTCGGAACTATTCTTAGCTTTGCTAAGAAGGTGGAATTTCTGAGATGATACTATGAGTAGGGTATGAACAAAAGATCAAAGGAATGGTCGCAGTTCTGAAAGGCAGCTAGTGCCAATCGACCCCTGTGTAAACTAAACTAAATCTTAAACCGTTTTCGAGTAAAATCGTTTTGAAAAAATCACGTCCATAAAAAATACACTAATAAAAATAATCACAAAACTAAAATTTATCAAAAGTAGACAATAGATTAAAATTTATAGGTATTTATTACTTCGTTTAGCATTTCTTCGTCAAATATTAATAATAAAAACAAAATCAAATTTTTTTTTCAATTTTGTGTTTATTTTTATTAGTGTAGTTTTTATGGACGTGACTTCTTCAAAACGATTTTATTCGAAAACGGTTCAAGATTCAAAGGTCGACTGAGACGACCTTTTTTGTGTAAAAATAAACCAAGTTTCATAATTTGATATTAAAAATTTAAAAATTATCCACACAAAAAATAAGGGGCACCCACCCTGTATGTGACGCCCCTGGCAAAATTTCTGAAAATTGAAAAGAGAAATATGTGGCAAATTATAAAAGCTTCAAACTCACCAAATTTCATGAATCTACCTCAAATAGTTGCAGAGACATTACAGAAAACTAATCTTTGGGGCTCCTCTTTCGGGGGGCTGTAGCTCCCTTAGGAAGAATTTTTCAGCCTATATTTATTAAAACTTTTTGCATTATTTTTGAACGTAGAATCAGCTGGTACATTTTGGTAGGCTAATTTTGGGCCACCCTATATATTATCCGAAATTATTACCGGTATTCTGTTAAAAAAAAACTAAGAACAGAGAGAAACTCTGACATGTATTTAATATACTCCTTGTCTCACAAAAGAAGCTGTTTCCATTCTAAAATATCACAAATTCCGACACAACTTCACATGTTTTTGTTTAGATAACCCCAAATTTTATCAAAGATCACAGCCGGGGTTTTATGGCCGCTACTAAATTTTTACAATCATTAATATTGAAAGTCTTAATTGAATAAATTTGAGTCTGCTGACAAGACCGAAATGAACCGAGATTTACTGTTGTGGTGATAATGGATAAACATATATATGTTGGAATCACAGATATCATATAAAGCAACCAGGCTAGAACTCGGAGATGGAACAAGCACAATTTCGCTAATTGATAGTAGCGATAGACGGATGGATGGTGGGTTAAATATATAGATAGGGGGTAGAGTTGAAGTGCAGGGCACGTGGTTAGGTTTTATGAGCCAATCTGTTAAAACGTTGTCTTTATCCCCTTCCACAGTGCCAGTCGCCAGTTTTACGACAGCCTTGCCTCATCACCCACTTCCTGCCTGAATATCTGAATTATGCTTCCACTAAATAAGCAAACAGGGGCCCCCTCTTCTGCAGGAATGTACGCACTCATCTCAAACACTTTATTAAGGTTTAGAATTATGTTATGGTAATTTTCTATTGCCCTAAATTAATGTTTACTAACTAACTGGAATTTCCAGTTCATTTTATTTTAACTTTTGGACAGTTTTATCGCACATTTTGGCAAAATTATTTAGGATTTTATTATTTTCCTGCCAGATAAGCTTTGTTAGAGAACACTTAAATTGCGCGGTTGAAGTTTAAATGTTCTTAACCTAATTAATTTGGATGTTTAAACAAAATGATATATTTAATTGCATTACAAAACTTTTGTATGTTGCATGAGAATATTACATGATACAAAGGGTAGCTGTTTTGGAATTACTAAAAGACCTACAAAAACTTTTCCTTGGCAATTGGAATTTTTAAATAACTGATGATTTGGTATTAAAGACAAAACCTTTCAAAATTTCTTTAAGATTTTATCGGTTTAAGATCGACCTTATCTTCTAGTAAGGAAACGCCAGGAATTACAATAAATACAAGTTCAAACTTCGCCTTCATATCGATTCGTATCTAAAATAAACCAAAACCAAGCTACACACCACCAACTTTGTAAAACAGTTTGTCGTATTCAAGACAAATAATTGGAATCTAAAACAACAAATTCAGAATGCATTCTAGGAAAAACAACATTTTAAAAGACATCATCTGTTGAGTATTAAATATCTCTAACTAGGAACGAACCGAAATTGTAAGGAATGCCATGAAGAAATTCTAAACATTGAAAAGAGCTTGGAATAAATATGAATGTTGTGATATAGAAAGGGAATCAATGCAGAGAGATGGTGAGTACTGAGAGCTGCTTAAGAGGATAAAATTTGTACGAGAGGATATCATTCACTGCAGAATCGTTAACAATGATGAGAATTAATAGTTACTAGAGAATTAGCGTGGTAATTGTTCTAGGATTACCGGCAGCTTATTCTAAAGTGTAAATAATTTTAAACCAATATCAGTTTTCTGATTTCATTTTCAAGTTGTATTTTATATCGTGCAATTTTTCACCCTTGGTTAGTAAAAATGGTAAGTCCGTAGACAATAAAAAAATATTGCAAATGAAACAACGATAAGAGAATATAAAGAAACAAAAATCCTTCTTGATATATAAAACGAATTTTTATGAGGAAGTTATTCCCATAATTAAATTTTATGTTATGCTATGTAGTATAAAAAGATCATTATTATAGTTTTATGCTTTACCTTCATATATTCGAAAGGAACATAAAATCCTTAGAGATTCGTTTTTATCTATGTGCTATTTTCGATAAAGAAGGCTTTTAAAAAATTTCCGCCTGTGTAAGAACATTTCTCGACCATCTCCTCTGTTTTATCAGTTCCTGAAAGTTCACAAGAGGTTATGCAATTTTTATTCTAGCGCTTTTAAAGAACAATATTGACAAAATTTCAAGCTGAACTTTTCTATATATAATATTTCACATCAACATGAAAGTTATTCTGTTTGATGTGTTTTACTTTATGCAAAATTTCCTATACAAACTTTGTATTAAAGTGAAGCTAATAAGAAAATTGTGAGAATATTTATGTATTTATTTGTTAGCTACAGACGAAACGTTTTATTTCTAGCTGAGATTTTGACGAAAAAGACCAGGAAAACAGCGATGGAAGCAGAAACGGATAAATAAAACTCACGAGTCGTTTGATAGTCGCAGAGCATGACAGGAAGTCGTAAATACTATGAAATTCAGGAAGTAATTAGTAAATCATCGCAATATCGGCCGTAATTACCAACAATCATATATTGATTTCTCGCCACAATGGCTATGCGTACACTATCATTCTCTTGTAATTGTAAGTGGAATCTGCCTCTCCTATTTTCGGAATAATTTGATGGGATGGGGCTGGTGTGTGTTTGATAGTTATTAAAATGTACCTACCCGTCAATATCGGACGGTTTGAAGTCGCCCTTTCCTGAAAACAGAACATTTCAGAAATTAAATTAAAAAACATAAAAAAACCTTTTGCGTTAAACTTTCGGTTAACAAATTAGTTTCATGCAGAAGAGCTTCCAAGTGTCTTTTTTTCTATAGGGGAAAGCAATAAAAATGAAATTTATGGCTAAATTTAATTAAAGGTGATAGATATTTTTTAAATTGTTAGAACGTTGTATTTGGAATTCACAAAATACAAGAAATGACCAATTATCGTTAATGTTTTACTGTTTTCATTGTTACTTAGGTCGAGGACAAAATATAACAAGAATTTGGTAACCTATTTTTAGGAGTTTACTTCTTCGACACTACAATTCTAATTACGTGTTTCTCCCGCTATCCACAAAACCTGTTCATACTTTTTCCTTGTATCATTTTCAAGTAAATAACCAAATTTGCACGTCAATCAAAATGTTCCCATACAATACAATATCACCCTTTTCTCTTGAACATACATTTAACAAAGGATCAAACGATTTTTTTATATAAAAGCATATTAACACGTTGTTCATTACTTCATCGTCATACACACCACTTTAGGTTTTACCAAAAAACAATGGTAACATGTTTTACTCATTAAAAGTGTCAAAATGATTTATAATCATATAGGTCTTTGGTCAGATTAAAGGCATATCGTAATTAAGGGCCTTTTTATACGAGCTCTGTGTATTTTTTTAACACGAATATATCATTGCCCGAAAATGTGGCAATAAACTTCAAAGTGCAATGCATTATCTTTAATGTAAAATGTGTGTATGGTGTTAAAAAAAATGACGTGCTTTTAGGGAAATCTCCATATGTTACATCTATTATACAATAAATAACAATAGTATTTGGAAATTTTATATGAAACTGATAAATCTTTCCAACGTAGCATATAAACAGATTTTGATAACTTAGTTCTTGGAAACTTTACACATTTAGACAAGGATACTTACTATTTCGGTAAAAATATTACAGTTTCAAATCAAATCACATAGTTGACTGCTTTTTTAGTTGTTGGCCGTGTGATGTAAACATATGTACGATAAATTTCCAGCGCCACATAACAGTATTTTTCCAACATTGTAGCAAAATATTTTTGCGTTTCATCGCATTTTTTGCACGGAAATCAATAATATCATCTCGGTGGAAGAACAAAAACTTCATAAAAGCACATCATAAAAATAATATGAAATAAATGAGGGGATTCCGTATCATAAGTTTTACGCCAACAATACAATTTCTTATCTTGGTTGTCCTTTTATATAAAAGAAAATGTGGGGGTTTATAAAAAGCAGGTTTACTGTCTTAGATGATAAGATATATGCTAGGGTTAGGAGTGTTAATTTAGCATTTGATGTTAACTTACGGGCGAAGCAGCACTTTTCTGCTCTTATTGCATACACGCAACCGCAGACCAACAGCAGGAAAGCCACCAGGAGTGCTCCTGCTACGCTCACTAGCGTGCTCATTTGAAGAGGCTCTGCAACAAATGTAATAAATATTGTTCAGTTAGTTCGCACGTATAAACATTGGACATTTTCTTTATACAAAGCTGTAGTAGAGATAATCTTTTAATAGAGCAAAACAAAAATATAATACTTTTTATATTCCCTAAGTTTTATTTCAAGAACAATCCTTCGCAAATATTATCAAAGAAAAATACTCTTTTTCAGTAAAGTTGTTTAGGTCAATTTTTTTTAAATAAAATTAAAATTTTGTTTTAATTATTCCTATTTCTAAACTATAAAGACGAATAAGAAATTTAGGGAAATCGTCTTTTAGTAATAATCTACATAGAAAATGAAAGATTCAAAAAACATTTATGTTTTATTATAACAAATTATTAATAAAAATGCTTTCATTCTGTATCTTGACTGATCTCTTATGATAATTATGCAATTATTTATACAGTGTGATTCAAATTCGATCCTCACCATTACGATCTCGTAAACCGTAAGAGATACTGAGTCGGTTAAATGGGACAAAATTTGAGGGATTCGAAGTGTAAAATGAATGTCATCAAAACTGCAATATCTCTTTTCGTTCCTGAATTATCCTGAAAAAACTGAAAAGGTCCATTTTTTATTTTTCTGTCTAGTTCAGTTATTTCATAACCGATTTTAATTTAGTAAAAACATTATTAGGGCAACTTTTTATGGTCTACACGATTAAATACTTAAAAAAAATTTTTTTCGACGTTTCTTTTTGTGAAACCATCATAAGGCCCATTTTTTCTTATGGGCGCCATATTTGATTTTGATGTCATATTTTAGCATATTTTTTGCTGATTTTTATGATGGATATCTTTGATTTTAGGAACAGTTTTTCAAAAAAATGTTTAATTTACAAAAAAAAAATATATGAAACAAATGAAATAGAACACACAACGAAATAAATCATTTTGAACAATTGAATATGATGTATCCACATCATCGTCAATCTTCCTAATTGAATTTGTGGGATTATCCTGGACAGACTGAATAATAACATTTTCTACATTTTGGCGATACCCGTAGTTTCTTTTAGGGGCACAAAAATCACAAAATGATCCATGTTCTTTTAAATTTCTTTCTAACTCTTTAAATATGAGGGTGTCTTCTTTTAGGGTATAAGTTATGATATTCATAACAAGCATTAATTGTAATACGTCTTTATTTGATGTAAGTAAGTATTAATTATGTCTTCGTTCTTATAAATTTTCATGTTAATTACAATAACAATTGGCCACTACAATATCTACCCATGTTATTTGTTTAATTTTGTTATGCATAGCCTACGTTTCTTATTTTTCTTATTCTTATTACATACATACCTTATTGTTTATAAACTATTACCTAATAATTTATTAAATTATTAAAAATAATATAAAATTTTGAAAAAAGATTTATTATTAATAAATTTCATAGTTGATGCAATGGTTCAAAATGATTTATTTCGTTATGTGTACTATTTTATTTGTTTCATAATTTTTTTTGTAAATTAAACATTTTTTTTGAAAAACTGATCTTAAAATCAAAGATATCCATGAATTGCGATACATCATTGAAATCAGGAAAAAATATGCTAAAATATGACATCAAAATCAAATATGGCGCCCATAAGAAAATATCTGATGTGCCCAACACATGACTTTCTTATACGGATAGTATCACAGTAATTACTTTTCCTAAAGAAATTAAGTTAAATTTCTTGTAAAAATTTTGAGGGTTTCCAGCAATTTTCAAATAGTCTCTGTCGCACTTATTGCAATACGCATAAATCTGTCCTTGTCCCACTCATTACTACCAGATTTTAGGACAAATAAATAACAGAATACTTATCAACATTCCACAGTGCGAAAAATGCTTGATATCTTTGAATTTGCTGTAGCTAAACTTTGAAGATTTATAAAATACTTCTCAGTTTTGGTCAACGTTTCACTCAAACAAACTGTACAGTGCACAATAATCCTTCTCATCAAAATATTTCGATCTTTTGCCTTTGACAGTTGTTTGACTAACAAACTCTTCTTCTTCTTCCTACTTGGATTGCAAAGCAATGTCAAGTTTTTGGTGTTTGGCGATATAGCCACTCTCACCAGGATTGGATTAATTGGTTTTCACTTTTTAAATTTTTATAACTTTATTCGAGCTCTTCGTGTGTTTAATGCAAATAGAATCTTTAGTATAAAAACAAATAGATTTCTGTAATGTAAACAACCGCCACTCAGAGATAGATGGCAACACTATATAAATATGTAAATAATTTATAATTATTAAAAAACGGCGCAAAATAAAACACTTTTGTTACTTTGTCGACACGTCTAAAAATTGAAAGAGCATTCACAAAAAATTTGGCGTCGATATCTTTAATGTAGATTTGCATGCATAATACAATTTCACGACTTTATTGTATATATTAGAAAAAATTTTCATCGACTTGCCATGATATCCAAAACATAAAACCGTAGCCGTTGTAGCCGTCGATCTTTTCAAATAGTAATGCTACAATCGATTTTATGTATAAAAATGTCGTAAATTGTTTATTTTTCAAGATATTCCTAAAAAACCTAAAAATGTCTTCAGGTAAGTACCACTTGTGTTGGTGTTAGATGAAAAAGATTTAATGTGGCACCCACAATTTTGTTCAAACTCTTAAATATGAAATTTGAATGAAATCCGTTAAGTCGTTTTTGAGTTATCGTGGATACAGACAGACACACAGACAGACACACAGACAGACATCATGGCGAAAATGGTCAAAATGGATTCAGGGCCCTCAAAACGTGTAAATCCATCAAAATCTCGAAGTCGAAAAAAATCACGATTACAATACTTCCTTATACTACGTATAAGAAAGTAAAAATGAACCTGATGATGGTTTCACAAAAACGAAACGTCGAAAAACATTTTTTGTATCTAATCGTGTAGACCATAAAAAGTTGCTCTAATAATGTTTTTAAATCGGTTATGAAATAACTGAACTAGAGAGAGAAATAAAAAATCGACCTTTTCAGTTTTTTCACGATAATTCAGGAACGAAATGAGATATCGCAGTCTTGATGACAGACTCATTTTACACTTCGAATGCCTCTAATTTTGTCTCATTTAACCGACCCTGTATCTCTTACGGTTTACGAGATCGTAATGGTGAGGATCGAATTTGAATCACACTGTATAGAAGTGATTTAGATCTCGCATCAAGGTCCTGCTGTGAATTCCTGTTGACCCACCTGTCCAGTAAGACCCTGTATAATTTCGTAGTATATTCTACATCTATAAGTTTTCGAAAATAATATACGAGGCTGGGTTTTTGTATTCACGGAATGGATGGGTTGGCCAAAGGTTGGAGGTTCCCCACGTAAGTAATTCTCTTGCGCGACTTATCTTTAGTATAACTACCGAGTTTTATACTAATGAGGTCATTAATTTGTGAGATATCGTCGATCAGCAAATAAATGTGTGAGAAATCCTTCGATATGGAGAAAATCGAACACCGCGTCTTCATAAAGCTCCTGATTAAGCAAGGAAAATCTCCACACACCAGTTTAGAAGAGATGTCTTCAGTTTACGGAGACTCTTGCCCTGGAAGAAGCAAAACGACTAGAAGAAGATCCACGGCCTGGACGAGCGGCCCATCGCGGTGACCACATCAGAACTAGTCCAAAAAGTCTTAAGGGGAATATATTGAAAAGAAAAAATAGTTTTGTTTCTCCTCCATTCCGAGAATATAAAAACGCACTTTCGTATTTCCATTAATTTAGCAAATTAATATCAACTAAAGTAGTTATTTTAAAATAAATAGTATCACATATTTCATACATGAAAAATGTAGCTTTTATATATAGTTATTTTATTTGTATTTTATATTTTATTTTTTGATTTTAATGTATCGAAGAACGTATTATGGTGCTGGAACTAGGTATGTTGCTGTATCATTTATTCTACAATAACTTAGGTAGTTCTGCATGTCCTTTTTTGAACAGATTTTGTAAGAACTAATGAAGCAGATAACCATTTAATTTAGAGTTCCAACAAGTAGTAGCAAAGTCTTATTTTAACACGTAATGTCTTATTTGTTTGCTCTATTCCCCTGATTGTACTCGTATAAAAATTCTAAATTACATTCTCGTCTCGGTGTAATAAACTTATAAATTTGGTGGATGCGCCGGGATAAATTTCCAACCATTTATAGCATAGTTAAATCAGATTGCAAAGTAATTATCGTTTATACCGTTTAACTTTGTTGTTATAGGCCTCTAAAACTTATTAGGCGAGCTAAATTTCGAGATGACTAAATTCTCCAGCTAAACATATATTTTACTTAATATCAGATATTATAGGTAATATATTTGAGATTTCAAAGTGTAGAAGTTCCAAGGTCTAGACTAATAGGATAATTAAAAAAAAAATTCTATAATTCTAATATTTAAGTAAATATATATTTATTATATTACGTGGTAGCTCTGATGTATACAACTAAACTAACCTTCAAATATTCCTGACCAAGCTAAAAAGAAACAAAACTCTGTATGTACTTTTTATATACAAAGAAATTATAAGTAAAATATTTCATTGGAAAAATGTTTTTCTGTGGTTGTTTGATAGAACGAATTTTAATTGATCACGAAATGTTCATCCACAAAGAAACACGAGCTTGCGCTTTGTGCTTTTACAAACATTTCGTTTTAACTTTATAGTTAACATGATAATATAGTATTTTGGAAACAATTAAAACAACACAGTTAGTTACGAAAATGTTATTTAGATTTTGATTACATTATACTGTCTCGCAATATTTTAGGCTGAAAACGTTTTAATTGTGTTTCAGATGTCAACGATGTTTTAAATGCTGTAAGCTGAAAATGAACCTTCATCACTCGACGTAATAACTAGGAATCAATTTAACATGCTATTTGATGAATGACTAAATAATTTGATGGTGTTTAAATTAAAGTAATGCACGAAAAACAACGTAAAAATATTGCATAAATAAGTCACAAAGAGAGGCAGAAAAAAGGTAACAAAATATCGAGCTTGAGTAGACTTAAATTACGTTTGTATTTCATTTGAAGCCAAAAGCGCAATCAACATAATGGAATTTCTGCATTTTCATTTTAAATAATCCACACCGTTGACAAAGAGAAACTTTTAAGTAAAAAATTCAGTGAAAGATTGAAATTTTCCATATTTAATCACTTTTACGTTAGCGCTGCTATTTTTCCATATAACTCCCATATCGTTGAAACAGCCCCTGAAGGTTCATTTTTATTTGAAATTTAAATGAAGAAACAATACAATCTTTATTAAATTACTTAATTGTCAGCTTTCTATTTTTGGTAATTAGATTATCTGTGTCAATGGGCTTTTATTAAAATTCTTATTTTAAGGATGCGATGACAAAATCAAATCAAATCATAAGAATATTAATTTCAAATTCAGAAATTTACTTTATGAATTCTCTATATTTTAATTATTGGCTCTCAGAAACTAGTAGTTCTTTTACGTAGTAATTTTTTCTTGTACTTAAGATATCTCACCTAATGTAACAAAATTATACTCACCGTTGACATACAGCTGAACGGCGTGTCTATCCGTCCCCCTATCATTTTCAACAGCCAGATAATATGCTCTTGAATCCGTTGAACTAGTGTCCTTAATATGTAATGTTGCCAAATAACAATCCTCTCGCTCCTCTTGCAAGACTTCGTCAACTTTGTATCTACCTAAAAACAATCAGAGTAAAAGTTTTAGTTAGAGATATTAATTTAACATTATATTTTAAGTGAATTCAATTAGTGGGTATATTTATCTAGCCATTTGTTTAAACAGAATGATATTCAGTTGAATAATCCTCGAATAAAAGACGATATGGAAATGGTAATATGTAATTTAACCAGACAATTATTATAAAGATAAATTATGTGGGTCACGCTTGTGCTTTCTTTATTTTAAAACGGAAATTTGAAATTCCATAATTCCATGTTATTTCTAAAGCTGATATTAAATTTTAGTTAATGCGCGCTATTAAATTTGTTACACGATAGCAAGAACATTACAAGTTATTTAAATATTTATTAGTTAACCACGAATGATTCTAAGCTTACTAAACGTTATTATTACGTAGATCTCAGTCCTATACAATTTTTCTCTTCAAATACGAAAGAATTGTTTTATGTTTGTTTTGAGTGTATAATAATGGAAACTATTAAGTTATACCAAGTAATGATTTATATCATTTACAGTATAAGTTAACTCTAAAGTGTTTTGGTTATTCTATTGTAGTTTAAAGTAGGTATATTTAATTGATATCACAGCTGTTGCTTATTGCAAACAATTATTCTGTTTATTTTAAATTAGTTTTTCCATTGAATAATAATATCTTTCTAGAAAACCTAAAATGTCTTCAGGTAACTACCACTTGGTACTAGAATAGCCAAATTGAATGTGATACAATTTTATTCAAACTCTTAAATATGATATTTGGATAAATTCAGATAAGTCGTTTTTGAGTTATGGATGGATTCAGGGGCCCTCAAAACGTGTAAATCCATGAAAATCTCAAAGTCAAAAAAAAATCACGATTATACTTATACCTATTTTCTTATTACCTACTTCGTATAAGAAAGTAAAGATGTAAATATTAAAAGAAGACATTAAGGTGTAATTGACGTAACTAAAATCTGTCGATTCATCCTTGGTAAACATATCAATTTAAATCAGCTATAACATTTTAGGTTTATAGACTTTGATTTGAATTTTAGAAATTTCAAGAAAGTTTTATTGCGAAGTATAGTAAAAAATAGATGTGGAAACCTAATTTCACTATATCAGGGATTTGGAAAAAAATATTATTATTCCTCAAATGCAAGCAGTTGCAAGATGCTTTCATCATTTTTACTTTCTTATACGAAGTAATAAGAAAGTACAGTCGAACCTCTATAACTCGAATCTCAAGGGACCGCAAAATTAGTTCGAGTTATAGAAATTTCGAGTTAGAGAAGTCAAAAATACATTGTAAATATAGAAAATGTAGATACAGGGAACTTAATAAACTTCGACTTATAGAGAATTTCGAGTTGTGGAGGTTCGAGTTATAGAAGTTCTACTGTATACTGTATAGTAATCGTGATTTTTTTCGACTTCAATATTTTGATGGATTTACACGTTTTAAGGGCCCCTGAATCCATTTTGACCATTTTCGCCATGATGTCTGTCTGTCTGTGTGTCTGTTTGTATCCACGATAACTCAAAAACGACTTATCAGATTTGATTCAAATTTCAAATCTTTTTCATCTAGCACCAACACTAGTGGCACTTACCTGAAGACATTTTTAGGTTTTTTAGGAATATCTTGAAACAATTTACGAGATTTTTTATTCTTTAACATTGATTTATAATTAAATTTTGAACAAATTTTGTTTTTTCTTAAATTTAGTCAAAAAAATTTAAAAAAAACTAGATATTCTTAAAACACATATATTTCTCATAGTACGCGTTGATCGTTGAATCCGACTGTCTAGGTAGACAGAGACTACTTGAAAATTGCTCGAAACACTCAAAATTTAAACACGATTTTTACAAGAAATTGAACTTAATTTCTTTAGAAAAAGTAATTGTGGTAAGTATCCGTATAAGAAAGTCATGTGTTGGACACATCAGATATTTTCTATCAGTAATAGATCTTTCTAAAAATAAGAGATAGACAATGTGTGGAAGGAGTGTGCGCATATACGAGCGCCGTCCAGTTGCAGTTGGTCCACATACAAAATTTTTAGTGTTGTTGGCGAAATTGGAATATTACTCAGCTTATCCAGATACAGTGTTCGAAATATTGTAAAATTGTACAAGTCAAACGGTTCAGCTGAACAAAAGCCCCGAATTATGAAAAAGTCAAAATTAACAGTCGCTGATAGACGAGCTTTGGCCAGGATTATTAAGTCTAATAAGCGTGCTAACTATGGAGAATTGAGTGCACTCTGGAGTGAGGCTGCCGGAAGACGTGTCACTCAGAAGCAAGAAAACTAGGATTTGGTACTTACAAGGTGAATTTCGTGAGTTCAAAGGGGCAAACGATAATTATTTATTTTCTTCACGAAGGCTAAAGAAGAATCGTTATTGACCCTCAAGCAGAAGAAAGACAGGTTGAAATGGGCTAAAGACCATCGAAATTGGGATATGGATAGGTGGAATTGTGTACATTGGAATGACGAGTCGCGGTTTAAAGTTTATGTCGGTGACAGCCGGAGCAGAGTTATCCGCCAAAAATATGAAACTTATCATCCTGATTATCTTAAGCGCAAAGTTAAATTTCCATCTTCGGTAAATGTCTGGGGTTCAATGTCGGCTAGAGGAGTTAGGAAATCACACTTTATCAATAACAGCATTGTTAACTCAGACAAATATTAAGACATCCTAGAGGAGTCTTTGTTGCCTACTTTGGAAGAGAGCAGGATTTCTGGAAATTACTTCACCTTTCAGCAAGACGGTGCTGCATGTCATACTTCCAAAAAATCCATGAAATAGCTTTCAGATCATGGAATTACCTCCCCTAAAATGGGTTTCTAGTAGTCCTGATCTTTCGCCTATCGATACTTTCTGGCATGTGATGAAAAAGCGATTGCGAGCCAATCCTGCCAGGACTGTGCAAGAGCTCGAGCAAAGGCCCAGAACATTTGGGATAATTTCACCCCTGAGGAGTGTCAGGATCTAGTAAATATTTTGCCGAGAAGAATTGAAGCAGTTATTAAAAATAAAGGTGATGTTACTCAGTGGTAAAATGAGCTGTATCGTAGAGCTGAAAATCATAAATTTCGCTATTTCTTTTTTATATTCCCAATCAGTTCCAATTGCTGTAATTAGTTCCGTTATTTTTGTGCAATATATTTTCAAAATAAAAGTGGATAATTATACCTCTTAGTTTAAATGATCTTTAGTACACGCCAATAACTGATATTTTATCGGATGAGCCACCTGAAGAAGGACGGGGCTCGTATATTATTTGGGAGTTATTATTTTCACAATTTTGACACTTATATAATATAAGTACTAAAGTACTAAAATTTTGTGAGGAGAGACACAATTTACCTGTTTATGAAGTTTAGAAATTATAATGAGCTTATTATCTTTGTCTCTAAAAGCTGTGCCAAAAAATGGTTGTAAAATATAAGCAAAAGTTCTTTTAAGGAGAGTATTACAAATACTTATTTTTTGGGTACAGGTATTTATAAGAGTGTAGTTTAACATAGAAATCTGAAATTTCATAGGTTAATTAGTCTTTCAGTAAACTATAATCTGCGGTTTTTCAGTACTGTACTTTAGGGGAGGGGGACTCTGGTTTTTGATACTTATTATATTTTATGCTCGATCTCACCGACAATACTTAAATCTAAGATTTGTTAAATGTTTCTTAACTTTAAGGAATATTTAAAATCCTATTGCGCTGCACGAGACATTTTAAGATCCAACTTAGGGTAAGAATAGTTCAGGATTACACTATCGAGCGGCACAAAATTATAGTGCAATAAACGATGAAAATTACTATAGGTAAGTTTGTTTGCCGCTTTATAGAATCATGCAACTATATTATATTCTAACCTAAAACTTAACTTAATATTTTTCGGCATTTCATTATAATGTGTCAAATGCATGTGTACTAACGTAGGTTTGTAAGTATTTTGGTACTTTATCTTATTTTAGCCGAGATAATCAATTTGAAAGTAAGTAGGTAATGGATTAATATCTAATGATGTAGGAACGACAGTATAACCGGAATATTTTTCAAATATTCAACGTTTCTCTTGGAACTAGGTATAGTTAAAAATAAAATGAATCCACCTCCTTCGAAAAGAAATCATGGATCCAACTACACTTGTTATTAATGTTAATTAATAAAAACAAACACATAATTGAATATAAAAAGTTAGTTTGCCTCGGATTACCATTATTCTTTGTCTACGACAACGAGATATTAAAAGACTTCAGTTATCGCGAAAAATAAGCTGATTTTTCATTTTATAAAACAGTATTTCGCAGAGTATTTGTTTGGTTTTTAGGTTAAGTTTCAATTTAAGCCACCAAAGTTTACGACTTAAATATAAGAATGTCTTAAGAACATAAGTATACCTTAAATGTATGGTGCAACACTTTAGGATATTGCTTAACATTAAAGCATATCTTAAATTTTAAGTCATGTCGGTGAGATCGGGCATTAGTGAATTAAAATTTTGTAAAAAATCACCAAAATGATGAAAGATACGGTAAATTGTAAAGTTCCCATTCTGATTCATGTAAAATCTATAGATTTTCTAAAACCTAAAATTATTGTCCATAGAACACTCCTTTTCACGATTAATTTTTGTTTTTGAAGACTTTTACTCCAGTGACTATGAAATATCTTCATGATTACTTGAAAATATTGTTAATTAGTTAAGCTCCTCTGTAGCAATACTGTGTTATTCTTTGGGTTGTATGACTTCTTCTTTAATATTTATTAAGAAAAACTAATCTAGATCTGTACCGATGAGCCAATACATAGCAATAGCTCACATAATTATAATATCTCTCATTTTGTTTAGTATAATAACATTTCCAATAATCTAAGAAAAGTTACAGCATATGCTTGAAATTAAAATTTTAGTTTTATTTTCTTCTACCCTTGATTAGAAAGCATTATCTCGCGCTTTAAATCAGTACTATTATTTTATTATAATCCATCTGTGTAACAAAAAACTATCTTGAAAATATTTTTCTTTGCAATTTTTTAATAACCACCGTTAATGCTCAACCGGATGTGGCTAGAATTTTGCAACTGCACCTGCACGTCCTCTATGTTTTGACCATCGCGGAGACCTGACCAACACCATTGAGCTTAATTATGTGGAATACCTATCATGAGAAAATGGTTAAAAATAGATTCATAATATAAAAATATGTATCTATTATTAAAATTAATAAAATTATAAAAATATACAGTGTGTCCCAGAACTTATAAGTTTGTTCGAGAGAAAATTATTTTAAAAGCAATATAACTTGTGAACAAAGAAAGATAAAACCTACGTTTATATGAACACTTCATTAGGAAATAAAATCTGTAAAGTGGATAAGGAAGCACCCTGTATATGTTCATTTCATAGTCCAGAAAATAAAAATATATACCTATAGTTCTTGAGTTAGTATGTTAAAAAACAGTTAAGTATTTCTCTATTGGAATGCTCTTCAAAAGTGCTGCAAAAGTAATTAACAATTTTCTGAAAATAAAGTTTCTCCAAAAAAATTAAGCACATAATCGTTGTCTTTTACGACCAATAATACCCAATTATTTCCAAACGCGTCATTTTATAACACAGTAATCGTCTGAAGATAAGCAAAAGTCGTCGTCTTGCCCCAGATATACAGAACTTATGGACGAGCAGTTTAGACCCTAAGAAGTGGGAAATATACTGTAATCCCACACATGCTTTTATAACTTTGGCCACTAAACCACCACACACAGTAAACTTGCCAGCCGTCATATTATATAGAGCTAGGACCATCCACACAATCGGATAACATCTTTTTTTGGATATCTCCGATGCCGATACAACTCCACTTCCACGGAATCACATAAAAGCCGACCAAATCACACACGTAAACAACTTCTGTCTCTTTAATGGCTTGTTTTTTGTATGTGTGTGTGCTCTAGAATACATATGGCGCACTCAATTAAGTTTTGTGGTTGATTAAAAGACATATGAACCTCAATTTATAAAAATTACAAAGGATATATTACGACGTGATTGTCTACAATGGATATAATTGTTTACTTCGTTGTGGAAAATTGAGAAATATTGTGAGTAGGAAAGTGAGTTTCATTGAGGCAATTTGTTTAAAGTAGGTGTTGAAGGCGTGACATACAATTAAATGTCTAAACTAATAGTAATACGGAATGTATCTATTTACCATCCTCCTTTCCGGCCTCCAGTCTTAAAGACCCCCATTCCCAAGCCACAAATCTCGGTCTTGGATCAGCACAAACAACCATACTTAGATCAGCTGGCTCCCCTCGTTCTACGAACACCTCCGGTGTGACTGAGTGTTTTAAGACTTGGGGTGCACCTGAAAAATACAATTTGGTTCTGATTAATTTAAATAACCTCAAGTCCCTCCTTAATTCTAATCCAATTTCCCTCTCCAACTTGCAACCACTTAAATCTGTGCTAAACTCCTGGAAAAAGTCATTTCAATATAATATAGCTACATTCTATGATGATAAAATAAGAACTTAATTAATTTATGGAGTTTTGTTTCGTTTTTTTCATTTCTTTTCCTTATAGCTTAACTTCTTTTTATCATTATTAGAGCGAATTGAAACTCAATTCCCTGTAGCTTAAAATTTAATTATACTTTCTCTTGTTCCTAGTGTCTTTGAATTTAATCCGTATACTGGGGAAAAGAAATCGGAGATTATAATCAACAATTATTACGGCATAAAGGCTTCTAAGGATTACCAAACTCTAAGTAAAAATGTGCACAAAAATCTAACCAAATAACCAAAGAGAATAATTAAATTATGTAACTACGTGATAGTCGTTTCAGTTGCAAACTTCAGGTGTTGCAGCAATCGAACATAGCGTAATTTTCGAGGGAGATAGTAGAGATACATCTGCGCACATTTGAATTTCTAAATCTGTTTAATCGGCAAGATTTACCTGTTTTATTTAGGCACCAAAAGAGGCTTTCCTGTTGGGATATATAAATTACAGAATAAATCGAATTTGGTGACTTAAATTACATGGAAAGTTTGTTGATACAAACTGCGGTGGAGTCTATTTTAGAATTTTTACAGCAATTGGAGGAAATTTGAAAAGTTGTAAGTTGATTAAAATCTTATGAGATTAACTGCCTTTTCATCAAAGTTAATTTTTAGTACATTTTTTGTACTAGAAGCTGTTGATGCCAATTTCTGTAAAGTTCCTCTACATTTTGGAATTTGTATAAATACAAAATTAGGTTAGATCAGGTTATGTACAGGGTGTCCCAGTTTATATCGTCAGGATTTCACCAGTCGATAGTTTAGCGAAAATTAAAGGTGGTTTGTCTAATAAACTATGGTCGAATGTTGATTCCTTTTTGACGTACAGGTCATTAAAGAAAATAAATTATTTTAAATAATTTGCTATAAATCAATAACAAAAAAAGTTAGCCTTCTGAAATTTTGTATAGATCTTTTTTTTATGTATTCTCTTACGTGGTTGCAATTATTTTATTTAGAACCCAGAGGCGTGCGTACGGGTTTCTTCAAAAACATTTTATTGAATAAAACGTACGCCACTGTTTTTTTTGCAACACCAATATGCAGAGAATATTTTCTATTCAATTTAGAAACTTTTTCTTAACGTAATAATATAGTAAATAAGGGAGAAAAAAAAGGTTTCAAATAGACTTTTTTTACCCTACAGCCAATTTTTCTAGAATCTTCTAAAGGGTCACCCTGAAAGTTTAAAACTGAGTTTGTGTATTCGTAGACCCCGCCCTTCCTTCTCCAGCCCTCAATTAAGGGTTGGATTTTTTTGTTTATTGAATAACTTTTTTCCTATTAAATTTTCTAAAAAAAGAGTCAGTACGAAGTTGTAAAGAAAAATGTTTCCTACAACTTATCTTTTCAACTTTTTTTGATATTGTCGATATTTAAAAAGTTATTCAACAAATAAGTTGAAATTTTTGGGGAAAGAGTAGTAAGTAGTAGTAGTAGTAAGTAGTATATAACTAGAGAAAAATTTCCCTAAAATTTGCAACTTATTTATTGAATATCTTTTTAAATATTGACAATATCAAAAAAGTATTAAAAGGAAAGTTGTAGGAAATATTTTTCTCTACAACTTTGTACTGATGCTTTTTTCGGAAATCTAATAGGGAAGAACCTCTTTAATAAATAAAAAAAAAACGTTAAGTTATCAAGAAATTGTAAGATACAAAAAAGTTTCTAAATTGAATGGGAAATACTCTCTGCATATTGCTGCAAAAAAAAAACAGTGGTGTACGTTTTATTCAATAAAATGTTTTGATGAAACCCGTACGGATGCCTCTGTGTTCTAAATAAAATAATTACAACCACTATTAATAAGAGAATATAAAAAAAAAGATCTATGCAAAATTTCAGAAGATTAACTTTTTTGTTATTATTATTTAAAATAATTTATTTTCTTTAAAGCCCTATAGGTACATCAAAAAGGAAGCAACATTCGATCATAGTTTATTAGACAAACCACCTTTCATTTTCGCTAAACTATCGACTGGTGAAATCCTGACGATATAAACTGGGACACTGTATACAGAGTGTAAAAAATTTGTAACGTTATTACTTCAAGATTTCCTTAGGAAAAAGTGTTTAGGCAATCAGTTAGCACCCAAATAAAGTAAATATTTACCATATTTACCAGCTGGTTTCTTTCTTCATTTTCCATATGGAAATTTAAATATATAGGTTTCATTTAAAACTTATAAAAGTACTGCTGCTCATCCTGACCTTTCCCTGACAAATGTCTTAAACTCTTACAGGGTTTCTACAATTAAGATTTGTGCACTAATTCTATAATACTTATTAAAGTTTCATTAATTGTATAAGTAAATATTTCGAGTAAAAACACAGTTTCAGTCTAGGAAATAAAAATTCACTGTGAACAATTCAAAGATTGTCAATAGCTTTACTTTATACAGAAAACAGACATTTTCCTTTAATATTTACACCATACTAAATTATCAGTACTTTATTATTGTTTGATGTTCATAGATGCTGAATATTTATATTGACACCTTAGTTACATTATAAGTATATTTTATCGTAAATGTTTCGTAAATATGTGAATACTTCCAAGCGTAAATCTTTAACTAAAGGTTTTAGAATATTATATGTGAGCGTGAAATTCCGTTATTCTATAGAATAACTTGGTATTCTATACAGAAATATTGTATCCTTTAGTTAGTGTATAAACATAAAATAGTTATACAGGGTGATTCAGAACTTATCGAAATTTTGAGATATGTGCACTCTGATATTTGGAGTGGATATAAAAAAAGACTAATAGTTTGACTGAACTCCACATAACTGGACGACTGTAACGGGAGCAATGCCTTGAATGCGCACGTCAAAGGGAATTAGATTTCAATATTTAAAATAATATGATATTTTTACCTATACTGACACATGTATTACAAGATAACAGAAAATTTATGAAATACTCTTTAATTCAATAAATTAATATGTATTGCTATGTATTACTATGTAAGAATGTGCATAAAAATTGTTACTTGTTCTTCACAAAAAAATCAAAGCTGAACCTGAAAACATCTGGCTTAATACACAATGAGCTTGACGTTATTTCTTACAAAACTGCACTGTGAAAATGGAACATCTTCATAGTAATTAAGTGTTAATAAATATGTTATTAATTTATGGTCTGAGGTTACAAGATTAGGAGATTATAGAGAATATAGACGATGAACGAGCATATCCCAATTCCATGTATAATTACTCCTTTTTGTTGATTACTTCTGGCAGTTTTTCCTGGATTTGCCTTTTGTCCAACCAATTGGTATCAACACTTTTCATAATTATTGTTCGCTTTAGGTAGCAAAACCTCATAAATACAGAATTGCCTTCCAATCTTGCTAGAACCATAACATGATGACCTTCTCGAGTTGAATTGATTATTATTAGACTTGATCCTAGCTTACCCCTATAATATCGTCTCATATTATTTTAAAATGTAAACAATCCAGTTCTCATCACCCGTAACAATCCGCTCTAAAAATGAATCGCTATTCACCCATATAGCAGTATTGTTATCCGGTTTCCAGCTGTAGTAAGAACACCAAAAATTTTGTAGCAAGGTTATAGATAGTAACGTTCATACAGAATAGGGATGATTAGCGTCACAAGCCGAAATTTTTCGATTACATTTCTTTTGTTAAAAGCATACCGAACCAAAACATTTGATCTGAAAAGCGTTCCAAGATGGAGTAAAAATGGTTTTCAACGCTGGACTTTCAGTTTCATCGTCTCAACAATCTCATGTATTGTATTTGAATATTTTCAGTTTGCCTGAAAATGCTTTTTGACGGTTCAATAATATATTGATTCAACAATTGCTTGCATTACATTTTTATATCGTTCAGTTTTATGGGTATCAAACCTACATACAAGAAAAAACTAATCTTTATACCTCAGTGAACTTTTATCATTTTGCATTACAAAAACTAGAACCAGTTAAATGACAATAACGAAGTTGCAGAGACCTGTCTCGAAAGCAATGAAACTAATAGAAAAACAGTTTTATTATTTCTCATATTACGTGAACTTTTCCTAAGGAATGTAAATTTATTGTACAAACATTTGCGATTTGTACAATAGCAGCAAACAAAACAGTGGGAATTCACAACAGTATCAGTTCAGTAATAAAGTGGTAAAATATGGAAGAGCGTCGAGGGAAAATAGACGATACGGAATTTACACATTCTCGCGTCGATATCCAATTTAGTTATAAAGGTACAACAGAGAAAACCACGTATTGCTTGCATAAATTACTAGATATTATACATAGAACCCCGGCCTCAAAATACAACCTCTTGTTTTGTGCACCTTTACGCTGGCTCTCAGTAATCGTAATCACCATATGCTAACTTGTGTGTTGCGCGAAGTTTTATCTCTTCTCTCTACCCTCATATTCTGTTTATTATATTTGCTACATACCAATATTAAATGTTTTATTAGAAACATAAACTTTACACACACCACAAACTTACGTACACGGACAGAAATAATAATCAATTTAATTAAAATTTCCCTAAAAGTTTCCATTTCAAAAATTAACTCATAATTAAAAATTGCATGCACAGCTTGTACTACAACTGGTTTGTTATTAATATTACAACAACAAAATTATTTCAAAACCCGTTTGTTGTAGCGAATATGTTTATTAAATATTTTCTTAAACAGACAGGTAACAAATGATTCTCATTAGTTTTTTCTGCAAATTTAATTTAATCAAGAAACCAGCCCTAGCTGTGTCGCACACGAGGCTCTATTTATTAAAAACTAAATGTAGCTATAGCACATTTCAGTTAAGATGGCATAAGCGTCAAATGCAGCTTGTGAAAATTTGTTCATTTCAGTCATAATTTCTGTAAATGATCTTTTTGTAAAATATAAGCAAAAGTAAGTTAATAGTAACAGCAGACCATATTAACCTAATGATTTTGTATTATTGTATTAGCAAATCAAATTTTTCCGAAATATTTATTAGGAGTATTAGATGGCGGATCTCAGGTAGTCATGACGTCTAAACCAGGATCGGCTCTATATAACAACTCTGTGACCAATGCATGTATTTCAAATCTAAAATTTTTGTAGAAAATACACCTCATGATTAAGTAGTTTTGAATAAAAATTGTAATTGAAAATTTGGCTAAAACACATAACTCACCATGCACTTGCAAGATAATAGACTGACTAATCTCGCTTCTTTCTTCGCCTTTGATGAAATTCGTCACTTTGCACCGCCATTCGCCCTGATATTCATACGTAACATTCTCTATACGTAACTTAGCATCCCGGCCTCTTTCAATAATAGACTCGGAGGGTGTCGGTGTTTTTTGCAACCACTGGTACGTGGGTGGTGGGTTTCCTTCACCTTCGCACTCGAAATTAGCTGAGGAAAATAAGGCGACTGTCTTTACGCGTTCTCTGCCAATGCTGACGATTTTCGGTGAATCTGCAAAATAAAAAAAAATAAATTACGTCTAGGGACTCTTGCATGTAGTTGTGTGGATTAATAAAATATGATTATCGTCTTGAGGATGTGTAAAATGTTATGATATTTCAAATATCATATTTGAACGTGTTGGAAAAATGAATAGTTAATCAAGTAGAATAAATTCTGAAGCTATACTGAATGTGTTATACGGTATTATGAGACTGGAATATAAGATTGGATTTAATATTAGAGTGTACTGTACTTCTATGTGCTTTGTACAGGTACACGTTATTGGGCGCTGTCTACTTGAAAAACATACGGTGCAATTTTACATAGTTTATTTTCTTTAACTGTATTGTACTAAGAAAGTAGATAGGTATACATATACGAATATTTCTGTAAAGATAAAAATGGCAGGGTTTTATTTGTGCATGAAGTAAGTGATAAGGTCATCGTATAGTTTCTGTTACATTTTTAGATAAAATTAAAATTGATATAATTTAAAAAGGAATGCTGTCTCCGGATCGAAGCAAGTATAGATGCTGGTACTAAAAATTTTGAGAAGAGTTTTCCTTTCTGGAATCCCTCCTCGCTTGATTGTTATAGTTTTCCATAATTGTGAAGGCACACTTAATTTAAAAATAAACGTGCCGAAAATTACTTTCTAGGTGGGTCATACTGTAGGCGTAAATGAAGAAATTGAAATTGGATGTTTGAGGATACAGGACTTCTTTATAATAAAATAATTTGTGATGAATTTTTACTTTTATAAAATGAGCTGAACTAGACCTAATCAAATTAACTAGGATAACCATCGATGAAAAAACTTAGAGGCATACTTAATCGAGGGCATAATAAGGAGAAATATGTTAATGTTATTTTTTTAAATATCTTGGAAGGGCGGCAATTTCCATTTTTGAAAGTATATTTTTACTACTTTAGTTTTCTATAATTTTTATATCTATAATAGCCAGATTATGTCAACTTTTTCTTTTTATTACACAATACGACAGGTGATATTAAGGAAAAAGTTATTGAATCGGCGTGTAAATTTTACCCTATACTATATTTAAAATTATAAAATACATATAACAAAGCTACAAATAGAAGCACGTTTGACGAATTTTTAAATTTTCTACAGCTTATGATTGTATTTATTTAAGAAATAAACGATTTTCTTGATTCAAGATTACGTTAATCTTCTACCAAATGAAATAGTCATCAAATATTAACAAATTTTGTAATTCGATATCATAATTTAGGAACTAGCGGTTGAATTTTCTATTTATGTGCTATCAAACTTCACTATTTAAAAATGGAACATAATCATGGATTATGAAAAAATGGGAAAAAAATATTCATGTAATTCTTGTTTTATTATATCACATTTGTTAAACTATTGCTAAGATTTTATTCAAATTTATTGAAAAATATTTCTATGGCTCTCTATATACATACAGATCGTTCGAAATAAATATGTAGATGTATCTCCGCCAAAATCTTTTAACTTAAAAAAAATATTTGCCGGTATGCATCTATCTATTTATTTCAACCAATATACAGATAAGCAACTAGCTAAACGAATGCGTGAGACGGAGAGTAACGTACGGTCGTACACCGCACTCTACTCTCTGTCCTTGTCTTAGCAGTCGGATAGTTGGCATTAATCAATATGTATACCGGTGAACATAATTTTATGTAATCATTGTTTGAATGGAAGCGTTTATACCAAAACCGAAGTGACAAAAAAACACACAAAAGATACAACTTTTTTTATGTCGCGCAGGGAAGAAGCTTGTTGGTATACAGGGTGTGTCACGACGAGTTGACAGTAGATATAACTCTATTACTAAACACAATTTGGTTCTAAAAATTGGTACACACTCATTATACAATGTGCTCTATTTAATGAAAATATTGCCACCTTTCTGGTACTTCCGGTTATGTTATTTTAAATGGAACACCCTGTATATTTTTGAATTTTTAGATTCTACACTTCATTTTAGACATAAAAGTATTAAGGTTGTATGGTCCTAACATGAACGGTATTATAATTATTTAGACTTTTTCATTTTTTTTTTACAAAATCATAGATGTAAATAAAAATTCGAATCTTGACAATGACACATTTTTTCCAAAATTTTTTTCTTGTGTTTGAAGTAGGAATATACAAGAAATAAGATGATATAGTTTTGGAAAACTTGTTTTATACAGGGTGTTGGTGGTTGTCCGTTCATTTTTAAAAACTTCAATCAATGATAACTTAATTTTTTTAAATGGAACACCCTGTATATTTCTAGATTTTCGAATTCTACACTTTATACGAGACATAAAAGTATTAACGTTGTAAGGTCTTAAAATTAACGGTATTATAATTAATTATGTTTTTTAAAAATTAACGGTCACTCACAAGCACCCTGTATAAAATAAGTTTTTTAAAACCATATTACCATGTTTCTTGTATATTTCTGCGTCCCCTAAAATTTGGATTATTTTTTGAAAGAACGTGTCATTAGCAAAATATGAAAATGTTGACTCTAAGTTTTTGTATGAAGAAATTGGAAGAAACATAATTACTTAATTATAATAAATAAAATAAATAAAAATATTAAATTAAATAAAGAACAAATTTTAGTCGACGTAGAAATGTACAAGAAACATGGTAATATGGTTTTGAAAAACTTATTTTATATCTACAGGGTGCTTATGGTTGATCGTTAATTTTTAAAAACCTTGGAAATTGGAAAAAACGTAATTAATTATAATACCGTTAATTTTAAGACTTTACAACCTTTATACTTTTATGTCTAGAATTAAGTGTAGAATTCGAAAATGTGGAAATATGTAGGGTGTTCCATTTAAAAAAATAAAGTTATCATTGATCGAAGTTTTTAAAAATGAACGGACAACCACCAACACCCTGTATAAAGCAAGTTTTCCAAAACTACATCAGCTTATTTCTTGTATATTCCTACTTCAAACGTAAGAAAAAAACTTTGGAAAAAATGTGTCATTGTCAAGATCCGAATTTTTATTTACATCTATATTTTTGTAAAAAAAAATGAAAAAGTGTAAATAATTATAATACCATTAATGTTAACACCATACAACCTTAATACTTTTATGTCTAAAATGAAGTGTAGAATCTAAATTTTCCAAAATATACAGGTTGTTCCATTTAAAATAACAAAGTTTGTGTCTACTTCCGGTATAACCGGAAGTGTCAGAAAGGTGGCAATATTTTCATTAAATAGAACACATTGTATAATGGGTGTGTACCAATTTTTAGAATCAAATTGTATTTACTAATAGAGTTATGTCTACTGTCAACTCGTCGTGACACACCCTGTATTTATAGGACAATTTAGGCTTAATTTTGGTTTGATCTAATAATATTTCTTACTTTTTAGGGTGTAAGAAATGGATTAAAAATTACAAACCTTACAAAAAATTAAAACTTCGGTTACTGCAAATTAAACAAGAATGCCTTTTCTACGTATTTTGACCGCGTTTTTCACAATTTTCATGAATTTTTGCAAAATTTCAATACATATTTGATAAGACGTAAGTATATGTCAAAAAATCTTAGTCAAGCTCCTATATAGTACGCTACTAAACAATATTATCTAGTTTTCTTAAGGACTACCTAATTAACAAACCAAATTTCAGATCTCTATCTTAAACTGTTCTATAGTTATACTCAAAAATTAATTAGAGAAATAATCTTCAACATATGTTGGTCTAAGGAATACGTAGTAGCTTTTTGTAAAAACCTATCAGGGAACCCTGTATAATGAGTACAAAGCTAAAATTAATATATATTAATAAATTATTCTGTATTAAAATCAATAAAATCGTTTGGAGTCTAATTAAAAACCTTTTAATTTTTAATGAAAATATGCGAGTACAAATTTAAAACGATATGTTGTGTTGATTTTTAAATTATTTACAATGAAACAGTTGGGAGAAGCAATTTTTGGAATAAAAAATGATGGCACTTTCCAAATTCACATCCATTCATTTCACGGAGTACCAAAAATTTAAAAGTGGTCAGTAGGATTTAACGTATGAATAATTATTTTCTAATTTCAAGGATTATAAAACTTTAAATGTTACATATAGACTCTATTAGCTATCTTTCGTTTATCCATATACTGCTTATTATTACAATAGTCTCTCTTCTAGAATTATGATTTCTGTTTTTCTCTTACTTTCTCATGTCCCTTTATACAGTAATTTATTTTTAAAATAACCAAAAGTTATTATGAAACAGGATATGTACATAAAGATGCAAGCTATTTCATTTGAAATATGAAATGTCTTTAGCTGCCTTCTTCAAGGTGGCTGTAATCCACATCCTGGCATAAATCCTCGTATAATATTATTCACTCCCAACAAGGAATTTGGTGCAACATCTCCAGGATCAGACGTCTGTCTGTCGGGATGGGGCATTTACGAATGTGTGCTGGCCGTTAATTAAATCTAGAGTTGAGCATAGTTGGTGTGGATCGATGCGACCAGGCTACACAGTATTTATAGGTTTAATAGTTTTCGAGTAATTTAACTTTGAAATTGGCCATAATTTGCTGCATCCGCGCTTGCCCATTATTAGATATTTGTATGCTAATACACCATTTGCAATTGTCATTAGCTGCTAGTCTAAGTGTTTGGATGTTTATCCTGGAGACTAGGTGTACCTTTAAGATTCCCCACCAACACATCTCATCTTCTACCCACTACAGCAGCTGGCTTATTTTGCCCAAATTACAAGGACTAAACAGCATCTTGGGTTTAGATAAGCTTACAATTCATGTTATTAATACGGATGGCCCTTAGAAACAGTATAATTGAGCTATCTCATAAGCCCTAATAAAACAGCAATTTAAAGGTGTTACCTTAGAATTAATGGTAAAACTAAACCCTTTACTATCTTGATTTTACATTAAAACGATAAAATCTACCCTTTAGTTTCCATTTCATCGCTTGTCCCAAACCATAAGAAATTTTTTTGATCATTTTACAGTTGCGGTTTAAACTTTATTATCACATAGAAATGGATTTTCTATAAAACTAAAAACATTTTCAATGTGCAACCTCCCAGATATTCACGATTTGTTAACGCCGATTTATTGTAAATAAAATTTTGCAAACCTGACCCGCCCTTTCCTAAGGCAGAGTGAACCAAATCCAATTGGCTTGGGTACATAGCGCCGTGTTTAAAAAAATGCAAACGAGAGACGTAATAAAAACACTTCCAGCCAACTTTATGAAGGGGAAATGCCCTCTTGGCCTATAACACGTCACAGCCATAACCTTTATGAACTAATTTAACGTTAGTAAAATTACTCCTGAAATTTTCTGGGTGCACTTTCCTTATATAAATATTGTAGAAATTTAATTAAAGAAGGTGCAAAGAAGTTATAAAATTCTTATTCAAACTTATCAACACAATTTTACATCCGTTTTATGTCCAGGTATAAAACGGGGCAAAATATTGGGCTGACTAAGCCGAGTAATGAGGTGGGAACACTATATTTCCCACATATTTAAGCTATGGTTAATGTAGAACGCAAACGGTAAATAACCAACCGATATTAAACCGACATTGCTGACTAGAAGGTCGAAGGGAAACTGAAAAACTCTTTCAGTGCTTTCTTTGAAATGTTCCTTTCTTAATATGTCTTAAGAAAGGCACAGTTACAAAAAGTGGTAACCTGCGAAAAGAAGTTCTTACAGTTCCTAATAACTACAGCAATAATATATTATTAAATTTATCTAATTTCACAAGACTTACAAAAAATATTTAGACATAAAATAGAGATCCATGATTCTGGTATTTGTCCGATGCCATCTGCAGTTATCTCCTTAATAAATATTTATTACCCGCTCTATCAAAACATCTTCGCGTAACGATGATGCTAAGAGTTAATCTACTTTATTTTCCTGAAGTTGTTGATAACATACACTTATATACGTGAAAGATACCAAAATCACATCCAGATTTTCAGAGTAACAAGCTTGCGTGGATGGTATAGGCGAGGGATATATATATTATATCTCATAACGATACGCGGGTGCTAGAAAATGAATCTTATTACTTTATTTATTAAAAAATTAGGAAATTTCAAAATTACATGCTGTATTATAAATGTGTAGAAAATTTAAATTTGTAACAATTTTTTTATATGTAAATACATGTCGCATAGTAATGAGGAAAAGTAAATTCAATTTAATCTTTAAATTGTATGTTAGCATGAAACATTTTTTAAATATAAACTAATCTACATGTCACCATCAAACGATCTATTAGATTATTTATATCAAATGCATTGAGGTTCATGATATTCACTTATTATTGACACCTTCTGTTAGTTCTGTTTTGTATTCTGATGCATTTTCTATTACCTATTTTAAATGTAAATTGAATAGTGTTCCACTCAGCTCCATATGAGTTATTATTCATTGGTTTAACTAATTTGTTTCCTCTGCATGTATGACACTTGTATCTAGAGTGACTTTAAGATTTACAAGACTGTTATACAAATTATTCATGTATCCTAACACAATTTTTACATTAAGAATTTTAAAATGTGTGTCCAAATAAGAAAGGACGCCGGCTGTATCTCAGAAAGTATTTATCGTGCAGCCTGCAGCCTACGGAAAAAATATTTATAGTAAAATTGCTGGAAATAATTTTCATGTTTCTAATTCGACCGCTAGAGGGCGTAACACTAACGACAAAATAAAAAACACGGTTTTTCTCAAAATATCTCGAGTTAATATACATATGCCAAAAATAAATGTTGTAATCTATGCAAAAGTAGAAAACTTTCTTGTTTAGAGTATTTTTCTTTATCTTGTCAAATAAAGGGTGGGGGAAGGAGCGAATGTTTGTTTAAAAAAATTTGAATAACTTTTTTTTGGCTTAACTGTTTTTGATAAATTTGGTCTCGTTTGAAAGAGCGTTTATTATTATTTATTATTCGAATAAATGATTAATTTAATTTTTTCCCTGGTCGCTAGAGGGCTCTTTGTGATAAAGTTGAAGATTTTGGTAATTTTCTCAAAAATGTTAAATGCAATGGTGCTATTATTACTAGCTAGAAGAAAGAGCATAAAACAGTGGAGAAACTGGTGAAGACCGCAACTCGATATCTGTTTTCAACTTTTGTAACCAAATTTTTACATGGAGTATGCATACTGCATACATCCTTGATGCTATCGTTGCATTTTTCAGGCATTCAAAATAGATGGCCAACATCCTTCTTCGTTGGTAATTGGCATTTTAAAACAAAAAACCCAAAAAGAAAACCAGAAAACCGACAGTAAATAGTTTTTTAACAATTATGCATTTATATTTACCATCGTTTATTTTGTTTGACATGAAAACTTACTTTGTTTTTGTTATATCAAAGCCTACCTTTTTTGCCTTTTGCCTTCAGCATTTTCAAACTACCCAATAATTAGAATTGCCAATAAAGTTATGGCTCATTTTAAATTACGTCACACAGATATCATAGGTATTTTAGATTCTTTCGAATTTAAAAAATAGGCTGTAATAATTAGAATAGTCAACCAAGTTACCTACATTGTTTATTTGTAAATATTTTAATATAATATAATTATTTATTTTAAAAAAGTTATACTTACCTTAATTTTCTCACATAGATATTGAGTGTAAAGTTCGCTAGCGGGTAATTAACACACGAAAATGATTTTTAACATTATATTAGGTATTAATATAAATGCATAAATAATTTACCCATCGTAAATGTTATTTTCTAATTCCGTTCCATGCAAAAATTTGGTTAAAAATGTTGTCATTCATATATCTGTATTAAAAAGAGATATCGACTTGCTGTTTTCACCAATTTCTTCATTGTTTTATGCTCTTTCTTCTTAGCTAGTAATAATAGCACCATTCTATTTAACATTTTTGAGAAAATTACCAAAATCTTCGACTTTGTCACAAAACGCCCTCTAGCGACCAGGGAAAAAAATTAAGTTAATTATGTCAATTATTTATCCGAAGCCCTAATAAACGTTCTTTCAAACGAGACCAAATTTATCAAAAACGGTTAAGCCAAAAAAAAAAATTACAATTTTTTCAAACAAACTTTCGCCTCTTCCCCCACTCTTTATTTGACAAGATAGAGAAAAATAGTCCAAATAAAAAAGTTTTCTAATTTTGTATAAATTACGACATAACTATTTTTGGCATACAGGGATATTCATGTACAGCCGGCGACTAACACGCGACAGCGTGCTAGCTAGTGCGTGCCCTACCATATCGCCGGTCTCGCTTGCTGCCGCTCTCTCTCTAAATCTGGCTAATTTTTGCAGTACATTGAGGGTATATTAACTCGAGATATTTTTGAGAAAAACCGTGTTTTTTACTTTGTTGTTAGTGTTACGCCCTCTAGCGGTCGAGTTAGAAACTTAAAAAATATTTCCAGCAATTTCTCTTGCCCACCTTAACTATAAAAATTTTTTTTGAAGGCTCAGCGATAAATAGTTTCTGAGAAGCAGCCGGCGTCTTTTCTTATTTGGACACCCGGTACATGTAGGTATATAAATTCAATTTATCCTATAGGTACTATAACCTAATTCATAAGTGTAGGTATAATTTGTATTTAAATAGAAAATTTAGAGAAAATACAGTTTTTTTCTATAATTTTATCATTCTGATTAATTTCAATCCGATTCCTTATAATACAATTATAGCGTCCACGTATAGGAAAGATTTTTTAATATGCATTTTATGTTATTGTTGCTTTTAAATGTAGCTATGCTCATACAGGCTAAGCATAAATAAAAAAAAATGTGAAATTGGTTTAAAAAAGAATTAAGTTTACTTTTGACTTTCAACAAAAATGTTATATTAAGGAAAAATTCAAATAATAACTCTAAACTCAATAATTCAAAAACAAAAACCATGAATACTATTCAAATATGTCCCATTAACGTTCACACATACTTAGTATGAATAGCATTTTTACCTTCTTTTTATTTACCTATTTTTCACTTACAACTTTTTCTCATAACATTTTTGATGATAGTCAAAAATAAAGCTACTTCTCTCTTGAACCATTTTTATATATCCTTAATTTGTGCCTACTCTGTATGCCTATAGTCAAATCTGATGTGGATTTAAGGAGTTTTGAGATTTTTTTATTTACAAAAAATGCCTATAAAAATTCTAACAATTATACAGGGTGGTTCAGGTTAAACGTCATTAATTTTGAGAGGTGATAGAGCATCAAGAAAAAAGTAGACTTTTATTAAACTTTGTTCAAAAAGGTTTTATAACAAAGATACAGGCTGTCAAAGTTTAAAATAAAAACGCGTTTTCTTAACATAACTTCTAAACCACTATATCGATTTCCATTGAATTTCGCGCACAGAGTAATGTAGTACATTTCTAGGTAATGATGGGGTTCATTTATAAAAAAATCTCCAGTGGCGTAGATACTGGGGACCACTAAATATGTTGCGAACAAAATTCAATTTTTGGATTGTCTGTTTAATTTAGAGAAAATAGTTACTCTTGAAAAATCTTAATTATAGGTTTCGTTTTTGAAATATTTGAGTTTGAAGGTTTGGAAACACAACATCAAACGCTGTGCTGAATTAAAGAAAATCCCGAAAATCGTCATCAAGTCTTGGCAGCGATTAATTCCGTGGCTAAAACAGCTCGAAAATGATTCGAAGCCTATTTTGAGAACATACTCGAATTTTTTTTTAGTTCAGAGCAGCATTTGAGGTTGTGTTTCCAAATCGTCAAACTCAAATATCTTAAAAACGAAGCCTTAAATTAAAAATTTTCAAGAGTAACTATTTTTTCTAAATTGAACAGAATCCAAAAATTTTCTTCGCAATATATCCAGTGGCGTCAAAGATTGGAGAGAAAAAGTGCAACGGTTCCCCAGTATCTACGCTACTGGAGAACTTTTTTATAAATGAACCCCCTCATTATCTAGAAATGTGAAATTTAATGGAAATCGATTGAATGATTTAGAAGTTATGTTAAGAAAACGAGTTTTTTATTTTAAACTTTCACACCCTGTATCTTTGTTATAAAACATTTTTGAACAAAATTTTTAATAAAAGTCTACTTTTTTCTTGATGCTCTATCACCTCCCAAAATTAATGACGTTTAACCTGAACCACCCTGTATTACGATTTTGTACACTAGTTCAATAATTTAGAAAATAGAAAAGCAATTATTAAAGGAATATTTTATCGCCCGAATAAGTGTATCACCCTTCATTGGAATTAGAAGTGTTAACTATTATTAACAGTAGTTATATATGATACAGAAAATATAGCCATAAGTTTTGTGAAAGCAAATTGCCTTAATAATTACTGAAACTCCTCACACTTGACTTAATTGATTCAATTAATACGAAAGTTCCGATATTAGTAATTAGGCAGCTTAAAATCCTCCCACTCAACTGCTGGAGTACGCATAAAGTGCGTGGACCCTTTTCAAACTCTTCACACCCCCGAATTTAATAGAGCGTGTGAACGAAGCAAATTAGCTGACGTGACTACAAATTAAGACAGAAAATCGCCTATACAGCCCAGCAGGTTCGGCATTATACCTTAACTTGTATGTTTTCATTATAAAATCTGATAGCAACCGCCAAAGTATAGGTAACAGTGGAACAGCTGTCACCCCTCACAGTTATCCAGTAGCTTCTTCGGGGCCACAGCTGGAGTGTAATTAGTTAGATGCACGTCTGGGTGATTCCATACGTTGCTGGTTTACAGATTAAAACTACGGTATTCTCCGATCCTCCAGAACAAAATGCTTTTTTATTATAGGATAATCTGGATAATTAAAGCTATACAGGTACATGGTAAAGTGGTGCATCGTCGTTGGTTTTAATAAAATTGGGTTAGGGGTAGTTAGATTCTGAGTACCTACATTCTTTCTCGTATGCTGAAAAACAATCCACCTAATGATATTAAAGGAATTTTGAGGTAATTTTATACAGGCAATTTGTTAATTATCTTTGTGCTTGTAATAAAACAGAGTTTGACAATAATTACTATCGTCATTAAAAGAAAATTTGAACGTAATAATCGCTTCAACAACAGACAGTTTCCGATAGAAGTTAATTTGTTTTTGATAATTTATATGCGAGTATGCATTTTTCATAGAGACTGGCATTTGAAATATGTATCTATTAAATGCAACACAAAAGGTCCCATCAGACCAATCCCGGATTCCCATAGTCCATTTGTCACTTGGTCAACTGAATTCGACTGTCCAACGGGACAGACGTATCATATCTCATTACTGTAGACACCTGCTAGCCTGGATTTTAAAAATATTTTTTGTATTTTTCCACTCAATCAGACATATGGCATTTGATGATTTTACCGAACAAATGTGATTATCCTTTTCAGGATTTAATATTTCACATTGAAATTTCTTAATCCGTGTTTGATTTTATTGATTATCTACGATGGATTCTAAATTTATTTAAAGCATTTGGGAAATTTTTTATTGTTTTAATGTTAGATATTATTGTGGTTCTGAGAAGAAAGCCTGTATTGGCGAGTCTGATTCAGCCCAACTGACGGACATATTTCGTAAGCACATGATAGAAAATTTTATTCTGAACCCATGAAATAATATTCTAGAACAGTGTGTAATTCATTTTAAAAACTGCATCGATTCAGGGAAGAGAACATCTTACAGATCTACTTATCCGATGCTGGATCCTTAATGAAGGTTACTCAATGAAATTTATTATTGTTTTTAACAACTTTTAGTGAAATATTGAAAAGTTAAATTTAAGGAGCAATTTGGGATTGCAAGAAATAAGAAGATGCCTTGAAGAAAGAAATTAGATATTTAGTAAAAAATTTCATAATTTCCTTTAACATTTTTATAGCGTCTATCACGAAATGAAATAGTTGAAATCTTAGGCTGATTCATCTGCTTCGTTATCTACTAGGTATATGAGCCCAAAATATTATATTATTATTAAATAGCAAAACATATAATAATTGATAATAGTCTAAAATCAAAACCGACACCTTGCTCTATAATGATTCCATATCCATATCATAATGAACCTTTATCACCATCGTATTTAAGAGACGGCTTAGCCAAGCCAAAAACATATTGATTACATACTTTCACCAAGATTAAGCTGTAAAACACGATTTTGCATATCAACCAGTAATTTGTATTTTGATAGGAGAGCATCATCTATGAATATCAAACAACCGCATTATACCGCCTGCAGTAAGTTCCAAAGTTGTTGGTCTTAATAATATAGCGGCGGCGATAAGTTCGGTATAGTCGTTCAACCACCAAACTAGATGCCAGTAGTATAGGTGGCAAACACCGTAAACATCAGCACTCGGTCGAAAATCTTGAGCGATTAGATTGCGGTCCATCCTAAACCAACATGGCGGGTATACTTATCAAATTAGCTGTTCTAATTAGAGAACAAATTACGTTTGAACTGCACGTTCACTAATCTGCAAAGTTTAGTGCCGGATGCAGGAACCTTAATGCTAATATGTTTAAGATCACCTACATGTGGGAGGTGCTATGTCGTTGAGGTACGTGTTTACTTCTTGAGCAATTTAAAACAGGTGGATACGGTTAAAAAATATAATAATTACTTTTCATAGTTTTGTGTCTTATTGTAAGTTGCACAGAGATAGATAAATAGGTATCAGTTCTGGCTATTGGGGTAATCATTCAAATTACTTATTTAAATCCCAAAAAATTAGCCTTTTTAAATAAAAAAATACAAAAATTTTGGGTAATATGGAAATAGGTATAGTACTGGTGATTTTTTTCGAGCTTGAGATTTTGATGGACTTACACATTTTGAGTGTCCATGAAGCCATTTGCTAACTAAAGTACGTAGTAGAAACATGAAATCGCTCATATTTCCATAACCGTGGATTTGCGGACCTATGTTTATTAAGCCTTTTCGACTTGTCTCGGCCCACACTACATACTTTTATAAAGTTTTACAATTTTTACCCATTTGATAATACATTAAAAAAACTAAACTTTGTTTTTAAATATACCTACTTATGAACAAGAAGACCAGAAACAAGAGAGCGCCCTGCTCTTACATTGCTGTACTGCGCATTTGTCAAGCATCTGTCGTCGCTTGACAGATGCGCAGTACTTACAATAAATTGTATTGGGTAAATTGAGTCCTTCGGAGAACTTGGTAGACAATGTTATATATTACTATTGTAGAGCGGTAATTAAAAGCAATAAGAAACTGGCATAATTTAGTAGAGATATAAATTCTTCATTTACAGGATTGCTGCAGGAATAATCATTTTGACGTTTAAAACAATCTGATGACACTTCCGGTTTCACCGGAAGAGCCACCTACTAATTTTCAAAAATTTTTAAAACAACTCTGTATATTTTTTTCCATAAGAATTAGATTCTACTTAAAATTACCTTTTTATCGACATATCACATGATGACATTTGCTTTCAAAATGGCAGCATAATTATTATTGCAAAAACCTGTTCAACAATATTAAATTTAATAAAAAATTCGGTATCTTATAAAATAAGAGGGATATAAAAATTTTGAGAAATTGTTTTTTTCCTCATTAACCAGGGACTAAAAAAATGTTCATCAAAAAAATATTTAAAAAACTTTGTGGAATCTCGGTAGGTATAAAGTTTGAGAAAAAAAAGACGACTTTCTTTCATACCCTGTAGATAGTAACGTTCTTCAAAGTAAAAAAATCGGGTCACACTATTGTTTTCGCAATTGAATTATCTCTTGAATCCTGAAAACCTTATGTTGATACCTTTTCAAAATATTTTACTTTAAATTCAACTTAAAAATTCGCTTGGTACGTTTTAATTGACCAGCAGTTTAGTTGAAATAAAGTTAACATCTTGTATTTAAAAAAAATCGAGTAAAATATAACCAACATTTTTGTATTTTTTTATTTATTTTAGGATTTTAAAAATAATTGGAATGACTATCCCAACAACCAGAACTGGTATTTATCTATCTACTAGAGAGATAACAGAAAATTATTATCATTCTGGGTAATGAACATTGACTGTTCCCTGATGTTAGTTCAGTTGAAGTTAACAAAGGTGCAAGTTGAACTTTCTGAAATGTTATTTTATTACATTTATAGCTATAATATATAACAGAAACATTGTAGTCGGTTTTGATATACGTTTGCAACTACACTATACTAGTTTAGTACCCGTCTAGTATATATATTTATACTACCAAATAAATATCTGTTGTGTCCATTGTTCTTAAGATTTATTATGAATAGTTTACTTCATTCTTTTATTCGCATCTAAATCTTTAGACCATATCCAGACAAAATTACTTCTTTACGCAATAGTAAATAATTTCAAACTCGAAAAAAATCATGATTACTATACTTCCTTATACGAAGTAATACATATCCTTTAAATTCATTTTTTAATAGAAAAAATTGCAATTAAAAATATTTAACGGGAGATTTAACAACTCCAGATAGTATAACAACTTTGGTACGACTTTACTATACCGGACATATCACCGATTGAACTGAAATCTTTTATAGTGATGAATAATAGCTCTCTGAATACGAATATTAAATATTTTTTCTGCGGAAAAAGCTACTTTTCAGAAAAAAATTAAATAAAAAAGTTGATTATTTGAACTTAGCGGGCGTATCTTATGATTTTTTGATAACTTAATTCAAAATAACCTAATAGTACAGGGTGTACAACTAAGAATGGTCGCCGGCTGTATCTCAGAAACTATTTATCGTACAGCCTTCGAAAAAAAATATTTATAGAAAAAGTGGCCAAAAGAAATCGCTGGAAATTATTTTCAAGTTTCTAGCTTCGCCGCTAGGGGGCGTACCTGCCATGAAAAATGATAAAATCATGATTTTCTCCAAATTATAGGCAATTAAGGTAACTCAAAAATAACTTTATTGGAAAGCTGAAACAATTATACACAATTTTGGTTTAACACTTTTTGCTCTAGCTCATCAAATAAGGGTGGGAGGAGAGGGTGAATTCTTCTGTACGAAAATGCTTATAACTTCTGTTTAACTTTATAGAATTTGGCGAACTTAGTATCGTTTAAAAGAACTTTTCTTGCTTCAAACGATGTTCGATAAGAGAAGTTGTTTTGATTCATATATTTGTTGTTAGGTGGCGCTTTTTGAAAACTTATTAATTTTATCGATTTTTCTTGAAAATTTTAAATGGACTCATAAATACATTTTAACATTATTAAAATTAGTATAAAATATCGAAAATATTAGTGAAAACCGCAGATCCATATCTTTTTTCGTTCCAGAAATATGGACAAAATAGTTTTTACACGATTCACAACCCGTATTATTGTTATCACAAGTCGTTTTGCGAATATAGGGCTAATTGTATTTTTTTTGTTCCAAAGCCTACCACTTAAATTCGCAAAACGACTTGTGATAACAATAATACATGTTGTGAATCATGTAAAAACTATTGTGTCCATATTTCCTGAATGAAAAAGATATGGATCTGCGATTTTCACTAATATTTTCGATATTTTATACTAATTTTAATAATGTTAAAAAATATTTATGAGTCCATTTAAATTTTTCAAGAAAAATCGATAAAATTAATAAGTTTTCAAAAAGCGCCACCTAACAACAAATATATGAATCAAAACAACTTCTCTTATCGAACATCGTTTGAAGCAAAAAAAGTTCTTTCAAACGATACTAAGTTTGCCAATTTCTATAAAGTTAAAAAGAAGTTATAAGCATTTTCGTACAGAAGAATTCACCCTCTCCTCCCACCCTTATTTGATGAGCTAGAGCAAAAAGTGTTAAACCAAAATTGTGTATAATTATTTCAGCTTTCCAATAAAGTTATTTTTGAGTTACCTTAATTGCCTATAATTTGGAGAAAATCATGATTTTATCATTTGCCATGGCAGGTACGCCCCCTAGCTGCGAAGCTAGAAACTTGAAAATAATTTCCAGCGATTTCTTTTGGCCACTTTTACTATAAATATTTTTTTTATTATACTTATCTGAAAACACCTTGTTTTCATCTGTTTTTGCAATGACGTAAAGGTGACGTTTTCAGAACAGCGCACGGAAAACTTCTCCCGATCTCCTATTCTTTTTTCCGTGCACTAAATATGACAGAAACTAAAGCATCGCCGATAATAAACAAGTCGTTGCTATGGAAATGTTAATCGTGTTTGCCTACTATTTTTACGATGTATTATAATTACTTTGAAAATAAAATGTCCTAAAATTACTTCTAATCCTTTTTTTTTGTTGTTTTTAGATAAGTATAATAAAAAATATCGTTCATTACACGTCCAGAAATGGATTTTTCGTGCTTGCATGACTTCCCGTGTTCGGCTTCGCCTCCCACGAGAATTTGTCACGCGCGCACGAAAAAATCCTTATTTCCAGACTGGTAATGAAATATACTATTTCCGAAGGCTGTACGATAAATAGTTTCTGAGATACAGCCGGCGACCATTCTTAGTTGTACACCCTGTACAGTAAATAAGAAAGAAAAAAGGCTTCAAATAGACTTTTTTTACCCTACAGCCAATTCTTGCAGAATCTTCTAGAGGGTCACCCTGAAAGTTTAAAACTGAGTTTGTGTATTCGTAGACCCCGCCCTTCCTTCACCAGCCCTCAATTAAGGGTTGGATTTTTTTGTTTATTGAATAACTTTTTTCCTAATAAATTTTCGAAAAAAAGAGTCAGTACAAAGTTGTAAAGAAAAATATTTCCTACAACTTATCTTTTAAACTTTTTTTGATATTGTCGATATTTAAAAAGTTATTGAACAAATAAGTTGAAAATTTTGGGGAAAGAGTAGTAAGTAGTACCTAACTAGTGAAAAATTTCCCAAAAATTTGCAACTTATTTGTTGAATATCTTTTTAAATATTGACAATATCAAAAAAATATTAAAAGGAAAGTTGTAGGAAATATTTTTCTCTACAACTTTGTACTGATGCTTTTTTCGGAAATCTAATAGGGAAGAACCTCCTTAAGAAATAAGAAAAAAAAAGTTTAAGTTATCAAGAAATTGTAAGATACAAAAAAGTTTCTAAATTGAATGGAAAATACTCTCTGCATATTGGTGCTGCGAAAAAAAACAGTGGTGGACGTTTTATTCAATAAAATGTTTTTGAAGAAACCCGTACGCACGCCTCTGTATTTTAAATAAAATAATTGCAACCACTATTAATAAGAGAATACAAAAAAAAAAGATCTATGCAATATTTCAGACTAACTTTTTTTGTTATTGATTTATAGCAAATTATTTTAAATAATTTATTTTCTTTAATGCCCTGTACATCAAAAAGGAAGCAACATTCGACCATAGTTTATTAGACAAACCACCCTTAATTTTCGCTAAACTATCGACTGGTGAAATCCTGACGATATATACTATATATTCAAATTTATAAATAAAAATAAACGTCACAATGTATCTTCTTCTTTTACAATTTAGTGTATCTAACCTAACCTAACCTAAAAATTATGTAATTCCAACATAATCTTATGTTAAAATGAGTCATCACAGGCGCGAATTTAGAATTAGGTAATATTGTAGTGTTGAACTTCAATATTTTTTTCTCGAATAATAAAGAATAATTAGTAAAATAAAAAAATACATATATTATACGAGTAGTAATTGAGGTTTTCAATAAAACAAAGTTCTCTGTCCGTCCTGACGTCACAAGACATCCTAATGACCGTTGCCATTGCGCATATCAGCTATCTCTCAAAATTGAAACCTGTGAGGTATTCAATAAAACAACGTTCTCTGTCCCTCCTGACGTCACAAGACACCCTAATGACCGTTGCCATTGCGCATATCTTCTATCTCTCAAAATTGAAAATCTTAATTAAGGTATCAAGGGCGTTATTATCCTGATAACGCTAGTGGTGCCTAATGTCCAAATGGTTTATTATTTTGGTCTGAAATATTTTTAAGTAAAATTTGATGTTTTACTAATAAGAATAATCTAGTAGTTTTTAAATGCCGTTGCTATATGATACATTGAATCAATAAAGCAGTACGGCCTGATAGCCGACACCTAGGACATTATTTTTTATAATACGCCCTAGGGCATTATTTGTCATATAATATACTTTGACAGAGTGTCATTAATTGGTATCATTTAAAAAAAACGCATGTACCTGATTCTTTCTACAAACTAATAAAGTAAAAAATAGACTGCAACCATAATATAAATATAATCCGTTTACTTACATTTGACATCAAGTTGGACTCGAATAGGCTGCGAATCGCCGGCTTTGTTACGTGCATGGCACGTGTAGAGACCGGAGTTATGTCGAATAGCAGGACTAAACTGTAGAAGCTCCTGTAAGCTTGCTGGTTGATTCTGGCCTTCTTTTCGCCAAACCACTGATGCTTTTGGATTGGCACTCACCACGCATCTAATAGCCAATGAGTCCTTTAAGTCCTCCACATCAGTCGTCGGTATACCGACCAGTCTTGTTTCAGGAACATCTAGAAGAACGGATTATAGTTGAAATTGATTGAATGAATGCTATTGGAAGGAATTGTTTTGATAAACTGGTAGGCAGTTTATAAATTGCTTAAACAAATACAGTTGTTTCAAATGTTTTGTATTTTCAAGATGAAAGCGTTTTATGCTTAAAATAATTTAAATACATATATCCGAATATCTTTGAAAACAATTTACTTCGTATAATAACTGATGCATTCGAAAATAAAAATAGAAAGCCCGCTTCAGAGCCATTGAAAATAATCCTCTAACAATGCGGAACTAGTGCTGAAATTTGAAATATTGAAATAACGGATATTTGCGTGTTCACACTAGGATTATTTCTGTAAACGATACGAATCCATCGATTCCAAGTGTTTTTTATGCATGACCTGTTTTTCACATCGACCGTTTTCGGATATAATTCAATCTTCAATGTTTTCCCTACTTCTCATTTGCAAATGCACACGGATTTGGCAGCATTACATCACTTCAAATGGGAGCTTTTGTTCGATTTTATTCGTATAAAATGCACCTTCGTTTATTGTTACGATCTCGTTTTGGAGAATATTAAGAATATAATAAATACTCTTTATGTGTCAATTGTGGAAAGTGTTTGGTTAATTTATTGGTGTGAAAACTTTAAAAAATAATAAAAACATTGGAATAACATCTGGTGATAAAACTTTAGGACTAATGTTTGATTGGTACAACAATATTATGATTTAAAGTAGTAACATTCTAATTTGATATTTTCCTAAATATTTTATACCTATACTCCTATAATGTCTCAATATGAACACAATTTGTTTCATAATAATGTTTAAGAAAATAATAGAGTGTTTAGATAGTTCTGAAAATTTTTCAAAGAGTAGGTACTAAAGAATTTCTCAGAAATTTTCATATTTTTCTCCGAGAGGGAAATCTAAGAAACTTTCTTGAATTATCTTCAATCATTTCGGAATAATTCAGTGTTCTATAAATAGTGTAATACTGTTTTTCCCACATCCATAATGTCACGGAATTTTCAAAATTTCCAAAAATTTTAAAAATGTTTCAGGATTGTAGGTACCAAACACACTAAAAACATTCATAATAAATATTAGACAGTTTTTTAATATCCATAACGTCCTTTAGAAAGTCAAGATAAATCTAGAATAGCCTTAGAAAATTTTAGAGAAAATGGGTGGAATAATTAAAATATCAAAGTTTTTTTAAAGTACCGTCTAATTTAAATCCAAGTATTTTTAAAAATCAGATTTTTTGAAAAATCTAAAGGAAATTTGAAACTTGGGATTTTTATAAAATCTTCTATCTGCCGATCGTTTATGAGGAAAGATTAAAAAATATCATAACAGAATATTGTAACATTCTGTTGCAGCAGCAGGTATGTAAGTATAGTCGCCCAGTTTTCCATAGGCGTAGATAGCAAGTGGTTATAATTATTTGAAAGGTACTTTTTCCAGTTCTTTTTGCGTTATGTTACTTGTGTGGATGCATTGTACACCTAAGTAAATTTCTTTCGATATGATCTGAATAACTCTGTACCTATACAGCGTGTATAAAAATGGGGGTCTTTGTTCAATTAAATTTATAGTAACAAAGTTTCTGTAAAAATGACACCGCGAATGCTTTCTGAAAAACTTTAAAGACTTTAAAAAATATATTTTTGCCACAAAAAGATATGAATTTGCTTTCCTTCCCTGTAATTTCCACAGAAAGGGAAGTTGACTGGCTGTTTAGAACAACTTTTAGACACATGATTTGTATCAAAACTGTTCACGTACCGCCTTGTTAATTTCACTGATGTATGTAGATACAAGGTGTCCTGAAATTAAGGGACAATATTTCTAGGATAGCTTCTACTTGTCAAAATATGAGGAAAAGTTTATATTAACATGACTCGAAAAATGCTTCCTAAGGAGGCTAGAGCCCCTTGAAAGGGGACCCCAAAGAGTAGTTTTCTGTAATATCTTTGCAACTGTTTGAGGTAGATTCATGAAATTTGGTGAGTTTGCAGCTTTTATAATTTGTCTCACATTTCTTTTTCCTAGTTTCAGAAAATCAGGGGCGTCACATACAAGGTGGGTGTTAGGTAAAGTTTGCCCCTTATTTTTTGTGTGGATAATTTTTAGACTTTTTATATCAAATTATGAAACCTGGTTTATTTTTACACAAAAAAGGTCGTCTCAGTCTTGTATCTTGAACCGTTTTCGAGTAAAATCGCTATGAAAAAATCACCTCCATAAAAACTAGACTAATAAAAAAATCACAAAATTGAAATTTGTCAAAAGTAGACAATAGATATTTATTTTATTAGGAGTATAAGCGAAACTTTTATGTGACGAAGTATGGAGGTGTAAGCGCCGAGCGGAGCGAGGAGAATTAACTCCATACGGAGTCACATGAAAGTGCTTATACTCCGAATAAAATACAATATTTTATTTTCAAACGGCATATAACATGGTGTTATAAGACTGAGTAGACAAGGTATAAGTTTCATTTCTATGACACCACTCTTGAGCGGCTTATAAGTAGGACTTATACTCCGGCGGAGTATAAGTTATATCATTATCTGCAAAAATGTATGACAGTTGCATGACAGTTGCAAAATTACTTATTAAATTGATTGTCATATTACGATTAGAATGATTCCATTTGAAAATAAAATATTGTATTTTATTCGGAGTATAAGCACTTTCATGTGACTCCGTATGGAGTTAATTCTCCTCGCTCCGCTCGGCGCTTACACCTCCATACTTCGTCACATAAAAGTTTCGCTTATACTCCTAATAAAATAAATATCTATTATTTTCAAATGGAATCATTCTAATCGTAATATGACAATCAATTTAATAAGTAATTTTGCAACTGTCATACATTTTTGCAGATAATGATATAACTTATACTCCGCCGGAGTATAAGTCCTAGTTATACGCCGCTCAAGAGTGGTGTCATAGAAATTAAACTTATACCTTGCTTACTCAGTCTTATAACACCATATTATACGCCGTTTGAAAATAAAAATGTATTACTTCGTTTCTTCGTCAAATATTAATAATAAAAACAAAATATCAAAATATTTTTTTTTCAATTTTGTGATTATTTTTATTAATGTAGATTTTTTTGAAAAAACACTATGCTTTGCAACTTTTATTTCAAAGTAGGTACTTAGATAGTTATTGTCAAATCTATAGTATTTTGGAAGTTACATATTTAAAGTGATTAAATAGCCGTAGTTATTGTGTTACATTTTTTATATCTTTTATATTTTTATTAAAACTAAACTAGATTAGAAAGTTTACAGTGCTCTAAAACATTACGATTAATTTATATTTAATCTCACAACTTATTATTTAATAACCTGCGAAGCGACAACTGAAAATAATTTAAATTTATGTTCATTTCATAGGTTTAGTTTCATTATTGCTAATCAAGTACTCACAAATTTAAATTTATCTACTCCCATAAAAACTTTGTTTATTAATAACCATTATACAGTAAAATTGTCATTTCTTTTTTCCTTTCTTTGACAGAATACTCATTTTATTATTTTCATTTTCACCCATTGCATTGAATATGAAGTAATGCGAAAATGTCAACAGTTCTTCTCACAAATTAATATTAATGATGTATCACTCGACAAAAACGTTTGTAAGCGTTTTTTTTTCACTGAACGCAAAAGAAAATAATACAGAACAAACAGTGGCAAATAATCCAGAGGATTTTAATTTATCATGTCCAGATCTGTCGCTTTGTTTGCTACTGAAAACACACAACTTTATTTACATGAAACCTTTGCGCCAAACCCCACTTCTGTTTGAAATATATACAAACTGTCGCAAAGTTTTTTAGACAAAGAATATCATTTTGCTACACACAGATAAACTGATCTCTTACATAAAATTTAGATAAATATATCAAGAAAGAAGCAACAGAGGTATACCTTTACATTGAGTTTTGCAAAACGAACCACATCTGGATTACTTTGAAACCCACAAAACGAATTTCGTGTGTACTTACGACTGATTTTCATAAAGATTCTTGAAAAAGTTGTATATATATTTTGAGCCCCTAGTCGTTACCTGTAAGTGTAGTTTCTTTCGTGCGTATCTTAGACACATCCTAAATTAGTAAAGTTTCTGTGGTTTTGAAATTAAAGTAAAGTATAATATTTATAAAATAAACTTTTAATTAAACGACAAAAGTACGGCAGTAGGAAGACTTTAAATTTCCGTTATATAATGTGATAAAGACAGCATTAAGTCCACTTTTAAACTAATGTTGGAACTTTGTATATGCCTCAACTAACAGTTTGTTTTGAAAAGAAACTTCTTAAAAACTTTTCAACAATTAAGTTTTCGTCACAAAATGTTTTTGACACTTTCAATGTGTCCTCCAAGAACTTGGCAACATTTTTTTAATCCTGTCGATGTTTAATACCTTGACATATTGAAAATTAAAAACTGCTGTCTACATAGAATTTTACAAATTGCAAGGGGGTATTTTATCTCTATTAATACCCGAGTGGATTATGAAACTAAAAGTGTAGCAAATATCGGAAACCTTCTTTTTGCTTTCTTATAACAAATAATAAGAAAGTAAAGTAATCATGATTTTTTACAACTTATTATTCTTAATATCTCTGATTAGGTGTTGGAATACTTAGATTTAGGTATATGAGTAATTGAGTAACTGAAATTTAAAGAAACTACAAATTTTGGTGGAGGTGCTGGTGTTAAATGAATTCTTTTTGCTTTTTTATAAGAAATAATAAGAAAGTAAAGCAGGTAATCATGATTTTTTACAGCCTCTTATTATTAATATCTCTGATTAGGTATTGGAATACTTACATCTATATTTAGTATTTGAAATTTAAAGAAACTTGAAATTTTGGCGGAGGTGCTGGTGTTAAATTAATTTTTAAAGTAAAAATATAGAACGTAACTAATTAATCAGTAACCTTTTATATCTTTTCATGAAAACGTTTCAAATATTTTAAGAAGAGTCACCCTATTTATTTTATGGAAATTTTTAAACTACACATTTTTTCATATTAAAAGAAAACTTTTAAACTATTCACTTTATTATGAATCTCTTCTTTCTATATTTTATTCCGTCACTTATTGTAACTATTAAAAACTGCTGTCTAAAGACAGAAATTTCAATATTGCTAATTTATTGACGTAAACTGCATCGAAGTAAATAATTTGCATTTCCGAGGATCCCATCAGGCTCGCCTCTCTGCTTGTTTCAATCTTGTCTATAAGGGATTTCGAATTGGTAAGTAATGATCGATTCTTGACAAAATAAAGACCTGTGTATCCAGTAAACATCTGTTCGTGAAACAGAGCAATTGTTTTCTTGCCCGTGTGTCTGTTTTGTGTTGGGAATTGGTAACTGAATCCCAGGCACGCTTTGAGCTGCTAGTGATTTTGATTTCCGTTTTAGCTGTTTACATCCGCCGTCGCCGCAGACACACAAAAGGATCGAACACACAAAAAAAAAACAATACTTGTAGCATCAGACGTCGGTGGTCGACCCCACTCTAATGCAGACCTTCGTTCAAACTGACACCGAAAATTATTTATCTCATCACGGCCGTTTGTTCTGTGAAATGGTGACCCTATTATTGTTGGGCATACGCCAAATTGAATTCTGCTTATCAAGTTATTAATTAGGAGTATAGCAGGAGGCGGGTATTTGGAATACATAAATATTTTTTGTGTATGCTTTGTAAAAATACAGACCACATTCACCACACATTAAATTTATTTATGGTACTTTAAACTTGTAAGAAACATTTGTTTGCGTTAAATAAATAATCCCGCAAACTGTAAACTGTAAATACTTTTGTCATCTCCGTGAGGATAATAAAATTCAAGAGGCACTTTAAAGAAAGTTTGTTTTAAGTTACTTAGAAAAATTTATTTTAGTTAGACTGTAAATAAATACTGTGTAAAGTGTTCTAGTTCAACATTGGAATACTACTTTAGGTAAATTAAAATTAGGAAAAAATACAAAACTTTACTCATATATTTAGATGCTACGAAAGTGTAGGAAATTTGGTTTGCTAATAGTTAACTTTTAAAATTTGTTCAGTTAGATTTATTGTTGTATTATTTCTTGCCTAAAATTGATTAATTTTACATTTTAATTTCAAGTTACATTTATATATTTCCTGTTTTAATATCCTTCACTACACAAAAAATTATTGCCATTAATATGGTTTTCATATAAATATCCCTAAATTTGCTGTACATTCCTCTTTACAGTATTTCGTTCTAGTATCTAAACTTGCAAGAATCATTAGAAACAAACTAAGCTCCTATCATGATACCTTAGTAGGAGAGTACCAAGGAGGATTTAGGAATGGCAGATCTACTATAGTCCAAGTTTTCACATTAAAAATGGTACAAAAGCAAAGCTATGAATTAAACTTAAGGCTCCACATCTTGTTATTAGATTTTAAGAAAGGTTACGTCTCAATTGGAAGAACTAAACTATACCAAATGAGAGAAAAATTGAAGATTACGAAATAATTAATCAGGCTGACAAAGACAGACACACAAAATAAAATAGCAGCAGATGGATCAGTATCCCAAAGTTTTATAGGAAAAACAGGAGTTAGACAAGAAGATTCGCTATCGACAGTGCTATTTAACGTAATTCTAGAAACATCAGTCTTTAGAGATAGCGGGATTAAAGACATGGAATAATATACCCCTTAAAACAAGTTATTGCATATGCAGATGATGTAGCATTAATAACTAGATAAAAAAAGGAAGAAAAAGCGTTTAGTAAAATAGAAAAAGCTGCAAGAAAATCTAGACTTACAATTAATGAAGAAAAAGCAAAATATCTAATAATGAAACAAGGAACAACAAACGAAGAATGATACAGCAGATTAAGACGGAAGCAAAAAACTACAACCTTGAGAGAGTTAACCATACTTACCGAATACTTAGGGGTCACAGTCATGTGCAACAACGAAGAAGATCAAGAAATAAATAAAAGAATGAGTAATAAAAGTAAGGCAATGGGGTCCCTGGACAGAGTGCTAAAGTCAAGAGGAATCTCTAGAACAATCAAAATAAGAGTATATATGACAGCAGTAAGACCAACGCGGCGGTAGTATACGGATAGAATGAATTTAAACTGGAAGCATGGGAGAGAAAGATATTTAGGGGGACAAAAACCGAGGATGGAATATGGAGACGAAAAACAAACAAGGGGGTAAAAGAACTATGGGCCCAGCCCAATATATTATAGTGCAACATATCAAAAAGCAAAGGTTAAGAATGTTAAGATGGCTGGGAGGTGTTGGTAGAATGCCGGAACATAGACATGAAAAAAGAGTATTGGTAGAAGGAGAAGGAGGAAAAAAGAAAAGAAAGATCGAAGAAGAAATGAGAGAATGGACATGAGAATTCACAACCGATTTGAAGAGTGCGGTACAGAACAGACCCCTATGGAGGAAAATGGTCAGAAAGTTGGGAGATTTGTAAAATTTAGAGTTGTAACTGTTAGAAACAAGTCATGGGACTCAACGGCCTATAGTACTATTTATATATTAGTTGTTCAAAATCAATGGGCACATAGCAAAAGCTTTAAGTTAAAAAGAGTGCGCCTGTTAAGAATACTTAGATTAATGATGATAAGTGAGCGAGAATATTCGTGTGTATGTGGTCCCCACCAAGCGCCTTTGATAAATTTGGAATGTACGTTGAGTTTTAAAGAATATTTACAAAGATTTGTAATAATTTTAAAAGAAATTAACACTCAAAATTTTAAATAAATAGGAACTATAAAAATAAATGTACTTAAAGGTTATGCCTATGTGACCATTTATTTGGAACAATCTATATATAAACTAAAATAAAAATTAGTACCATAATTTTAAATCTTGATATAAGGCTTTGAACATGAATCATGAAATCAATAATGATTATATAAAGGCAAGTTCCTTTTACACCAAGGCAGATAACAAGTTATTGAGTTCTGTCTGCCATTATCAATAAGCTTGTTATCTGGTTTACAGAAGAGGTAATTGATTACTGGATTTGCCCCAAAAACGCTTTTGACCCACTTTAAGTAAGGAGGTATACACAAAGTAAAAATATTGAATATGTATTGGAGTTGCAGATGTAAAATAAAATATAAAATTATAAATTGTATCAGCTGTTTCTTTTAAAATATGTATTATTATAAAAGCGTTGATTTTATGGCGCCTTTTGCCGCCATAAAATTTTACTTTTTTGTACACATCTGTCAAATATTACTTTTTTGGGACAGAACTGTCAGAAACTGAAATAAAAAGTGACGCCTAATATTAAATTTGACAGGAATGCTTTGGTTTTTAGTTGTCTAAGGTTTTCAGCAAAATGTTAAAAAAAATAATTTTGTGTTTTGTGACCAAATTTTTGAATTCTTTCGTGATGATCGCCTAAAAAACGTTGTATGCACCTCGGCCAAAAGTGCTTTTTTGGTCTCATCTGAATTGCAGCCTCGGCTAACCCCTCGAACGCAAACAACAGATTCGACCAAAAAAGATCACCTTTACGGCCTTGACACACAAATAACTATTATGTAAATAAAACAGGGTCTGTCAGTTGTGTGTGAAATAACATATTAAAGTATAGTTTTTGTTTCAATAAATATAATGATTTTTTATATACTTTCTTCTTATTTTAATTGATAAAAATTAAAAAAAAAACAGGAAAAACTCAATATGTTAAAGTTTTCTCTCTGAACAGCACTTTCGACAAATGATATCTTCATGAAACAGGAACAGGACTTATTAATCTATGTTAGGAAGATTAAATTACCTCCAGATCTTAACCAACTCGAATTTTGATATAATTTCGAGTTAGGAGTGAGGTTAGATGGACATAAACCAATGTTATTGATGTAACGCCTGTAATTTTTTTTACTTTGGAAGATAGATTTCAGAATTGTATTGGTTATTGTTAGGTCTTGGCTCAAATCATACCTACTGATTATTTGCCTCAAATTCATTTGCGACATAATTGTAAAATGATACTAAAGGCGAGTTGTTGGTTGTCCCTTAAACTTATTGTCTTTGCTTAGAGAATAAAAAATGGCAAACAAAAAATGTGTTTTTCTACTCTTATATATGAAAATAGCCATTTTTCCATGACATACTCTACATGAAACTTCAATATTTTGTCTACTGCGAAAATAGTCATATTCTCTCTAGAGTGAAAATATCAAAATTTCAAATTTATGGTTTTCTTTGTGATTTTTTTAATGAAAACACTATATGCACTAAATTTACATAAATTTTCAATATCAATTTTCATGACATATTTTATATATAAAGCTTAAAATAGTAAAAATAAAAACTAAAATATAATTTTGACGTTTCACTTGAAAACTGTCACCTTAAATAATTTAAAAAAATTTTGTAGTTTCTAATCCAATTTATAAATTACAGAATCGTAGAAAAAATAGTATTTACTACTCGACATGAAATACGTTTTTTTTTCGTTCGTGAGATTGCCTCACTCGCTGCTACACATCAGCTCGTGTACAATTCTGACCTCACGAAAAAAAACGGTATTTTCATGTCTTGTTATAAAATATACAATTTTTAAAGAATTTTTATAATTTATACATTTCTGTGAGTGAATAAAAACGAGATGCAAATGTAATTAAGTACTAAATGAAAATCGAACTTGAGAGTTGAATATAGAAGACTGTAAATTATGCGGTTCGTAAACACTACTTTAACTGACAGTTGAAAACACAAAACTTTACAATAATTGATAAACGATTTATCCTGATGATCATCTTCCAAAATCAATTCCACTTTACCAATTGACAAGACTAATATTCAAATTCTACAAACTTACACATAACATCCAGCCGCACATCAATACTACTAGACTTGGTTGAATAGGACTCATGTACAGCCACACATCTCAAAGTGCGACCGTGGTTCTCTTTGGATATAGTTAATTCCAATACAGACAGTGCTAGCCAAGTTCTTGGGTTGTCCAGTTCCGTCGTGTTCGTTTGTCTTCTGGTGGGAGTTACTTCTTGCTGGTCTACAACAAACATATATAGCTTCTTAGATACATTATTCAATGGCGTATATCTCTGTACATTTTGTTCTTTGTATTTTGTTGTAGGAAACTTGCTCTATGTACTACTAAGGAGTATATTATGTCTTTGTGCAACTAGATTTCCTATTCAGTTACACTACAGGGGTAATTTCTAGAGTGTGTTGTTACTGTTAGACCTGGCGTGTTCCTGATGGAAATTGCAATTTGTAGGATTACTGATGGATAATTTGCGGATTTGGTTTATGAATTTGTGTAACAATCGGTTGAGAGCTTGGAGCTCTAAAGCGCTTTGAAGCAACAAAGGCACAAAGCTTAGACTAAAAAATACATAAATTCGATCAGTTGTCCTCTACCTTCGAAGACCCAATTACTTTCAACATTCCCGAAAAAAACATTACATTCTATTGACATAGTTATCCATTTTTTTTCCATACTCGATAGGTAATAAGGAGTGGAAACAAAACCGTGGCCGTGGTTTTATCCTAAACAAATTTCATTGATGGCGGTACATACAGAAGGGGTCTAAGACGAGTGTATAGTTGTTATTGTAACAAAGTGGTCGATTGAGGGCTTACCTAGAAACCACTTGAGAACCGGTGGCGGATTCCCATAGTGCGAGACGCACTTGATAACAGCCACTTCTCCATGTAATGTTGTTAAGTTGTGTCCTGGAAGGACCTGGGTACCGTTAAATTCGATTCGTGGCCTTTGCGGCGGCACTGGAAACAAAAAATTAATTATTAACATATACTTGTATATTCTGGATGGGTTGTAATTTGGAAAATTACTAAATCGAATAAATGCAACTTTGTTGTTAGATGTTTAGTATGCGTCTGAATAGTTAATTATAATATTTAAATATCAATTATATTAAAGTGTGTCTGAAGTTTACTAGTAGCAAGTGGTAAAGTTTTGTAGTGTTTAAGACAAGATTACACTAGTTTGATGCGCTAGTAAAACTTATACCATGTATGCACGGCATCCACTCATTAAACCTTCAAAATAATATTAAACTAAACTGCCTTCAGTCTCTTTAATTATTTAAAACCACGTTAATTTAATCCAACGGTGTCTGTTCGTCTTAAATAACTTTCAAGTAATTAATTCTCAATTATTAAGAAACATTCAAAGTTCAAGTAAATTATTTATTTGTTCTCTTCGAAGTTGGGGAATTCTGTCAGTGGTGTAACTTTTCCTTAAATAACTGTGTTAATTTCTGACATAAAAACGTTTGTTTTAGTTTAGGGATAATATTCGATTGTACGCAAACAGTGTAAAAAAATAAACGTTGGTATCAGCTAAGAATATTGCATTAACTACTAACAAATTGAATTTAAATATTCAGAATATTATCCCCATAGCCATATAAAATATTCGTATATATAATTGGAGTAAATTTTGTGTGGGTGGGAGTGCAATTGCGAATATCCTTATCACTTTCATCACATTCATGAATTTTTTATTTTTTGCTGCTGGGAGGATATTCTAATTACCAGATTTGAGCAAAGAATATTAGTAGATATATTTTTTATAAAGTAAATTCTACGACGGCAATTTAGGTAAAGTTCTAATTTTACTGAAATAAAGCTACAGTTAATTATCCCACATCTCTGTGTAATAATTTATATATAACCTACAAGGAAAAAAAATTATCCTTAACATTTTTAAGAGATTTTAAATTACATTTAATTAAAACACTGCGCTTACTATGGGAATTTAATGTACCTATTCCGATTCCTTACATTAAGTATTTTGAAAATTGTTTTTTTAAGCCTCTCGTTTCATTTCAATTGAAGCTTTTTATGTTATTGTGATTATGTGTATACCTGCGTTTTTGTTTGTTTTTCTTTATAATTAATTTGTTTTTATTTCCAGTTTACTGTTTGTTTTTATTTTGGAAGCAATTCATTAATTAGGATTAAAATTAAGTAAAGAAAAACGAAAACACCATCGTTGCTAAATTCAAAGTTAGTCTTTTTGTAGTATGTATCAGAAATCCATGGATTGCGAAAGTGACGTACGTTTGTTTGTCCAAATAATACCACAACAAAGCCAAAGAACAAATAAAGATATGATTTCACAATAATAGTTATAAGAAGAAAATACATACTACAGATTTGATTGATTTATAATATTTTTATACCCATAGAAATGTACAAGAACGTACCTTAGAAAAGACGTAAAATGTAAGAAAAATAGAAAAATAATCTTTGCTTGAAAATATTAAGTAAACACTACAAATCTAATATTTAAACGGCGTTTTTCGTCTTGAATTGCTAAATTTGTTATCGAACTGGGCATGTAGCGAGACTATCGGATAATAGGTGAATTACCACAAGGATAATGGAATGGAGACTATCAAGGCAAGACGCATACCGAAGTGTATGACGTCATTCAACCTGACTGATGATGTACCTACATATCTTAACAAACTGGATGTTGGAAGTCCAAGATTTTACACGAAATGGAAAACGTTAATTAAGAGACGTTAATATCCAACAGTGGACACATCTGGCTGATGAATGAGGTACAATATTTTCAGAAATACACAATGTTCCAGATATCCCTAATTTGTCATTATTATTAGATAGATACAGTTACAAAATTTTTTTCAAAAAAAGTTATTTGACTTTTGCACAATCTTAAGTTATTTTCAACTATAAAGAGTGCTTCTTAGATATAGAGTACCTTACTCCCGCATATCAGGGAGGGAATGGCTATCCAAGTGAGAAATGTTACCCCCACTCCTTATTTTCCGCGACTACCCTAAAAAGGCGACTTTGTACCCGCATTTCACACAAATAAAGTGGCTATTTTCTTGCAGGTATGAGAAAATAAATATTTAAAATAACTATTAAATGCACTGAAATTTATACCGTTTACTTTAAAATAAATAGTTTAGTATCACATAATAAAATATGTCTTTCATCATATTAAAATTCTAATGTTGAAATTTCTGCATAAAAACGCCATCCAAACGGTTGTTTGCAAAATTTATTTCCCTGCATACAACAACAACATCTGCGCTTTGAGCTGAACTCCCACAAGTCAGAATTCAAGTGAACTGAAGATAGTCCATGAATACATTGGTGGGTATTAAAAATATGTCTCTACCTCACATATACACCAGAGAGTAAATTTCTGTAAAGTTATTTTTCAAAACTGCTGTGGAAAGTTCGTAAGTCAACATTGTTACAAAGTTTCGCAAAGGCTTAGGGAGTCGTTCATCGATGTATCTTGCGATGCGCCTTGTTTATACACATGTGATTTATATTTAGCATCCTTTTGTGCTTGTTTTCGACAAGTTTCGAGTGGACAATGACGTTGACTAGGTAATAGAATGTGAGGCTGCTGTTGGCTTCGCCCGCGCCTGCTGTTTTCTTTTTTGGTCTTTAAGAGCTTTAAAGCTTCTCGTGGCATTCTATAAACTTTTAAGTAGTTTCATAAATTTATGCTGATTATTTCGCACAACTTATACTTTTAAACGTCCTGAATCACGCTTGTGCTTAATCTTCTAAACTTTCTTTAATAATAAAATTTTCTAAAGGTATTTTCTATACAAGTAATCCGTGCTACTTACAGCTAATATTCTCCATATAAAATAATTTGAAGCAATTAAAAAAAAATAAACCATTACAAAACCTTTAAACTTTAATATCTATCATTTTCAGCAATTTACGTCAATATGATTATTAATATATAAACAACTAATGGTGTTATTCTGTATCGAAAATGTTAGATAACATTCTGTTAAATCTATGTTATTTGACGTTTGAACAATATAAAACATTGTTGAAATGTCAAATAACATAGATTTAACAGAATGTTATATAACATTTTCAATAGAGAATAGCCCCATAAATCTATATTGAATAATATGGTAATACGAGTTCTAACAACTAAATGTTGGGACAAAAGTAAATTTGATTGTCTTTTTTCCATACGCGCAAAAGTTATCTAAATTAACTTCCATAATATTGATGGTTTTTTCTGTTATAATGCCAACATTTAGTTATATAAAAACGTAAATTTCGTAAAAATCCGCTCGGCGGTTCCGAAACTGTGGCAATTTAACCCAGCAGGATGGGAAAATTGTAGAAACAAAGAATTATTATTTTCAAAACGTTGGATCTAGTAGTCGGATTTTGATGAAATTTACTTTATTGCAAAGCTGAATGTTGGTTTTCTTTACAGAAAAGTTACACAAGTTTTTATTTGGTGATTTTAGGCATTTATCGGAGCTTCAAAGTTGCACCTTTAAAAATGATAAAATTTTCTAGTAACTGTTTTAAAGAATCACAGTTTTGAAACCGCTGGTTGGATTTGTGTCAAAAAACATTTAAATCAAAGCTTAATAATCGTACTATATTGAAAAAATCCTGAAATGTTAATATGATTTTTTTTGCATTTTTTTCGAATTCCACAGTTCACTTTAAAAAAACGCGTTTTTTGAGGGTGCTACCTACATTAAAATAATCACAGTTTTGGAACCACTAATTGGATTTTGGGAAAATTTACTTTATTGCAAAGCTGGATTTTGGTTTAATGTACAAAAAAATCCCCAGCCTTTATTTGGTGATTTTAGGCATATTTCGTAGCTTTAAAATTGCATTTGAAAAATGTGACGTAATTTTGTAACGACTGTTTTTACAAAATCACAGTTTTGGAACTTGGGGAAAACGACATAAAGGTGCTTTCATGGCCCTCATCCAGTCCGGACTTAAATGTCATTGAAACTCTTTGGCATAAAATTAAACGTATTCTACGCAATAATCCACCAAGAACCATTGGGGACTTAAAGACCAAAATAGAAGAAATTTGGGACAATTTCACGCCAGAATTGTACCAAAATTTGATAAATGCAATGCCTGCTAGAATACAGGCAACTATTAAAGCAAAAAGAGACGTAACCTCTTATTAATGGTCCTAAATTAAAAATTATCCCAACATTTAGTTGCAAATTCATTTTGCAAAGTTTGCTAATTATTAAGGTTAAAATATTGTTAAATCCAATAAATAATTTTCTTCCATGCATAATATTGTTATTAAGGCTTTATCTTATTGTATTGTTAGGTGTTTACTAATTATTTGCATAAAATTTCCAGTTCTCCTTTCATACTTCAAAAATTTACTTCTGTCCGAACATTTAGTTGTTAGGGCTCGTATATGCGCCAAATAATTCCTCAAAAATATAATTTATGTGCTGGTTTGACTTTTTTCTACCTTAATAATACTATAAAAAAATATAATTGGATTGGAGAAAAGTAATGTAGGATTTTTCAGTGGATTAATGACGCCAAATACCTGCTCTAATTGACCCTCAACAGGATGGTCCATTGTTTCATAATTTATAAATATTACAAAATAAAAAAATAACACGTAAAACTAAATACTCATATTAATGAGAAATAAATAGTAATTAATAATTTGTTTGCTTTTGTAGCGATATTGGTGTTTACAATAATAAATCCAAAACCGATAATTATTGTTACATTCAACACTAACAAATTTTCGCATCAAACAAATTAAATTTAAAATGAAAACCCCTAACTTTATAATGAATAACTAACAAAATTTGAACTATTTGTTAATTAATTGTCGGGTCTTAAAATATTGGAATTATATTTGTATAGCTAATGAATCGTAAATAATGCGTTTTAACTCTCCACACAATTTGATATTACTATTTACTAGCAGGTGTACCGAGTGCATTAAAAATGAGTAATTTGGTAGAAAATGTAAAACTGTAGTTTAACTATAAGTAATTAAAAATGTAGACAGAGAACTACTAAATAAAACTGGACCAAAATTCAAATTGTACCAATTTGCTACCACCAGATTTTAAAATTAAGATATTTTTCAAGTAACAGAAAGTTATTGTAAACGAAAACAAAAAATATATAATATGTGATTCAAAAGTCCTCGACCTAATCATCTGCGACACCAACTATAACTCTAATTTTACTAAGTGGAACAATGTTCCCACAGGTTTTAATTTCAACTGACATTGATACGTTTATAAAATTGTACCTGTATATCCCTTTTTTCATAAAATACTATAATTTATTTTAGTATCGCAAAATATGAAACCATAACTTAAACAATATTGTCTTAGAAAATGAATAATCTTATGTCTCTTATACTCAGGACACTGTGCATATCATTACGTTACACATTTATTAGCACCCATTTTCTATTTTTTCTCAATATTTTCATATAAAACATTAAACAATATTGATAAGGTTGTTTTTGATGGATCATACTTTTTTTAATGTAGGAAGCTTAAAGGAACTGGAGCATGTGGTGGTAATAAATAAAATTGTCTCTTTATATATAAAGAGGGGCTTTGAGCGTGCAAAAACTCAGAGAGAATGACAGGATAAACTGTTTTTCTTGTCTATATCTTAACACTCTATTTACCCGGGACTTCAACCGATTAGATTATAGTTATTGAAGCGACTTGTTCAACTTAAATAACCTTTATCCTTTTAACCGTCGAATTGCTTCATGTTTTCCTTCCACATGACCACACTATACCAACTTTAAATAAAAATAGCGTACTAAATAATAATAAAAAATGCAGGGTAGTTATAATAAAAGTAATGCTGATACCAAGCCATACAATAAACAACAATATCTAAACAGTTTGTGCTTTGCTTATTTTCACCCGGAAATTTCTTGGAAAAAACATATTACTGTACGAGTATAGTAAATTAGTTAGATTAAACCACCAAAAATATCCTTGATCCTGTTGCATACAAAACGTTTTCCACTCACAATCAAATCTTAGTTAATGTGCTAAGAGTCAGACAGAGACATCGCATAGCTACGTGAAATAATTAAGCAAATTAAAAAGGATAATGGTAGTTGGGTGCAAAAACAGGGGCGTGATGAGAATAGACTTTGTCTAATGGATCGAGTGGCCTGATGGGGAAGTCATGGCGAACTACGTGCTTTTGACCCTTGTTTTTTCAATGAGGATTTTCCCAAGCACCAACTGAATTTTATCATTAAATAAAATGAATGAAACGTTTTTACTTTTACACAATATTTTTTGCTTGCAATATTAAAGCTAATGTAATAAGCACGAGACTACAGGGAACTAATTGAATTTTTAACTGACTTGACTATAATATAATTTACTATTATAATATAGATTAAAAATAATTGCTAGTGTCGTTTCGAGAATTACAGGAGTGACGTTTCTATTAGAAGTCACAGTAATGTAGTAGTTATTAGCAACAGTATCTCATTTCCTTTTAGCTTTATAATAGTTCACATTTATACTGTACGTTGACGTGATCGTTCACAATTAAATCCAAATTAAGCCTTTCGAGACATAAACACAGTTCGAAGGAGGGAAGCCCCCGTGCAATTAATTTCAAGTTTTCACAAAGGTACTATTTACTTGTGATAATTTATGTATGTTGGCCCCTTATTTTCAGACCTATTTGGTCCTGGTGGCAAAAACAAAGGAAATCCACGGCATATTTTACCGTTTAATATTTAATGTTGAACAACAGCTTCTAATAACTTCTAAAAGTTTTATTATTATACCTTGAAGAAGTGTGGAAACGTGTTGAAATATTTTAAAAGAGTTAATTAATGAACAAGTCGAAGTGTTTATTAATTAACTTTTAAGCTGCGCTAGACGCCCAGGCCAGGCTATATTAAAGGATTCGATAAAAGTTTCGGACGCTAATTGGAAAATCTTATTATTTATTTCATTCGTTTTTGTTCACAGACAATTAGTTTTTAATTTGTTACCGGTATTCTCAGATTAGTTAAAGTCGTTGCTTGGAAGGATATCAATCACTCAATTAGAAGTAACTCGGTCGATTTTTGATAAAGAAAAACAATGAAATTTCGTACAGATGGGTGGAAATCCTTAGTATTAATTGGTTTTAATTAAAATACAAACTTTAGATATCATTATGGAAGCTACAGAGATTTAATTAAATGTCTTGAAATTATATTAATATAATCCGCAAAATTTTTGTAGGTTTCTTTAATATATTTATTATAGGTGCGAGTGCCATTTGATGACTACTTTTCACGGAATAACTTTGTCAATTTCCTCTATAGGAAATAGTGTGTTTGGAGCCGAGAAAACTACTGAATGACTTTATACTACTTCAACCTGCGTCACACGTAGCTAGAGCATTAGTTTGTAATTTCGATACTAATTCAACTCGAAATTACTTTGCTTTAGTTGCAAACACGCAACTAAATTATTAAATTAAAAAAAAACTTATAATATACACACATAGGAGAATTGAAGTTAAGTTTATGTTTTTGTTAAGTATTTATAAAATCGGTTTAACTTATTAGGTGTGAAAAAATATTTTTTCTACTTCCATACATTAATTAATTTATTAGACATTTACTACATGTACTGTAATGAGATTCATTACGAAACAGATTACAGCAATATTCTGTCAATATTAAATATTGCCATGCACATTTGACAGTTCTAAAATTCAAAAATTGACAGTTCATTTGGAATTTCTGACATTTTTGAAGTCAATTGAACTAAACTTTCGTATCTGCTCTACCTATTTAGTATTGTGATAATAGGGATGTTGTATTTTTTTTAAATTCCGTTTTTTACTTTCTTATACGAAGTAATAAGAAAGTATAGTAATCGTGATTTTTTTCTACTTCGAGATTTTGATGGATTTACACGTTTTGAGGGCCCCTGAATCCATTTTGACCATTTTCGCCATGATGTCTGTCTGTCTGTATCCACCATAACTCAAAAACTTATCGGATTTGATTCAAATTTCATATTTAAGAGTTTGAACAAAATTGTGGGTGCCACATTCAATGTTTTTCATCTAGCACCAAAACAAGTGACAGTTACCTGAAGACATTTTTAGGTTTTTTAGGAATATCTTGAAAAATAAACAATTTGTGAAATTTCTTTATTCTTTAACATTGATTTAGAATTAAATTTTGAACTAATTTTGTTTGAACTTTTTTTTTAAATTCCGTCAAAAAAATTTCATAAAATCTAGATAGGTATTCTAAAAACTCTTATACAGGGTGGTCCAGGTTGAACGCTATGAAAAAATAGACTTTTATTAAAAAACTTTGCTCGAAAATGTTTTATAACAAAGATACAGGGTGTCAAAGTTTAAAATAAAAACTCGTTTTCTTAACATAACTTCTAAACCACTTGAACGATTTCCATTAAATTTCGCACACACAGTAATGTAGTACATTTCAAGATAATGATGGGGTTCATTTATAAAAAAAATCTCCAGTGGCGTAGATACTGGGGGTCATTCCACTTTTCCCTCCAATTTTCGACGCAACTGGATATATTGCGAGTAAAATACAATTTTTGGATTGTCTGTTTAATTTAAAGAAAATAGTTACTCTCGACAAATTTTAATTTAAGGTTTCGTTTTTGGGATATTTGAGTTTGAACGTTTGGAAACACAATATCAAATGCTGTGCTGAATTAAAGAAAATTTCGGTTTGGTCTGAAAAATCCGGGAAATTGCCATCAAGTCTTGGCAGCATTCCGTAGCTAAAAGAACTCGAAAATGTATCAAAGCCTATTTTGAGAACTTATTCAAAATTTTCTTTAATTCAGCATAGCATTTGATGTTGTGTTTCCAAACCTTCAAACTCAAATATCTTAAAAGCGAAACCTTAAATAAAAAATTTTCAAGAGTAACTATTTCCTCTGAATTGAACAGACAATCCAAAAATTAATGTCGTTTAACCTGGACCACCCTATATTTCTCATAGTGCGCGTTGAATCCGAAATCCGACAGCCGAGATAGACTAGTGACTAAAGGGACTTGACTGCCAAACGGAAGGTCGCGGGTTCGAATCCCAGAAGGACCATTATTTTTTTTATTTTACTGGTTTCTATGGTAACGAAAACAATAATAATAAATAAATGTGATTTTAGATTAATAACGTATTGAATGTCGACTGCATGTGTGGCTACCCCTTCAGTATTTTCCCAAGATTAAAACTGTATCATGGTAATGTATAAGAAAGTCATGTGTTGGACACATCAGATATTTTCTGTTAGAAATGTTAAACGAATATACCTATTAATAATAGGTACAGAAACAATAATTTTTTACTCAATATTTGTACATAAAAAAACGATTCCAAATTGAGCGTAATTCAAATATAATTATTGCCGCCCGAAAACGCTTTGAGATCGGCCAGTCCTGTGTGACGTCACGAATCTAGTTGATATTGCCATGTCTAATATTTTTTACGCGCTTGACATTTTTCGAAATAAGTCAAAATACGGCGTACTGCACTGTGGAACTAGATTCGTGACGTAAGCAGCCTTTTGGGCCGATTCGGGCGTTTCCGCACAATGCGTGAATATTTCAAATTTTACAATACTTTTTATTTATTTCATCAATCATGCAAAGTCCCTATTGAGGCTAATGTGCCAAAAGTGAAACTTATAGAATCTGAATTTTCAGTTTATTCAGAACTAATCAAGATTCCTTTAAATGTATTTTCAGAATATTTGTTGGACATCTTATAATGCAACTTTGCCTTAAATTAACCGAAGCTGTAACTCTTTAAATAAGCGAGGTCTGTGTGGAGTCCCCCGAATTTCAGCCATTCTGAATACATTTTTCCAAAAGTTTAAGCACTAGACGAATTTATGATTTTAGAAAAAATTGTAAGACCAATTTCTATATCATATTTTATGATGAAACATTTTTTTTCATGCAGTGATAGATTAAATTTTAATATTTAGAAATTTAGAAATCAAGTTTTATTTTATAAATTTGGAATTTTTTGTTACCTAGCTATTGACAAAGTGAATTAAAATTTTAGTATACATTATTCTAAATGACCCCATTAGGTCTGGTACACGTTAATACAGGATAATTGAAGCCAGTAGTCCTTCTATTTCTGACCCACTGTTTATAATTTATAATCGGCTTTGACTCTCGTAATATGTATGAAGAGTATGAATTATATTAACATTATATTGTTCAAACAAACTGAATTAACCGTAATCCCGATATCAACTGGAATTACCGCAAATATATTGAAAACCGTTTTGTCTACCCAAACACACAAATTTACTCGGACGATTTTTTATTATTCGCAAACTTAAAGGTCTGCAACGGAATAAATTTCGTGGCCTACATTGTGTGAGAAGCAGATTAATGCGCCTAGAACCTGCTTTCTTGCTGACATTTTTCTTTCGTTTTTGTTAATACGCAACCTCAAAAAAAACCTACATTAAATGGCGTTTTTATTGCTGCCATATATTAGTGAATCCCTATAAATTCAATTCCAATGTATCTTGTCTTCTCCTGTGTGTCTGTGTGGGAAAGTGGTGGTGTTATTCCGAATGTAAATCGAAATCATAAATATCACTGTTTGCCTCAGACAACATTGTAATTTTCAATCTGCGGGGATACAAAATAAAGTCACTCAAGTGCAAAGCTAAAGCACAAATTCAATGGAAATTGAACAAAATAAGTACACGCTTTGTCACAAAATATCGGAAAACATATGTTTACGGAGCCATTGACAATTTTTACAAAGTTTTTCGCGCTCAAGCGGAACATTTATGGAAATGGAACTGGTGTATTTGCATGTTTAACATCTGCAGAACTTTTATTACACCTGCCTGTTTTAGCATACCATCTCTATTTAATAATAATAACAAATGTAAAAATCACTTACTCATGAAATTTATTAAAAATTTGTTCCAAGGCAATAAAACCGAATCTTGTCTAGTATACAAAGCTTATTAAAATACTTATATGTACAACTTGACAGTTTCAATTCGTTTAAAGTGAAGGATGAGTAAAAGGCAGTCTGCAGTAAACAATTAAATTCTTTTCAGTCGTTTTTCTTTAATGCCTATGGTTAAGAATAACGTGGAGCAAATCCAATAAAACCAACACAGCGTAAGTTTGGGTCAGTGCCGACTGACTAGTCTAGAATCCAGAGAACCGAGTATTTCACGTCCATATCGGAACAATGAAATTAAACGCATGTCTTTGTGTTCCAGATGCCATAACGCAAAACAATTAGATTTGTTGGAATCCTTTTGTCTTTCCTTTTGCGTGCTATGTCTTCAGAGAACCGCATTTTCAAGACATTCCCAAATCTTTGTTGTCATTCAAACGAAAATATACAAATCTTTATAAGGAAAAGGGGAAAATGATAAAGTACCCCACAATAGACAGAAAATATGCCTGAGGTAAAGTGAAATTAAACAGACATTACGAATGAATATGCATAGGGAATTTTATATTATATCGTTGCAAAATTTATTTCTATGTTAACGGTTTCCATTGAAGTCACACTAATGAACTTCCTTTAACTTTATTATCGTGAAACATTCCATTCTGTCTACGGACATTTTTTTGCTTAAATTTACAACCTAAATTCCTTAGTTGAATGTCGGGAGATTTATTATACTATAAGAAGGTAAAATAGTACAGGCGAAAAAGGTTAAGATCCGGTAATATATTAAAAAACCCAAAATTGCCTTACACAATATATGCATCGGATGTTCCACTTTTCCTAAAATCATAGGCGCACAACACGTCGTTTCATTTTCTATCGTGCACAACCCGAATTATAACCTGAACAAAACTGTCATCTCTTTCTACTCTTTCTACTTCCAACAAAATTAACTCCAGGCGAATTTCTCGTTTTCCTTTTTATTTTATCAAACTGTGTATTTGAAATTTAAATCAAACTTACGTACCGAGTTTAAATGGGGCAATAATACGAAAGTTGTTTCAAGCTAAGCTAACAAATCTAGAATTCCTGCTGGTGCGTAAGTCAGAGAAAGAAGTATATAAGTGCACGGTGTCTGAAGATGGATGCCCTTTCCTTCAGCAGGGGGTCTTGATTCATGACCGTGACGAGGATTCGTCTTACCATTCAGCCAAGCTATTCACCCTCGGTCACACTGGTGACCCACTAACAGACGACTCTATTATGCGACATGTTTAACTTTTTACACAATTTAACTCACTTATTGTAATACACAGAAACGTTCTGCATATCATCACAGAGGACGCTTTTTACCAGAATGTGCGTTTAGAAATATAAGTGCAGTGGTAGTCAGCACTTGATGTTGTACATTCACCTACTTTAATTTTACAGAATTTGCCACTTTTACGTAGATAGAATAGAATAATTCTTATATTTTATAAATAAAAATGTTATCATAGAGTAATTTAAAATTGAGAAATAAAATCTGTGCTAAAAATCGTAAAAATTTAAGTAAAATATTAGGTAATTCTAGGCCCGGTTCCTACTTTGTGCCCAGTATCAAGCACACGGATCGTTCCGCAAGCCAACTAATTGTGTGCTTTTTATTAACGATTTTATTTAGTACTTAGTCTTTCGCAATTTTGAATAAAATGATCTCAAAAATTTTGGAAATAATAGATAAGATAATCTTCCGAGCGTTCTCAATATTCAAATCATATAATGATCAATATCCAAAAAATGACTGTCTGAAATGTTATTTACTTGGCCAAGAGGAGGGATTGGTTATCATCACTTCTTTGATAATGAAAGACTGTTATGGCCAACTAATGCAGATTATCTTTCTAACCTAACTTGTCCATCAGAAAGAGAATCCGAAATATTTTTTAAAATTGTAGGACACTGATTCCTAACTAGAGAAGACTTCAAAATTGACGATTCAGATTAATTAATTACGCTTTGCCTCAAGGGAGACAAATTTTACAGGCTATGATAAGCAATAACCTAAACTCTTCTCTGGACAAGTAATTTATTGGCCTACTAACAGGTACTATAGAATATTGGATGTAATCGGTTTTTGTGTCACTAAAGTTATAGCGCACCAGCGATATAAAAATAGACCCCCTTCCTATTCTGGTCATCCTGGATTTCCTGGAAATCCTTGGAACGCCACGAAGAAAATCACAGTCCATAAACCAAGGAGAAAAGATAAAGAAAAGGCCGCTAAAGATCTACATAGACAATATTTTCTAACCTTGTCTAATGTAAGTTTTGCCTGAAGAGAAAGAAAATCTTCTCAACATTCCAAAGCAAATGTTTCAAAATAAGTTTCACCATAAGTCTCGGAATAAGACCTATAACAGGAAAATTTCTGAAAAGCTTAGGATCAGAAACTGTTAATAAAACCATCAGACCATCACTATCTGCAATGAAATCTTAAAATTGGGTTGCTTGTGATTACTTAATAAGGTGAAAGAAAGCAGAAATATTTCTGATCTAAAAACCTGCAGTTCTGGCCCACCTTATTGTTGTAAATATTTTAGAATCTGTAGGAATTACTATTGTATTGGCAATACTTATAACAGATTTTAATAGACACTTGGTTTAAAACAGACGTCTATAAAAAATCTGACATGAACTGTTTAATGATAGGATATCAAAAAAATTTATATACCGTTTATCTTAAAATTAGGCGTCTATTAGACCAGCTTATGTTTCCTGGATTGTTATTACAACATTGAGTAAACCAAAAAGATGTTAAATTTTATAAACTCGAATATAAATATTTTAATGTAGTAATAGTAGTCAATAATAAACTCAGCATTTAGGAAAAAATCTTTCTGAGCGAAAGGACCGTAAGATATTCCTGCATATTCAAGGAAAGAATTAAAATTTGCATTTCATTTGTTCTGGAATTTTTCGTTTCAATAATTAACTCGAGCGAAGTATTGGACAAATTAACAGCGCAGATTATTCATGGAAATTAACGTAATTGCATAACGAAGTTGAGAAAATTCAATTAGAAACTGTTGCTGGTTGTCTATATGTATATACACAAGGCAATCAAAATTCTATGCCTATTCTGTCAACAGTTACAATTGTTTTTAAATTGTCTCATTTAATTGCTCGTTTTATTTTATAGGGAGGGGTGATGGTTAAAAATAATTCTGGTATATTTTGGTCTTGAAGTATCTAAACTCTATTAAATGCTGCAGGACTCATAGTGTTGTAAAATAGCAGCCGCTTTCTAAATTATTTGAATGGGAATAAATAGATAAGTTAAGAAATTGGTTGGGTAAAAAGCCGAGTAGTCAATACACTTCAAACCTAATTTCTCTTTACTACTGAAATTCAAAAGAGCATTCAATTAGCTCAGAAGATTAAAGGAAACGTCAAAATAAGAGATACAAATGAACGTAATATAAACGGGTTGTATTTCGGCGAATGCACTTAAAACTGAGTAAAATGAGCCTAACGGAGTAAATTGCAGATGCAGTTTTAATATTCGAGAGTGCATTAAGTTCTCATTTACTACGGTTAGCCTATTCGAGTGAATTATGGATGCATTGCAGCTGCATTCCAACAATATGACTGAATTAGGGAAAAGTGCATCTTGGTTCAACTTAGGAATAAATGATTTCCTTTATAGTGGTATATGGGGCTAGAAGATAATTTGTAGCAGTCATGAAAGGTGATATGCGAGAAATTGATGCGAAACATCTCTTCGTTGGAAAAGAGGCAGGCTATATTACCAGTTTAGCTTTCGTTGGAATTTGTTAGATGCTGCATTATTCCATTAGGCATGATAATCGTCCCATCTGCTCCTGTAATTTACAAGCTAAGAACTCTACGCCATATTTTGACGTTTACTCTCGCGACCTGAATCTTCGCAGATTTTCTGGTCGATAACGCCAGACAGACTGTAATTAGTTATCTCTTGTCATTTATCTTACTCCTGTAGGAAGCGCCACACAATCGGATTTACTTTAAGCATCATTACATGTGATACTGTAAATAAAGGGTATCGATAGCTTGTTGGAAGGTTCTCAGGTAATTTAAGCAAGCATATTTGCGGAATGATCGCTTTTCGTTAGGTTCTGAAAATTGATGAAAGGTAATGCTGTTTTTTGTTTTTACACAAATGTTATTTTTAACATTTTAATATTATTTTTAGATATTATTAGACTGAAATAATAATAAAATTTAAAAATACTTAAGAAATGAGAAAAAGTAATCAGCTTATACTGGCAAGGTGCTCTGAATATGAACTGATAATAACAAATAACGGATTTTAGCCAAACCAAACTACTGGTTACGGGGTAAACTCGTCTAGTAAACAGTCAACAAATACAGAGTTCACCACCGAATTGAAAGTCACTTTCATGCATTGGTTAATTGTTCCAGGATTATTTCATCAAGCCAGAATTTTGGTACAAGGACTATTGAGATCGCTTACTAGGGCACCTGAATCAGCGATCCAATTTGCAGACTCTATTGCGAAAATGAGAAAACTTCGATTGATATCATTAGTCAATGTGCTTAAATTGTGCCCATCAAATTGTAGCCGTCCGATATGTAACCTCAGAAGTTTCTGCAAAACTACCATTGGGCAAAATTTTAGCTCTAGCAGTCAGAGTGGGCCTTTTGGACGAGGACTAAGTCACGGGTGTTTGTGCGCAATTGTTTGTGCGAAACCAGGAATTGATTTCTAGAGAGCAGCCTCACTCTCTATTGACGGCTAAGGGCTTATGCCATAGTACTAATTGGACCGCAGCCTCACCGGTCCACTATTATGGCTTGGAATAGTAGTAAGTAATGACAGTACAAAGTTGAGGTTTTGACTATATTTTATTATAAAAAAATTACAAGTTTATATACAGAAAATTATTACAAACTAATCATAATTATTGATAGAAATAAGCGCGATATGTAAAAGTGCAAGTCAGTTGATTGATTAATAGGTGTATTAAACAGGCATAATTGCAACATCGCGCTGACTCTATTTTGTCGGTGTAATGAACCCGCAATATGCAATAATTTCAAATATAAAAATTGATGTCTAAATTTGGAGGCTTGCATCTTTTGGATCCGCATCAATGCCGGCTGCTAGACGGAGCAACGACTTCTTGTTTCCAAAACCCATTTAGGAAATCGAAAGAGTGACTTGTTTATTCGAGGATAAAGCGATTAAACAGACAATAAAAATCGTGTATCATGTAGATAAACAACTAAAGCGGTACATTAATTCCTATTAAGGTACTAACTACTACATATACCTACACATAATTTTTAAACATTTCCAGGATTAAGACAAAATGCATATTAGTAATAAAACGATAAGCAAATTCAATTGGTCTATATCAAAATTAAGGGGAAATAATCCTTTGTATAATGTTTTAAATTTCATAACCATATCGACAAGTAATATTTGGCAGTACTATCTGGAATACTAGTATGTAACATTATTATCTCAATACTCCAAGTTGCACAAACAATAAGAACCTAGTACAGAGCATCTTTTAGTACCTTAAGATTTACAGAAACTAAGTTCTTAATTACTTTTCAATTAGCCCTTAATTCATAAGTTGTTATTTAATTAGCATCAAAATGACTTCTCTTCTTAGTGTATCTTTACTTTATATCCTCTATTATTGGCTCCATCCATTTCGGTCGCGTTCTTACACAAAGCTGCACAAATGATTTTTAAAATGCTGTATAGTGTTTGTCACACAGGCAATTCCATTTTATCACAAAACAACCTCCCGCACATTTGGGATTTAACAATACAACACGTACAAATTGTAATATCACGCATCGTTTTTTATGGCTTAGAAATTCTGTTGAGATATCAGATAAAAACCGGCTTGAAGAATATAAAAATCGACGTGGCATTGTCGAACCATGGCGTATACTTAAGAGAAAGCTTTTAGAAACACATTATTCCAAATAAAACAGTGCACAACAAAAAAAGGATCTATTGAATGCCTTTAAGGAAATCAACAAGATCACGTAGGGCAATACGGCGAAACTCAATTGTGTTTAGTGAATAATGTAATGAATGGTTTAATACAAAAATAAGGGTATAAAGTTTATTTGACTGCTGGTTTATTTAGTTCAGTGGAGCTAATTTATTTATTACCAGTTTATCTAGAAGAATTGGGTAGTATGGATTTAATTTCTTGTGTAAATACCGCACGAATAATAAAAGTTGATACAACTCGGGTATTTACTGTAAACAATAATAATCCCACGTAATATTTAGTATTTACTGGACTAAAACCTGATGAATCATGGACGAACAACTCTGTCAAATTAACGAACGCGAACTTTACCTTTTATCTTTTATTATTTAAGTTTTTTCTTGAAGCACTTGCTGCGTTCGTAGTCATTTAAATTTTCAATTTTCCTACTTTAATCTCTCCTGCTAGGCTCCTACATTTAATCGTATTTGCATTTAAGTCATAATCCACCGGGATGCTGCCAACTCTGCCACTCATCCCGTTACTCGGAGATGTTTCACTTACCTGGAAACTGGAAAATTAAAAACTACTCTATTTCACAATATTATATTACTTTTGCTTTTGGAGGTCCAACATTTGTTTTATTTAAAATTGCAATTGCATATTAATTAAACATAGATGCAGATGGCATAATAAAATATTCAGCGGATGTACTATTACAGTGAAAATCTAATTTTGTCCAAATATTATTACTCCACATTCTACACAAAAATGTTTTAAAAGTTGACAGGGTTTGGAGCATTAATAACTTTTTTTCTTGGGGTCAGTCTAGATCACAAATTAACATGGGAGCACCATATTGACGTGGTGACAGGGAAACTTCGTGCTGTGTGCTTTCTGATTAGATCACTGAGAAACACAGTTTCAAGAATGATTTTGCTTCAACTATATTATGGGCTTGTTGAGTCTGTGTTCGGCTATGGTATCATATTTTGGGGTTCGTCAGCACATGCAGATAAAGCTTTTGTTATGCAAAAAAAAGTTTTAAGAAGTATGGCTGGAGCACATCCTTTGACCTCGTGTAGGCCACTCTTTCTTGAATACAAAATACTAACCATACCAAGTCTTTACATTCTCAGGCTTGTATATTTTATAAAAGAAAATGAAAACAAATTTTTGAAAAATAATGAAATTCATGCCTACTCCACAAGAAATAATGTATTACTAAGACAACCATTTTCAAGGTTATCAGTAAGCCAAAATAGTCATGTTTATATGGGAATAAAATGTTTTTTGTGCCTCAGGTTGGCATTAGTCATTTTGCATTCGTATAAATCGTATAAATCATGTTTTGCCGGGCTAGACCGGCAAAAACTAGGAATTTTTAGTTTATCGATTGGTATCATTGAAATCATAAAGAAAATTTGTATTTTCCATAGAAACGGATTATTATTTCTGTTATTCGGCTACTACTGTCAGTGTCAATTTTAAGTATCGCGTGTTACCAATAAAATAAAATCCCTAATACACTGTTGAAAATTTTGTGTTTATGTGTTAAAATAATTTCGTGTTAAAAAAATTATGTCAAAATCCACAAATTTTTTTGGTTACAACTACATAGTACAAATGTATTAAAATGACAATTTGACACATTAACACATTATATTAATTTTTAACATAATTTAAAAGTTGTTAAAATTAAACAAAATAATTGTGTTAATATGAATAAGCAATAATGTGAATGACATGTAATTTGGGTACTTTTAACATTTTATTTCTGTCATATAAATAAATAAAGATTTCTCTTAATGTAACACAAAATCTATGTAATTCGATGTGTTGTTCAATAAAACTACATGTTTACTTATGTTATTCGTACAAAACGTTTAGTCAAATATTTTTTCTGTGTTACTTTAACTTTTTATTTGTATTAAAATGTTGGTTCGTTATTCGTCACTACCTCCTAATCTGAGCATCAAGTTGAGAACTTAAACATTTCAGCTTAGAACGAAACCAAGTGAAGGATGTATCTACGTTTTATCAGTTATATTCTTGTGCAATTGTTGTGTATTGTCAAGGTAAGTAATAACAAAAATATTAGGTACATTAAGTTCTCTAAAATTTATGAGGTTGTATCTTCACTTATTATTATAGACATGTATACATAATTCCATTTGTGAAAAATGGGAAACAATGTGTTTCTGAAATCTACATTGCATATATTGTTAGAAAACATTCCTCCGTAAGTTTGATTAACTTTAGTAATTTAATTATCCTTTAAGTGTTTTGATGTTTACGAACTGGGTAACCAAAATGTTATTGTTAGGTAGATTTTTTTATTTTTGCCGAAATTGTATGACGTTTGTGTTTCTGAACCTGTATTGTAATCAATTTACATATTTAAGATCCCTCCTTACGTTTAATTAGCTTTAGTATTTATTTATGTTATTGATAACCAAAGTGAAATTGTTAATTTTTTATTTGTCGATTTATTTTATGTCGTCTGTGAGAATGAGAAACTAAATGTGTGTCTGAAACATGGCACAATATTGTTATAGAAGTATGTATTTCCTCCTTAAATTTAAATAAATTTAATTTCGTGTGCTTAAGTATTTCAATGTTTATGAACTTGCTGAGAAAAAAGTTACAGAATGTTGATTTTAACAAACAATAAAATGATTTGATATTTTTACCTGTTTTTTATTTTCATCAGTAAATGAACCCCCTACCCTTTTATTTTAACAAAAATTATATGTCAGTTACCCCTAAATTGACACTTTACAGGTTGTCCCTCAAAGGTCGTCCGTAAATTTTGATATAGATTCTACGAAGAAGAACAAGTATAAAACTTTAAATAAATATATGGGTGCCGACGCCTCCTAAAGAAGATGTTGAATATTTTATAATTGGCATTTATTACACAACACTACAAATTATAAAAATTTGGATTGATTTTTAAAGTTTCACAACCGGCGCTCCTCTTCTAATCCACTTTTGAGGTTAATTGGGGACACTTTGTCCCAAGGATTATCAGTATAAATGCCAATCGTAAAATGTTCAATATCTTCCTTAGGAGGCGTCAGAGCCCACATGTTTATCTGAACTTTATACTTATTTTTCATCGCAGAATCTATATCTAAATTTACGGAACACCTTTAAGGGACACACTGTATAATACTGAATAACAACATAAAAAATGTGTACAATCAGCTGAAATCCACATATTTAATAAGTAAAATCAACAAAAATAATGAGTGGCATTTTAACGAAGTATTTATGTTAAATTTAATAAATGACATGTAATTATGTTATTATAACACAACATTAATCAGTCAATATAACACATTAGTAACTGTTAAGTTTACAATATTATTATGTCAAAAAAATAATGTGTTAAAATATTTGTGTTGAATTTTAACTAAAAATTATTGTAATCTTTTAACATTTTCGGTTTCAGTAAAAATAACACAAAAATTTGAGTGGACCTCCTGGGACATGTGAAATGTGTTAATTTTAACACAAAATTTTTAACTGTGTACCAAATATTTAAACTAATATTTTCTAAATTTTATTTATTTAAATAAACTTCGGCACAAAAAATAGCGTGTATTACACGCCTAGAAACTGTTTTGCGAGTACTCGTAGTTGCGGGCCACGGCCTACGGCCTCTGCTCGCAAACCCTACTTGCACTCGCAAAACTCTAGTTTCAAGGCTAGCAATACAAATAACTATTAATAAAATAGTTAAAGTTCTGGAATTGGAGAATTGTAGTTTGAGAGTTTTTAAATTGAGAGTGAAGACTTATTTACAGGAACAAAATTATTATTCTGTTGCGGAATTTTTGTTGTAGGTTCGTGTGTTGGGATTGTAATTGAATGTTTTTGACTAGTCCTTTAAGTTTGTTGAATTCTTTTTTTTATTAGTAAATTCTGTAATTCTGTAAACTTTTGTGATGAATAAATGTGTCTATCTATCTATCTACCTATCTATCTGTCTTTCAATTAATAATTTTTTTAGTTTCGGAAATTATAGTCAGTACCTTAGAAATGATCCATGGAAAAATTCATTAGGTACCCTGCAACGCACCAAAATCGTTAAGTTTTACTTTGAAAATCAATTGTTAGAACGTCAAAATTTTAACATTAGAATTGCGCTCTCGGAATCAATGATTCGTCACTTAATGGATCGTTTACAACAACAGAGTTCTGTATCTGATCTTCCACGTACTGATAGCTAGGACAGAGGCGAATATGCAACCTGTAAGAGAAAGTGTCGAAGAAGATACACTGACGGTCAATGAAGAACCATATTGGACCATGTTTGAAAATTTCGTGAGACCTGCAGTGGAAAACAGATCTGGAATGTGGTTTCAGCAATATGGAGCCACTTGCCATACAACTGAAGTCACAATGCAATTTCTAAAGAATATTCTTGGGAAACGAATAATTTCGAGAAGATTTGCAGCGGAATGGCCGCCACGGTCTCCAGGTCTGACAGCCCCCGACTTTTTTTATGGGGACACTTAAAAGAAATGGTGTTTATAAACAAACCCCAGAAAATAGGAAATAGGGCCCTACAGCTACAGACACTAACAACTGTTATGGAATATGCGGCAAAAAAACTCGTTTGTGCGAAGTCGAAAATGGAAGATATTTAAAAGATATTATTTTTCGTTCATAGTTTTAATTAATCTCCATAAACAAATTATGAACTGTTTAAATCCCATCATGACAAAATGGGCTAAAATTATCTATTTAGTTTTTCTTTTATTTCAAATATTTTCACTTCGAATATTTAGATACAAGTAGTATAGAAGGTAAAAATGATGAAAACTAATAGTGAGCCAAAAATCATTTTGACATTTACACTGTTAAAATTTATACAAATAAATCAGTAATTCACATAAAATTAAAAAAAAAGATCATAAATTATAATTGTTACAGGTAATCCTAATAGCATTCGTTTTGTCCCACACTGTAGCTCCATAATACAAAATTGTAAAAATAACCAAAAACCAACCGACATTATTTATCTATAGTAATATCCTTTCATAAATACTCTTATTATGCAATAATCTTGGGAGTTCCTAGACCCAAGAAGATAAATTTGTTTCTTTTATTTAACGACTTTCTATAAATCATCATAATTTATTCGAAATTTTTTCTTAACCTCGTCACAAATTTAAATAATTTCTTAAGAGCTTCACATGTCGCTGCTTCTATACGTATGAATGTATGTAAAGTAGAAAATTGATTGGTCTTCATAGATCCACTCGGTTGTATTATTTGTTATTTGTGAAATTCCACTCGAGTTACTTTCGTGAAGGATCCAAAGCAACCCTTCTTACTTGTGTAGTTTGTTTTTTTCACCAGACATGTATATTTGAAAATATGCTATATGAAATGGTCTCCAGCTTTTATGAAAACGAGTTTTCTTTCATCTCTTCCAGACACTTGGTCACGCCTTTCATGTGCAGACAAAAAGCATTTTGGAGGAACTTTATTTTACGCATGTATGATTTGTTTTGTTGCCTAATTGTCCACTTTTATACGAAATAACACTGATTACTTATTCTACGTGGTTTATTCATACACCACCATGGTCTAATTTTAGAAGATTGATGTGGGCCTCATTAAGATGTTCTAACGTTAAATGTATTCAATGACGTGTTTTTTATTACCTGTAAATCGTTACCATCGACCATTTCCTGATGTAATTTTGGACATTATTTTTTGTTAGTGTATGTGTTACGAATTGAGGCACTTTATCATACTAATGGTGTACTAAAGCCTAACAAATAATAGTGCATTTTGCTAGATGAGAAATTCACTGAGTTGGTCACGCGATTCAGACATATTTTAACTACACAATCGCGATCTCAATAAATAAGTTGTTTGTGTTTTTATGTATATTGAGTATATCGCCTTAGAATCGTAGCATCGAGTGTCGGGTCACTGCAGAGGAAATAAATAAAGCTCTATCTGAAGCTGACTAGTTTGATAGCAGGAAAGATAAACATTTTGTGGAATTTATTATAAAGCGTGTGTATGATTTAGGTTTAAAAACCAAAAATTAACTTCCAAGTTAAAATCTATTGGAATATGGACAATGTATTTCTTATATCGTATAAAAGTGATAACGATCGAATATCGAATAAAATAACAGAAATTAAAATATCTGGGCATATATTTTCCAACAGTTTAAAGTCGCTTTAAGCACAGGTTTTTTACTTTAACACGCGATAACACCTCAAATTACTACCCATTTTTAAAATGCAAATTTCTATGGAGCGCTGCACATATTTTTATTACTCAAATTGCATAACATTCGAGCCAATCCTGTGCAACGAGGTATGTGTCCGGTGAAAAGACAATTTTGCATAACATTTCACAAGCTTTCGGTTATATTATCTAGTCATGACGATGATATAAAAAAACCAAGTGGACGTGATGGAAATCTAAATGAAAGTTGAGGCAAAAAATCTCAAAAATAAATAGGTACAGAAATTGACTTTAATGGCAAATGAAATGAAAATTTTAATTATTTTCACACTAACGAGTATTTGTCGAAAAGTTATACGTGTTTCATATGTTAGAAACCTTTTTTCACATTTGTGCATTATATCTGAGAATTAAACATTTAAAAAAATTGTTTCTGTTTATAAATTTCTAAGAAATGGTTTGCCATTAGACTGCGTCAAAAGTTGAGGAAATTAAAATACGCAGATCTCTAATAATAAATAGATCCACGCATTTTTACAATTTTATCACTATAATATTCTGCAATATTAGTTCTTAAAATATAGTCCAAAATACTGCAATAAGTTAAAAAAGAATTTATAACTTATTAAAAATTGTGGGAGGTAGAAAAATGATCATGAAGAAGTGAACCTTATTAATATAATTATATTCTAATACAAAACTTTCCTTTATGAAATTATATACAGAGTAATTAATGCCAAATAGCCCATCGATTGCGTCCCAAGTAGCATTTTTAGTGGGTGCAACGTAGCGGCCACTGCCGAAGAAACTTTAAAGTGTTTAGCCACTAGTCGGTACCACGTAATAGGAACGGTTCTATTACGTAGCTATCACGAAAATGGGGAACACTTTTTCGGTAACTGCCACGTTTCGGTGACGTTCCTGGAACTTATCCAGTTACGTTTCAGCCACGTTGGCCCTACGTGGCAAAAACGTGGCAGAATGGTGTCCGACACTTCGCGAAACTTGTTTGTCTACTGTTTAGTTACCGTTGGATCTCTGTCTTATAACTGATTTATATTATATTGTCTCCTTCTTCAAAGATTCTTACATTTTCTCTAACTCGACAACACTATAATGTATAGTTTACCCTAAAGATACTTAAGCAAATGGTATAACTGCAAATATAGGAATAGCACAATTCCGATTACAATAAAATTAGAACGATTGCTAGTTTACTGTCAAACATATGTGTTGTAGCTCGAAATATAAAGTCGCCCCTTTGAAATATTTATTTTTTCAGAAAAAAAATTTTAATTCTATAAATTTCATCCTCCTGAAATTATGCATTTAGATGCCGCAAACATTTTTTTATTAATCTTGATTATCTAAAACTAATAACTACGTATTAATTTACTATGTTTGGTGCTGTACTAATGAGAAATTAACTTTTTAAGTTGTCCGTTTATATTTCTCAAAAATGGCGGCATTACTTTTGTCCGTAAATATGGAGAATATTACTTTAAAGTGGTTTTCACATACATTTGCGTTTTTTAAGTTTTTATCACTCGACAACAGTGGCAGAATCCGAAAATATTCCACTTTATAGTTACTTTCATCAAACAAGTGGTTAGTGGAACTAAAAGTTAACCAATGAGCTTCTCCATCACTTTAAAGTGGCGGCCATATGGCAGCCTCCATGATTGGCCACTTTAAAGTTTACAGGTTGTTTATGGGTTCGTTATAAACATAACCTGAAAAGTGCAATATATACATATATATTGCATTTTTCAGGTTATGTATAAGTAGGTTTATTTGGTATCGCGGTTATTTGAAGATTCATTGCTTTAAAATTGTGTCCACGAATGATGATGAAGACAATGCCTGAGTATTTGCATTTTTTGTGGTTGACGTCGAGGACTTATTCCTTTATTCACAACAGCATAGTAAGGATTGATACTCGTGGTATCTTTTAATTGCAGTTTCAGTTTTCTATATAACGTTGTCGACTCTCGAAAAGTCTTTTTACGAGGTTTTTTGTCGTTACCCATGTTTCAATCATTGACACCTACAAAACCAATAATAAACGGAACTATGAACTGAATTTAGACCTCTCCACATTGGCACTTCCTTATGATGTTATGAAAAACATGGCACAAGAAAGCCACTATTCAGTAACGCTTACTTCCTAGTGAATTTTCAAGGTAATGCCAACTCTATAGTGGCTGTGATCTTACGCGAATCGTGAAAATCACTTCCAAAGGTAGCAAGAACGTGATGACGACCACTAAATATCACCAACAAGTTCCGCAACTTTAAAGATTTAGTAGAAGTTAACCAAACGTTGCCGAAACTATATCACCCACTATAAAGTTGCCATCACTTTGAAGTAATATTTTAGTGATAAGGTTTGGTCGCAGAAACTATCAATTTCCACTTTAAAGTTATAAAATATATAAGGTGGTTAAGCTTAGTAAAAATAACGTTCCGAACACCCTTAAGTTACACTAAAAAGTTATAATACAATGGAGTGACTGATAGCGGTGAAAATTACGTTATTACCATTATGTTGGTATGAAATGAAGTTATTTTTACAGTGTAGTGGTAGATTTAGTGATAAATACGTAATAGCCACTCTGCCGAAGTTCCGGTATCAGTTGCCATCACTATGATGCTACTTGGGGTGAGACGGAGAGTATAACGCATCATGGTATGGTCAAGGCCCATTGCTTATTGAACGCTTTCCATTTCTTCCTGTTCCTTGCTGACGTCCTCCAGTACGTGCATTGTTTTTCCTTTATATCCTCCAAAACGACCTCTCTCCGTTTCTCCTCGGTCTGCTTCTTCTTCCTTTTCCTTCTGGTATTTTGCAGCCCACCTATTTTTCACGTCTGTCTCCTTCCATTCTTTCGAGATGACCTAGCCACTGTAGTTAACGAGCTTTAATGAATTTTGTTAAATTTGGTTCTGGTATAAATCATAAACTTCTACGTTAGTTCTTTGTTCTAACCTGCATCAACCTTCTTTCTAGCGAATATTCTTCGTAGAATCTTCAGTTCCCAAGCCTCTAACTTTAACTATTCTGTTTTGTTCATTGTTCATGCCTCGCTGCCATATGTCAGAGTTGGTCTTAAGTTACTCTTGTATCTTTGCTTTCCACGGTATTTCTTTCGCCCTAAAGACTCTATTGATACCTCCTGTGTATCTGCTACTTTTTGCTATTCTCAAGTAACTTCTGTTTCCTTCCTGCTATTAGGTTTCTTAGATAGATGTAGTCTTCTAGTTCTTCAATTCCCAGCATATCGTAGTTCTTTGTTTGTATACCATAAGTGATTTCTTATTGGCCACTCCTAGCTGGTTTTTTAGTTCCAACTTCCAACTTTCTTGGAATATTTATTTCTATCTACAGTTTCATGCTTTAAAGTCAATAAATTAAAGTCTTAAGTTCAATATAAGAATAATTTTTGTAGGATTAGGTTTAAAATTTCTGCTATAAATACATATACCGAAATTGCAGTTTATTATAGTGTGAGTTCTTGGAAATTATAAAAAAATGTTGTTTCTGCTGTTGAAAATATTAAATATACCTAGGTACTAGAATTATTTCCAGAAGACATGTGCATCACACTGTTTCTTTGTCGACCTCTGCCTCTAGCAAGAAAGGCTACCAAGATATAGAGATCTGCTGAAATCCTAGTAGTTATAAAGAATAATTCGGTTGTGAAACTTTATTTAAATAAGTTAATTGGCAATTTACAATTCTAGTTTATATGTACACTGATTTGCATTTACAAAAGGCTGTTACAGTTTTAATTGTATTGTATAGTATACATATGTCCTTATAGTTGAATTAATAAGTAAATATATCCGTACGATTGAAGAAGTAATATGTATTATCTACCAGTACCTACATATTCTACTAACTTCTCATTCACTTTAATTTGACTCAGTAGTTCGAAAATAAATTATCGTTCGTGAAAAAAACGAACATTTGACTCTCCAATGTTAAATCTGGCACGTATCATACAAAATTAATTGATTAGAATTTTACTATCAAATGAACTAATTCATACACAGTGTTTTCTAATTACGGTTTGTTAATTTGTGTCCCGTTGATTTATGGTGCGTCTAGGGTGAATAATTGGACAAACTTACTTGTCAACTTTAAAGTATAATTTATTAGACTACAAACTTTTTTTGTTGTTGTAAATATCTGAGATACATGAATTTGTGTTGCATTACCATGTAAAACGAGGCGAATGCACAACGTAACATGGCACAGTGATTATTTAAAATTCCGGTAGTTTGTAAGCACTACGACATTTGTGTTAAGTTTTAACAGAACCATTAAACATTATTTTGCGTCTTTAGCTGTGTTTAAACGAGACAAAGGGGTGTAGTTTGGTATGAGGACCTTAACTAGATGGAAGCTGTGACAAGTTGAATAAAATTGTACAAGGCTGGTGAATTTCCGTTATGTATTTACTTTATATACATATACTCACTCAGTTTAAAACAATTTGAATAATGTCGGTATTAGTGACTTGTTTAATAAATAACACAGTCACTCCACCAAACTACCTACTATACATTTTACTACAACTTTAGTTTCGAATTTTAGTCAACTAACAACAAATACCGACCTGCTTCTACCCTAATTCGTCCCTAAATTTGCATACCGCACGCAATTTGATTTATTCATTAATTAACCCCTTTTATTAAATATTTTGCAAAATATGTTACTACCATAGGGCATATAATGGTGCTTAACACAATTTATGACATAAAAATTTGTGCTACATTCCATTGCAAAAATCAAACAGTTCTCAAATTATCTCCATTTTCCCTCATGCATATTTCGCCCTAATAACACATTTTCATATTTCAATTACCACTGGCATGTCCAGTAGATCGTCTTCTGCATAATCACACTTCAGATTAGCCCCTTGCTCTAATAATATTAGCATAGAAATGCTCTATTACGTATAGGAGTTTCCTTAATACATTTGCATAGGGATGGCGTAATTTCGCCTTCCATCATTCTCATTTACTCTATTCGTCTATAGAGATAATTTTCAGGCAAATACACGAGCACATATTTTTCCTATTCAATTCTTCCTCGAATCATGCAAGTTTCGCGAAATTGAAATAACCACAATTTCTACCATCAAGAATAATAGTTTGAATATCAAAGAAAATCACTTCCAGTATATAGTTAGGTACACGTAAATGATACTGTATGGTGCCTCTGGATATTGAAATTAAAATAGAGTGGAAATGTAGGTACGCATAAGTAAGTAAGCATCAGTCGTTGTGCGTATAATAAGCCAATTTCTCGTACTAAATCAAACCTACAGGGTACAAGACTAATTTTCTAGTGGTAAATTCCTGATGTAGGTATCTATATTATTTTCACTTGCAATTTGTATTACTTCAATAATATAAAAATCTGCAGTTTTTATTTATTATTTTGATTGCCTGTGCTTTCTTAACTTCGTGTCAGAAATCGCTATAGGTGTAATTAAAAGTTAATTTACTACAGAAATTATAAATCAATTATACACTTGTACGTATAATTATTGTGTATAACAACTTTCTTTTCTGATATCCTCACATTTTTATGGCTCATATAATCCAAGAAATTTATGAATGTGAGCAGCTCCTGAAAATGCAGAGTTTAGCTGCATCACGTTCTCCCGGTAGAACTTTGCATTTGAAGTGGCTGAAATGTCAACGTTCACATGAACTAACCTGTCAAATAAACTTACTTCAAACTGTGTGGATTTCACATAATATAAATTCTGTGTTGTTTGAGATATTCCATTTTATATAATATTAAAACATTTTCAGCAACGTAAACAACTAATATAATTGAAAACCATCCAGCGATTTTCACTTTGTATATTAAAAGCGAAACTAACAAATAAAATAAATTCGTAGCAGAGAGAAAAAATTTGTATTCTGGCGGATGCGCCGGTTTTTACACCACATGTGCCACGAAGCGATTCCAATTTCCAACCAATGCCAAAGCGAACTGTTCCAATAAAATATTCCAAGTCAAATAGAATAAACAGTATCAAATAATAAAGATATCTGTTTCCCTTGCGAAATGATCCGGCAGCATTAATCCGAAAGGAAATGCGAACGTAATAAAGCAGTAGAATGGAATGTATTAATTTAACGGTAAATTTAAAGGCGAACAGGTGTTGTTAATGTGATAGAGGTGTATTAAATTGCACAGAGCCCTACGGGTGTTATCAAATAGACGTGACAGTAGCATCAGGCGTGTAACTTGATGGATTTCTGATTATCCTGTTTTACAACCGTCAACCGTTAGTCTTTTAGATATATGTTGAAATTCGCGAAGATCTAAACATAAAAACAACAGTTTTTTTTATTCTGAGTCGATATATCGTCTGTTTATCTAAGAGGAAAGTTAATAAGAAAAATGATGGTTTTATAATATTATCTTAAAGAAATTCTTATGAAGTATAATACACTATCATAATCTACATTTTCAAACACTTGGTAAAAAAAGCAACTTCGAGAGTCTCTCATACATTTTGTTAATTTATGGCAGAGCTTTTACCATGACATGCGTAGAATATTAAACAAAACTTGACTGATGGCAAAAAAATGTTTAATAAAACGTGAAACTGTGGCCTGTATCGAGACAGAAAACTGAAACGGGAACGAATGCCGTGCAATGTATATAATAGGCTGAATCCAATTGCATTTTCCACGTTGTATATTTTATTTTATAAAGCGTCCTCTGAGGCACTATATCATTGCTGTTCATATTATTCTATTCAGGGATGATATATTGCAGGCACTCTGCCGTTGAAGGGATCACCAAAACGGGCACAGCATCCAGTACCCACTATATCCAAATTCTCCCTGCTTTTCGCTAAAAGTTCAAAATGTAACAACAGTTACAATACGCCATTCACACCTATTCATACACTATGGGGCTAAACCCCCTTTACTTCACAATTAGCGCGTTTTGAGCAGCTTTCTGCATGGACGAACCAGCTAATAAAAATATACGCAGGTACGTGGACGTGGGTGGATTTTTTAATTTCGGCCGCGTTTAAATTTTTAGGCATTTGTGCGGCCATAAACTTGCAGGATATTTCGAATATTTTTATCCGTAAACTTTAGACACAAAATTATGTGTTTACTAAATTATTCAACGAGTTTATAATTCATTATTAATCTTGGTTAAAGGAACAATTACGAATACCCTTATAAATAAGTCATAGTAATTTTGTTACTGTTACACAGTTATTCGATTTATTAATTATTTGCTGTGGTTATGGTATGATCAACTTTTATTTAACCCTCTTCTAGCAAAGAGAGAAAGGGACGATTTATTTACTAGAAAAAAAAACAAACAAAAAACAAAACACTATTATATCTTTATATATTAGATTTTTTTGTCTCTTTTTAAGCAATACCTAGTCACGTTTATCGTTATACAAATATTTTCTCTTTAAATTTGACTTAATGTAGCCAGTCTTTTTAACGTTAACTTATGTTTGTTAGAATAGAAGTAAACGACAATTTCCAAATTATTTAGTAGATTCCGAAGAAAAGACGTTCTAATATTGATCTAAAAAAACCTAAGTACATGCAGAAAATATTCAATACAGAGATAAAAGAAACATAAATCTTATATAGAAAAGAGAATGTTTGTCCTCTATACAAATCTACAACGTTCTAGATATCGACGCCAATTTTTTTGTGAATATTCTTTCGGCTTCCAGACGAGTCGTGGCAGTAATGATACTTTTATATTTTGCGCCGTTTTTTCAATAATAATTATTACGATTGTGCCGTGGCAGCGAAGCCTGCGGAAGACAACTTGTATTGAATAAAATTATAAACATTTTAAGAATTGTTTAAAGGCCACGAATAGATCTTTTTATTTATTAATGCGTTCCGCCATTTTTTGCGGACAGTTTCTATGGGAGAAAGAGAGCAAGAGTGATTGGTTAAACGTGTTACACTTGAATAAATGTCCGCAAAAAAGTAGGGGTTGCGCTTGCGCGTGGAATAAATAAAAAGGTCTATTGTAACGAATTGTTTGTGGCTATAAAAGTTTGAATGATTATGTAAACAGTATTGTTATTTTACGTGTACACAAATCTGCATCATATGATAAATTAAAAATGTATGTAGATATAATTACCATGATTTTAAGTACTATTATGAAAAATAATCCACTGACTCACACCATTAGCTTCTCGTCAGTTTTTAAACATTGCTTAAAAAATTAAAACCGACGTTGGACTCAAAGAAGCACATTATTCCACAGACAAGAAACCGTCTTTATTTCAATATGATGAAATCGCAAATTAAACCTTTTCCGATAATACGAGATCTATTAGGTAAATAGACCATCCAGCAGCACGATAAGTTATTATTGTACTCTACTCTAGTGTACATTTTAATATAGAGCCCTAGTGCAATTGCATTAGAATTCAATTTGCAAGTGGGGCACTTCACTATTATCATCGAAAACCGCACTAACAATATAGATGTGCCAAAGCCGATACAGAGTGCATCTTATATGTGCACGGCAAAGAGGAATTTTCAATCGTGCTACGGAAGTTTGGTGATGCACTGGCATAATGGAATGGCATACATCCTGAAATGCATACTGGATGATGGTGGTGGAGTGTCAGAAGGCGAGTCAGGCATACCAGGCTGATGAACGGCCCGTTCCGGAGGCTTGCTTACACGGAAACTTTAATGTATCTTGGTGCTATTCACTCTTTATTTTTAAGGTTCTCCTGGTGGAGTTTGCATGTTTAAAGAACATATCTACGATTATATGACGACGCAGAGTAGCTTGTAACCTGCATGTTTGATAATGGAATCAAAGACCAATGTTTATTTGGAATAATTTTTCCTTTTCCAGTCGATTAGACGCTGCAAACTAGATATAATTAGTTTACAATTATGAATGAGTAGTAGTAATCCAATATTTACTTAGTATAATGTTTCAGTATTATTTATTTTTAATTAGTAACTGCACTTAAGTTTGAAGTCACGAAACCATCAGAAATATCTCCTGGAAGTAATCAGAGTCCTAAGATTGTAATCTAATACTATCAGGTATGTACTCTAAGATGCATCGGAGAAGACCGTCGTTCTAGATAGTTGCAATTACCATGCGCCTGGGGTTATTAATATTATCTACGTAATTAAATAAACAGGCACATTTTGATCGCGTCTAAACCAAAATTAGTAATTACCCGTTGCATCGTCCTGTGTTCTACAACAAACTTTATAGCTAAAACTCAACTAACGTTTCACGCAAGCAAAATGTCAAAGTTTTGGTTATTATTCAAGTAGATGTAAAGTTTATCTTAAACTTCTTGCAACTGCAAATGTGTTATTTATAATATTTGTTAGGGTTAATTATATCTAGTTGGTTTATGAAAATGTTGTTTATGGTCACTACCAATCAAGTTGATTTTGTAATCCATTTAGCATAGAAATATTTACTCATATGGTCATACCGATTTAGAAATTTGCTTACCACATGGTTGATAATTCAATTTATTTCAACTATTTGTATAAATATTCGTAGAGTACAAATTACAGCAGAAAAATTTGGGATAACTACTGCATTCGAAATTATGTTTTTTCCTTCACCGGAACATTTTTTTAAGTGAGTAATAAGTCAAAAATCTAAAATAAAGCACTTATTTTTGTTGCGAAATTGAGTTATAATGAGTGGGACAAGGACAGATTTATCCGTACTTCAATACGTGCGAGAGAGACTTCCGAAAACTATTTGAAATTGTTGGAAAAAGCTAAAAATTTAAACATGACTTTTACAAGAAAGTTAACTTAATTTCCATGTGGTTTAATAAAAAATATACGAAAGAATCTAAATACTTCGACTTTAAGAAAAGTAATTTCCAAACACAATATTTTTTTGTCCTAAAATCTGGTTTTAATGAGTGGGACAAGGACAAATTTATGCGTACTGCAATAAGTGCGAGAGAGACTTCCGAAAATTATTTGAAAATTGCTGGAAACGCTCAAAATTTAAACACGATTTTTACAAGAAATTTAACTAAATATCTTTAGGAAAAGTAATTGTGGTACTATCGTATAAGAAAGTCATGTGTTGGACACATCAGATATTTTCCACTTGTAGGTACATACAACGGGAATATATTCTGAAATGTATGGCTCATAATTACCAAATAATCCGTGTCTACATGTAAATTTATATTACGAGCCCTAACAACTAAATGTTCGGACAAAAGTAAATTTGATTGTCTTTTTTCCATACGCGCAAAAGTAATCTAAATTAACTTCCATAATATTGATGGTTTTCTCTGTTATAATGCCAACATTTAGTTATATAAAAACGTAAATTTCGTAAAAATCCGTTCGGCGGTGGCACTTTAACCCAGCAGGATGGGGAAATTGTAGAAACCATGAATTATTATTTTCAAAACGTTGGATCTAGTAGTCGAATTTTGATGAAATTTACTTTATTGCAAAGCTGGATGTTGGGTTTCTTTACAAAAAAGTTACACAAGTTTTCATTTGGTCATTTTAGGCATTTATCGGAGCTTCAAAGTTGCACCTTTAAAAATGATAAAATTTTCTAGTAACTGTTTTAAAGAATCACAGTTTTGAAACCGCTGGTTGGATTTGTGTCAAAAAACATTTAAATCAGAGCTCAATAATCGTACTATATTGAAAAAATCCTGAAATGTTAATATGATTTTTTTTGCATTTTTTTCGAATTCCACAGTTCACTTTTCAAAAAACGTGTTTTTTGAGGGTGCTACCTACATTAAAATAATCATAGTTTGGAACCACTGCTTGAATTATGTACAAAAAAATCCCCAAGTCTTTATTTGGTGATTTTAGGCATATTTCGTAGCTTTAAAATTGCACTTGAAAAATGTGACGTAATTTTCTAACGACTGTTTTTAAAAAATCACAGTTTTGGAACTTGGGGAAAACGACATAAAGGTGCTTTCATGGCTCTCATCCAGTCCGGACTTAAATGTCATTGAAACTCTTCAGCATAAAATTAAACGTATTCTACGCAATAATCCACCAAGAACCATTAGGGACTTAAAGACCAAAATAGAAGAAATTTGGGATAGTTTCACGCCAGAATTGTACCAAAATTTGTTAAATATAATGCCTGCTGGAATACAGGCTATTAAAGCAAAAGGAGACGTAACCTCTTATTAATGGTCTTACATTAAAAATTATCCCAACATTTAGTTGCAAATTCATTTTGTAAAGTTTGCTAATTATTAAGGTTAAAATATTGTTAAATCCAATAAATAATTTTCTTCCATGCATAATATTGTTATTAAGGCTTTATCTTATTGTATTGTTAGGTATTTTACTAATTATTTGCGTAAAATTTCCCGTTCTCCTTTCATACTTCAAAAATTTACTTTTGTCCGAACATTTAGTTGTTAGGGCTCGTATATGTAAAAAATATTTGCCAAAATAAGTTCCCTGTTTCTGTGTCTTCACTGTACGCTCATGGACATACAAAGTGAAATAGATTTTCCTCCCTTCACTTTTAAGTTTCTCTGAAACAAGTACCAGTCACCACTGACCTAAACCAAACACTCATATCTCTTTCGAAAAGTGCCATTGTAGCTTTTCCAATGTGTGAATCGGTGTGTGTTTAGTTTAGCAGAATGCGAATTTGATAAAATAAACAACAAGCTCCTTCCGGTCATATAAATAACAAGAATGTCACGTGAAAAGTGCACTTTGCAGACTAATAAATCGAGAGTGAAGGCGGGTTGGCATTTAAATCGTCCTCGAGCAATATCTGTTGGCGCTCCAGCAGCAGTCCTCCCGATGCATCCAGTTGTTTTTGCATTATTTTAGTAGGTGCCGTTAGTGTCGGGCTCAGCCCGGAAGTGTCTACCGTCACACGTTCCGCGTTTGCCTATAAATCAAACCACTTCCGAATCTGATCACTCATCCTATTGTTATTGTTAGCTTGTTGCAAATTTGTTGTAAATCGGCAGTCGCGGCAGTCACATTGTTTAGATTTATGGGCCATATAATAGTTGGCAGCGATGGGATTTAGGCATTTAGGTCGTATTTTATATGTTATTAATTATGACATGCCAGGGAATTCTCAAGGGACCCATACAGGCTAGTTTAAATATAATCTTCTTGTGTAAGCTTTTTCTACTGAGCGAATCACATTACCATCATATAACGAGCTGCAGGAATCGTTTTTATAGATAAATATTTTACTAATTCAGTAAAACTAAACATTAAAAGCTTATTTTGTAACTGTTATCCTATAAATCCGGAAACTTTTTAACTTTATATGAAATATCAGATTTATACCATTTTGAATATACATATTTTATTATAACATAAGAGGGGATCACAGGATCTAGAATCATGATAAATAATTTAAAAACATAAATAAATGTGGGTTCGTAAATGCGAATAGAGATGAGCTGGACTATAACTCATCATCAAACAGAAAACCGTAGAAACTCATTATTATACTTAAATAATTAACATACAGCAATTAGTGTTCAATTAATATGAGTATCTCCTAAATGCTACGGTCATATATTATAACAATATTCCAATAGCCAATCAATATATTATTGTATAGAGTGATTAGTTAATTAATTAAATTTATCACGATGTTAGTGTAATTAGCGTATCATGTTGTTTTCACAAATACATCTGTTAATCTTTCTGGATAATAAAACAACAAATCTCTTAATATATCTTGTTCAATATTTAAAATTATTAAAGATATGATATAGAAAAGTTGAATAAAGAAAAAAGATGAATAAAAAGCACGTTTAATATTTTGGGGAAGTCTACTTAAGTCTTAGTTTGCACAATGAGTTCGTGGTGACGACCAAAGTACCAAATATTAAATACAGTACCTAATCCTAAAATTAGTTTAACCTGAAATAGCGAAACATAATTTTATATTTTGTTAATCATTAAAAATTTCAAGCATAATTCACTAAGAAGGTATTATATTTAATTTAAACAATGAAATCTTATTTTTATGTCAAAGAATTACTCTTATAAAGTATGTTTACGTAGGTAAAGCTTAAAATCACCTGACTAAATATACAGTATTCAATGTTGGTTATTTACTACAAAACAGTTTTCGCAAAGAGTGGCAGGAGTAAACAAAGTTAAGTTCTTTAGGCTTCATTTTTAAATAAAATTAAAATTTTATAAACAGAAGCAGTTAAATTATGGTGCATGCGCCAGTGTTAGAAGTTAGAAGTCTTTTCAAGATGTGCTATACAGGGTGTCCCAGTATATATTATCAGGAATTCACCAGTCGATAGTTTATCAAAAATTAAAGGTGGTGTGTCTAATAAAATATGATCGAATTTTGCTTCCTTTTTGATTTAGAAAATACATTATTTTAAATATTTTGTTATAAATTAATAATAACGTACGCCACTGTTTTTTTTTGGAACACCAATAAGCAGAGACAATTTTCCATTCAATTTAGAAACTTTTTTGTATCTTACAATTTTTTGATAACTTAACTTAAAACAAAAAAAGAACAATTAAATGCATGCTGTTAAAAATAAAGTAAATTATTAAAAACATCGAATTGTGAGCTTGTTTTTCAAAATAAATATGAACAACTATATATTTTTGAAAAGCCCAAATTTTGCTCAATCAATATAAAAAATAATATACAGGGTGTCCCATGAAAAAATCAAAAGTTTAATTATTATCTCAAAAACTAAACTATTTAGACAAAAACTGCTTACGCCACTAAATTCTACATAAAGACTCTATCAAGATCAGTTTTCATATTTTTGATAAGTAGACGCTTAACGGAAATACGAGGAGTGCTTAAAAAGCAAAGATTTTCAGAATCACTCTATAGATAAAAAACTAAGAGAGCCATGACAAATTTGACCCCGGAATCTTTCGTTTCGTAAAAAAGTAGGAAATAAAAGTGACAACCGCAACAATTATGTTTTTGATAATAACTCCAATACTCCTGAAAGTCAAAAAAGAAGCAAAATTCGACCATATTTTATTAGACAAAGAAAATATTGACCATAGAAGATTGTTTCTTTCGACATTAGTAGTGACAGTCGAGAAAACAGTAAACTAAAAAACTAACTTTGTAACGAAGTGGTTTTAAAAATATAAATTTCTATTATTATTTCTCCTAATATCTCAGAAACTAACTACAATACATAGTTTCTAAAATAATTGTAATCTTTTTATAATTATATTTAGACGTACTTTATTCCAATCAGCAAACTTTTTCGGGTTATCTCTACAATTTTGAAAAATATGAGTGAAATTACAAATTTAAAAAAATGAGTTCATCATTTTTTGAAAATAGTTCCTCAACAAAATCAAATACAAAACTATAGTTGACCTACTCAAATTTTGAATAGAATTCTGTAGGTATCAATAATTTGTATTAAATTTCATTAAAATATCACTCGAATATTATTAATATTTCAAAACACTTAGTGAAGGAAATATATAGTGACCGCAAACATTTCTGCACCATTTGGGAAAAACGTTTATTTATGAATATTTTTAACTGTTTGTGCCAATAATTTGGGCATTCTAAAACCTAAAGTAAGCTAACTAGATCATACTAATGATTTTTACTGTACCAGAACAAGATAAAATTCAAATTGCAGTAATATGTATGTACCTATACTTACTAAAATCTTAAAATTACAATTTTGGTTTGTAAATTTTTAAAATCACTTCTATTCTCATACCTGGTGTTAAGTATATTTGATAAAAATCAAAAAATCATTCCAAAATTTTCTGAAAGATGCTGATATTTTCCAAAAAATTGTTTTTAATCTTGCTCATTTCAAAAGACACAATTTTCTTGCTTGTGGAATTCAGGTTTTCAGACATTCACAAACTATTGTGTGTGTAAACAGTTTAAAAAAATCAAAATTAAAAATGTTTCCCTTATGCTGCAGACGTTTTAGTAGTGAATGTATATTTCATTACAACAACGAAGTACAAGTAAACTGACCTTAATTACAAAGTTGTCAGTCAAATCAAACTGAAATGCAATAAAAACATATAAATGACACAAAATGTAGGAACATTATATAGATAGTCTAACTATATAGTCCTACAGATATGAACCTAAATTAATGGTGTTATTCTGTATCGAAAATGTTAGATAACATTCTGTTAAATCTATGTCATTTGACATTTCAACAATGTTTTATATTGTTCAAACGTCAAATAACATAGATTTAACAGAATGTTATCTAACATTTTCGATACAGAATAACACCATAAGTTTATTGTCCTAAAGTAAAAAATTCTTATTTAAATAGTACTACAATAATCGATAAATAATATGAACAGTCTGTGTTTATATTATTTATTTACCTGCTACTAAAGAGTGACGCAGGTACAAGAATAATTTTCATGGGTTATTCAGTTAACTTATAATGTGAAATAATGTATATCTGAAAGTTCTTTTATTTATAATATTTAAATGGTCATATTGAAAATGTTATTGAATAATGTAACTTGATATTTAATAATTCAAGTTTACAATATTTATACATAATGACGATACATATCGATTATAAATATATGTATACAGGTTTTTGCCTAATAACTGTCTTAACAATATACTTACTAAACTTTGATTGTATAGTTTAAACTCTATATAGAAGTGATTTTGTGTAAACTTTCTATAAACTCGAAAATAAACATTGTTATACCACAAAACCCACAAAAGAGAAATACAAGTATTCAAAGTCGCAAATACACTATAAAATATTCATACAGAAACTTTGACGAAAGTGTGACCTGCTGTAATCCTAATCATGAAATGTGGGGAGGTCGAAGCCTAGCAGACAAGCCTCAAAGGCCCTTCCTGCCAATCCCAAGAAACCGCTGTATTTTAAAGGTCATTTTCAGGTAAATTTAATGTATGTGTTGATCACAAAATAAATCACATTTCGGTAGGAAATTTTAATGAAGTTTTATTGTATTATTGTATTCACGGGTTTATTTCCTTTAATTTTATGAATATTAAACAGCTCTTTCATATAAATATTTCTAGATGTTTTAATGATGAAGTTAACGTGAATATAAATATACAGGGTGATTTCTAAGTTGATGCTTTTCTTTTAACAGTCATTATTTTTCAAATAACTTTTTTAATTAAATAAAAAGTAAGGAAAATATTCTTAGCTTCCAAAAGATAAAAAAATATTAGTCTGGCTCTATGCAAAAATATTTACAAAATTGCTATAGAATTAAAAAATATAAAAATAATTTTTAATGAAACGCATATGTACGAACAGATCTTAGTGATAAGTTCAGTCGGTGTTTTGTGCTGTGCATTTCATTAATTTGTTGTGAAAAGTTAAAATACCTCATAATAATCAAAATATAGATCTAGTAGAAAAATCTTATTCATTATCACGAAGGAACTATTTGAGAAAGTATCATTTTTTATTGTATTCTTTATTCGATTAAAATAGCTTTTAAAAGCTACATCTCCTTTATTTTGATTTAATTAAAAAAGGTATTTGAAAAATGTATTTATTTCAATGACTTCCTTACTGTGTTAAAAGAAAAGTATTAACTTAGGAATCATCCTGTATACTAAAAATTTACAAGTACTTATAGAGTAATATATGTAATGTTTGAAATAAGCCTTATCCTTCAAATATATCAAAATGTAATTTCCTTATAAACGGTAATATATTCGCAGTAAATATCTGAAAACATTATAATTTTCTCATATAAGTTTCACATACAATTTTTCATCTAATAGTATTTGTTACGCACGCCATATTATGTGGAGCAAAATATATTTCTAACATAAATATACACAGATTAAATTTAATTGGAAATGATGTAGGTAAGTATACATATTTATATAAAAACAACTCATTTTTTTATCAGCATTGTTACTTACGAGTAACATACACAAAACATTTCTGTTTGTCAACTCACCTCTAACAACTAATCTCACTGGATGGCTCGTCAAAGCATCTTGCGTGTGGAAATCACTGGCAGTAACTTGACACTCCCAAGTACCATCGTCAAACTCCAGCTGAGCTGCCCTTATCCAGATAGAACAATCAGTTCCTTGCTGGCTGCCCGAGGCCCATTCGTATTTATGCGGGTACATTCCCATCGGCTGCACAAAGAAACTCGTTATCAATATACAAATTTTAATCCGAAAAATAAATGAACAAATATCAGGAATATTTTGTTATCGTTAGAGTGCCGTACAACAATAATTGAATTTTTTATGTTATTGTTGAGTGGTAATCTGCTTGATAATCAAAATTCTATATTTAATTCATTTGGTAATAATTAAACGTAAACACAGTAATTTATTAAACAAACTAACAAACCAGTACGTGGACTATTACAGGTGAAACTTTACGTTTAATAATTTGTTATCCTTGTGACCTGGTTTGCAAGGATCAACTGATCGAATTTGTACTGGAAACTGAAATTGTTAATTTGATTTGCTTATAAGCTTATGAAGTTTCATTGCAGTTCACATTGGAATTTCAGATTTAATGTATGTGCAATTTCTACTGGAAACCAAACATTAAGGATTATCAGATTTTTCCATTAGAATGTGTAGAAAGTTACAATTGCGCTTACACTATAACCTAGGATAATATTCGAATTTTTAGTACGCTGAAAGTAGGTTATAAACTCTTTACATTGGCATTGTCTTTTAGGACATTAGCGTAAAGGTTAAGAGCTTTAGCTTAAATAATCCTTGGAATTTTGTATTTGCACAACACTCTCTTATTAGATTGTTTTAAATGGAACACTTTCAATAGAGCCCTAGCCTTTTAGAGGATTTTTAATAATAAACCTCTTATTCTAGAAGAGAAAGGTAATAAAGCAGCGTTAAGCATGTATAATATATAGAAGAGGAATTTTCTTTCCTCTTTTACCTCAAACGCTCATTGGTGGAAATGTATTTTAAATTATAGTTTTAAAATAATTGAAGAATATCTACAATAAGTTGAAATATACTCCTACAGAATCTTTACAGAAAATAAACCTTCCTGTCTGAGAATTTCCATGTTTCTTTTCAAAATAATCCTCTTACTCAAAATATGAATGCACTTTTATTTAATATGTTTCCTTCAATTGTCAGCATCCCAACTGGATGTTGATCCTGGTATGGTAATGAATTATTTATATTCAAGTAAAACAGATGTAAGGCTCACAGCACAAAAATAAAAGTACTAATGACATGTTCGGCAGTTTCATCACGTTCTTTAAGAAATAAATTCTAAAACCAATAACTTGCAATCACGTAAAACGTTGGAAAGGAAAAGAATAAATACGGTTATTACTTATTTCCAGGCCGCTATCCAGAACATCCCATGTACTTGCCCATTATTTATTGCAGTTATATTCGAAAATCCTGCATTACAAAATATATCTAGAAATAACTAGCGAAATCGCATCAATCACATACGTTTGAATGTATTCAACCTAAATGATTTCCTTGTTTGAAACGACGGTTTGTGTATCTTTGTTTCGTATAAGGAATGGATTGAAAGAAAAAGTAAAATGTATTCAAAATTGTGCTCTATATGGCAATCTTGTGGTTGTAAGCGAGAAATATATCATAGTTTGTAGAAATTGATAAATTACCTGACAGATTACATGCAAAAATATTAATAAATCGTGAAAAACATGAAAGGAAATTAGGCTGTCAACTTGCTACTTAATATACAATGTTGCAGTGTGTCCAGTTATAATAGATACAATATATTAACTAATTAATTATGAATTCTGATGTAGTGAAGTTAACTGCTGGCATCATATAATCAATAGCTTGATGACCACATGGTGATTTAAATGGTAATTTATTTTGAACAAATTTTGATAATAATTATTGTCTTGTGTATTGATACTCCACTTTAAACATGATATTATTGTATATAACATTTAGTACACATTTGTGTACTATTACAGCTTTTTGTGTGCATGATATGCTACCGCAGTTAACATAGTCCCAGTTCAATTTTATCAATAGATGACGCGTTTACATTTTTTATTTCTTGGAAGACTAGAAATCGAAACAAATTTTTATTTCCTTAGATTTATTAATTATTAAAGTATTAAGAAAAATGGTAAGAGCTCAACCAAAAAATACAATTTATTGATTCTGCCTTCTTAATTATGATATTTTTTCCGTCTTTTTCCGTCCCAATTTAGACTTTCTGATGTTCTTAAAAATATCGTAAAATTTCGAAAATGGACAAATTTCTTTACAGTTTGCTGTTTTACAAAAAGATATGTTATGTAGTCATAGTTTCTAAGATATTCATTTCCACTAAACAATTTTGATAAATATACGAGTATGTATGTATTTCAAATTACATATATCAGAAAAAATAGTAAAATTAATACGTTTCTTTGCTGTTTACTATGTTACAAAGAAACAGACTGTTTTCAGAAAACTTCAACAGGATGCCAATCCACTGAAAATTCAAATCTTGTTACCTATACTATAAATTTACCTCCGAATTTTTCAAACTTTATAATATTACTTTTTGATGTAAATTATCACAATTATGGTACAAAACAAAATTATATGTTAAATTTAAATATGTAAATTATAGGTAGGTATATATGTATCGAATTTGCAAAAATTGACTTCATTATTTTGCAAGTTCACACTCATATTTTCCAAAATAGTACCGATAAAACAAACACGATAAAATTAGAAAATTAAAAAACTACTTATATCAAAATCTATGAAATAATTTATATAGTTTCAGTTTATAAAATAATAAGGGAATTTATACGAGTTGTAAAGGAAGGTTATTTTTAGAGTTAGAAATTTTAATTTTGGGACGCATTCTTATTAAAAACTGAGAATAATTTTCACTGATATTATTATGAATATAAATTAAAACGGTAGAAAATGTATAGTAATAATAATATGTGATTGGTTTGTCTATGCATTCTTTAGTAACAAAGTTCTAACACTTCGATTATAAAAACCTGAAATTTTTTTTTTTGCGCCGGCGCATCCACCAGAATTCCAACTAATTCAAATTCTAGTTATTTTTGAAACAGCAGTTTTATTTAAAAATTAAAGTCTGTCTAACCTAACGTAGCCTCATCATGAAGGTTTATACATAACTCTGTGAATCCATTCCAACTTTATTTACTCTGACCTAACATCGCTCATATACTAAATAATTTTTAAGGTTACGACATTTTTTAATGCGCTGTGCGTAAACTTTCTAAATATTATTTTTAATACAAGATAGCTAGTTATTATCATTGTATTTTTTGTGAGTTTTGGTTGATTTTTTTATTGTTTTCTCTTGTGATTCTTTATTGTTTAACGTGTATTGAAGGTGTGATTACCTATGCCTAGACTGCGGCAAAGTGAAAATTACCGCCAATTAAGCGAATTCGACAGAGGTCGAATTTTTGGCTTGCGCGAAGGTGGTTTCTCCTTCAGGGCTATTGCAAATTGTCTTAACCGAAACCAATCCACTATCATGCGATGATATCAGACATGGACTAAGGAGGGTCAGGAACTTCGTAGAAGAGGAACTGGGGGGCGGAGACAAACAAATGTGGGGCAGGATCGCCATCTTCGACTTATGGCAATAAGAGACCGATTCTCTAGTACCAGATCAATTGCCGATTAATGGTTAGGTAATGAAGGTCGTCCTGTAACCCTTTGAACGGTTTAGCGTCGAATCAGAACTTTCGACTTGCAATCCTATCGACCACATCTTGTGTTACCACTTACGGCTCAACACCGACAGCAACGTTGGTTGTGGTGTAGGTTGTGACTGCACTGGAACCTGGAGTGGCATAGGGTGGTGTTCAGTGATGAATCCCGATACTGTTTGAGGATGCATGATGGTCGTATGAGCGTTAGACGAAGACGTGGGAAACGTCGCAGTGTTCAATTTTCTGTTGAGACGCATGTGCACCGAACTGTGGGGGGTTCTATAGCCTATGGGAGTAGGTCTCATTTGGTATTCGTCCCAGGCAATATGAACGCCCAACGATATGTTGATGAGGTGGTAGACCCCATATAATTCCATATCTTCAGCAGTTGGAAGACCCACTTTTCCAGCAGGATAATGCCCGTTTCAACATGGCAAGACTTTCTTTGAACCGTTTTGAACAGGCCAAGGTCAATATCTTGCCATGCCCACCCAGATCTTCCGACCTTTCGCCAATTGAATATGTGTGGGAAATTATGGGGAGAAGACTGAGGAACTTAGCGAATCCTCCGAAGGCGCTGGAAGCTTTCCGGCATAAATTACAGGTTGCTTGGAACACAATGTCTCAAGAGGAAATCGACCACCTGCTGCAATCGATGCCAAGAAGAGTGAGGGAGTGTGAAGTCAATAGGGGGGCAAGCCGATGTTAATAAAAATCGTGTTATTCTTTTGTTCTTTTTCTTTGAAATTTTAATCAATCATTACCTTCGAGTAGTTAAAGGTTTCTGCCAAGTTTGGTCAAAAAAATTCCTACCCGTTCTTGGTGTTGCAATTTCTAATAAAATAAAATATAGATATTTTATCCAAATTTTCAGATTTTCTTGTTAATGCAATTATTGAAAATTCTGTTAAATTGTACTCTCCCATCAGCATTAACATTAATGTGTAAAAGAACATAACTTATTCAAAATATAATACAATAATCCTTCTCTAGTGCCTTTTTCGATTACTTTTTTTCGATTCTTTTCCGTTTAGAGTAAGAATACAAATAACTACTTATTTACTTTTCCTTTATCTATTTTTCCCTTTTAGATATCTATTACCTATTACAATCCAATACTGATGTATTTTACAAAACTCATAAGAAATAATAATAATGTGTATAATAAGATTGCAATAATAGTATATTATTTTATGAGGAGCTTAAGTGATGCTTAATGTGCTGAGGCTGATATGTTTGACTGACGAACGAAGTGAGTCAGACAAAAGCAGCCGAAGCACATAAAGCGACTTAAGCTCCGTATAAAATATGCAATTTTTTCTTCAAACGCAAACAATTCATTAAATTGTAAAATTTCTCAAGATTTTTTTATATAAAAACCAAATTAATTCAGCGTGCATTGTAATATTGGAAACGTTACTATGGTAGACTGTCAACAAAGACAACAGAAAAATCCAAAAATCGATTGCTGATGTAAGTGCTGTAAGTTTTATTCTAATTTTTATGAATTCTTCTTGCTAAAACAAATTTTTTATAGCTTCTATATGAAAGATTCGCAAGAGGAAATGCCATGTACGCCCCCTGAAGTTACTGCAGCTGCAAAAGCAGCGATCAATGGTTTCGTTCCATCAAAATCGAGCTATCTCTACCATTCAGTTTTTCAAAGATTTATTAAATGGTGCGAAGAAAAAAATATGAACTATTCCGAAAAGGTACTACTAGCATATTTTTCTGATTTGGCCACTAAAAAGAAGATGAAGTGTTCATCAATGTGGTCACATTATTCGATGATCAAATCATTACTGAATATTAAATATGGAGTAGACATAAGCAAATATTTTAAACTAAGGGCTGAAACTGGGTAAATTGGAAGGAATATACAGGCCACTCTTTGAGAAGAACTTCAGCTACACTTTTGGTGGATGGTGGCGCCGACATCACCTGTTTAAAGCGCCACGGAGGTTGTAGTGTAGCTGAAGGGTATATAGAAGACTCCCTCTCCAACAAAAACGAAATAGCTATGAAGATTTTGGACCTCAAGTTCGATCCCAGCACTAGCAATTCTGAAGCAGGCTTAAGTGGGAAAACTTTAAACAAAAACAATAATGCAACATCTAGTTCAAATTTTCAAAATTCTTCGTTTTCACAATGTATTTTTAATGTAAATTTTAATAAATAAACTTTGAAAATTAATATATTTTAATGATTTATGACCAGCGGCGCTTAAGTAGTACTTAAGCGCCGGCGGCAAATAAAGTGACACTTAAACATAATCAGTACAGCAGAATAATGTCACACTTAAATGACGTTTGAAGAAAAATTCATTTATTTTCAAACGGCATATAACATGGTGTTATAAGACTGAGTAGGCAAGGTATAAGTTTCATTTCTATGACACCACTTTTGAGCGGCGTATAAGTAGGACTTATACTCCGGCGGAGTATAAGTTATATCATTATCTGCAAAAATGTATGACAGTTGCATGACAGTTGCAAAATTACTTATTAAATTGATTGTCATATTACGATTAGAATGATTCCATGTGAAATAAAATATTGTATTTTATTCGGAGTATAAGCACTTTCATGTGACTCCGTATGGAGTTAATTCTCCTCGCTCCGCTCGGCGCTTACACCTCCATACTTCGTCACATAAAAGTTTCGCTTATACTCCTAATAAAATAAATATCTATTATTTATTTTTTCAATAAAGTCAAAGTTTTTGGCTTGTATTTAAATTTATAATTAAAATTTGCCATTACGGAAATATCTCTCGATAATGAAGATTTTATGAAAATTATCATTTCAAACACATAACAAATTTTCTTAGAATTTGTTAAGCAAAAAGAATATAGCGATAACTTTATCAAGTTTCACATTAATTATTTTGAATTTATATTCAGAAAATGTATTTTCAATTATTATATTCCAAGACAAAACCCGTTCGTTCATCTACTTCTGCTTGTTTTGTTCGTAAGATCTAGAACAGATATACAATTTAACTTCAATTTATCCCTCTAAATGAACTATTCATTATTAATTAAGACACGTAACTGATTTGTCTCGTAATTAATAGATTCTGATGCGTCCCAGAAATATTCTAAGGGAAAAAGTGAATTATTAAACAATATGGTAATTATCCTGATACTGTAAACGATATGACAGTTGTTTGTTTGGAATAATATTTGCATATGAATTAATTTTAAGTAGCTACTAGAAATACTGCTACCAGCTATTACATCGTTATACTGAAGTGAACGAGACGACGATACACACGAATTTTGACTTGCAAAATATGGATATAAACCAGAATGTACATACATTTAAAGATAGAAATAACACAGCAGGCTCCGGGATGCTATACCGGAGTGGAGTTAGGCTGAACAAGAAATTCGGGTCCATATATATAGATATATACAGGGCATTCGGGGAATTACTTTATTAAGATAATCACATTTGATAATCGGATTATGATGGGATTTTCGGGAAAATTACCAAACTCTTGCTTTCGGTGTGGTGGAGTAGGTACACTCCACTTGCCTGGACAAAGTATTCATCATAAGATGATTGTAGCTTGTTTTTGACATTTCGTGTAAATATGCAAACGTAGAGTTACGTAATAAAAACACTTGAAAATTGACGAGATGAAACCAAGAGAGGCAGTGAAATTATTTAGGAAAGTTTTACAATTAAAAGTTTGATTACAAATTATTTCTTGATGTAAAAGAAATAGTGGAGACAAAAAGTTTAAAAGTTGAATGTGAAAAAACTTTTGAATCAGACCAGACAGTGTGACTAAATTTAACTTCTACATTTGAAGTACACGTTGCGCAAACTCATAATTATATCCAAGGCAGAGAGAATTGCACATGCAAACATCAAGTAATTTTTCGACGAATGGAAAAAATACAGATAAGCGTCTAAAAATAAATTAAAATATACTTTTGATTATATAAAATATTTTAATCAGAGATATGAATACATATACAAAATGTACTACAATACATAATATTCAATTATAAATTTAATTATTTTTAGACTTTACAAAGACCGTCTGTTAAGATATATTTCGATGGCGTATTTGTTTAAATCCGTAACATTTGCATAATATTTTTGTATAAATAAAAACTCGTGTTTGCTACTTAAATGGAATCAAAAGAAAATTTTGATTTGAGAATTTGTAATCCTACAGTGTGTCCCAAAAGTAATGTTATAATAGGTACGAGTATATACTTTTGAATGTATATTTCATGTTTCACTATTAAACCTTGCTTAATAGTAGTTTATGCAACAAGGTACGAATTAAGAGATTTGACGAGTGTAAAAACTGCGCCAGAGCGAAGCGAGGGAGAATCAATTCCTACCATGTAGCATACTCTATTTTTTCTCATACCTGTACGAAAATGGGCACTTATTTTGCGTAAAACGCGCGAACAAATTAAAACAGCATAACACTGACATTTTGCTTGACACTGTGCGATGAGCAAATCACCTTGACAACCATAAACAAACACAAATAACTCCCGCATATCGGTCAGCGAATGGCTACCCAAGTGAGAAATGTTACCCCCACTCATTATTTTCCGCGACTACCCTAAAAAGGCGTCTTTGTACCCACATTTCACGCAAATAAACTGGCCATTTTCGTGTAGGTATGGGAAAAAATATATTATTTCTAGGTATACGAGTATTACTAAAATGTAAGCCATTAAATTTAAAGATCTATAGTTGAACACAACAGATTCAGTGGGAATATATTGAAGAAGATGAAACGGATTATTTTCATTATTTTTGTCACACCCGATTCAGTAACTAGACTATAATGACATTGTTGATAGGAACGTAACTTGATTTTACCAAAATGTTATCGGTTGTTATTGACAACGGGACGTAAGGAGCTTTACTTACGTTTATAGGGAAAAGCTATTAATTTTGTATATTTGGATATATATATATAGATATCAATGCGTTCATTTATAAAAATCGTTGCTGGAATATTCACACCACAAACTTGCTAGTAAATTCATTCTTGAAGATTTTTCCAAAAAATATGCCGAGACCCCACCGGTGTTTTAATTTGGCACCAATCTTTGAATAATTTATATGATAATTCGTACCGTTTCTTTGACTATTCCGCTAGTAAAGATGCACAGGCAAGTCTTGGTGCCTTCTTTACTTCGGAAACACTCATTTTCTATTATTGAATTATTCTTGTTTTTGTTTTCTGTGTTCATTAGTTGATATAAACAACAAATAAAACAAATTTCGTCTCCATAGTCATAAGGCACCTATTTCTTTAGATAGCTTGTGGTATGTCGAATATAAATCCATGAAAGATGAACAACACTAAAAACGATTTTTTACATTGTATGTGAACTTTGGGAATGTGAAAAACTTAATAAGCAATTCGGAAGGTAAGTGTTTAACCAGTCTTGATCTTTATTGAAAACTCGTCCTCGACTGGTAAATATTACTTACCTCCCTCATTGCTTAAATAACTATTATATGCTGAGGAAAGAATCTACATATTATTACACTTGATGACTTGATTTACAGAAGATTTCTTTGTGATGTACATTTTTTACCTGATACTTTTATATAAGTTTACATTAACTAATACATATAAGATATTTAATAAATAATAGAGAGGAATGTCTCGAAATTCTCTTATAGGTACACTTTGAACAAAAAAATCACTCAATCCAATAGCTACAACTTTGACATATTTCTTTTTCCGATTTGTTGATGTAATTTACTCAAGTGTTATACACATTTACACTATATTGAATCAAATATGAAACTGGAGCGACAGCGTGGTAATTGTTAGCACACAGACCAAATATGACTGTTGTCGATACATATAAGGAAACCACAAACGCTACCCACACTCTTGTCACTCAGTTACTGCTGACGTTTGAAGTATTCTGTCATCCGCAGATACTGCAAATAATGTTATTGTTACCAGCTAAATAGAGGCTTATATGATTTTCATTATAGTTTCATGCTCAATATAATTTGATTGAATTTGAATGAGTGTGTGAAAACTACTCCTATAAAATTTTATTATAAATTTATTACAGTGCACTCTAAAGCTTTTTGTTAGCTAATCTTCAATTTAATTATTTGATTATTTTATTTTATGGGTTAGGTACTTTTCTACTTTTTCAAAGCTGCAAAAATTGAATAACTGCTTTACATGTTACCTAACACAAATTCCACATAAAAAATCCAAAATTCTTTGCCATCACGTATTGAATATAGAATGCAACCTCCACAGAAAATACAAAATGAAATTGCGAGAAAAATATTTCAATTTAACAGAAACAAAACGATGCGATGCAGTGGAGACTGCTGACCCGTTACGGAAATAAGGGGAAAACGCAGGTAACATATTGTATCGGTTTTGTGTACTGTGTCCTTCTGGTAAGTCCCATGAATAATTCAGTTTGGCGGATTTCATACAAGTAATTTTTTAAAAGCTATTATTTATTGGCAGTTTAAGTTATCCAGATTCCGCAGTATAATTTATTTCCCCTAATATTTTATACAGTGTAAACGCGAGTGCCATGAAAAGCGATATTTCTTTAGTACATATTGAAATTTCCTTTAATGCTCCTATAACTCTTTTCACAATCACTTTTCTCTTAAAATCGAGATGCTTTTCTTTTATTTAAAATCAATTTTTCTGCTTGCCATAACTTCTTAATGATGGGCATTTTCATTAAACCCTCTCTCCAAACTTCATTTGTAATTGAAATTTTTATTGCCAAACAAAGAGACTCGTTTCAATACAAATTATAATAAAAAAATATTGACGGAAAACTCGTTCTCTTCCATTTGTGATTTTAATAAAGCACCACAATATGATTTTAGTAACAATATTTTTATTTAGTACATCGAAAAAAGAAAACAATCTTTTGTAACCAGTCTGTTGTTATTATGAAAAAAAAATTTAATTTACCACCCTCGGTATATAAGAATAGAGTTCGAAGTTTGTAAACTTCGGGAGTATAATTGCATCCAATCTCTACTTAAGATCTGGACTTGAGGCAATTTTCATCTCTCAAAACATTTAGAGGTATCAGTTTCTTTCTGATGTGGAGTTTAAGACAAAAACATTCCTTTTAGTGACCAATGAAAAGTTTAACAATATCCTTAGTTTCATACTTTCACTTTTAATTAAACTTCAACAATTCCCTTTCACGAAAAAGTATATGTCCGTGCCCTGAGGCGAATCTGGCAAAAGGGTGTAAAACGAATTTATTTCTGAATGATAATATGAGATAATTTTGTAAGATAATGTTAGCTATATAAAAACAATATACAGTACTGTGAACACACTTCTGGTTTAGCAGCAAATGCATTAAAGAAGTTATGGAGATTATGTCCCAAACTTATGACAAAGTACATACAAGTTTATGGAAAATGCAAAAAAACTTTTTTATTTTAAGAAGGAAATCTTTGGGTTAGCTTTTCATTTACACAGGATTTCAGATTTTTATGGTTTGAATCCAAACTTGTTTTTTTAATGGAATAGCCTGTTCATTTTTATTTTTAAATTTTAGGTACAATAAATTTTGGATATAAAAGTACCACTTAAAAAAGTAGTATTATGTATAACCAACTTTTCAGTAAGATTTAAAGCATAATAGGATTATTTTTATGGTATTTTTGACTAATTTTAGAGCTTTGGACCCCCATGCTGAAAAAACAACTCGCCAAAACATCATCAGAACTTGTGATGTCATCAGTGAAGAGATCCATTATAAAATTGTTGGTAGTTAATAGAATCAGTTGTAACTCCATAGACATCCTTACTTTTAAAATTAGAAAGAGAGTCAATTTCTGATCTCCGTAAGTAAAGAGCCCCGAATCTGGACTCAAAGAAGCCACTCCTTCTTTGAGTCCAGATTCGGGGCTCTTTACTCTTCTAATAGTAAGAAATATTAAAGGATTGAAATTATTAATTTGCAATATGTCAGCAATTTTTTGGTATTCAAATAAATAATAATTAAGTTGAATATTATAAAACATAAATTTTCATTTTTCACTATATTTTGATGTTGATGTAATTCAATTTTTTTTTATAGTAGACTTTCAAGAGCGTTAATACATTAATTTACTAGTCGTTTTTTATAAAAAAAAAAAGAAATATTTATTTATCTTTTTGAACTTTGTGATCAGTTAATAAAGATTAAGAGCGACAAAAATGATCCCACGCTAAAAGGAACATACCATTAAATTCTGGACTATTCTTTTTCAGAGCAGTCTACATAGAAGCTTTATTATTCTATAACTCTCACAGATTTCTCAAATTATAAATATCAAAATAAACTTTTAATATCGGACATAATTATATGGATCACTGTGCCACTAATACCTGGTGTAGATCATCCACAAATAAATGAAATAATCGACAGGAACTGGATTTTATTCAAATATGCATTCGCTATTCTGCTAATACCAACAGATTTTCTAAATCAATGTAAATTTCTTCCTCTACAGTGCCAATATCAAAATGTTGTGTAAGTAAATCTACCATGTTATCAAATTATTTAGAACAATTATGTTTATAAATTAATTTAAACTTTACACACCGTTTTCATTTTACCAGTAATTTAATCCGTTATCCATTTAGAATTATAAAATTAATTATTTCAGGAAACGTACTGTGTTAACTTTGTTAAAATGTAGCAGACTACATTATGTTATGTTGTATTTAATCAAATTTTTCTCCATTTTAACCATCACACTTAGGCCATTTGTAAATATTTCACTCGGGAAAGTATTGAATTAACATAAAACTTTGTCGTAATATAAATGGGATGCCGAGGGCGTTTTACTAACAAACTACAAACAAAAGTTGTGAATTCAATTACTGGAAGTTTTATTTGGAACAATTTTTACCTAAAATTTATCGACAGAGCCATAAATCTTCTTGAAATTTAAGTGATTCTACGTTAATATAAAATTCCTCGGTTACTTTTACAATTACTTATAGCATTATGTACATACTTTTATCATTTTATTTACACTTCCCATGTATGCTGTTTAGTTCACATTTTATTATATGCGGTAAAATAAATAGAAACTTAGTTGAGTGCAGTAATTAAATGAGATACCTAGGAGCATATTTCACCATATAAAAGTTGTTTTATTTTTTGTCTGCATTTAAATGCTTAATGCATTCCATTAAAGTGCAATTTTCCATCGGGTAATATAAAAAAATTACACATGACATTTAGACTTATAACAAGTATCGACTTTTTGTAAGATATAAAACGCCAGTCATTTATTTTCATAGGGAAGAAAAATTGTTTTTTGCCTTTGCCTAAGTAGCATCCACTTTACACATTTGAATCCATCAATCATAGATGAATTTTATGATGCGTTACCAAATAAACCATTGAAAATTCATAAATCACCTCCAATCCTGATAGTCATAATAAATCCTATCTCTAGGTAAACGTACATAAACTGACGTTATTTTGCACGAAATTTACAAACTCGAAGCTTATAGGCAAGTCCAAACGTGTATCCACCAATAACCTTTTCTTTTATTTCTTTGCGTTTGTCAGCTTGTGGCGTAAATATTACTTTTCGAAGGTTTTAGGTATATAAAGCAAAGTCAGGAGAATCAGCCGATGTAAATTCGTTTTTTAGAATTGTCGATCTCTATTCTTTTTACAAGATTTATTTTCAACACTGTCAGAACACCATCTGTTTGATATATTAGGAACTTTATGCACAAGTGTTCTTTTATTTAAAAATGATCTTCATACATTTTGGTCAAAATCCTTCGCTTTATATTTTAGTCAAAGTTTCTAGTTACCTCTTTTTACCTAATATCTGGGGAGGGATATAAGATTTATTCCAACAGACATTTGCAACTCCCCGATTCAATATTCTGGACATCAAAAGAATTCATCTGTTTTATCTTTCTGATTTTTAGGTAAATCAATAAGCTAAATTGTTGTTTCGCTTTTAAATCTCCGTGATTTTTTACGGGCATTTTTATGTACAAGCCCGTAGGTTATTTGAAATATCAAACGCCAAAGTTAAATGTGATAGGTATAACTTTTTCCACGTGGCAATATTTAACTTTTAATTGCGTTTTTGATGTTGCGATTCGCAGAGCTTTAAAACGTTTGAGTTATTGAAAAATACACTTTGTAAAATCATGGGTATTTTCATTGAAACATATGTAATATTTTGAAATACTATATCAGGTGAATGTGATATCGCAATCACCAGATTTTTTGACTCCCATAAGAATCAAAATATGAAACTGACACCTAGGTACCTAATTTATACGACCTTTTCTACTCATCATATTAAAACTTCCTCCTATATACAGGGTGTCCCAGTTTATATTGTCAGGATTTCACCAGTCGATAGTTTAGCTAAAATTTTTAAAGGTGGTTTGTCTAATAAAATATGGTCGAATTTTGCTTCCTTTTTGATGTACACTTTCAGAGGATATTGAGTTATTATCAAAGACAGATTGTTGCGGTTTTCACTTTAATTTCCTACTTTTTGACGAAACGAAAGATTCCGGTATCAAATTAGTCATGGCTCTCTTAAGTTTTAATCTACAGAGTGATTTTGAAAATCTTTGCTTTTTAGGCATCCCTCGTACTTTCCGTTAAGGGTTTAAAAAGGTGAAAACTAATCTTGATAGAGTTTTTTACGTAGAGTTTAGTGACGTAGGCAGTTTTTGTCTAAAAAGTTTAGTTTTTGAGATAATAATTAAACTTATGATTTTTTCAATGGGACACCCTGTATATTATTTCTTATATTGATTAAACAAAATTTGGTCTTTTCAAAAATATATAGTTGTTTTTATTTATTTTGAAAAACAAGGTCAAAATTCGATTTTTTAAATAATTTACTTTATTTGTAACAGTATACAAGGTGTTTCTGAAATAGGTGGTCAAAATTTAGGAGCATGTAGAGCAAGTCAAATGATGAAGAAAACCTTTATAAAATTATTTTCTAAAGTGCTTTCTAAGGGAGCTACAGCCCCATAATTGTAGGCCCTTAAGAATGTTATTTATTAAATATCTCCGAAACCCTTTTAAGATATAATAATGAAATTTTGTACAGCCACTAGCTCTTTTATGCTTAACAATATGAAGTTAGTATCATCTGAAAATTTTATTCAAGGGTGTGTCAAGTGGGGGGGGGGGCGGGGGTAAATATGATTCCAACTTTTTTGTATGTTGTGTTTTTTGTTTTTGACATGAAATTATTAAATGTAATAGTTTTTTACAAAAAAATGATCCACTTGTTTAATTTCGATGCCATGCACAGTTTTTGAGTAAAATAGATTTGAAAATTTTTAACATTCTCTGAACGTGAAGCGTTTTTTTTAATTTTCGAAATAAATGTAAAAAATTTAGGAGCATGTAGAGCAAGTCAAATGATGAAGAAAACCTTCATAAAATTATGAGTGGTGAATTCCTAATAATATAAACTAGGACACCTTGTATACGCATATATTTTTATATTTTTGGATACTTCGTTCAATTTTATGCAAAAAATTATTAATCCACTTAATTTTTCAAAGTATTTGATTAAAAAAAATTCCAGAAAAGAATTCTATACAAAAATATTCATATTTTAACAAACACATTTTACTAACAAATAACTTTTGGACTATGAAATAATCTTAGACCATTGGTCTAAGGAAATAATAATGCAAAGTCTAAGGAAAATCTTGACGTGCATTTGGTAAAATTAGCTGACATATGGAGTCGGCTCATATCTGGAACACAAGCTGCGTTCTGGAGCATGCTGTATAATTCGAATGATTATAGGATTTACTTAATTCCGTTATGAATTATGGTGGTAATTTATTTTTTATGTAATGTAGAAATTAGAGTAAAAATATTGAGGACAAAAAAATATCTGGTATGTACAACATACTTCCTTACTGATTCGCATAAACGCGGTTTTTGTATAATATTCAGGCCCTTAAAGTTAAACTTTGTAAGTAATTCTTAATTTCACAGTGTAATTATTTTAGTGTCATAGTTTTATATCCACTGGACAGATTTTAATTTACATTTTTACAAAGTGAAATGTAGGTTTTATTACAAAATCACATTGCAATGCTCTATAATGGTTGTTTTTTTATATACAGGGTGCTCGCACGAAGTGGCTCACTATTACTAACTTCATTATTATTGGAGCTACAAAGTCGGATAAATTACCATACTAGTAGGTTTTCGCGATATTCACAAAAATAACATTTTTTAAATTTAACACCCTGTATATTTTTGCAAAAATCGATGATAAATTAAATTCTGAACAAAGAATGTTCTTATGCTTTTTTGACAATTATTTAAAATAAGCGAGTTATTTTGAAAAAAAGCTTTCAAAGTTTTAATATTAAGTAGCCATGAAAATTATAATTTTGTAAATTTTCAATATTTCCGAAATTCTTTCAAGTATTTTCAACTTGCTTAAATTCAAAATAATGATTGTTTGGTTTTAATAAATTACTAGGTATTCCGTTTTATGGCTAATTGCTTTTAAAGAATTGCAACCTTTTTTTCAAAATAACTCGCTTATTTTAAATTATTATCAAAAAAAGATAAGGACATTTTTTGTATAGAATTTAATTTACCATCGATTTTTGCAAAAATATATAGGGTGTTCCATTTAAAAAAATGTTATTTTTTTGAATATCTTGAAAACCAGATGGTCAATTGTTTTTCTGTTTTCACCATTGTAATCAGCGGAAAAAATGCTACTTAATGCTAATTTAACCGACTTTGTAGCTCCAATAATAACGAAGTTAGCAATAGTGAGCCACTTCGCGCGAACACCCTGTATAATTTTCAGATGTTAAAATGAAAACTTTGAAAAATGCATCAATTTTCATGAATTAATAGTTGTCATGCCAGAGTTTTATAACCACTGGCCACTGATCAGATTTTAAAATAATTACCTACATTTTTATAAAGGGAAATGTAGATTTTTACAAAATACTAGTTCACAGGCTCTAGTGTAATAGTTTTTGCGTCATAGTTTTTGAACCACTTTTAGATTTCAAGTAAATTTACATTTTTACAAAGCTGAATGCATTTTTCATTACAAAAAAAGTTTGTTCTAAGACTCTAATGACAGTCTTTTCAGACGATCAAATTGGACTTAGAAAATGGCAGCAGTATTTGTAGGTTGGCAGTTTTAGAGTCCCAGTTTTAAAACCCCGGATTTGATTGCATTTTTACAAAGCACCAGGTTCTTTTCGTAGAATTTTTTGCAATTTTGTAATTTTTTTAATAGAATTTCAAAAACAAGTTCCAGGAATATGCACAAAATTAAATTGTTACAGAATAAGATTATTTTAAATTTTTCAAAATGTTCCAAAAAACCTTGTGCCACTTTAATGCTATTTCAAATATGTAATTTTAATCCACAATTTTGTTCAAAATCTTCGTTTCCTTTTCTTTCTTTCTGAGTTATGTTGAGTACAGACTGAGAGACATACAACCAGATATTTCTTCGAAAGTCGTCAAAATATATAAAACGTGTAATGTCACCAAAATCTCGCGGTTGAAAAAACACGATTACTATACTTTTACTGTTATTTACTATAAGAAAGTAAAAATATATCTGAATATTCGATATATTTAATTTTAAATTAAAACATTTCAAATACATACATAGTAGTTCAATCGATATATTATAATGGCTTAAATATTTTTTATTGATTAGCAAAACTTTCAAGTAAACATCTTAACTGATTATCAAACTCACTCACGACACATTTTATTTAATTTTAATACGTACACATGAAGTAAGATATCTTACATTAAACAAAATATAAAGCATGCAATCACCATGTTATAGCATCGCAAACACAATTTTAATTACGAAATTGATCCTAAATGCAAAACTCAACAATAACATCCGTAATCCTTACAGCAACTTCTAATTAAGTACTACTACAATTTTCATTAGTCAAATTTTTCCATGTTGAAAGTGTGATTGTTGTAATGCACAAATATTGTTGTGAACAAGCAGCATATGGTAGAATCGATGTGGTTGGCTTTGTGCATATTTAACCCTAATTAAATTAATCTAGTCGTATAGTGGAAATTAGCAAAAGTAGCAGCCAGTCCCAATGGAATCATCGTTTATTCACTTAAACTTAGGATGAGTTAATTAATATGCGATGCCGTAACATTCGTGATGCATTTAATATTGTCTGACGGTGCAACATATAGAACTAAATTAGACTAACGCCACGAGACAAGTTAATTACATGTGGCAGTTTTGATTTGTAGAAAATAAAATCGACCCTCACCGTTATTAATAATGATAAACATGACAAAATGTCTGGGTGCATTCGTTTCTTTTACGTTGGATACGTTTTAATAAAGAACATTTTTACAGTGAAACACGCCATTTAAAATCCATCAAACAGCTAATGCATATCAATAAAACAAAAAAAATCCATTAAAAACAACAAACAAAGTGTCAATAATTCATTTGTATAGCCGTAAAATACATCAGCACTGTACAAGGCGGAATTGATATAAAATTAGATGGGAACGACTAGGACTAATGGCGAAGGCGCCGGTGTCAGAAAGAGAGTGAAAGTTTGTTAGGGAGGGGATGTGAGGGAATTGGTGGTAGTGTGTGACCATCAAGGAAGGGCAACAGAAATCGTTCAGTGAGGTAGGCCGGAGGGAATACTAATGCCTATGCTTCGATTCTCCACAACACACACCCTCACATAAATACACACATACAACCAACCAGCCTTTTATAGCTTTTGTGGAATATTTACGAAGTTTTCCGCGAGTCTTAAAGTCGAATCTTCACATTTTTATTGTGGAACAATCTGTCATAGTTTCTTACATGTCAATCGCATTAGAGATGAGGTTTTTTGGAGGGTGATAGGATTATTTTCTAAAGTTTTGTGGTAAGTGTTATAGAAGACGGTTTTGTAGGAGAATGTTAGGAGAAATTGTTGGAAAACAACACAATGCTTAAACATAGGATAAATATTGAGACATTAAAATAATCGTTATTGAAATTTAACATTCTAATATAAGAGTAGGATACATTCTAAAATACAGAAAATCAAGTTATGTAGGGGACCGTACGAAGGTTGAAGTACTAAGCGGGACAAGCATCACCAAATTAGTATAAAATGTGTAGGATTTTTATTTCAAAATAAATTTTTCGATAATTAAATAGCTTAGCAGACTGGCTTCTTTTTATTCAACAGTGTTTTACTTGTTCAATCTACAATTTTCAACATTCAACAGATAATTGCTAGAAAAGTAACCTGGATTGGGGATAAAAAAATTATACAGAACAATGCAGAATTTATTTCAAGAATGACACCTAACAATAGTCTGAACCAAAATTGTGGGTGCCACATTAAATCTTTTTCATCTAGCACCAACAAAAGTGGTATACTTACATGAAAAATTTTTAGATTTTTTAGGAATATCTTGAAAATAAACAATTTACAACATTTTTTTATTCTTTAACATTGATTTAGAATTAAATTTTTAACAAATTTTGTTTAAACCTTTTTTTTGAAATTCCATCAAAAAAATTTCAAAAAAATGAGATATTCTTAAAACATTTGTATTTCTCATAGTGCGCGTTGAATCCGACAGTCTAGTGACATTGGGACTTGGCTGCCAAACGGAAGGTCGCGGGTTCGAATTCCAGAAGGACCTTTTTTTGTATTTTACTGGTTTCTATGGTAGGTACCGAAAACAGTTAATAATAAATAAATAAATGTGATTTTATATTAATAACGTATTGAATGTCGACTGCCTGTGATTATTGGCTACCCCTTCAGTATTTTCCAAAGATTAAAACTGTATCATGGATGGCAATGTATAAGAAAGTCATGTGCTGGACACATCAGGTATTTACATCAAAAAACAGAGATAATAGCATTAATTTTCTATATTTGCATGTATAAATTCTTAGGTCCGGTATTTCAGTGTCAGTTTAAACCAAATTTGGGTAAACTTCAATTAGAATGTGAATTTTATCACTTTAAATTTGTATATTCTAAACGAAGTTTACCCAAATTTGATTTAAACTGACACTGAAATACCAGACCTTAGTAACTAGAAAAAGTTAACCAGAGCTTATAATTGAAGGGTACTCGGAAATTTGATATGATTGGCATATCCGTATAAACTAGAGCGTTTAGGACCTATGCTCATATGAACTTTTGGCTTAGAATTAGCTCAGGAATCACTCCCTGAAATCTTTCGCCATCACTTAGGATCACTCTGTGTCTTTTGAAAATAAATTTGTCATAAAAAGTCCTAAATTTCAAATAAAGATCTAAAAAAATAAGTACAGAGTTGATTCTAAATTTGTCAAAAAATACCTACATTTGAAATATTTGAAATTCAAATATTATCCCTCTCAAATTTTTGCAATATGTGCAAAATATGTCTCCTTTCAAATCATAGAATATTGCTCCCTCTATTATAATTTCGAAAATATTTCAGATGCTCTACCTTGTATAGAAAAGTGTGCCTACCTCTGCAAAGCAGCTCAAAATGGCAAAAAATCGTTAATATTTCCGCAATAATTTTACGTTATTGATGCTCAAATTCGACTCAGGAATTGAAAGGAATATTTTTAGAAGTGCTTAACAAAATTTGTTCAGCAGAAGTTGAAAATTTAAAAGTTTAACTTAACATTGTAAACATTCTAATTGTCACACCAGAAATTTTTCGATTTCAATTGAATCAAATTTATTGGAGTTTTTGAAAATGTTCTTTGCATGTTCTCTGTTAATACTACGCCAAATGTTAGCCATATAAGCATATAAAACTGGCGGAAATATTATTAATCAATTATTTTCATAGAATATTAATAAAATTAGTAATTTGAAATAATATTTAAATTATTGTAAAATATACATAGGTAGGTACTTTTCTTTATGCAATATTTAAACAGATATTTCTTCGCCTTGTTAAATATACATTATACAAGTACTTATTTTATACCTATTATATGACTATATTATTTTACTTGTGAAATTTTCACTTAAGAAAAAATTTAAAACACCTAATCTGGACCGTATATTTTAGGTGGTGAATTAGTGATATTCCAGCCTCTCATGAATTTAAAGCTTCGTGGTAAAATATATAATAATTCATATAGAAATAAAAAATGACCTATTTATAATAATTATAGGACATGAACCTCTTGTAAAATAATACATTTGTATGAAAACCATGACGGCTCATCAGAGAAACTCCGCATGTAATCTCACACCCTTTCGACGGCCTCATTTCTAAAATAAAAAAGTATCCCACTGCTGGCGGTGTAGTTCCGATATAAATGAGGCTAGTGGGAAAATCAGAGAAGCCAGAAAAAATGTGCAAAAAAAAAACCCGGAAAAATAACAAATGGTCATGACAATCGATAGATAACCAGTGTATATATCTTTGACGAAGAATTATTTTTATAATCCGTCTTGAATTCGGCAATCTTGGTAGATCCCAGCCGGGCGATAGAAGAAATACAACACCAAAAATGATGGTATTAATCAAACTGACGCAACCTTATAGTACGGTCCGGTCAATATCAAATATGACTTTGCAGTCAAGGGTTTTGTTGAAAACGTCTGCTGCTCCTGCTGCCGCCAGTGGGGCGTTATTCAACTGTGTTTCTCTTTTTTGACGAGTGCACATTTTTCCGTCAATTTAGTTGATAGTGTTTTGGAAACCTTGTCGTAAAATGTGATCGACATGTTGTGTGACTTGTACTTTCAGTTGGCGAATGGGTTCGAGTTGATCCCTGTGAGAAATTCAAGATTATGATGCACATATCATCGTAACTTTGATGAAATTGCGCATTTATGGGCTATTAGGATATTTATGGGGTGACATATGGCATACCTTCGTATGATTTACGTCTCAAGTTCATTAACTTTTATGTCCCGGGGGCGGAAAAAATGTTGAAACCTATAAAAGGCTTAAATGAATTGAGTGTAGAACATTTGTGGTTTTGGAAATGTTGCTTTGTATTTCCATAAATTAGCTCGTATTTTACTTAATAAATACTTATATTAAATTTCTAGGATATTATTGCCTCAAACCCACGACATTTTTTTTATACTTCAACTTATTTTTCAAGAAGGTATCTAGATACATAGAATGTAATATAGTTCATATATTTTTCTGGAAAACAATAATACCGTAAGAGCAAAAAGTTTCCTTAATGCATTTACATAACTTGAAAACATATTAATTTTATGAAAATGTCTCTTATAGAAATACTTTGTTCCAGATACGAACAGCTTACACCGTATATTACACTTTATTTGATAAAATCAAATATATGTGGGTGCATGCAAAAAAATTTCATATAATTCATTTCCATAATAATATAGTAAACAACAACTCGTAAATACAGAGATTTTTCTCTATCTCCTTTCCACTCAAGTGAGATTAAACAAATAATTCAAATTTATTTATGCCTACTTCCATACATAATCATCAACCCGCCCAATCTATCGCTATAAAAATAATAATAAAAAACAGAATTTTGAGGGACCATTTGTTTTTATATCCTTCCCGGATGATTTCTTTTATTTTTGTACACAATCTCTTCCAGTGATCTTAGGTCACACACTCCAACGCAAAAAAACAATCCTTATTTATGATTTTATGAAGTTTGTTGAAAGCTCTTAAATAAAAAAAATACTTAGATGTCATGCTATAAGTCGTATAATTCTTTAATCCACGAAATCACTCTTCAAAGAAAAAACGTATATATTTAGTATATGACTATACTTCTACAAATCTTTTTATGACCTAAATTGCACCTATTTTTATAAGACCCAGTAATATTTTTGTCATATCTTAATAAATTTCCTACTGCCAGAAGATAACAAACAGCGATAAATCAGACAAATTAACTACTAAAAATGCTATAAAAGAGATCATTTGAAGCTGAACGAGTGCATTTTTCCTTAGTAAAAGTTTTATATTGATTGATAAATCTATGTGATAGGAATAGTAAAGTTTTCCTAATGGTAATGTGGATGGATACGTTTCCTTAAGTGATAGATGGCTTATTGTTCTTGGAAAGTTTAAAAGCCAGAAAAAATATAAACCAATGTGTTTTATGTGGTATATTTCAGATAGTTTCCTTGAATCACTGTTAGATTTGATAGCTAGGTAAAATGGTGATATAGTATGAGGTTATTGTAGTATGTAATGTAATACAATTTAGTATCATTTAAAACAATAATAGAATTAATCAACTACACCCATTTGTAAATAATAAACTATTTATAACTTAATGCAATAAAACCAGGGTGAAAATTTATTCCATAAGATATCGTACAAAAAATCTAATAAAAGTCGTATTATTAATTGTTGCGTGTTTATCATATCGTACACATATCATTATTTATTATATCAGCATAGATATATTTAGACATATAAATATAAGAGACATGGAAAAAACAACATTACCTAAACATTCATTTGAATATTGTAGTGAAATTAATTAATTAATATTCCTTGTAAAATCAAAAAATTACTATTAAACTCATTGTCATTTTATAATCAATTGTTCAAATGCTTCTGGTTTGGATCCTGTGGTTAGGGTTTCTTATTTTATTTTATTTTATTTTAATACAATCGATAGAATATCATTTATAACTTCAACTCTTCCTGGTTCTTATTTCAGCTGACAAAATCCCAAAAGTTAGAACTTCTAAGAGTACCTATAGTTTTACCTACTAAAATTTTTTTGTTAAAACGTATACATATCCATTTTATAAAGTCATCCACGTGACAAATATATGTGAACTTAATTAACGTAAAACCTTATGCTTTTTTAATTGAAATTCAATTTGTAGTTGACAATTATTTATGTTAAAAAGATGATAATTTAACATAACTAAATTTCACTAGTCAATGGACACTTTTATAGAATGAGAACACTATATGCAAAAGTTGTGCAGTTAGCCGCAAATTTGTTTATTCAATGCATTTATTATTTTGAAAAACTTCTCAACTTTTAGTCGAATTAGAGTGAGTGGTTTTTACTGGTTTATTCTAGCATACTCCTAATAAAACATGTGTTTTTCATTACTTTGAAGTTTTGAAAGAAGGTCGCTTTTATAAAAAATTAAAAAATTCTGACATTAACAATACAAATTTTTGGCCATATCATACATACAGGGTGTTTCATAAATAGACCAAAATATTTCAGGGGGTGATTCCTGAGATCATTCTAAGAAAAAAAGTTCATATGAACATGGGTACGAATTTTACCTTGAACAGTTTCGTAGATAATAAATAAAACCTTCTTCAGGGACCCAAATTTGAAAGGCTATAACTCAGCGGGTACGCATTTTCGGACCCATGTTCATATGAACTTTTTTCTTAGAATAATCTCAGGAATGAGCCCCTGAAATATTTTGGTCTATTTATGAAACTTCCTGTATACAGTATTCACCGAAACAGTTGGTTAGACGTTTCAAACGATGTAGTTAATATTTTTTTCTGAAAATTAGGTTATAGTCTAAATAGCATATGATCTCTTTATTTAAAATATTTTCAAGTTTCTACGACTTCCGGTTATACCGGAAGTAGACCGTAACTTCGTTTTTTAAGGGAACACCCTGTATATTACCACATTTTTAAATTCTACATTCAATTGTAATAACATTTTGTAAAAACAATTTTTCTCTAAAGCATTTCGTTTAATAATTACAGAATGATTTTTTGAAAAATGTCCAAAAATGGGCTAACTTTCATATTTTATTTTCTAGACTTCAATATTCAAATTGAAATGCGGATTTGGCAAGATGTTAACAAAAGTGTACTACTTGCAGTTTCTTCATTGCAACAGCTCAATGTTTTACAGGGGGTTTAAAATTTAGGTGCCATTCAGAAAAAAATCAAAACAGCATAACTCACTTTTTTCAAATCAATACAAATTTGAATTATTCATTCAATTTAAAGGTAATTTTGTTAAATAAACTTTATATCCAACTCTGGCCGTTTTTGTGAAATTTCAGTTTTGTTTTTGGTAATATTGAAAATTATGAAAAACAATTCGATTATTGGATCAAGTAATTTATATGTTGTCAGTAAAGCATCTTAAACAATTGTATTAATAAAGTCTCTACCTACGGAAGAATTTAGTAAGAGCCGTTTGACACGACACTAATTTTAGTACTAAATTTAATACTAATTATGCGCGCGCAGATTTAGTAAACTTGTTACAATAAATTAGAGCATGTTCTATTTTTTTGTATACAATCTGACTAAATGTGCGTAAATGCGGTGCACTAGTGTATAATGCTATACAGAAGAAATTGAATTTAGACCTATTGTTTATTATTAATTTTTCAACTAAATCTGCGCGCGCATCACTTGTATGAAATTTAGTACTAAAATTAGTGTCGTGTCAAACGGCTCTAAAGAATGCAAAAGTATGCTAAAAATAGGGCTTTCTACCTATTCGCTAGCAGAATTTTTTAACTCAGATCTCACTTACTTTTTTAACGTGTTTGTATTGTGTTTATTTAGTATATAATGTCTAGTAACTGTGAATGAACGATTTTTTATGATGATTATTTTGATATCACTGTGTTCTTTATTGTAACCACTACTTTAATTGACGCACCATGTAATTTTGATGGCAATAAATTTTCTTATTCTTATTCTTATTCTTATGAACTTGTCACTTTAAAATTCATCGCTACATTGAATAAATAAAAAATATGGATAACAATAACCAATATTCGTCAAGTGATATTTTTAATTTATTTTGTATTCACGGTGAGTGCAACAAAAGAACGACGAGAGTTGGACATAAAGTTTATTTAACAAAATTACCTTTAAATTGATTGAATAATCCAAATTTAAAGTTTATATACATAGTGTTTCCTAAGTACGATCCGTAACTTTAGGGTGCAATTCGTTAGGATGTTTTAAGAAGAAAAGTTTCTATAAACATATGTCCGCCTAACTGATGCCACTGGCGGCAGATAAAAATTGACTTTACACTAAAAATGTAGCTCTTTACTAACGTAAATTAATTGCAAAATTTTAAGAACCCAGCATTGACCGTTCAAAGATAATTTGAAATAATAAAAATTAAATTTAAATTTTTAACACCCTGTATCTCGGAATCTAAGCATTTCCGGACACATGTTTATAGAAACATTTTTTCTTAAAACATCCCAAGCGCCCTGAAGTTACGAACCGTAGTTAGGAAACCCCCAAATAAGTAAATAGTGAATACTCGTAGACGACCATTATTCCGGTAAAGAAGTAATAACTAACATAGACTCTCCTTCTGTAAAATCAAAAAGAGTAAGATTTGCTTCTGCTAACCCCGAAATTAATTATTGCTCCTGTTTGTTTGATCATTAAAAATGGTCATGATTTTCTTCTCATGCTCTCCAAGTTATTTTTGTTTTTGTTTTCCTCGAAAAATATGTTCTGCTGGAAGGTCTACCGAAGTAATCGGGATTTCTATTGTCAGGATATTCACCAAATTCTTTAACATCAGATGTTTTGGAGATTTCTAATCACTATAAAACAGGAGACAAAAGGTCTGCCTAGAAACCTGAAGTTATGATGTTAATTTTGACAGTTAACTCTTCTTAGTGTCATTATTAAAATTCCAAATTTGTGACATTGGCGCCATCATTCTGAAAAAGGAGCCCAATAACTAGATTTTCACAAATTTTGATGCATTCTAGGAGAAGAACACATTTGTAACAAAAATTGAAGATGATTAAGTTTTCTACAATACTCATTTAACTCTTTTAGTCGATAGTTTGGGAGTAATAACTTGAAGCATTTTTTTGTGGTTTCTTAACATTAAGCGGATTTATGAAAACTCCTTTTCGTCTAAAAACTGAACGAGCCAGGTAGGCATTTCATGGTTTTCGTTGTAAGTTTCAGCCATTGATCCGAATATGTTTGTTTTATTTTATGTGGCAAAATTTTCACAAGATTTTTATCCAACGAAGCTTCACGTCGCAAAAAATTCTAGGGACTTTTTCAATCGTTGTATTTATCTACATTTAGAAATACAAGCAATACATTTAAATAATTAAAAATACATTAGATAAATATAACGAAATCATTTATATAAAACTTTCAAGTTAAACATAGTTTTATAAGTAAAGTTGTGATGGCCCTGCCACTACAAATTTCTAACTTTGAAACAAAACGTGCATCATCACGACATTGCACTTGTGTCTAATGTTTCCTTTTTTCGTCCTTTATTGACGTTATATGCCCAGCAACAAAAATTTAACAGCACTTTAACAGACAGTCCTTAAAAATACATTTCCGTAGACGTTAAAGAACAAAAAAAGTCACTAAGTGGCTGATGATTAATATTCCCAGTACTAACTACTGGAGCTATTCTTTTAAAAATACTTTTTACAAATATCTACTACAAAAGCTGAGCGCCCTCTTGTCTGTTTTATATTACTACAATTCACAATTTGCAAAAAAACTAATATACCCGTCAACTTCAGGTTCATTATGAAATTTTAATGGGGCGCTAATTAAACAATTTAAAAAAATGTTTCATTATTGTCAATTATTTTGATTGAGTTATATTTTTCTGGTGAATTAGATTTAAGTAGAGTTTTTAAAGTAATGAGAAACCACGTTATAAACGCAAACAAAGGTATATCTTCTCTGAAGCGTCCATTAACAAAATTAGTAATATACTTTATGAAAAATGTTCTTTTTTATTATTGTGTACCACAATAAAACTAGAAAATTTATGAATTATACTAAATTATCGTTATTTTCAGCATATTTTGGGGTTTGTTTCAAATAAAAGTTAGAACAATGTATCCTGTGTGTTGGATAATGTACATTCTTTAGAGTGTAATAAAAATGGTTTAACATTTTGACGATTAGATTGAATCTTAACATTCACATAAACCGCACTACACTCCTATCTTTACCCATCAAAACAAGCCTAGGTTTTATAGTGATACTAAACAATTACGTACAATAGTTTTATAATAATTGTTAACTGAAAAGTAATAGGGGCAAATTACTTGAAGTGGATTTTTATACGTCGCTACAAACTGTAATAACAGTGTAGAAATTTTAAGCATTTCCTTAACCATAAACCACTAGGAATATGCATTAGGAGTGCCATATAAAAAGGAAACATTTTACGATCCCAGATTTTCCTATAACACACTACATTTATTTTTAGTAGGGTTACATTATTAATACCAGTGACCAGAGTGCGGTCTTGTAACGAAAGCCCCAAAATACTTATTCGGTGGAAACACTAAAATGCAACAAAAGGAAAAAATACAAATAGTCCCTAGATGCCGAATCGTAAATCAAAGTTGTTGTGATTGATTTAATTTTCGGATATATCCGATATATGTCATCTCCACAACAACAGAAAGCAAAAAAGTGAAAGGGAAAATACGCTAGTTTATTAGGTTGCAGGCTGTTCCTACCTTGTTGTCCTTCTGCCAGGAGCACGAGCCTCTTTTGTTGAATACCTTGCACACTAAAAGCGCGTCCTGGCCCGGATTTACCTCCGTGTACGAGGGTTGCTGTTCGAATCTCTGAACAGATATGACATCTGCAACAAATAAAAAAATATCCAATTCAGCGAAAGTTTAATCGGTTTCTAGAGAAAATGTGTTAGAGGTCAGATTGGACGACTTTTGCTAAGTTGTTTATTTGAAATCTGTAAAGTGGATATTTAGAAAAAAGTTATTATCATACTAGATTATATAATTTACCTAATTTAAGGATAAAATGTAGCTTTTATAGCAAATTATTAGCTGTAGTTGTATTCAAATTCGTAAAAGCCACCAAATTGAAGAAATCTATTTTTACCATATTTCTAATTACCAAAATTCAAGAAACACTGACGTTAAGGCATGTTCTTTGGTGCATGTTTTACTAAATCATTTGGTCTCGGGTCCTACTATCGGAATTAGAAATAGAAATGTTTCTGCATACAATTTTTCATGGCATTTTTCTATATCACTTCATTTACAAAAAATAGTAGTCCATACTACTACATGATGCAAAAGTTTATTACCGAACATATCTATACAAATTTCTTATCTAAAAATATCAAATTATTTACTGCAAATAATGGCTAAATCAATTTTCAAGTTGAGTATTTTTCTAAATGTTTAGAGTATTTAATTATTTCACCTGAAATCGTCAGGAAAGTCAAACTTTCAGGGCTATTTTTGTTCAAGAAAATTGATCATTGCATGACTAGTACTGTAATATTTTACATGACGGTCATTACTGTAATACTTTTAAAAATAGTACTGTAATGACCGTCATGTAAAATATTACAGTACTAGTCCTGCACTGATCAATTTTCTTGAATCAAAATAGTCTTGAGAGTTAGGCTTTCTAAAAGGTTTCAGGTAAAATATTATACATAACACGTCATGAAAATTATTATTCCAGGACTCAGGAAGCTTAAAAGTACTCGGTCTTACGGCCTCGTACTCTCAATAATGCTTCTCTTCGTTCTGTAGTAGATCATTTTCATGACTTGATATGTAAATAACTATAACTTCTGTATATCTCACTGAAACGTCTATATTTTGAATAGCTACTATCTACATTAAGCCCTTCAATGTCAAATGAAGAATTCCTCATTTTAGGTTACTGCAAAATCTCCATTTTAGGTAATTTCAAAACCTTACAATCATTTCGTTTTAAAAAAATTTACCTTCTCTTTCATAGAAAATTTTCAGTGCAGACGTGCAGACCCCGGCTAAATTTTAAAAGGTGATACTTGGTAAAAGGTCTAATTTTAAAAATTACTCAATGACATCATACATTAATTTAACGTGAAATTTTCAGTTTTATAGAGACATTTTATATAAGAAAGTATTACAATTGCATGTGCTGGACATATAAAATATTTTCTGTTATCAAATTTGATCCTTGAAATAATGCTCTGCAAACCAAAAAAAGTATAAACTATTTGCGATATATTGAGATATTTATCTAAGATGTATTTTGCAAATATTCTCATTTATCCAAGTAAGTACAGGGTGTCCAGATTTAGTTGTAAATGCGGGGTATCACGCTTACTAGCAGAGATAGAGAGATGCTGTTTTCGCGACACGTTGCTACTCTTTTGTGAAACGAAAGATGCCGTCAACGGTTTTTTCATAGCCCCCTTCGTTTTTGAGATACAGGGCGAAATTCAAAATTTGCTCTTTTAGGGCATATCTCGTATCTCGGGAACGGCTGAAGATATTGGAAAGGTAAAAACTGCACCTTATACAGATTTTTACTTAGAATCCAGTGGTGTACTTAGTTTTTTCTTAGAAGCGATAAATTTTGAGATATTTACTAAACTTATTATTTTTTAAAGGGAATACCCTGTATGTTTTTCACTAGTTGGATCCAGCTTGTCATAAGCTTTACAAAAATATAAAACACTTTGTAGTTATTTTCTATATTAAGCTCCAAATTGACAATTTTCAAAAATTCTGCCAAAATTTTGTAAGTACGCCATGAAAAACAATAAACAAAGAAGGAATACAGTCAACTTTTCACAAGAACAAATAAAAGTGTGAATACACTTTATAGAAATTGTTCAAATTGAATTCCGTTATATCTCAGACACATTTCGTACATTTTTCTTATCCTGCGTAAAGCATTCAGAATTATGCTTGTAAATCCCTAAATTCTCTCTCTGTGGCAGCACGTAAATCTTTTATTGTATGAATAATGACATTTGTTTCTTATTTTTCATAGCCTATACTTATAAATTTTTGGCTGAATTTTTGAAAATTGTCATTTTCTAGCTTAATATAGAAAATAATTATAGAGTGTTTTATATTTTTGTAAACCTTATGACAAGCTGGATCCAACTAGTGAAAAACGTACAGGGTGTTCCATTTAAAATAACATAAGTTTAGTAAATATCTCGAAAATTATCGCTTCTAAGAAAAATCTGAGTACGCCACTGGATTCTACGTAAAAATCTGTATAAAAGATACAGTTTTTACCTTTCCAATATCTTCAGCCGTTCCCGAGATATGAGGTATGCCCTAAAAGTGCAAATTTTCAATTTCGCCCTGTATCTCAAAAACGAAGGGGGCTATTAAAAAACCGTTGGTGTCATCTTTCGTTTCACAAAAAAGTAATAACGTGTCGCGAAAACCGCATCACTCTATCTCTGCTAGTAAGCGAGATATCACGCAATTACAACGAAATCTGGACACCCTGTACTTTAAATTTTTTTAATTGGCGACGTTTCTGGAGAAACTCCTCGCTTCTTCCTGAGGACTACAGCAAAAATAACAATAGTAAATAGTAAAATTATAGGTAGTGTTATTAATTACGCATAATTAGTTCGAACTTCTATGAGACTTTCTAATTCTATGGCATATATAATATTCACTTTTGAGTATCAAAGTAATTTATATAATTTCACGGATCGAATTACTTATTTCGATTTTCAACATTATAAAATACTGTCTAAAAGACCACAAAGAATTAAATTAGTTTCATTCCCTAAACAAATTAGGTTTTTGTAAATTTATTACAATTAGACTGGTTATTTCATTTCCGAGTCAATTTACTTCTGAGTTAAATTTCACTGTAAAAAATGTGAGAGTAATTGTATTCCAAGCACTCAACCTACAAATAAATTTTCTTCTAGCGATGAAATAATCCTAGAAATTATTTGAATAAGTATGCATTTATTTTTGTGAGTTCCAAACTCAGTTTTGTAATAATTATACACAACCCTGCAGCAATTTCCATCCGAAAACTAACTGACAAAAGATCTTCGTCAATGTTAATGAACACACTTTCCGGTTTTTTAAGCCCGTGAATGCCAGTACACCACATTCTAGCATTTCACCCTCCTACAGCATAGTTGTAACTGTTTAAAATTACATTTATTTCATCAACTTTGTTTCGTATGCTTTGTGTAACATCTCGAATTGAATTTATTTTCGTTCCTTCGATTATCCATGGTTTTACTACATCAGAGACTTGCTTCCACCAATTTTAATGCGGGTGAGTAATTGTATTGGAGCGATGTTTGCATTCTTTAATTGCTACTTCAGACACTCCGGGAAAATTCTATTGTTTTCATTTGGAGTTTTTACTTCATTATTTGGCGTCGAGGCATCCAATTGAGAAATAAAAAGTACCTACCTACATATTCATCTTGTAATTTGAATAGATGAAAAGTAGACATAGTGTCATGTTTACAATTTAGTCAATGTATCAAAGTCGTTGTCTATTTCTTGAGCCAACTGTTTGTTTAAAGTTTTTCGTTTAATGCTAACTCAGTTTTCCGTTTTGTAAAACTACGAACATTGGGATCACGAGGATGAATTTGTTCGTGCTTGATTCTGTCTCGGTTCTATCGCCCAATCTAATTTTATTCATTTCTCATTTACGTGGAAAACTGGAGAACTGCTTTCATATCTTAATATTGGTTCGTCACCTATCGCTTTTGTGATTCTACAACATATAAAACCAACTTTCCTTGTTGTGCATTTGGATGACAGAAAAACCAGTAAATATATTCCAGATCCATATATAAAAACTCACTTGCCCTACGACTTGCTCTTTGTTGTGAATCCAGAACTAAAAGACGTCAATATTGCCTGAATAATTTAGTAGTTGCGTTAAAGACTTTCATGAATCTATCATATTTCTCACTCTATGTGTGTGCCATTTAAATTGAGTCTGTTGGAGAAAACCGGGTGCTCGACTAAAGTGAAAATAAATGAGTTGAGTTGATTCCAAAGTGGAGTACATCTTGTGAAAGCACGGGAAATGTAAAGAGTAGTGAATCTCGGCAAGCGGCAGCGAAACCAGCCCTAGTCGATCGTGCGAGAATGATTTTTCTTATCAGTGTGGTCTGTTATTACAGTAAATTTGCGAACGCCTTAAATCTTGTTGCAGGCAGCACTCAGATTAAACTATATTTTGTAAGAGTTCCATTCCACTACTGCGCCGGAATGTATTCTTAACATTAGCATAGTATTTTATACAAAGTGCTCCGTGGTTTTGAATATTAATATATATTCACAGTGTAGTCTACAAAATAAATCGTCACAAGATATATGTGTGTGCCTAAATTTTCACTAATGCCACTGTTTACTGACGCTTTAATCTCTCTTTCGCATTATGGTTAGCTTTCCTTATTCTACTGGATGTAACTTCAGAAGAATTTTTGTTGATTGTCAAAATATTATCACAACATCTCCAACAACAATTTCCAACAGGCCTATAGAATTCAGTTGCAGACCTTTATTTAGAAAAAAAATAACTAATCGGATTATAAAACTTCAGGGAAGCTATTTTTCACATATTATTGAGTTTTCTGAAGTTAAGAAGTATCCTACTTTTCTGCCTTGGCAGCGCTTCCATTCCGCTACCATACTGAGAAGTCAAAATTCGTTTTTCAAAAACAACTCAATGTTTATTGATCCTATGATATATAAAAGTTGTACAGAATCAAATTTCCTACATCAACGTCCACCTAAAACAGTTGCTCCTATAGTAGATAAAAATTTTGAAGAAAGTAAGAAAGTTTCAAAGTAAACTTGTACGGACTTCCAATTTTTTTCAAATTTATTTTCGTCCTAGGATCAGTAACATGAGAAATATTCTTGGAAAATCCATTTTCAATTAATATCATTGATGTTTCTTTAAGACTGCACCTAAACGTCACAGTCCTTAAAGATCTTTCTTAGTTTTAGAAAACTCAATAATATAATAGCTTCTCTGAACTTTTGTAATCTGAGCTTAATAATTTTTTTATATTGATTAGACCATTAAAATTTTATTACTTTCTTCAAAAATATAGACTTAGGGTACTTATACTAGTTTAAGTAATATTTAGGTTATTGATTATTAACAAAGAATTTCATAGGATTCTAAAAGACAATGAAAAGGGAGAACGGAAGATTTTAAGTATCACGTGCATTGATGGGAAACACTATAACATAGAAAAAGTGGAACATGTGGAGTACTTAGGAGTAACAGATAACAGTAACAAATAAGGGGGAAGAAGGAAAATAAATAGACAAGAGAATATCCAAGGGTAGCAAGGCGGCAGGGATGCTGACGAGAAACCTGAAGGCAATATCTAGAACGGCGAAAGTTGGAATATACCAAACAACAATACGACCATCGGTGACATATGTATGTGAAGTATGGATCATGAATAAGAAAGAAGATTAACAATTCGAAAAGTGAGAAAGAAAGATCCTACGAAGAATTTTTGGATGTATTAAATTGAGGGACGGAGAATGGTGAAGATGATCAAACAAAGAAGTAATGGAAAATAAGCCATCAGAGAGAATGGGTCCGGATAAGTGAGTTAAACGGATACTGACTGGAGGAGAGGGACCACCAAAAAGACGAGGCCGACCAAGGAAAAAATGGTTGGAAGTAGTGAAAAAGGACCTACTACAAGTAGGAGTACAGAATTGGCAAAATGAAGCACAGGACAGGAAAAAATGGAAAGGACGAGTGAAAGAACTCGAAACCGAGGGCCATCAAGGCCTGTAGAGCTGTTTTATATATGTATACTAAAAGACAAATAGAAAATTGGATGAAATATCAGACAACCTAAACGTACTTTCATATTGTTGATGAATAATTAGAAAGTTGAATACTTTTGTTACTGTTACTTTGAAGAAGGATGGATGGATATATCTAAAATAGAGATAATCTAGATTATTCGTTCTTTAATGAAATTCTTAATTTGTTATAAGTACTTATCCAAAATTTTCTAAATTTTGTAGTTTTCAGAACTAACCTAATAAAGTAGTACTTTTCCTACTTTTTCAAATCTTGGAACTCATATGTTACACGTTTATTTTATAGGTAATGGTAAAAAATAAATATCTTAAGATATGTTGTCTTCCTAGAAATTTTTTTGCAAATTTTAAATAAATTATTAAAAAAATGTATAGATACTTTTATTATATTCCTCTCTATTAAGTACAACTTTTTTGTAACAACACCGGAAGTACCAATATCGAATCGTACTTAATAATAATACTAAAATTTGTGTTTCGCCACTACTTTGAAAAATTTTAATTCATGCATATTTTTCAGCTAGTGTGTGATCCCCGTGCCTTAAAATGATGTACCTATGTGACTATACCCTTATCGGTTTTAGTTGAGTAGGTATAAACTAAGCCATCGAAGACATAGAAATAATTATACGTGTATTGTCTACCTGATAATACTAACCCCAAATCCCAAGAACAACCCCCTTTTGAAAGTTACCTAAACTACTAATCAGATTAAAACAGGGAATCCATGAATTGGCAATGAACATCACCCTTAAGAAAGGATTAAAATAGTTTTCACATAATCTAATCAAAAGTTTGTGAGGCGCAGATTTCGAGTATAGATACATTGTTATTATATATTTAGAATTCTATTAAACCATCAGCAATATGGAGACAAAAAAAAACAAAAAAGCGTTTGGCAAGTTTGTACTTTTTGCACCAGAAAGTTTGAATCTAAAGACTGCATTTTTAACCATATTGAATGGCTTTAAAGCGTGCCAGATGAAAAGTTTCGCCGATGAATGGTTGTTTCAAATCACTGAAAAAATCTAAATTAAAAAAATAGTAGATATTATTATGTGCTACAAGATTGGGACCAACTCCGGATAATTTTTTAATTAGAAAATGGGTTTGATAAGTCGTCTGAGCTGGCGTGCAGAATAGCCATTCTTTGCAAAACGGCTCCTTAATTTATTTACATTAATGTATAAATTACAATTTCCCGGGTTTATGCCGTCGACAAATATTTGCGTGTCGATATGAAAATGTTGAATTGTAAATTGTATGCCGCGAAATTAAATTTCTCATCTATTTGTACGGTTAAGGAATTGAAAATTATATAGGTATATAATTAGATCCAGTTGTAAAACACGGCAAATAATCAACATTACTTAATACACGTTTTTTCAGATAGCAGAAGGTGAAGTGGAAATATACCCAGGGGGCTGATTGTATTATTTATTTTTGCATTTACTATACCTGACATGTGATATGAGTTATACTTTGCATAAATGAAAAAAAAATGTGTAAACGCGCATAATATGTTAAACAATCACGTCGTTTAATATGATAGATTACAATTCGTAGTGTTACTGAAATAAATCATAATATTATTTTCAGGTATTCTCAGGGTTGTATAAAACATAAAAAAATATTTTTAATGTCTCTTACATCTATTTATTGATAAATATTGTATATTAAATTATTAATACAATATACTTCCACATAATAAACTACTAACGAGCTGTATAAATTTATCATGTAGTATAATATAATAAAAAATATAGTTGCCAGGCTATAAACTTGATTTAATAGGCACTATAAATGCAAAAATAAATTTACACGGTACTCTAAATTATGACATGAGATGGAATAATTTGTTTTAATTTAATTTGAAGCTATCAGGCAAATTTTGCAAACGCACACATTGACCAAACAGTAAAATCATTTATTTTAATTAGTATATCGGAAGTATTTGACCGAAAATCCCTTTTAATATAGTTACACATCATGCAACTATATGCGTTAGATTTAAATCAAATTTTCAATAATGCAGTTTTGCTATGTGGTATAGAATCATGAAAATAATATATGACGAAGCCAAGCGGTTATCAAAACAAATTTACAAATATCATAACCAGAGGAAACTTTCCTTCCTGAAATGTAACATCACCTAAAACTCAGCGATTTTACATTTTATGAACCATATTTAATTTAGTATGAAGGGTCCCCAAATTTAATTTCCGATAAATTTGAAAGTTTATCACGAAATTATTAAATACCGCACAGTTTTATCCCGCACTGTTTGGTTATAAGAGTGAGACATAAAATTATGTAAATAAAGCAGCAGAAAACCCACCCTACTGTTATGGAATTCTAACCAACTCCTGTTGGGGTGTCCCACATAAAACAATCCTACAAACGAAACACAGCGACCTGCAGCAACTTTTAAATCCACCTAAATGTTATTCATGTTTTCTCAAAAGCCTTCTTTGGTTTTAATCTCACTGGGAAAAAGGGTGGAGGTGGAGGTAGCGCACACAAAAACCTTCGCTCTTAAATTAATGATCTTCTCGGTCAAATGGTTTTTACCCGAGCATTAATGTTATAGTACAAAAACAAAACGAGTCGTGAAATTCTGCTCTGCATACAAAGCATTGCAATTTATAATTGGCTTAATCGCTTGCCGCACTCACCTCGACGATAATTTAGCTAACAGATTTTTAGTTTAATTCTATCTAATCTTATAGGTAGTGATGGAGAAATTTAAAAAGGGAGTTTCTACAACGACTAAGCCTTAGGTGTTAAAATTTAGCCCATTACTTAATTTGCAATCTTTGCACGTAAAAGTTTTTCTGCTAGAAGTTCTTTGCTTGTATTTATTTTCAAAAATGTGTTTATTTATCAAAATTGTTCATCCTTATGTTGAGAATTTATGAGATATTGATAAATATTGTTGACTGTTTAATTCATCTATCATTTAATGTTCATAAACGAATGAAAAAACTTAATTTTAGTCATTTCCATGGTTACAAAAACATTGCAGCGGTAATTGTACCCAGAGATCAAAAAATATCTTGGTCAAAGGTGGTCATGGATTTTAAAATAATTGTCGGAGCTAGTATCGTGTCAATACTTATTATGGCACATAACTTGATAAACTTCAAAAGGATGATACAAGCTAAGACCGTCGTTTTTCATGACCACCTTTGACCAAGATAATTTTTGATCTCTCGGTACTAGTACAAATTAGATCGATAATTGTACTAGTCCTTTTGGTGATAATTTTAAACAAATGATAGTGTGGAACGTTTTCTGACACTTACCGAATATTATTAATTATTGTTACAGTAACAATCATGAATGGCTCGATTGATAAATTATTTAATTTGCATAAAACGGGTTTAAGGTATTTGATTCATTAAATAGTCCTCCAAATACGACTCGTAGTCAAGGTTATGCAGATCATTTTTGTGGTGGTTTCACTCATGTCAACTGCGCTTTCGAATTCGACTCGTGCAAGCACTCGTAACATTCATATGCCAGCGCAGTTGACATTCGTAAAACCACGACAAAAATAGTCGGCATAACATTGACTACTTGTCGTATTATAACTGAATATTATAAAATGTAGTTATAGTTATAAATATATAAAAATGCATTTATGTTTAATATCTTACTTGCAATATTGAGAAGTATTTTGGAATTCTTATTTAGGTGGCTATTTAAAAAAAAACACATATAAGTATAAATGGGACAAAGAGCAAAGAAGCGATCTTAAGAACTATAACCATTATTTATATACAGGGTGATCAGTAATTGGCGCACTCCGAATACAGGGCGTTATAGAGGACATTAAAACTAAGGATAATCTGCAATAATAGAATAATTCATGCTACTATAATCTCTGGATAAAATGCAATATGATTTGTTCAATTTTTTTCACAAAATATTTTGATACAAAGAAATTAAAAATGTTGAAATTTAATAAAATACCTAAATTTGAGAGAATTTTGAAGTTTGGCAACCTCTCAAGCTCCCCTTGGGTTAAACTAAAATACCATTGCCATGAAAATATTAATAATGAATTTCAATTGTTGTTTCTGTTTTTTAATAAAATTGACAGTACTCAATTAGTTTGACAAGTTCTCGCATCATAAAATATTGAACGTTTCTCTTTTTTTTCCCGTCGAACCTATTCACATGTTCAATGCAGTGTTGCCACTTTTTTTTTCACAAAAGTGGTCATATCTTTGTAAAGAAAGGACTTACAGCACTGCTGTAAAAAAAGTCGTCATTCTTAAAACGTAAAGTTTATCACAGTATGCTCCGAGTGCGGCAATTACTGATCACCCTGTATATCGACGTTTTGCCGCACCTTAATTTTTGTAGTTGCATTTGCTTTCATTTGAAATTTTACTTTTTTGTTTTTGTTTATTATAGGAAAATATTTTTTTGTTTCTTGTTTAAGTATTTACTAGTCTAAAAATCTGATGCGTATCCATATTTTTGAAGTGCATTCAAATTGATTTGGAATTAGTCCAGTTAGAATTTAACAAAACATTAAATCCGAAACGCAGCAGAACAATAACAAACTCTTAGATTTTAAAAATTAATTTTCTCATTAATTAATGCCCCAAAGTTAAAAAACTTTATTCTGGTGAATAGAGAATCAAAATCCCTTTCGAACAAGGAGCCGCACGACGCCATTTCTAGTTTAAAATTTTCGGGGGGGTGTCATAATTCAGAGGGGGTGCATGCGGGGGGTACTATTTATATGCTAAAAAATGACAATTTCAAAATAAAAATCGACTTGTTTCAACATTTTTCCTAAAAGTTCATAATTAAGCTTAACATGAATTTATTCCATACTTATGGACCGCACTTTATATCTGACAGGGTGCAATTTGACGCGCTCGGGTACGTTAACAATTAGTCGCACAAACATTGTTTAAAAAGCAAATTGAAGGTTTTTTAGAGCTTAAATTATTTCATAATAACCACTTTTATTATTGGAATGATAGAAAATGAGTAAACCATGCAAAAACAATTTCATTCTCTTTTGAAATCGTTGAATCGGGCTATAACTCGACAAATAATGAAAATATCGAAAATTGTTATGGATGCAAAAATATGAAGAATTTTATTTCTAACAATTTTTCTCTAAACACTTTTCGTCGGGAAATCGTAAGAAACCGAGTTCTTCTCGAAAAACTCTTGAATACAAGATGGAGCAGGTTTACCAAGGAGTTGGTTTCAGCTTTTTTTTTAAATAAGCATTTCTTGGGATCCCCTAACTGCCCGGAAAAAATGATGCGTTTCGGATTTAATGTTTTGGCCAACATTAAAATTTGACTAAGTTGGCTGGACTAAATAGCATAATTCTCAATAAAGACCCCTAAAAATTTTGCAAGGAAACTTTGAGTGAAATTTGTAAATTCGTCCCAACGTCTTGGTTCTTTTCATCTTTAGGAGCAAAGAAGTTTTCAATTTTTGCAGCGCCCAGACCACAGCCAAAACTTCCTTCTCACAAGAGGTATATCACCAGTAGTCAGCTAGCAAATAATAATAAAATGTTCAAAATTCCACTATTTTCTTTTCTACAATTTTGTGAGGCATGTGAGGTTGGCCATTTGTGATGTATGGAAAATTGACTAAATTTTATTTATACTTATTTTGTTCCACATGTTTGTATTTATGTAAAGATAGCTACTTTAGTAAATTTTGATACTATAACTTTAGGTGTATTATAAAATATAGTAAGTTTATGGTTTATGGTTTATACTCTTACATAGCAATATTTTGAAATCAGTGGGCTTATACAGAATTCCAGAATTCTCGCGCTTAATGTCAAGTTTCATTATTTAAATCGGACTTGCTTTTCAAAGAAACTTGAGAGGCCATTGGTTTCAAAGATCTAAGGGATTAAAAGAGGCCATTACAGAGATTTAACCTCCTAGTTATTTGTAATGAGTTACTACTAAATTTTCCCCAAAAAACATTATTGCAACACTATTACTTAGTACCCATCGTATAATGTTATTGGTACCTAGCTCAAATTGGATAATTGATAATTTGGACCCCCACAATTTCTTAAACAAAAATCGTCTCAAATTTTGCATACCAAAATGTCAGTAAGAGAAAGTACGAGAATTCTGGAACATCCTGTATATTTAATTTAGTCATTATAGTCAGTATCACAAATAGATCGTGTAAGTAAAATAAGTCAGCGATAAAAGATCTACAAGGATCCCATCCTTTTAATAAGCAAATTTCTTTCAACTCACATCTTGATTACAAAATAGAAATATTAGCTTTATTTAGTTCAACAAACAGCCCTGCACGATACAACAATGAATTTCCCACTAGAATTGCAAAACACTTTATCAGCAAGACAAAATAAATAAAATAAAAACTAATTTATACCCTAATACCCTGTTGGTAATCTTTGGCCTTTCACTAGAGTGTCGGGGAAAGAAGATAAATGTTGTTTGGACATGTTGATGTGAAGTTGTGCCAGTACCAATTAGGAGGATAATTTGGCGTTATAAGGGTCAGCCCTGAGGATATGTACGATTGTTAGGTGGATTTCTGGCCTGGCTGGACCTTATGAAATTACCACCAGTCTGTCAAAACTAGACTACTGCCTTGCGCTCAATTACCAACCACCGGAACTTTCTGACTGTTTCCACCCTTATAAAACTGCTGATTTATAGCTGGCAATAACCAAACTCAACACTTGTACCGTCTTTTAACAAACTCAATATTCTTTTTATTGTGTTTCTTGCACACGTTGAATGAATTAATTACGTCCAGAATAAATAACATACATTGTTTTTTGTCTGCAAGCAGAAACAAGTCACATAAATTATAAGCGTGCTTTTTTAGTAATGACAGTGTGTTCCAAAATGCTAGTCACGGATGTGATTAAAAAGTGGTTAGAATAGTAAATTTATTCATATTGAAATCGCGGAAAAATCAAATGCAATAACAACATAAATCAGTTATTTGTTTTGCAAATTCCCGATTTGCACACATAATTCCATTATTTTATTTTCCAATTGACGTTTCAAGCCGGATGTACCACTTTTTTTTGTAGAGACCACGTCAACCACCAGGGTGTTTTTAAAAGTTGCATGAGTAATAACAAACTATAAATTAATAGGGCGGAGAGTATTGATTTGGCGGCCACAAAAAAGTATAAACTGAGGTTGGGGCTGTATAGTTATTAAAAAGTTTGGTGTTTTGTGGTAAACGCAAATGATGGAAAAGGTTATAAAAATCAAATTAGTTTTTTTTCTATTCGTTAAAAATTCCAATCAGTATACTGGGACTTAAAGAAAATATTAGGCATTTATTGTTTTATATAGAGCGAGGTAAATAAAAGCTATACTATTAGTGCACATACTACAACAAATATTTTTTTCATACATAAAATTTCGATTCAAAATTCTTATTATTTGTTGTTACATTTTAAATGTATTGGTCATTATTTTCAGAAAACAGTTCGTCACACTATTTCTATCTACTCTCCTGAAAGCGAGGAAATGCGAAAATATGACGACTTGTCTGTTGAAAGTAATTCAACTATACTAGGAATATTTTCAGCAGTTAAGAGCGTTAATATATTTCTGTCTCTCCATCGCTCTGGCTCAGAAAAGAAAGGAACGAGTAGTAAAGACAAAAATTTATGATGCACATGACTGCTGAAAATAATCGGAGCCAATCTGAAAATTTTCAAATAAATTAGCTTACTGTATTGAAGCAGTTCTTTAACATTTACAAGAAAACTTTGTTTAGAATTATGTGGAAGAAAAAAACTCGGGGGGTGATTCTACTTGAAAAATTAATGTGACAAGTTCCTATAACATTTTTTCGAAAGTTCATTAATTTTGGGGTTACAGTTTGTTTTTTTAAATCAATTTTTTCCAGTAACTTTTTTCTAGTGTACCGATTCGTTTCAAATTTGGCACACTTATCACTAATGTTTATTTGTATTCTTGCACCAAAATTGAGGTAAATCCCCCCGTGTCAAAGAGTCGAAACTGGCGTTGACCTTTGGATGAAGACCCAGAACTTCTTTGTTAGGCACTTTTTGTAAATTGTGATAACGCCCAATTGAAGAACATCGAAAAATCTTCAAAAAAGATCCTCTTGCTGCATCACGATAAAACGAGTCGTTTTCGAGAAAAACGCCTTAAATGAATACCAACTAACTACAGCTCATTTTCAAGATTAACAAAGCAAGCATTAAACAGAAGCGCGTTTTCCTCGAAAACTACTTTTTATCGATATTCAACAAGAGAATCTTTTTTGAAGATTTTTCGATGCTCTTCAATCGGGCGTCATCAAAATTTAGAAAAAAGTTATTGGAAAAAAATTATTTAAAAAAAAACGTTGTGGCCTTGTAACCCCATGAGCTTTCGGAAAAATGTTATAGGAACTTGTTACATAAACTTTTCGAGTAGAATCACTCCTCGAGTTTTTTGCTCCTAATTTCCGGACACCCTGTATATCAATTTATTTTTGTCAAACTAATCATATGAAATTCTCGGCTAGCCTCGGTACACAACAATTTTCGTTTCAGAAGGTATTTGGAAATACCAGTTATATTGGATAGCTAACGTAGAATGACTGTTGAAATGTCTGTAGGGCAGAAGGGTCTTTCAGGAAGCCGCAAGACGGTCAGTGATGCATTGTTGAGGTTTTCACCATGTAATTACTACAACACCCTAAACCTCTCATCCTCTTATTCATAATCCCTTCCATTCTGTATTCGGTCGCTTAATAATAACAATAATAGTTTTTTCCAGATGATTTAATGAACACGCCGCAATAAATTATAGCATTTATGCCGCACAGTATTTTAATTAAATTTTGCATTGGTTTGTGGAATTCAATGCCAGAGAGTTTCAATTTTAAATGGTGGTGGATATCTATAGCGTATAACTGTGTTGCAGTTTAAATTGTTTAATTATTTTTAACCATATTGTCTAGACCATAACCAGAGATATTTTGCTAGTTTCACGTAATATAATTTTTTTGTAAAAACGAAGCAATAACTGCAATGAACATGGCTCTTGCATTTACGTTTAAAAGAATTTCCTGTTTATTTCCACTGAAAAGAAAATTATTAATTGGATAAAATACCTATCAAATACCGGAAAGTCATTCGATTATTCTATAAAATATCCGATAAACTTAAATGAAAGATGTTTATTGACAATAAATATTATACTGGAAAATTAATTTGTGACCCTCCTAAAATTTATTACATTCCATTGAATGTGTATCAGATTTGTTGTGAATTAATTGAGTTACTATCTGGATATGATATTGCACATAATATCACAACCAACCCTGATATTTAACGCAGACGAGCTTAATTAAATTTTATGTTTCATGTACGTTAAATATCCCTCACCAGATTAAATAGCAAAACTAATTTCATAAATAATTAACTTCTTAATAGATTAATTATTACAAGTGCATGAACATGTGCATTAAACATAGAAAAGTTTTGATCGTGTGTTGAAAAACCAAATTATATTTTTATTACTACCAAATAATCATTGAAGATGTAATGAGACGTGAAATGATCAAACTACTTGTTTTCTTTGAAGCAGATATACCTTTAGGGGTTGTATACATAGGACGTAATTTACTTAGTTTCTCTTATCTTTGTTTTCCTTTATCTTTTTATCCTATATTTACTCCTATTCGGGGATGTAAATTGGGTCATTTCAGATTCATAATAGTGGCATCAAGCTTAAGTACCGTTACAAATTTTCTTCAAACTTTTTTACCCAGTCAGCCAATACCAGCTTAAATCCAATTTGTTCCGTTATGAAAATCACTTAATAAAATTATGACAACGCATTGCGTTGGCACGTTACACCATCAAATAATATCGCTATGGCAAAAAAGTTGTGGTGCTGATAAAAATGTTCCTTTCAATTTCATTTCAAATTAATATAGAAAAAACCCAGCCGTCAATCATGTTTACGGATTTTTAATTAATCATATTAAGTGGGTGGTGATGTGGATGGAAGGCTGTAAGAAGTGAGCTTGTTACAAGAAATATGAGAAGTGTGCATCCACGGCACATCAAACCAAATTGACGGCCCAATTTAGCGCGATAGATTTCCCATTGGTGTCAACAATAAAATCGATATCTTATTAAAATTATATACTAAACAATGTTGTGATGTACATCAATTTTACGAGAGCGTATTTTCTTACCTACACGCTTTTTTAGGATATAAAATTATAATCCAAGTTACTAAATTACTTCAACTTCATTTAATTTTCCTCATGAAAAAATGAAGCAAATAAACACGCAGATGTTTAAAATACTGGCCCCGCGAATCTTTTAAATGTAAATATTTCCGTAGTCAACATAGTTACAGTTAACAAACAAAGCTCGCAAGTTTTGCTTTAAATAACAGGCTCGGTGAGTTTTGTGCATGTAACAGACGCAAAATAATTTATTCAAAAATGCTTCTTTGATTTAATAAATATTTACTTGTGTAAACTGCTTTTTCTTTTGGGAAACTTTGTCTAAGAACATGAGCCTGACAAGATATACTGTAAAGTTAAAGTTGAAAAATACAATGCTGGAGCCTACAGCCCTTCCAAACATGCTGCGCCTGAGTAGAATTCATAAAAATAAAGTGTCTAAATCAAAGTTAAGTTTCAGTAAATTATAGTTATTAATATTCTTTGTAGTTATTTTCTATTTTGTTGTTGGGGAACTATCGTGAAAATAAACGTGGATACTAATGTACTAACAAGTGTTTAAAAAGTTTGCTGGTGGAAAGTAATAATTTTATTTTTGTATTACAAGCATGCACAACTTGTTGGTCGCTGTCAACCGCTCCTCGCTTTTTATATAAGACAAATTCAGCGACCTACTTTATAATGTCTTATATTTTTTCAGAAATCAATATGTATTTTAGGCAGATGAAATTTTTGTTAATTATACAGGGTGTCCACCTAGTGCGCGGGTCTTCCACATCTCCTTTATTATTAATCCTAGGAAAAAAATCACGATTACTATACTTCCTTATACTTCGTATAAGAAAGTAAAAATTTCAAGAACAAATATGTTTTATTCCTGAATGTGCATAATATAAAAATATTTTCCACTATACAGAGCTTTTGCTGGGTGCACACCAACTTTCTTATTTTAAATGGAACACCTTATACAGGATGTTCGCGCGAAGTGGTTCACTATTGCTAACTTTGTTATTATTGGAGCTACGAAGTCCGTTAAATTAGCAAACTAGTAGCATTTTTTCCGCTGATTATAATGGTGAAAACAGAAACAATTGGCCATCTGGTTTTCGAGATATTCACAAAAATAACATTTTTTAAGTCGAACACCCTGTACATTTTTGCAAAAATCGATGATAAATTAAATTCTGAACAAAGAATGTTCTTATACTTTTTTGACAATTATTTAAAATAAGCGAGTTATTTTGAAAAAAAGTTTTAATATCAAGTAGCCATGAAAATTATAATTTTGTAAATTTTCAATATTTCCGTAATTGTTTCAAATATTTTTCAACTTGCTTAAATTCAAAATTATGATTGTTTGGTTTTAATAAATTACTATTCCGTTTTATGGCTACTTGATTTTAAAAAATTTCAATATTTTTCCAAAATAACTCGCTTATTTTAAACTATTATCAAAAAAAGATGAGGACATTTTTTGTATAGAATTTAATTTACCATCGATTTTTGCAAAAATATATAGGGTATTCCATTAAAAAAATGTAATTTTTTTGAATATCTTGAAAATCAGATGTCAATTGTTTTTTTGTTTTCACCATTGTAATGCTACTAGTTTGCTAATTTAACCGACTTTGTAGCTCCAATAATAACGAAGTTAGCAATAGTGAGCCACTTCGCGCGAACACCCTGTATATTTTTACATTTTTGGATTCCCTGTTTAATTCAAACTACAAAAGTTGAATATTTAAAATAAAATCTATTAAGTTTAGGTATGGTAAAGATAAAGATAAAGAATCTAATTTTCTATAACATAGTATAAAAATATACAGGGGGTTCCATTTGAAAAAATAAAGTTATCACTGTTTGAAATATGTGATATTTATGAATAAATTACAAATACCCTGTATAAGCTAATTTCACCAAAAATAGGTACCTACATCAAAATATTCCCTGGACTTTGCTTTTATCATTTTAACTTTGTTTTTTTCGAAAAGACTGTGAATTTGTTAAGAAATTAATATTTTTGTAAAAGTCTATATCCGCGAAAATTTTTGAAAACACCCAAAAAAATGTAAAATTATTAATTTTAGGTACATACAACCTTAATGCTTTTGTAGTTTGAATTAAACGGGGAATCCAAAAATGTAAAAATATATAGGGTGTTCCATTTAAAATAAGAAAGTTGGTGTGTGACCTGCAAAAACTGAACGCTCTGTATAGTAAAAAATATTTTTAAGTTATGCACATTCAGGAATAAAGCATATTTGATCTTGAAATTTTTTTGCTAGCATTAATAATAAAGGAGATATGGAAGACCCGCGCACTAGGTGGACACCCTGTATTATTATAAACAAAAAAACGATAGTGAATTAATTAAATTTATATTTTTATACTATTATTGATATTGTGTAATTGAACAATACGGTAGGAATAGTGAATTAATACTACTTTCAACTTTAAATCATCCGTTTTGATAGAAAGTCATATTGATAGTACAGGGTAATTATAAAAGAATCTAACATCAAAGGTGGCTGTGCATTTTTAATGTATTAAGATTTACCACTTCTCACAATCAGTAGTGAATCTATTAATATCATTTAAATATCACTAGTATCCATTGTCAGTTCGCCATTTACATTAAACCTTTTCTCTTTGAGATTGCCTAGTAAAATTTATTAAATTCACAGCCAACTACAATGTTAGATTCTTTTATAATGATCCGTTATTAAGGAAGAATATAAAACTAACAACCAATAATTCATAAAATCCAAGGACAGGAGAGTAAATTCTAGTTTAAGTTGCAGATTTCACAAATTTCAAGAAGAGAAAGGTGGTTACTTTGTATGATTACCATCGAACCTATATACAATCTGGATCCATTTATACCTAGAAAAAGCTTGTTGTAGCATGGAACTGCAAAAAATTATTTTACTCTTTATGAAGGATGAATGATGATACAAAGAGATTGTTGATAATGGGTATTTCTATATTCTTGCTTGTCAAAACTAAGTGCAATATCATAAAATGTTTTCATATATCACAAGGCTACTGACAAACCAAGTCTCTTTATCACTTACCAGTAGCGCACGTAATAATTTTGTTCGTTTGTAAGAGATTGCATTGAATAACAGTGTAGTAACTCTCAAGTGACTGCTGGGAGATTTTAGTTCCTTAACAGTCAAAAACCAGTAACTTCGTCAGACGTTAAAGCAGGAGTATATAAGTAATTTAAATACAATGAATTAGATAACAAATCTTTAAATATGAATTAGACTAGCTTCAAATAATAAAAACTATGTAAGTACCAAAAATAAATAACTATTGCTGTTTAAAATTTATATTTGCCAAGTTGCTGATGTGGCTATTTATTAATTTTAAATGTGAATATGTACCTACTTTTCATTAAGTCTTATTACTCGAATGTCATGTTAAAGCACATTTACTGACCACTTTTAGTGATTCACCTTCAATGAAAACCTAAAGACGGAAATTCTCTTACCCATGTAATAAACTGTATGTAAAATATATTTATTTAATGAAAACGTAAAAATGGTATTACTAAATAATAAAATTTAATATAGATATCAATTTATGCTTCCAACCACTAGCAAATTGATATAATTTAGTAGCTTAATGGATCATTTAATTTTTTATTGTATCTATGAAAAAGAATGTATAAACCCTAAAATATATTAACAAATATATCGTACAAAATGCATATCCAGCAATTTCACGAAATTGATATGGATTTTATCAACTCTAAAAATAAATCCTATATTATTCTGTTTGGCTTTTGAACGTCTTTGTTATAAATCGTGCGACCTGTTTAGTTGATTTCCTGTAATGCATTCTATATGTCACAGCATTCGAAATATACAAGTGAGTTCCTGGAGTTTGAGTTGCCTTTCCGATACAATTTCAATATGGCAAATCAAAAGAAACGTTTAAATTGTACATATAAAGGCAGAATTTTTGTGATTTATATGTGGAATTTCACTGTGCAATACCCGCAAATAATTCACAGATTTAGTTTTCCACCAATAATGGAATTCAACAACAGGCCCCTATAAATCTTTCTCACACAAACATTTCACACCTAAAAGTGCTTATGTATGTAAATGGTTATAATTTGAAACAAGCTCAGAATAAGTGACGTTGGCAATGGTTAAATAAAGAAAAATTGCGAGGATTCTGAAACACCCTGTTTTGAAGAGACGTGTTATTAAATATCTGATGTGTCCTGCACATGACTTTCTTATATAATATGGAATTAATTCATTAATGCTAATTAATTTAATTATTATTTTATATCGGGTAAGATAGAGAGTTTTCAGTAGTAATATCACAAGAGCATAGAAAATAATCGATTATACTTCCGAGTCACTAGACGTATTCTGCGAAACACCACGAGAGCGTTAGCTCGAGTGGTGTTTTAAGGATATACGTCGAGTGACGAGGTTAGTATAACGATTATTTTCGTTTGCTCGAGTGGTATTCGTTACGATTATATAAAGAATTGACAAACAAATTGTTTTTCTGACGTTTATTAATAAACATCAAAAAATGTAACTATGACAAAATTCACATTGTTGGAGGAGCGAATATACGAAAACGGTTATACCACGTCGTCAAGGGGTATATTCGCTTATCAATACATAGTAACTATGTAAAACTTGTAATAGCTATTGGCTGAATTTATGATGAGTTATATAATCATGTATATTTTCATTTAATTTTCATTAAAAAAAATTGGAATATAAAATATGTTCAAAATTTAAATGCTAACGACTAAAATATCTGATGTGCCCAACACATGACTTCCTTATACATTGCCATGATACGGTTTTAATCTTTGGGAAATACAGAACGGGTAGCCAATAATCACATGCAGTCGACATTCAATACGTTATTAATATAAAATCACATTTATTTATTTATTATTATTGTTTTCGGTACCATAGAAACCAGTATAATACAAAAAAATTAAAAATCATGGACCTTCTGGGATTCGAACCCGCGACCTTCCGTTTGGCAGCCAAGCCCTAAACTCACTAGTCTATCTACTAGTCGGAATCAACGCACACTATGAGAAATAAACTGCTGGCCAATTGAAACGTACCAAGCGAATTTTTAGGTTGAATTTAAAGTCAAATATTTTGAAAAATAAAAAAGATATCATCATGCAGTTTTCAGGATTTCAGAGATAATTTAATTGAGAAAACGATAGTGTTACCCGATTTTTTTACTTTGAAGTACATTACTATCTACAGATTATGAAAGAAAGTCTTCTTTTTTTAGCAAATTTTATAACTACCGTGATTCCACAAAATTATTTTTATATTTTTTGATGAAGATTTTTTTAGTCCTTACTTAATGGGAAAACAACCTGTTTCTTAAAATTTTGATATCCTTGTTATTTTATAAAATACCGAATTTTTTCTGAAAATTTGATTTTTTCTTTGTTTTTTTCTGTAGTTGATTATGATACCTTATGAATGGCTTTCTTATAAAAAATTCACTTTTTCTACTTTCATTAATTTATTGGTAACCAGTGGCTTATCAAAAATCGGTACACGTTCGCTAATTAGTAAATTTTTTAATCATTTTTTGAGACTATTTTCTTAATGGAATAGAATGGAATTTAGTTAGTTTATGTTCATCATTGGTTTAAGCGACTTATATCCTCGAAACGGATTTTTCACTTTTTCAAAAATTTGCTCATATCCGTGTATACCGGGTGGTTACAAAATCGTTTTACAACCCCCACCATTTTGTTACGTTTAACTGTATTAATTTGAAATTTGGCATGTTTTGATTGTTGAAAGGAATAATTATTTTGACGTTTAAAACAATCTGATGACACTTCCGGTTTCACCGGAAGGGCCAACTTTCAAAAATTTTTAAAACAATCCTGTATATTTTTTCCGTAAGAATTAGATTCTACTTAAAATTACCTTTTTATCGACATATCACATTTGCTTTCAAAATGGCAGCATAATTATTATTGCAAAAACCTGTTCAACAATATTAAATTTAATAAAAAATTCGGTATCTTATAAAATAAGAGGGATATAAAAATTTTGAGAAATTGGTTTTTTCCTCATCAACCAGGGACTAAAAAAATTGACATCAAAAAATTATTAAAAAAATTTTTGTGGAATCTCGGTAGGTATAAAGTTTGAAAGTAAAAAATCTGCCAAATTGTTTTATTTTCAAGATAATATTAAAAAACCTAAAAATGTCTTCAGGAAAGTACCACTTATGTTTGTACTAGATATTAACATTTATTGTGTATTGTAATTGCTATATTAACGTTGAGTTTCAATTATGTTACTAAAATCAACTTTTGCTTCATATAATTGGTTAAGTTAAACTTTTTCTAATACTTACCGTAAATTACAAGATTATAAATAAAAATATATAATATGAAACTGTGAAACTCTTGTAGAAATCCTTCGTTCATTTCCCCCAGAGGTGTTATCGTCACTCTCAATGCAGCGCAACATGAAAAGATTTTGTCCTTTAATCCTTAAAAAACGCGTTCTTTTTCTTTATTCCATGGTGAAATCCAAAAGAAAAATATATTTCCAAGTTCGGTATTGGAGATTCAAGACGTTTTAAACCTTAACAACCCATATTAAAGGAAATAACTTCACAATCAATCACTGATATTTGTATAAAAATACACATACAAAAATATATCTCCTCCTCAACCATGGCGTTGAATTGAGCATGTGTCAATAAGCCCCCCTAGTCATTTATTTCTTGTGTGAACATGTAAAGAGAGAATCGCATATGTGTACACCCTTAAATGTGTCGCTATTTCCATCAGATTCGGGTCGGAGAATGTGGAAGGGTGGCAGAAGCGTTAGCCATGTGGTGGTGAATCCATCACGGTGACGTATATTGCACCTGTAATGCCCTATCTCTGTTCGGGGTTTAAGGCGATGCCTCATCTGGATTCGCTCCAACGGGAGCATTTGTCTTGTCTGCTGTGACTGACTGGTACAGCCTTACCACCCCCCATGGATTTCCATCCGCGAGGGGTTGGTGGCACACGTTGCTTACTACTCCGCAACATACTGATTTTTACGTTAGCCCCATCGGAATAAATCAATGGGGATTTGGCACTGGGAATTTATTTGAATTTCAATAGTTCTCTGATGGGCATACAATATAATTTGTTTGTGGATGAATTCTGGAATGCTTTGAATAAGTATAATAAGCAACTATTTGTGGGTGGAATATTTGTGATTTCTCTGACAAGGGAATTGATGTATAAACAGAAATTTGTAAAATTGTAATAAAAAACTAAATAGGATGTAGATATTGCTACTACATAAGTACATACTATTTACGAATTCTACTAGGCGGCTTCGACTGTGACAAGTTTTCACTAGAATTTTTTTAAGTACATTTTGATAACACTTTATCCATTTTTTAGGTATACTTTTTCGAAATGTAAAGATACTTTTGGCTAATCTATGTTCAATTTCACCAATTGTATTGTATAACCAATAATTTTCCTTAATTGCTAGTTAACTTTCTTGTGACTACTACAATTATTCAGTTAATCGCAAATGCAAGGAGATTATAATCACAGATATAGTCAATAGGGGCGCTGATCAAAAATCGAGCCTTGCAAAATCCTTTTCTAGTGGAAAACCTTCAAATGAATATGAGAGTCTAAGGTCCTAAGGATCATCATCAGCATCAAGTACATAGCATTAAATGAACTATTGTGGTACGTTACATGATAGAAATTTAAAGGAATGCAGAGTTCAAAATGATTATCAAAAAGGGGATGTGTGAAAAGCTTGGTTATAACATCTGGGTCTCCCAAATATACTCACGTAACACCTAAATACGCTTCCTTAATACAAATGTCAAATATATCCTTTTTTATGGAAGCTGATATTATGTATAGTGAAAATCTCTGATGAAGGACAAGAAATAGGTATGTGGACTTTGAAATAAAGAAAAGGAAATAGGGGAGGATGATTCAGAAGACCTGCAGTTGACCACCTTTGATTGGTAACCCCAAGGAACATGTGAAGGATGTCGCCCAAAGATAACTTGGAAAAGAACTGCAACCTCAGAAGCACCTGAGAGAAAAGTCTTGAAATTAAATAAGAGAATTTCATCATTATGTTCAACCACGGAATGATGTAACTGACTATGCCAATTTGTCTGAAAATATTAATATATTTATATAAATTTTTTTTTGTGGTGCATAATAGCACCACATAAAATTCAAAATCAAACAAGTAATTATGAAGTTCATATTTCATTATTTAATAATGAGTGACTCCCCCCTTTTTGACGAAAATTCCGTTTCGCATACTTTGAATAAGTTTATGGAGGACCTCTCCGTCCAAATTACTCCAAGCTTGTGTAATTGTGCCTCCAGATTAACCACTGTTTCCTGTTTCCAATTGACGATTTTCTTCGTACACTGTGCGAACAAGTAGATATTCCCCAAAGATTCTCAATGGGGTTTAAATCAGGCGAACTCGCAGGCCATTCATGATATGCATGTGCATGTTATGCACCACAAAAAAAAATGTTTTATTTTAATAAATTCAAAAATAAATTTTTAAATGCCATAATATTCCTAAACAATAAATGTTTAACCATATTCCTTCTTTTGAAATTAATATACTTCACATAACTATTTTAAAAGTGTTGAAATTTCAAAAAATTCTGGTGGTGCTATAGTTATGCACCAGAATGTATTATATTTGGAAATATAAACGATCATCTCCATCAATTTTATTGTGTTGATCACAAATATAAAATTTTGTTCATATAAAATTTGAATACCCGATTGTGTTCTGATTAAACATTTTCAAGTATCTCTATAACAGTATCTCTGTTTTTACCTCATGTTCGCTTCCTTTGAGACCGACAGAGATGATCAGATGCAAGTGTATTGAAAATAATTTATAATTTTATATTCATGTAGATATTTAAATATTTGGCAAAATATTATATTTTTAACAATCTGTATCCCGCCGAAAAAGAAATTTACGATATCAATTTTTTATTGTGGAAATAGAAAACTAATTCATATTCATCATATTTCGCTTACAAATTTCACTCATTGACTTTTCCTTTTTCTATTTTTCCTCTGAATTATTCTTACGAAATTTTAGTATAATATGTCTATTACATTGAGGATAGTGGGGCGTAACTAGGAAATAAATTTAAACGTTTTGACACATCACGGTGATAACATTACCATATTCTTGTTTATAACGAATAAAAAAATGGTAAGGAAATCTGCACGAGGGAAAAGACGTCGAAACTAGATAATAAGTGCATCCTTTTTCCCCTTTTCTTTATACCATCTAGTAAAGCTTATCTTGTGCAGAAGTCTATTCAAGATGCGTATTCATAAAACAGTTAAAAAAAAAATAGTGCGCTTTTGAAAGAAGCAGCACAAAGACTTTCTGACATAATCTTTGATGCATTCAAATAATGAACGTACCGTCTTGTTTTTATTTCAACATTTGTCGGAAACTATCCACGACGGAAATTCAATTGGGTTTATGGATGAAATTTATCTGATGGAATTTTTTTCAAATTACATTTTAGCTTCATTAGATGTAATGAGTTTCTAACTACGTCATTTGAAGCTAAGAGACGGGTAAACTTTTCCCCTATTTGTCACTAACTAGTTTTATACAAATTATTTCAATTTGTATCACTAAAATATATATCCCCGAGGAAAACAGGGATGAACTAACGTTCCAGAGGGATAAATTTAACTTTAAACTATATAGTTGTTTTAATTACCGCTTAGAATTGTTAATAAAGTAAAAACATTTTAGTAGATAGCTTTGTTTTTTCTGTTGGATGTATTTAAAAATTTTATTAGAACGGGTAGATATTATTTAATAATGCCCGAGATTTGTGAAACCATGAAGCCAAACGTAAAATGTAATTAGAAAAGTTTTTAGAAAATTGATTATCTTAGACTTCATAAGGCCAATTCTTTGTTATTATTAAACTTCTGTGAAGTTCCCATAACTTCCTTAGTAATGCCCGGTAAATTAATCAAACTTATTTTTTGTGCTTTTTCTCTGAAATAAATTTATTGCATCTATATTACGCACCTAAATTTAATTAGGTCGCAACGTATTTTTTTATTCACTAACAGAAATACCTAACGTTCTCACCTGTCGCAAGTAAATTCAAATTTGCTAACAAGTTTATATTAAAATGTAACGGAATTCACGTTAATGAAATTTCTGATCTAATATCGAGCTCGTGGCTTTCATATTTTGATATACTCTAACAGTTTGCGTTTTCCACAAAAATTTTAGTTTGGTTTCGGTACGACCGGATGATCAATCAAGTTGGATGTAAATTATAACTATTTACCAATAGTCGGCTTTAAAATTTCTGACAGCATCTGTTAAATTTCGACCAAAATTTCTATTGTTATTGAATTTCTTTCATTTTTATCCACATCAAAACTGTCAGATTACATCTCCCACAACTCTGTTTTAACAATAATGTATAATCTTAATATTTCGTATTCCAGGCATGTGTATAAAAAACAAATTTCTAAAATTATACGTCAACATTTTATTGGTATACGCTTTATTATTTTATATGCAATATAAAGATATACGTCGACGAAACGGAAGCAAAACAGAACATAGGCCAAGACTCTGCACGCTTTTAAGACAGACAATATAAGTACAGCATCCTGAAATAACAGTTTTCATAAACACAAAACAATCTTCCTTGTAAATCTAAAATGGAGTATAAACGAAGCTCTAGTATACGTATTGTATACAACAACTTATATATCTACTTTATATAGCGTATGGAAATATGAAGCCTACTTTATAGACCCACTTGCTGGAGGGGCATATTAAAAAAGCGACATTTTATTATAACGACAGCTAAAAAAACTGCTGAAGCCAACCACAATAAAGTTAAGTTTTCCTGGGTGTACAGAAATTTGTTCATAAATAAATTGTGTGCTGCCATCAAATTTTTTTGTTTATTCCAAGTTGGAAATTGGTAGAAATAAACATATACAGTTTTTATATCTCCATTGGCGTACCAAGAAGAAAAGGACTCCATGCCCTGAGAAAAAGTTTATTCTATTGAAAATATTTTTCTCCAAAAAACTAATCGAGGGAGCACTGAAATTCATCCTAACTTTTAATGTTGATTTTTAATGAACTGAAAAACTGAAAAAAATATGTTCAGTATATTAAGTATTTTACAGAGATTTTTATGAATGTTTTAATAATTGGGACAAACAAAAAAGTTTCTGGTCAATGGCGGCTCGTAGTCATTTAGTCGGGGGAGGCAGTTAAAAAAGATGCGAGCATAGCGAGCCTAAAAGTGCCGCAGACAAAATTATTTTTCGTGGTTCAAAGTCATCCTTTTTAAGGGTACTTTTTGCTTAATAACCTTGCTCACGTCCCATGCCTGGTTGACTTGATAGGAAAGTTTTTTATCATGTTTTTATGAAATTTAGGAAAAGGAGCTCTACTTGGTCAGAAAAATATTTTGCATAAGTACCTACTAAATACAAACTCTTGGTTACAAAGAAAGATGCAAATATCGATTAATCTGTTTAAAATTTCTGTATTTTTTCTTATTGAATCATTCAATCTTTGAATTTTGATTTGACGAGCTGAATCTAGGACGGTTATTATTATTTTGTTTGCCTAAAAGTTGTAATTTACACATAGATCTAATATGCTCTTGACTTTTTGAATGTCTCTCAATCGAGCGACCTAAATTTTTCAGGCAGTCATAGCCAAATTTTGACCAAACTTCCGAATTGAAAATAAAACACATGGCCAACAAAACAATTTTTTTTAAATGAAACTACCCGTTAACCATTTACATTTACTGTACCAATGATTAACAAAACTACGAGGCGGTTTACCCTGATTAATTAAATACTTACTTAGGTCTGGATGAGGAACCTCTAAATCTGTGACGAACAATTTATCATCGTAATACAGTCGATTAAACTTTAATTTAATTAAAAAGTCAACAATGTCTTCACAATTTTTAATATTTGTTACAGTGTCACTTTCCTCCCCTTCCATTTTAAAAATAAACTTTTATTTGCACACAAAAAAAACCTAACCTGTTTCACCTCATACTTGCACACACAGATACACAAACAAACAACAACAACTGTTACATAAAACACGCAGGCGTAAACGCTTGTTCCTTGTTCACAACAGTTTCTTTCGTGTTTAAAAAAAAAGGTGTTTTTGCTTCCAACTTGAATGTGCAATGACAAAAAATAGTAGTAGTAGTAACTAAAACGCAGGCGTAACAGTCGTAACACATGTTCACCACAGTTTCGTGATTAAAAATATAAATCGAGGAGCGCGTCGCAGCCCAGAGCGCAAGTGCGGGTGTGTGTGACAACAACATAGGCAGAAGTGCGAGTCGAGTCGTAAGTGGTATAGAACCACAGATGAGAGAAGTTAACGAAAATTTCGAGCATTTCAACAGGGTGGCGGTTAATTCAAATTCTGATTGAAAATATTTATCTGTAAAAGTTGTTAAATTAGATCTATCTAGTATCTATATTTGAAGAAATTGAAAAAAACATATTTGTAAAATAAAAATAAAATAAACTAATGGCCATAGAGTAGGCACTGCCTCCCCTGACGAGCCGCCAGTGTTTCTGGTTATTAAAAAGCAAAATAATGCAAAAATTAAATAAACTGGACAATGTTTCGATTTTTATTTGAATTTTTTTTCAAAGTTGACGTCAATTAGTAATGTTCCATCCCAAAAAATAACTACAATTTTAATTGTTCTTCGGAGAAAAAGTGTAACTTGGAATAAACTGTAACAAATCTGTCCCCTGCGACCTGCAACAGTCTTAAATATTTATTGTATGTATTTACCGGAATTTCTACAGCATTTACCATAAATTTAAAGCATTTTCTTATGCTTAAAGTGTTTTTGTCGTGGCATCTATTCTCAAATGATGGATCCCATTATTTCAGTTCGTTCAAATAGCAAAAAAGATTAGCTGAATCGTCGTGAAAATCGGTCAAGTGGACGTTCGCCGTGCGCGTTTCTATATCCATCGAAATCGGACTCACTACTTACTTACTCCCATAATGGACTCCATTAGTGACCAAAGAGAGAGCTTACATTTCATTTAAGCTCATTTGTTTTTTCATTCACTTGAAAATCCTTTAAACTAACTTACCTAGGGACCATTAAAGGAACATTTATTTTAAAATAAATTAAATTTGTCTAATTAGAGATAACGACTGAATATACATTAAAGGTTTCCTACCACATATCAGATTACATTGATTTAGTTAGAAAATACTATAGAAGCATAAAGAATAAATTACTGTAACAGATTTGAATATAAATAATGAATTTGGAGAATAGTAGAATACGGATGAAAAAAAGCAGATGCCCTCAGGCTGTTAAAACAATTGAAACTGTGGTGTTAGACGTGAAACAATAGCGTCTGTGTCTGATACCATGATATATCAAATGTGAGTTTTTGCAAAGCTGAACTTCAAAGCTTTTGCCGGATTGTATAGACGAATAGAGTGTGTGTACATTAAAAATTACTATTGAACAAGATATTGTGTTGGAGAGTTTTATTATCACTATGGCTCGAGCATCAGGATTTTATTATGTTCCGTTATTTACGATGAGTACAGCTTTGTTTAGGATTCTTAAAAGTCAAAATTTTATTTGGAGGATAATAAATTGGTTGAAAAGTCTAAATCTTTAAAACTAAACGAAAAATTGAAAAATGTGTTATTTTTAGTAGGTAGACATGTGCGTCACATTCTTCCTTCCCTTCCCTCTCAAGAGGGGGCAAGGTCTGTAAATTTACTGAAGGTCAAAGGTATTGAGATACATATCAAGGAATTTCAATCAATATCACGATTTGAATAATTGTATAATTTATTTAGTACAATTGTCATCAATCCAATATTCCTGTCAATTTAACATTTAGGCCCACAGTTCTTTGCTATTAGTAACGCTCTGCAAAAGAGTTTTGGTAACTTTCAGTGGACAGATATATCTCTATCTCTTGCTCAAGTTCTGTTCTGTTCTGTTCTCTTGAGAGTGAGATAGTGAGAAAGCATCACGGACATATCTTCTGAAAACCATTGTAGCAAATCCCTTATTATTATTTGAAACTATTTAAAGCTTTTTATTGAGTGCTAGTGTTACTAATTTTAAATTTTCGTGTAGTAGGTATGCTTAGTCAAGAATATTTTCAGTAGATATATGCATCACACTGTCTCTTAAGAGCATGATGGATGGGAAGAGTGTGACGCACATGCCTATTGAAAATAATTTTGCTATAAGAGAAATAATTTTTTGCACCTTTTCACATTACAAAAAACTTCCATTTTATTAAAATTCACACAATGCTTCCCATTATCCCCTGAAACATTTTTTATAATAATATTCCACAATTATTACATTTTTCTTATTCCACATTTTCCATTATAATACCTTCTCCAACAACAGCTCTAAAATGTTTTATAAATGGTATTGTTGTTTATTTATTAAATATAAGTATATATGTGAGGCTGTCAGGTCTGTAAAAGCTTCCACAAACACTATTCTGAGACTTGGAAATGACGCAAAGGTGTTTTAAATCATGTTTTCGTAATAAAATGCGTAGTCTCAGTGAATGGTGTTGTTAAGGGGGGAGAGAGGTAGAAAGGAATGGTGCAGGAATGCTCGAGTGGATAAGTGAGAATAAATGATTTAGATATATAAAGAACATGTCTTGTTGGGAGATAATGGAGTTTACAGCGCCAAATCTTTCTGGAGCATTATTTCAGAGTGACGGCAGCCATATATTAACCCCAGCATGGAGCTGGGACCACACCAAACTCGTCGGAAGAGCCCACCTGCCGCCAGTCCTGTCCACAAAATAACCAGGAGGCTTGTAATAAATTATTTGTACCTACCTACACTAAGCGTTTCAAAATTACTTACAGTAATATGAAGTATATTATGTTTCCCTCAACAAAAAAAATATATATTTATTGATCTACCTTTATTCTATTCAAGTATTCAGTAAACAAAATTCAAAATATTTTCCGCCTGGTAAAACGCTTCAATCAAATGATAAAAATTGAGTGTGTAAATATCGTATATCGTTTTCGTATTTGTTCAAGTTTATTTAAAACAAAAAGCTTTAGAAATGAAAATTCAGTAATGCATATGTAACTTATTTGGTGGATCTGAGTTGATGTGTGACATGTTTCACAATCTGGCAGGGCAGGAAGTTCAGCTGATAGGATTTCAGGCACATTCTCACAAAATAACGAGAATTGAAAGCCATATTCTGGCTGGAGGAGCACCTTCTGAATTTCAAACCAGTAACTTTCTATGCTAAAATAATTCGTATATACGATAACGTTTCAAATATACATTTATTAAAGTTTGTTTCTACATTTAACATACCAAAATAATTGAGATTATCATTACATTAGGTAATATTATATTAAATTAGTAATTTAGTTTTAAATCAGTTTCATACACAGTCGAACTGAATTTATGAAAGTTGTTATTTTGTAGAGATTTTTATGTCTTGAAAGTAGGAAGAGCAAAGTCAGCAGAATCATAAATTGACACATGGACAATTAAAGGCTTATTAAAAGCTAATTAAGTGCCCTAATTAGAAATTAAATGCTCCGACCATTTTTCCAAAAATTGATATTCTGCTACCTTAAAGTTAAGTCAGCAGAACATGAGAGAAAAAAATGTTTAAACAATAAAATTGGTTTTTTGTTTAGAGAGTAATTAAAGACTCTTTAAAGGCTTTCAGACTGCTCTGATTATAAATTAAATGCTCTTCGCATTTCTAGTGAAAATGAGCAATTTCGCAACTTGGTCAAAAAGTTGGCAGAACATTAACAAAAAAATTGTTTAAACAATATAATAGCTTTTTTGTTTACATAGTAATTAAAGGCTCATTAAAGGCTTTCGGACTGCTCTGATTAGAAATTAAATGCTCTTCGTATTTCTCGTGAAAATTAACAAATTCGCGACTTGGACAAAAAGTTAGCAGAACATGAACGAAAAAATTGTTTACACAATAAAATAGTTTTTTTTATTTAGACAGTAATTAAAGGCTCATTAAAGGCTTTCGGACTGCTCTGATTATAAATTAAATGCTCTTCGTATTTCTCGTGAAAATTAACAATTTCGCGACTTGGACAAAAAGTTAGCAGAACATGAACGAAAAAATTGTTTACACAATAAAATAGTTTTTTTTATTTAGACAGTAATTAAAGGCTCATTAAAGGCTTTCGGACTGCTCTGATTATAAATTAAATGCTCTTCGTATTTCTCGTGAAAATTAACAATTTCGCGACTTGGACAAAAAGTTAGCAGAACATGAATAAAAAAAATTGTTTAAACAATAAAATAGCTTTTTTTGTTTAGACAGTAATTAAAGGCTCTTTTAAGGCTTTCGGACTGCTCTGATTAGAAATTAAATGCTCTTCGCATTTCTAGTGAAAATGAACAATTACTGTCTAAGAAAAAAAGTCGCGAAATTGTTCATTTTCACTAGAAATACGAAGAGCATGAGCATTTAATTTCTAATCAGGGCAGTTCGAAAGCCTTTAATGAGTCTTTAATTACTCTCTAAACAAAAAAGCTAATTTATTATTTAAACAATTTTTTTGTTCATGTTCTGCTGACTTAATAACTTTAAGGTAGCAGAACATCAATGTTTGAAAAAATGGCTCGAGCATTTTTTTTCTTATCAGAGCAGTCAGAAAGCCTTTAAAGGGCCTTTAATTATTATCTAAACAAAAAAGCTATTATATTGTTTAAACAATTTTTTTGTGAATGTTCTGCCAACTTTTTTCCAAGTCGCGAAATTGCTCATTTTCACTAGAAATGCGAAGAGCATTTAATTTCTAATCAGAGCAGTCCGAAAGCCTTTAAAGATTTAGTTATTGTCTAAACAAAAAACAAATTTTATTGTTTAAACAATTTTTTCGCTCATGTTCTGCTGACTTGACTTTAAGGTAGCAGAACATCAATTTTTGAAAACATGGCCGGAGCATTTAATTTCTAATTAGGGCCTTAATTAGCCTTTAATGAGCCTTTAATTGTCCATGTGTCAGTTTATGATTCTGCTGACTTTGCTCTTCCTACTTTCAGGACATGAGATTTTTTACATTGTTAAATAGAAAAAATATCGACGTTCCTTTTTGAGATAACATCATCAGGTTCATGATCGTTAGTTTTGCTATTTTTACTTGCCACTTGGTTTTTTCTCTACTGTTTTTGTTCGTAGTTTCTTGTTACTTGCTGGCTTATCTTAAGTTGTGAATTTGCATTGTCAACTTCTATACAGGGTGCAGGTAAAATGACGTTATTAGCCACTTTGAAAAAATGTAAGTTAGAAAGCAAAATGGCACACATATACAAATTATATGTATATAAAATTCTTATATGTTATTATTAACAAAACATAATAATACTACATTGTAGTTACTACTACATTTATTCGATTGGAAGACTTCAAATAACAATATTTAATATTTAGGTTCACATCAATATATTTATGCAAAACATACTGGACACTTTAATGAACTACAACTACAAGTCGTTATTGTAGATATACTTATTTTATTTTATTATGAAAACTATGAAACGAAAATTTTAAGCGTCTTAGCAAAGAGTAGGCACTATGAATTTATTTTAAGCCTATATTATGTTGTCAAAATAAAAGGTAAATAAGTATTTTTCTATAATATAAAACTGTTTTCCCCTAAGAATACGTTGTCGAAAATACTAGCTAATGGATTATTTGTTTGTATAATATAAACCGTTGTTTGCATCGATACAACAAATATAATTATCCTTTTGTTTATGTTTGTTTACTAGGTATTTTAATTTACCAATTTCTGTTGACTCTTTATTTTATACAAAAACTCTCTAACCAAACTAATTATTAAATATCTATTAAAAAGTTTTATCTACTTTCAACCACAATAAAATGCCTCCAGTCTGATGTGCAGAATTATAATGGCTTATATAACTTTTATAAGGTTGCATAAAAGCATATTATTTTGTTTCCTGTTAAAACTACATAAAATCTGAGAGAATTGGATAAAACTATCTTGTTCTGTATAGTGGATGGTGTATTTTTAGAGCCATTAGTGGAAGTTAATTCCATTTCAACTTGTAGAATAACGGTGAAAATTAATTCTCGGAGTGAATAGAGCAAAGAAGTGCAAAAAACGTGCTCCGGCATACGAATACACAGATCTTTACTATAAGTTAACATGTGCAGTGTTTGCATTTTTGGAGCGAATATCACACTGGGTGAGTCGTTTCCTAGCTATATCGGCAGATTTCTCTCTAATTCTAACAGTCTGAAAATACAGAAACGTGTCTGGAATGTTATAGGACAAATTTCTGTATAAACTTGTCATTTTCTCACTGTGTCAATTTACAAGTAACGCCAGTGGACATATTTATTGCCCATTTCCAGCCATTTTGCGTTCAAACCCACTATATTTTTGAAGAATATTTGTAATAAAATAGAATATGCCTAATAAATCAACACCCACTATATGGGAATCCACGGAATCCTAAAAGCTTTTTTCACAAATTGGTGAAAATCTAATACAAAATATGTGCCGAAATAAAAGAAGATTCAAAGAAGGTGACAGTGAATATAAATTGGGGTTTTAGGTTACAGTTAAAATGTAAATGTTGCGATACCATGATAAAAATTGTCTGATATGACCAGCACTTTTATTACTCATACATTGCAAGGGCAACCAGGTAACCTAAAACATATTCGGCATTAGCTTATTTATTGTAACAAAATTAAAGATTCTGTTCGCTAACCTGGTATCAAAATCATCATGATATCTTGATTTACACCGTGAGTGCTACGCTACCAAAGACGCTATACGAGTAAAATCCTCTCTATATCTACATTTATATTAAATTTAAAATTATCACGAAATTGTTAATTTTTTATTTAATCACAATAGCCTATGAGTGAATTAGAAACAAACAAAATGAGAAAATAATTTCTCAAAACTTCCGCATGTTAATTTTAATGGGGTTCTTTACATAAAAAAAACAGTAAGTTGAGTATGACCCTTAGCATGACCTTTACTTCTTTTTTGTACATTTTTTGCCTTTCTGAATAATAAATGTAGATATATTCAAATATAAATAAAATATCGCTTTTTATACGTTCTCTATCTCGTTACAGAAATATTTTGCTACCTAATTAATATACACTGTGTCCCAAATTGGTGGCTCTACTATGGGTAACTTCTTTATTATTGGAGATACAAAGACGGTTAAATTAGGAAAATTTTTAAGAATTTTAGGGCCATTTCAAATTAGTCAACAGATTTTGAATATCTCCTTTAGTTTTTGAGATATTCGGGAAAAACCAAAATGTCGCAATTTCTTTAATGGTCAAAATTTTTTTTGTTATCCATTTTGGGCTGTTGAGACTTCGACATTGTAGATGCACTTTTTTAAGATACTTCTAATAGTGTTGTCAGTTTTTTCCAACTCTTTTGTTTTTTGAGATACGATTAACAACTTTTGTTTGTCTTATGGACGTCAATTGTTTTTTTGGCACTATCCAGTAGCATTTTTTATTACCTTTCCAACGATGTATCACAATGACGAGAAATTCCAATTTTCACAAGAAAAATCAGAAAATTTTATTTTTCAATAAAAAAAACAAAAGACATCCCAACAATGAATAAAAATAAATCCCTCTATCGCTGCATAATGAATGTATGAGATCTCTCTTTTGCTGCTTGCAAAAAATGTCGCGTTTAAATGACAGCTGAGTAACGATAAGAGTTAGAAAAAAACTGACAGCACCATTAGAAGTATGTTAAAAAATGCCTGTACAATGTCAAAGTCTCAACAGCACAAAATGTATCAGCTGATTCTACGTTCAAAAATAATGCAAAAAGTTTTAATAAATATAGGTTCAAAAATCCTTCCTAAGGAGGCTACAGCCCCCGAAAAGGGGACCCCAAAGAGGACTTTTCTGTAATATCTTTGCAACTGTTTCAGGTAGATTCATGAAATTTGGTGAGTTTAAAGCTTTTATAATATGCCACATATTTCCTTTTCCAATTTTCAGAAATTTTGTCAGAGTCATCACATACAGGGTAGATGTTGGGTAATTTATGCCCCATATTTTTTGTGAGGATAATTTTTAAATTTTTTATATCAAATTTTGAATCTTGGTTTATTTTTACACAAAAAAGGTAGTCTCAGTCGATTTTTGAATCTTGAACCGTTTTCGAGTAAATCGTTTTGAAAAAATCACATCCATAAAAACTACACTAATAATAGTAGTTTAATAAACAAGAGTGTTAATAAGAGCGATTAATAATCGAAACGATTTTAACGCGTGAACGCAGCGAGCGCGTTAATGAGTCGAGATTATTAATCGCCGATTAACACTCATGTTGATTACAATATTTTTTTGTCGATCGCGCTTTATTAGAATGAAAATAATCTAATTTTGTTCCATGGCAAAATCCAAATTCTGACATAATATGCAATAAGTCAAAATACCACTGACATAATTAATTAATTTCGGCAGGTGTCAGTTCCAAATGCATGTTTCAATAATATAATATATTGTTGGTTACCTAGCAAATCTCAACAAAGTTTTTAATGTGCATGTATGCATTAAACTGAGTTATTAATACACTCCTTTTATTACATTAACTAGATCTTTAATAAACGATCGACAAAAAAAATAATTACGAAACTAAAATTATCAAAAGTAGACAATGGATTAAAATTTATAGGTATTTATTACTTCGTTTAGCATTTCTTCGTCAAATATTAATAATGAAAACAAAATATCAAAATCAAATTTTTTTTTCAATTTTGTGATTATTTTTTTAGTGTAGTTTTTATGGACGTGACTCCTTCAAAACGATTTTACTCGAAAACGGTTCAAGATTCAAAGATCGACTAAGACGATCTTTTTTGTGTAAAAATAAACCAAGTTTCATAATATGACATAAAAAATTTGTAAATTTTTATTCTACGTAAAAGTTACAAGATTAAAAATTAAAATTACCACATTTGAATCAAATACATATAACTTTTTTAATAGTTTATTGTAAATTTCATAGGATCAACATATATTTTTCTATAAATAGATACGTGGCAAATTCATGTGCAATTGTGCACTATTAATTAAAATACTCATTTAGATTGCTTTTGTATGGCGGTATAGATGGGGGTGACAACATTGAGGACAAACGCAGCAGCAGAAACAATACATTTAGCCGAGTCAGCAAGTAATATTTGGCGAAACAATACAATTGTTCCATTACTTACTGGTACGTTCGAAGGTAATCCCCAGTCTTGTTTGCTGATAACCGAAAAAGCAAGATTATCTCTCAGAAAAAAACCGTCTGCAGGTATGAAAAACAAAACCCGTCTGGAGAGACATTCACAAGTTCGTATTATTCGTTATCTGCGGTTAAAATATTAAACAAATGGAATATGAAAGGCGCGTGTTCCTTTTTTATTTTGCTTGGCCACATAGATATGAAACAGTAGATAAACGTGAAATTTATAAGGTGTTGTAAATAGCATTTAAAATTACGACATTCATACCATTTAATAGTGCATTTATATTTATGTTTGGGGATTTAGACAAGCTACATGGCGCATTGTGGCCCTCAGTAGATATTTTTAAAGTAAAATGGCTGTTTAAATCGTCTGTGTGTACGCTCCTGAAATAATAGTGAACCCCCTGGAAATAACAACGCGCACCATACCATGCCAGTATTAAGGCAACAACTAAACAGTTTTTGGTCTAAAACTGGAACACCAAAACAAGTAAACGGTTATTATCAAAACCCCTCGAAAGCCGCATTTCAAATCCCTTCACTTATTAAGACAACTTTGCTGGTAGCAGCTACCTTGACGATGTCATAAATAAGTTTGGCGTTTCAAATTCAATTTAGGCGTCACACTGTTCTAAGTGCTTCGTTTTACATCTTACCATGTTACAAAAGTGAATGCCTACAACATCATCAAATGCTAAATAGCTTTCGAGATAAAATTAAATGTATGCCGAAGAAATTTCCACCAGTTTAAGTAAAAGCCTTCGTTGGTTATTAGGCTATTATTAGGAGGATTTGAACAAAAAAGTTTGCAGAAATTTTCTGTGTTATCAAGTGTGAAAGTTGCGTTGACGAATAATCTGCAAATTGAATGGAAAATTTTTATAGCGAGAGAAAATATTTAATTAAGGAAAATATTTACTAAAAAAAGTAGCGAAGTATGTAATCTCGAGTTTACTAGTAGGTAATCAATCTTTGATAAAATTTCTAAGTTCGACATTTTGATTTTCATAAAAAATATCTGATGTGTCCAGCACATAACTTTCTTATACAATACGTTCTTTGAAAAATATTGTACTTAAAATCGTTGCCAATATGTAATCATATTTTAGCAAATTAATTTAGTTATTGTTTCAAAATCCCAAAAATTGTCTTTAAATTTCTATAAAGATACTGCAAAATTTTCGTACCTTTTCTCTTGAAGCCCTTTGCTTTATTCCCTTCTGGCGGGAGTCATTAATTATCTACACAACACTATAGCACTTTTTGAAAAAATAAGTCAATCATTGAAAGTAAGAAATATTTAATTACACGCAAGTTACGATTAACAGTCCTATATTAACTAGATACTAAAGAAATTATAATAATACGCGTTAACGCGAAATAATTAATTAATAATTAAATGGAAGTAACGAACAAAACTTTAGCACACAACCTTTACAGAAACACAACTAAAATTGACCAATTTAGAATAAAATATAAAATAACTCATAAATTCGTCACCCTTTACACAACCAAAATTTACAATTTTTTGACCTTAGGCTGCGGTCACGTTTCTTAAAAAATCAATACTGAAAACTTTTGTTGTGTTGAATTTTGTGAGAAAGTTTTTCGAAATAGTTTTATTCTTTGGCTACTACTACTCATGGCCCTCGCATGGTACTGGCCATAGGGCTCGGGGTATAGGAGGCTAGCGGTATAGTAGGGCCCCATTTTAATGGGGGCCTGGATTGGAATTAATTAAAAACAAAACTTCTACCTGCCTTCGTAGATTGAAAATTTTTCGTAATAGTTTTAATTTAATTTGCTACTATGTACATACTATTACATTGTTAGGTACTACTCTTCTGATATGTAAAATCGGAGATGGGGGGCCCACGACAGAATGCTGGGGGGCATGCTACTACTACTAGTATACCTAGTATAGAAATGTTAAGATAATTTTTATAATTTTGATTTTGATTATTGTGTTCTTGTTGCAGGTATGTCCCATGATGATTAAATGAGGACCACATCGTAGAAGACAACATACCAGGTTAGAACATTTTTACTTTTTTCCGTTCAAATATGTTAACTTGCTTGTGGAACATTCCATCAGTTGAAAAAGTCTAAACGCACTCATTTTAGTTTAAAACGATTTGTTGTTTAAGAAATGTAGAAATTCTTGATTTTTTTTTGTTTGGAAACAATCACATGCAATCAAATTATTATCATACATATAAAATTGCCAGTAAGTAGGATAAGGCCAAACAATAATTATTTAGGGACAAATCACCTAGAAACGAGATAATAGGGCTCAAAATTCTACAACGGGGCACTCAGTAAAATTGAAAATACTTATAGTTTATTTGTTTTTAGTGAATATTGTTTTGTTGCCTAAGAGCCGTTTGACACGACACTAATTTTAGTACTAAATTTAATACTAATTATGCGCGCGCAGATTTAGTAAACTTGTTACAATAAATTAGAGCATGTTCTATTTTTTTGTATACAATCTGACTAAATGTGCATAAATTCGGTGCAGGAGAGTACAATGCTGTACAAAAGAAATTGAAATTAGACCTATTGTTTATTATTAATTTTTCAACTAAATCTGCGCGCGCATCACTTGTATGAAATTTAGTACTAAAATTAGCCTCGTGTCAAACGGCTCTTAAAGACAACATTCTTATTGGAAAATTTCAGGACATATACTTAAGGTGGTTTATTTTTGCATGTTTTCACCACTTCACAGTTGATTCGTTTTCTAATCCAGAAACCGCAAATTTTTTTCTGGAGTTCTAGATATATAAATTTAATAAAAATTGTCGTTTTTGCAAATATTCTTGTTGTAGCGCTGACCAAGCATATAATTTGTAGGTATTTGTTACATAAGAGATGACTAATTTTCATGAGTTATTATTCTCATTTATAATACCTATTTATGTTTATATTAGACATTTTTTAGTTTTGTTCCGAATGTGAAACGGTAAAAACGTGTGCTAAAGTTTTGTTTCGTATTATACGTTTCATTATTAATTAATTATTTCGTGTAACACGTCTTAATTTAAATATTAACTCGCGTGTAATTATTTATTGTTTAGGGTTGTTTCGCATATTTTTTTTTCAGTGATTATATTTGAAAGGTAGGTCACATGACGATTAAAGGAGGACTACATCATAGAAGACAGCATACCAGGTCAGAACATTTTTACTGTGTGAAAAATTTCATCAGCTGAATTTTCGTAAAAGTACTATTGTTAATTATTTCTAATAGTAAATCAATCCGGGTTAATTTTGAATCATGAATTAATTTGCATTATTCCAACGTTGTTGTGTGGTTCGGTATTTCGGAACCTTCTTGACTAATATTGCTCTGAGACATCGGAGATATTCCCGCGTAAAGCCCGAGCTTTATCTTTTAAATATTCTTTGACATTTAGGTCGCGCGATTCCTAGATTACCATTATGTATAAAGTCCCATCACAATTACTGGGACTAGGGTTAGAACATAGCATACCTATATACCTAACATACGTGGGTGTCGACAGATGAAACGCATGTAAATGGGTAAAGACTTAAAAATAATGTATATAAGCACTTCATAATTTTTCAAGCAAGGGCGGGAGTAACTATAACACTCTTGGCGGATGGTGGATTCGCGTGGGGTGACAGAGATGTGGAAGAGTTGTACAGGTTGACACCTAGTCTTAGAGCTGTTGCCTGTCTCTCAACACAAAGAGTCACTACCCGCGGTCTTCCCGGAAACCTTGATTGTTCTAATGCTGGGGGCCTGGCTTTCCACCAGCTACCTCTGGGATTAGAACGGTTATAGTTGCGTTTGTGACGTACCTCCCATAGGTAACCGCCGGACAACGCTAATGTCCGATATAAGTTATGTACGGTCTGTAGAACCAGATTAAATGCAGGCATATGTTGGGGATTAGCGGCTAAACCGTCACACGTCTTCAAACTTTGTAACAAAGCTAATTTAACACAAATTTAAGTACAGTAATTTTAAAAACAAGTAAATTATTAAAATTCGGGAGGGTAAACGAAGCTGGAGCAAACTTGCGCTCCAGCTAGTGCCATCGTTAGAGGTGTCGGTCGTATTTTGAACTGCTACGACTAGTATCCTAGATGAGTCACATGTCAGACCACACGGCGTTTACCCTTTAACCTATTCGATAGCTCCCTCTGCCCATGCAAAGCACCGTTGTGGGCATGTAGTCCGGATAGTGATTAATGTGTGGTAGAGGTTCACGCCTCGAAAGTACCCCATTAAATGTGGTAAAGAGCCTAATTAACTCTTTCTACATGGGGTTCTCATAAAAAAAAACTCGTTAATCATTTTTATAAATAGTACTTTTTTAAATAAAATCTGAATTAACTTTGTAACAAAGCCAAATTCCATCTTTTAAAAGTGTACTTTAGACAGAAGAGAGAACAGAAGACAGAAAATGGAAGAGAGAAGACAGCATATGTTAGCACTCGTAAATAATTTATATAAACAGTACTTTTTTTTAAATAAATTTTCAATATACTTTGTAACAAACCCAAATGCTATCTTTTAAAAGTGTACTTTAGACAGAAGACAGAAGAGAGAAGAGAGAAGACAGCATATCGTTTATAATGTTTATTTTCAGTATCTATATTTACATAATTTAATTTATGTACTTCGAAGGTAAAATTTCGAAAAAATGTTTGGGGGCCCCCAATTCACAAATTCATACAGAATTTGGTATTAGGTACAATTTAAAAATAATTGTATCACCAAGGTTTTTGCATAGGAAATGTTTAAGTACATTTCTGGACAAAAATAATGTCCCTACTATTTTTAAATAAAAATATCTTTAATTAACAACTTATTTTTCCGCTAACATTATTAAGAAACTCCAACTGAAAAAATTTTTGGACAAAATCCGAAAATCGAATATATTTATTATTTATATTTTCCCTTATAACATACCTTTCCTATTGACACTGCAAAAAGTGTCATTATAATTTTATAAAATTTATCGTCCCAAATTTGGGGTGAAATCTATTTTTATGCAAAAATTTGTATTATGAATATGCTCAATAATAGGTACTATCCGTGGATTAGGCTTCCTGGGGACACCACGTTAAAAAAAATACCACTGGAAATAAATTAAATGTATTTGATAATTTTAATGTGAGATTATTATTATAATCCACATAGGCCTTCCCTCTTTCTCTTTTATTAACAACTTATTTTTCAGCCAACATTAAAATTTTAAATAAAGTCCATCTAAACAAATTTTTGGAGAAAATCCAAAAATCGAATATATTTTATGTACTTATGTTTAATAATTTATATTTTTCCCTTATAACACACCTTTCCCATTGATAACACTGCCAAAAGTGCTGCCATTAATATTATAAAATTTATCGACCCAAATTTGGGGTGAAATCTATTTTTATGCAAAAATTATTAATATGAAACTTATAGAGTATGTATATATAATTATTTACAACTTGATAATACTGTTCGTGGATTAGGCCTCCTGGGGACACCACGTTAAAAAAACGCGCCTAAACTCTACCTCAGTGGTGGTGAGGAAATGAGTTAGTTGTGTTACATGATTATACATTATTAGACAGGGTGTTCTACAAACTCTATGGCAAACTTGCAAAATTACAAATGTTGTTGGAAATTAAAAAAAAAATGCAAAATGTTCGTACCTTTCCTCTTGGAGCTTTTTGAGTAATTGTTAATTTGACAGAGTCGCATTTAGCAAGGGCCCTGAAAACCTAGAAATAATTTACCTTTATAATTTTTCTGCCCACTGCTTTGAATATCAACGTGAAGAAATTCAAACAAGCTCGGGTAAACGGCAGGAGTAACTATGACACTCTTGGCGGATGGTAGATTCGCGTGGGGTGACAGAGATGTGGAAGAGTTGTACGGGTTAACACCTAGGCATTGCCTAGAGCTGTTGCCTGTCTCTCAACACAAAGAGTCACTACCCGCGGTCTTCCCGGAAGCTTTGTTTGTTCTAATGCCGGGGGCCTGGCCTTCCTCTGGGATTAAAACGGTTATAGTTGCGTTTGTGACGTACCTCCCATAGGTAACCGCCGGACAACGCTAATGTCCGATATATGTTATGTACGGTCTGTGAAAGCAGATTAAATGCAGGCATATGTTGGGGATTAGCGGCTAAACCGTCACACGTCTTGTTACAAAGCCAATTTAACAAAAATTTAAGTACCATAATTTTGAAAACAAGTAAATTTTAAAAATTCGGGAGGGTAAACGAAGCTGGAGCAAACTTGCGCTCCAGCTAGTGCCATCGTTAGAGGTGTCGGTCGTATTTTGAACTGCTACGACTAGTATCCGAGATGAGTCACATGTCAGACCACACGGCGTTTACCCTTTAACCTATTCGTATGCTGCCCTAATTCATGCAAAGTACCGTTGTGAGCAATGGATGCTGCGGATAGTGAGTAATGCTTAGATTCTTACGTTATACGATATAATGTATATATATGTATGGTCTAAGGAGTAATGTGTGGTAGAGGTTCGCGCAAGCGGCCTCGAAGGTAGCCCATTAAATGTGGAAAGAGAGTAATTAACTCTTGCTACATGGGGTTCTCATTAAAAAAAAACTCGTAAATAATTTATATAAACAGTACTTTTTTTAAACAAAATTAGCTTTGTAACAAAGCCAAATGCGATCTTTTAAAAGTGTAATTTATGTACTTAAATTTTTAATTCTAAAAGGTCTAAAAACATTTCTTTAAGGCTTGTAATGTTTATTTTCAGCATCTATACATAATTTAATTTATGTACTTCGAAGGTAAAATTTGTGAAAAATGTTTGGGGGGCCCCCAATTCACAAATTCATACGGAATTAGGTACAATTTAAAAATAATTATATCACCAGTACCTATACAAATTTTCGATAAAGAGACAAATGTAATAAATACCACTGGATATATGTATATAAAATGTTTAGATAATTTTACTGTGAGATTATTAATATAATCCACATAGGCCTTCCCTCTTTCTCTTTTATTAACAACTTATTTTTCTGATAACATATTACCATTACCTGAACAAATTTTTGGAGAAAATCCAAAAATCGAATATATTTTATTTATGTTTTATAATTTATATTTTTCCCTTATAACACACCTTTCCCATTGACACTGCAAAAAGTGCCATTAATATTATAAAATTTATCGACCCAAATTTGGGGTGAAATTTATTTTGATGCTAAAATTATTATTATGAATATGCTTTATAATACTGACCGTGGATTAGGCCTCCTGGGGACACCACGTTAAAAAAAAACGCGCCTAAACTCTACCTCAGTGGTGGTGAGGAAATGAGTTAGTTGTGTTACATTATTATACAGGGTGTTCTACAAGCTCTATCACAAACTTTGACAGCTTTGGTAGCTGGGTTAATTCTAAATATTTTTTTTAAATGAACCTGTCAAGTGACGGAATTTTTAGTTGTCGGATGGACATTTCGAACAATTTTTGTAGTCAATAAATTTGATTATAATATGGAAATATATTTTTGTTAATGCTTGTAACTTATAAACAAAAACGAATCGGACCCATCTTCATAAAAAAAATTTTTTGAATTAACCCAGCTATCATCTGCCAAAGTATGTCACGGAGCTTGCAGAACACCCTGTATAGTATGGTGCATGGATCCATTTTAGGGCCACTGACTTTAAGCAAATAATTCGCGTACTTTAATCGATATTAATTAAGTAAGAAAATTAAAGTGGCAGAGGGCTGAAAGACCAAGGTCGATGGCCTATTCGACATCATGACCAAAATACAAAATTATATGTTATATTATCTGAATGTATTGTAACGTATAAAAAATTATTTATGTTGAATAAATGTATGTATATATTAAAGTGGCAAAAATAAAAGTAATACATTTTAAATTTTAATGTAAAATATCTGATGTGCCCAACACATGACTTTCTTATACGGATAGTATCACAATAATTACTTTTCCTAAAGAAATTAAGTTAAATTTCTTGTAAAAATTTTGAGGGTTTCCAGCAATTTTCAAATAGTCTCTGTAGCACTTATTGCAATACGCATAAATCTGTCCTTGTCCCACTCATTATAACCGAATTTTACGACAAAAATGTGTTTTATTTTAGATTTTTGACCTATTACTCACTTAAAATATCTGATGTGCCCAACACATGACTTTCTTATACATTGCCATTATACAGTTTTAATATTTGGAAAATACTGAAGGGGTAGCCAATAATCATATGCAGTCGACATTCAAATTTTAAATTAATATTTTTCAATAAAAATCGATGAAAATAATGTAGTTTTTGATATCATTTGACGCGCAATAAGTTTCTCATTCCACTGATAAAAAAATATATTCTCTAGGCTAAATCCTTATGTTCAGATTTGAAAACGGGCACCCGGTATATTGATATATTGTAATACAATTAAATATTATTGAAAAAACGGCGCAAAATAGAAAACTATCGTGAAGCGAAGCCCGCGGGGGACAGTTAGTAATAAATAAATAAATATGATTTTATATTAATAACGTATTGAATGTCGACTGCATATGATTATTGGCTACCCCTTCAGTATTTTCCAAATATACAAACTATATAATGACAATGTATAAGAAAGTCATGTGTTGGGCACATCAGATATTTTCAATAATAATTATAGGTACAGTTAATTTCATAGAAATCGACTACACCTAATATTTCCCTGATTCCCTGTGTTACAATGCCTTTGTTTGATTGACGTTTACTGTCAAATTGACAAATTAAGTACTTATTTGCTTCCGTCGCCAAAAATCAAAATGCCAAAACTTACTGAACGACTCATGATAAAAAATAACCTAATTTCTGTGAAACTAACTGTACATATTACAATATGACACAAAAAACACAAATCAACGACCGCGTAACAACCGGTGGTAGTTTCGCCACCACAACGCTGCCGTAGCCGTCGATCTTTTCAAATAATACTGCTACAATCGATTTCCTCAACGGTATAGATTTCTGTAATTTAAACATGAACTTTTGTAACTGAGAGATAGATGCTACAATCGATTTCCTCAATGGTATAGATTTCTGTAATTAATATAAAGTACTTTTGTAAGTGAGTGATAGATGGCGCTACTACCTATATGAAAAATTTTTGACGGAATTTCAAAAAAAAGTTCAAACAAAATTTGTTCAAAATTTAATTCTAAATCAATGTCTAAGAATAAAAAAATGTCGTAAATTGTTTATTTTTCAAGATATTCCTAAAAAACCTAAAAATGTCATCAGGTAAGTAAGTACCACTTGTGTTGGCGCTAGACGAAAAAGATTTTTTATTATACTTATCTGAAAACACCTTGTTTTCATCTGTTTTTGCAATGACGTAAAGGTGACGTTTTCAGAACAGCGCACGGAAAACTTTTCCCGATCTCCTATTCTTTTTTCCGTGCACTAAATATGACAGAAACTAAAGCATCGCCGATAATAAACAAGTCGTTGCTATGGAAATGTTAATCGTGTTTGCCTACTATTTTTACGATGTATTATAATTACTTTGAAAATAAAATGTCCTAAAATTACTTCTAATCCTTTTTCGGGTTGTTTTTAGATAAGTATAATAAAAAATATCGTTCATTACACGTCCAGAAATGGATTTTTCGTGCTTGCATTACTTCCCGTGTTCGGCTTCGCCTCCCACGAGAATTTGTCACGCGCGCACGAAAAAATCCTGATTTCCAGACTGGTAATGAAATATACTATAATGTGGCACCCACAATTTTGTTCAAACTCTTAAATATGAAATTTGAATCAAATCCGGTAACTCGTTTTTGAGTTATCGTGGATACAGACAGACACACACACACACACACACAGACAGACAGACAGACATCATGGCGAAAATGGTCAAAATGGATTCAGGGGCCCTCAAAACGTGTAAATCCATCAAAATCTCGAAGTCGAAAAAAATCATGATTACTATACTTTCTTATTATATAAGAAAGTAAAAATTAGGGACAACCTATGAACATTTTTATACTTTAATTTTTTTATTAGGTAAACTTTCTTATTTTATTATAAATGAAATTATAATTTGTAATTCATTATTGCCACTTGATAACGTATACAAGTTATTATAATATGATTAGTTATAATGTGTGTAAAGCACGAATGTCTAGTTTAAAATTTAACTAAAAACATGAAAATTGTGTTATTATTACTACAGTAAAAGGAAGTACTGAATTGAGTGATTATTTCATATACGTACAATGTTACAGGCATTATTTGCCACCGCCCCTTAATTTCTTTATGATTATATGTAGTTGCGTACACGAAAATGTTTGGCACAAAAGTTGAGACGTTTGCGTTACAATCTTAAATGAAACATCGTCTATATTGTTATACTCAATCAACAAACAAATATCAAGTTGAGCTTTTCGAATGTCAAAGTAAAGCAAAGTAATTTTGTCAATATTGACAACTAAGTTAGTAGTTGGTTCTTGATCACCAAGAAATGAAATTACTTAGCATTGTAAAGTCGCCTATAGATCCTTAGATATTTCTTTGATAATTTTTTGTTTCTATTTGGAACAAAGTGAATGCTCCAAAAGGGTAATGTGGAAGCTTGAGAAAAAGAAGGGTTCGTATTAACCAACAACACTCTTCCTATCTTCTAAACGCCCAACGCTGATTCGCTATCCTGAAAGAAACTTAATTTAATAGAATCACAGTAAAGTCTTTCCCTAAAATTTTTATTTAGTTTCTGATCTTCGTTTTTAATCCTCCTTTTTATCTTTGAATGATGTACTGGATAAATAGAATGTCTAAACTAAAGTAAATGATAATTCAGTATACAGGTATTGCGAAAAATGAATATTTCAGCAAAAAAAATCACGTGGACATCAATCCAATTCCATGTGAAGTGGAGCTTTTCAAAGTAAATAAACAATTGTTAAATCCAAACGGGAAATATGTAACTATTTTCGTTTGCATTACAATATAACTATTTGTATAGCAGAATTGGTGTATCCATGAGTTAACCCTATATTACGAATATACTGTGTGTTTGTAATTTAAGCACATGATAAATTTCTTATATCTTGGATTTGTTTACATAATTCGGTAAGACTTTTAGAATTTCACATCCTATTTTTTCCAATTTCATCCATTGCACCTTTCAACAACAATAATTGTGGAACCAATCGATACGTGCGAGTAGATACACCCTCAGAACGGAATTGATTTGTCGCTTGGTAAAATTTAATTATAAAACTTTTTCATTTTAGACACAATATTCTATTTGCGGCACGATATACTCGTACATACACATCCACAGTAACAACAAACTTTTTATCGACATAGCCATCAATAAAGGGCCCTCGATGTCGGGTCTATTAACGAGATGTAAACTCTGTTCCTATTGTACGACTCCAGAGTGGCTGTACGTTATCCCGGAAGAGCCTCTGGCCATGTCAAACATGTTCCGGCTCTCAGCCAGCTCGGAACGCCGCCGCACACTAATTCATTCACTTACCTCGCCTCCGGCATTATACCCACTGCTATTTATTAACTCGGTTATTCTTTCCACATATACACCTAAACACCCCCTAACCCATCTAGTTGACCACCCACTACGCGAATGTGACGCGCAGTTGTTTCATCATTTAAAACAAACAGGTGCAAATGGAATGTTTGTTAATTTAGGAATTTTAATTTAAAATCTTTGCCGGTGTGTTTTGATATTTTATTTTGGTTTTCATCAAACATTTATTCAGGTCACTCTCATAATATTTATGAAATCGTCCGGGGGTCCCGTGTGACCTACGATATTAAATTACGGCGTATGGACCTTTTTAAATAAATTGCCAAACGGAAAGAGTATTTTGGAGGGACAAATATTAAAAACGTAAAAAAAATGTGATTGGGGACGAAGAAATTCAGGTAACAAATTTCAATTTGAATTGTTTTGGGAATATATTGATCCTACCCTACGCTCCAAAAGTTACCCATAATTCTAAGTATAAAATATTGTTTTCATAAAATTATAAAAACACGTGTATAAGGAATATGATAACGTTTGATCTATTTTTTAGCCTAACTCGATTTCTCACAATAAAAACGTTGCTTTAAAAATTCTTTTGCATAATAATCCTCAATTACTCAGCAAAATTGATATAAAATATAATGCGGCATGAACGTCCTTGCGAGGGAATTAAATCTCGTTTCATCCTCCCCACAACTCGAGCAGAGGGGTCTTCCTCTTAGAAGAAATGCTAAATAGGCATCGGACAGCGTCCCCCATACTACAATAACACATTTACATGTAGGTACTATCGAAATCATATATTCATAGAATATTCTTAAGAGCCTTTTTAACTTTTTTTGTTGATATAGGTGAGGTCCCAAATATTGCAGGCATATATTTTATAACTTAAAGACAAAAGCGATGAAAATACCTACACAATCTTGAAAAACAAATTCCTCAAGAGCTTTCGCTAATATGCGTTTGAGCACTAACAATTTCACGTAGAAAAATGAAAATTTAAATTGCAATTAAATCTGAAAAAAATTACTCCAATATATCCTCTACACTGCTGCAGGTTTCAAAGCAGTAACGTAAAATCCTTAAAATTAGCATTTTTTATTTTAGAAATAACTAATAGAACCTCAAAAAAATTTTCATGAGTTCATTTTGCAGTAAATCAGTGAATGTAAGAGGTAAGGAATTTCCGGAATGCCTATTTTGAAAAAATTCAGTTGCAAAATCTATGCCAGATGTTAAAGCCCGGAACTCGAACTTGAGCAATGCTACGGGAAGCTTAGAATCTTACCCTACGTCCAAGCACTCGAGGTATGCCTTCATATAATAAGCGCAGTTAAGTTTTCACAAATTATAAGTATCAAAATCAAGTCTTAAGTCCTGAGTATAAATAAGAATATAAAAGGTCCCCATTCACGAGCGTTCCATCAGTCCAAATGACCCTGGGCCAAGCTAAAATCTCACGGTATGTGGGGAAACTCTAATGGACTCGTGGACTGGAGTTGCCAGGTTGGATTTTCAATCATTCCAAAATCCATGACGCCGAGCCTTTGAGCCATTGATTGGCTTGACTGTGTCGGTGCAATCCTCGGTCAAAACCACTGTCAGTTTTGTATAAAATTTCTAATTCTCCATATTTATGCAAAATGAACGCAGGACAACAAAAATAAACACAAATGACACAGACCAACTGGAATGGACTGACTGGCTCGAGGCTCGATCGTGAGTGGGAAAAATAGGACTCTGGGCAAATGGACTCGCCCCGTTTGGATCGCTCGTGAGTGGGGGCCTTAAGGCACATTTATAAAAACGAATAAAAAGTTTCAAAATATCTATATTTTAAAATAACCACTTTAGAACATTATAGGTAAGCATTATGGGTAGGTTTTAATGTCAGATATTCAATACTGTCTTTTGGGTTTGAGACTTACAAAACAAGTAGTATGCCAGACGAAAACTGAATTGAACAGACTAAATCAACGTGATAAAATATAATTAACGAAATTTTAGCATAGAAATAGAGTGAAAATTTCATTTTTTAAATAGAGTGAGATATCCACATGTTATGCCAATTAAACTTCAGGGACCATTCTAAAAAAATACGTACTAAATTAATTTACTGTGCCTTCAACGACTATGTACTTGAGTGGCTTCACAAACAAGGTAAATTTGCAACTTAGACGCAAACCTCAGCACTCAAGTTAAAGTTATTGTTATTGTTATTATAAGGTAGATTAGTTCTTATCATATGTAATAAACATTTACAGCAAACATCTACATTAACTTTACTCTAAAAGCTTAATCATGCATAAAACTTCCAATAAGCAGCTTAAATTATAATATAATAACATACGTAGATATTTTTTTCAAAATGCTAATGTAAAATTAATGTTTCTTCATTTGAGACAAAGGCTTTGAAAAATAGTTTCAACAATAATATTATAAAGTAGTTTTATTCTTGCTGTATTCAGCTGCACAATTTGCAAATTTAAGTAAAAGTTTAAAAGTTAGTCAGATGAGGCTTGTTATCTTAAGTAAGTTTTGAGTTGTTAGGCAAACATGTTAGTGAGTTTCCGTTTGAAGTAAATTGATGAAGTGCTAGCGACAGTTTTGCGTAATTTTGGCGTCTTCATATTTTAGTTAAAGAGGCGACCCCTCTCACATCTCCTTCATATCTAATAGCTCTTTCCGGCCGATCTGTACTATGAGTGTGTGTGTACCGAATTGTGAAACAGCATTGCCCTCTGGTGATGTGATAGTGTCAGCCAAGGGAGTCATTAATTACGGAGCGTCATCTGTTGCCACGTCAACCTCGAGATACTGTTTAATATCATCTTCATTGTGCACACGCCCACGCCTCCACCTTTCAATTCTTTTATCTAGATTCTGCTCAACAACAAAAGGAAAGTTTCGTCCAAAAGCTGTGATACTGTATATAGAAAATATCGACGAAATTGTGGTGGCTTTATTACTGCAACACAGTATATCCCCAAGCTTGTCTTTTATTTTTTAATTCGTTTCATTAAAGACTCTTACAAAGCACACAATTACTAGCTAAAACTCCCTAGTGCAAGTCTCTGGATATCCGTTTGATAAAAGCAGAAGAGGAGCACGGAATTTTACAATGTCTAATTAGCCGAAGTCAACAAAGTATTTTATGGAACATCAGCTTTCTGATGCTAAATCCTTTTTAAAATAACATCATCTGATTTGTTTAACCACATGAATATTTTGAGTTGGTTGGTTTTGAGTTGAAAGTTGTATAAGTTAAAATAGGGTAAACCGTACTTTGTCGGTATTATTAAATAATGCACCCTTAATGAACGTAATGAACGGAAATGAAGCGTTCATTTCGCATGTACGACCTCGTCCCGACCCTTTGCTGACTCTGAACTCATGAGACTGTCACACCACCACCAAACCCCGATGTAAAGCCGCCAAACATAGCGTGTCATGTTTAAATTAATGTTCTCTTGTCTGTTATTGGTGGTCCACTCAACGCATTATCCCTAATTGAGTCAGTTTTGTCAACAAAAGATTTAATAGTCGCTACCTGACCTTCATTCGCTTCAACAGACCGAACCAATACTTTATAGATAATAATCAAAGGAAATAAACCATAAAATATTTTCGTTTGGATTAAAAAGTTAGGGCTTTTGTGTGTTAATTAAAATTTATGCAGGTGCAGGTATTAATTTTTGCTGAACGAAATAATTAAAACCCTACGAAATGTGACTTGAAGGAACAGGGAACCCTCCTTTTTAAGCAAATATTTCAGATGGAAATTTGAGTATACTCTCTAGTAGTATATTTAAAGGTAAGGTGAGAGCGCTTACATTTACAATAGGCTTCTGTTCTTAATGTAGAAGTGACATCAAGGAAAACATTGCATGAAATTGCATTTCTGTAATAACACAAATAAAACATAGTTTTGTTCAAATACGTAACTATACTTTAAGAAATGTATAGTAAGCTCTTGAATCTAGCTTTCATATTATAATACACTATTTATTAGATTTTTGAAATATGTAATATTGTTCTAAATTTTATTTTTCATGTTCTTATGTAGTTATACATGGTGATTCACTACTTATCGAAAAATTTGTAAAAGACATGAGTAATTTTCATGTACTTTTATTAATATTATAATAAGTACATTATAATTATAATAAGTACATAATAAGTACATGGTAATTTTAGACGTTGTTGAATAAAATCCTCGTATAAGGACGACGCAGTTAGCCCCACAAGTGACAATCCACAGTATGACGTATACTATACAGAATACCCATATGCATCCATAACATACGAGTATCCAGCATCGAAGGTGCTGTCGCCAATCTACACCTTCAAGAACAATCAGAAGGAACTTTTGTGACAAAATTTAGTACGGCGTGCTGTTAGTTGCTTATAGGACGAACAAAACTTGAATCTGTTGTAGCAGCAGTCAACAGTCAACCAGTTTTTATTTTTTATAATTTAATAATATTCATGAAAATTACAATGTAAATTTAATATAATATAATAATAAATTTAGTAAGAGAGATTTAGGCGAGGCAAAGCCAATATCAGAAAGTAACATTGTATCAAACACCCGATTTTCTAGCGTTAAATTGTGCTACACTGTAAAAGTGTGATAGGAGATCATTATTAAATTTCCAAATTAAAGACAAAAATTGTTTAGAATAAACAATGCTTCTACTATACAGGGTGATTTGTAACATATGGAGGAGAATTAAAAGGTAGATAGATGGGCTCAAAATAAACTAATTTTATTAATAAACTTTTCGCAAAAGCTCAATAATTATGAAGATAATTCACAAAGTTATATGAAAAACTAGCATTTTTCAAAAAATAATAGGTGGAATTTGTTTTTAATTTTATATTGGGAATATTTGAATTTACTGAACTATTATTTAGTTCAAGAGACTAAACTGCTGGCCAATTGAAACGTATCTACCAAGCGAATTTTTAGGTTGAATTTAAAGTCAAATATTTTGAAAAATATGAAAGATATCAACATGCGGTTTTCAGGATTTCAGAGATAATTTAATTGAGAAAACGATAGTGTTACCCGATTTTTTTACTTTGAAGTACATTACTATCTACAGGGTATGAAAGAAAGTATTCTTTTTTTGTCAAATTTTATAACTACCGTGATTCCACAAAATTTTTTATACATTTTTTTGATGTAGATTTTTTAGTCCTAACTTAATGGGAAAACAACCTGTTTCTCAAAATTTTGATATACCTGTTATTTTATAAGATACCGAATTTTTGCTGAAAATTCGATTTTTTCTTTGTTTTTTGTCGTTCGGCCGTATTGTGTTTTGTAAGAACCAATCTCTGTAGTTGATTATAATACCTTATAAATGGCTTTCTTATAAAAAGTACACTTTTTGTAATTTCATTAATTTATTGGTAACCAGTGGCTTATCAAAAATCGGTACACGTTCGCTAATTGGTAAATTTTTTAATTCATTTTTTGAGGCTATTTTCTTAATGGAATAGAATGGAATTTAGTTAGTTTATGTTCACCATTGGTTTAAGTGACTTATATCCTCGAAACGGGTTTTTCACTTTTTCAAAAATTTGCTCATATTCGTGTATACCGGGTGGCTACGAAATCGTTTTACAAGCCCCACCATTTTGTTACATTTAACTATATTAATTTGAAATTTGGCATGGTTTGATTGTTGAAAGGAATAATCATTTTGACGTTTAAAACAATCTAATGACACTTCCGGTTTCACGGGAAGGGCCACCTACTAACTTTAAATTTTTTTAAAAACAACCCTGTACATTTTTTCCGTAATAATTAAATTCTACTTAAAATTACCTTTTATCGACATATCACATGATGACATTTGCTTTCAAAATGACAGCATAATTATTATTGAAAAAACCTGTTCAACAATATTTAATTTAATAAAAAATTCGGTATCTTATAAAATAAGAGGGATATAAAATTTTTGAGAAACCGGTTTTTTTCTCATTAACCAGGGACTAAAAAAATCGACATCAAAAAGTATAAAAAAAATTTTGTGGAATTTCGGTAGGTATAAAGTGTAAGAAAAAAGACGACTTTCTTTCATATACTGTAGATAGTAACGTACTTCAAAGTAAAAAAATCGGGTCAAACTATTGCTTTCGCAATAAAATTATCTCTTAAATCCTGAAAACCTCATGTTGATATCTTTTCTCCTTTCAAAATATTTGACTTTAAACTCAACCTAAAAATTCGCTTGGTACGTTTCAATTGGCCAGCAGTTTATAAGAAAGTTGTAAAATGAAAATTACTCCTTCGCAATTTTTCCTTTTAATGACCTACATTTTCCATTGTTGAAAGCCGCTGAATATTAAACAAAATAGCAAGTAAGTTGCCGTTGAAATGTAAGTAGGTGTAAAACTGACATTTCAGTAAATTACAATAATATCAGTTTCTTTAGTTAATGTTGTTATTTATTACTTATTCTTACTAGTTGTTGTGAAAAGCTATTGTTATTAAATTAATACATACTTAAGTTAAAATTACATTAATAATGATTACATGGACATGCTGCACGAGCAAGGTGTATAGAAAGATTTTCAGATAGACGCACGCCTTCTGAATTTAATTTCAGCGGTACTCAATAGATTAAAAAAAAACTCTAAACCATTGTAACTTTGGTTTTATTGGGTTTTCGTCTAAAATTTATTATGCAAAAATGTTTATGTTAGTCCCCACTAATTGCCCTTTCAATCTCCATATGTTAAAAATCACCCTGTAAATAATAATATATTTTTGTAGGTATAAGCTTTTTTCGAAATAAATGTCTTTGTTTGGCATTATAGCTCATCGCAGAGTATTCTAGCATCTTTTCTAACCAAATGGTACCAAGCCGAATTAAGTTTCAATTTTTATAGGTTACAACAGATGGAACAACAGAGTTACAGTTTTTAATTATTGCCACTAAACACTCATATTGTCCTTCACATATTGTAGGTAAATAAAAAAATCAAACATAATACCTTTTGTTAAATTTTGAATTGATTAGTAAAATAAAAATTTCGAAAATATTTAATACAAAATTGCCAAAATCATATTTAGTAAATTTCTAATATTGCAAAACTGTCATAAACAGCTATCCTATTCATGAAATATCCTAATTTAATTTTTTCTCGATTCAAGTAAATTTGCATTTGGTTTTCAAAACCTGTTGATCCTTATTCCAAGGAAAATATTATTAGTATTAAAAGGAAACTGGTAGATTATTGATTTATCAAGGGTCTATAATAAGAGGACGTAATGCTAAAATTTCAAGTCAATTACCGACTTGTTATTTATTATAATCTTGTCTCAAACCCAGCACCCCTCTTTTATTTTGTACCGTATTACTTAGTCTTTGAAAACCCCAAAACCCTGGGAAACTTTTAATTTTATTATAAAAATTCATGTACGCGTATTAGGAGATATGATTAAAGTGAATTCACTCGAATAAAACTGATTTTGTTCCGATTGCCTGAAAACTAGCTACAATGTTCTTAGTGGTTAAGAGTATTTATTCATTATGCTATATTTCTGCCCTTATTTTATCTTTCGTAATAAATTCTAACGTAGTAGAAGACGTCAAGATTAATGTTGGATTATACTGTCGTAAAGACGACTTTTTGATGTAAGCCCTCATAAAATTTTTGATTAAGCAAGTTTGAAAATATGTCGCCTCTATATTGGAATAAAATTTACTACAGCAATTTTTAATAAATACCTCCTATAATCCCTAAACAAAGTTTTACCATAAAAAATACAGATTGCTCCCCTTAAACCGAAGACAAACACTTTGGAAGCAAAGATTCCTTAATTAAATTCTAACTTTGTGGACGCCATAAAAACATTTAATCTCCAATAAATATTATACTTTTAGCTAATTTTGTAGATTGAAAATATAGTAGTTAGCTGGATATTTTCATTAAAACTCCCGCCAGCACTTTCTCAGTTCTTAGTTTGTAAAGTAGTACACGAGAATGCAACTGACTGTCGCCTCGTTGTTTCATTATACATAAATTCAACTTGCAGCAGGGGCAAGTCACGAATACACCACATAAATAACTCCCTCACCTTGTCTGATTTACTCCCGCCCTCCCGGAAAAAGTACGAAGCCGCGACATGGAGGTATTTCTAGATTTTCAGCACACAGTACATTTGTCGATCTAAATCAGACCGACAGGGGTACATGAAGCTAGCAGATGAACTATAATACGGGCGATACATCTCTGCAGCATCTCTCCCGGTCCAGATTACATGCCAGGATGGATTGGATCATTTTTACTTGTACCCAGGGACAGATACAACAAAATAAGGGATGTTTGGGTATAACTTACAATTTAGGAAATTTAATTTATGATTTTATCTACTTATTTTGATGTTATCCCGGAAAATAAGGCAACGGGGAGAGATAGATGTCGGATCTGTTTAAGTAAACGCGGGTTTTAAGTTCACGAAATATTTTCATATTTTTATTCTGAAATTCAAGTACCTAGGTATGCTTTAAAATTAAATTAAGAATTACAAGAATACGTTTTGGTCGTTTGTAACCAATTTTTCACATGTTGTTTACAGTTAGATTCACGTTATTTAATTGTCCAATCCACAAACTGGCCGCTCGCTGAAAAAAGTCGATCAGTTATAAGTTACAGTTACACTTAATCAATGGCGCCGGAATCAATCAAAAGAATATTTCCTATGTATTGAGCTTTGGCATACAGCTTCAGGGAACTTGAACGATAATTAAAATCAAATGAGGCGCAAAATTCGAAAAAAATTATTTTATTGAACGGGAATGAGAATAAACTACATTAGGAAACTATTGACAGTTTTGCTTCTGTAAGAAAATTGTATTGTGTCACTACGAGGCGAGGGGTGAATACTGTTTATTGTTCCGAACACCGAAAATACATTTTAAAATAATTGGTTTGAACTGAAAGGCACTTTACTTGGTACACTTTTAAAAATTTGCATCTTTCTCAATTCTAGCATATATTATATCTTACATCGTTCTCAATTCTCCACTTTGAGTTAAGAAATTCTATAAGTTAATGAAAAAGAATTTTCACAAGCAAATTCCTATTTTAAGCAATGATTAACGTCTAATTTCTGTTTATCATGCAAAAATCAAAATATTTCTTGAACATTTCTACAAATTTTTGTAGGTAATATTTCCAGAAAATTTCTACAAGGAAGTGAATGTCAACACTATCTTCCTTTTATATTTAGATTCTTGATTACAGTGTCATATCTTAAAAAAAATGTTACTGGGAAACTCATTATTCCATAAAAATTATCTTGTACTTACAATTTCAATTTTTAAATTTATTAAGATTGCAGTACGTAGTTTAATTTTGCAAATAAGCTCTAACAATAATAAGAATAAGTACTCAGTTTTATTACAAAATGCTATAGCTCGTATAGAAACAATTAATAGTACTTTAATAAACAAGAAGTGTTAATGAGAGCGATTACAATATTTTTTCGTCGATGCCAAAATCCAAATTTTGACATAATATGCATAATATTAATGCACTCCTATCGATACATTTACTAGACTCTTTAATAAACGATCGACCGATAAATGTTAAAATTCAATTCTCATTCCTGAAATATGAATATTATTCCAGCACTTAGAATGCCCGGCTTAAAAGTCTCTTCCAAAATATCACTAGAAAATTTGTAGACTATTCTACCTAACCTCTCATGATTTTCAGTAGATTTTAATTACGATACCATTTTCAAAAGATTTGTAACACAATCTTGAAGAGTTTTTCTTACAAATGAAGTTTGAAAAGAACGACGTTTTTCTTTTCTTAAGCTTAATCGGATACTTTTTTTTAGATCTTTTAGGAGTCAAAGACTAAATTGTCACATTTACTTCCTAGGGAGTAAAAATGATTTTTTGTTCGAGTTTTACTCCTATTTAAGAAATTGTTTAAAAAACGGAAATATTGTTATAGTCATTCTAAAATCAAAGGACGAAGAAAAAATAAATAAAAAGATGCCGAGAAAACATTCAATTAATTAATTAACAAAACATTCTCCATGCAACTTACAATGTAGGTTCTAATTATTGATTTCTAGCTTGTGTATGACTAAAGACTAGTACTCATGTTGCAAACTATTAGGAAGTGCAAAATATAGCATATGCACCATGAGACTAAAGTAAACTTTTCAGTTACTCATGTGCATGATTATCCAAAAATATACACTTGGTATATAATATACATTATTTTATGTACGCAAATTCAAGGCAATTTCTATATTTCCAAAATCAAAGTTTTAGATTCATTTTTTTCAATTACTTGTGCAACTAATTTATGATTAATATTATACATAATTTACTTATGTAATTACTTTCTATACCTACTATAAAACTTTTTTTATATATTTTTTATATATAAATCTAATAAATTATCCATCTTTAATCACATTAGGTCCCTATTTTCAAGTTCAGTGATCCACTCCATAATCCTACAGGAACGCAATTCCAGTCGATCTACATTCAAATAAGAATATTACTTTTAAATAGTTTTAGAAATAAAAATTTAATGATTTTATTCCTGGAATGTAAAAGTTAAATTTGTTATAGTAATTGGCTAGAGGCCAAATAGGTCAACATTTCCTGCTATGTGACAACTGTACATAGGTGTAAATTTAAATCAAATTTCAAAATTATTTTTTTCTATAGGTAATTGTTTATTGATATAACCAACATTTTATCTCTCGATATCAAACTTTTTGCCTAAATTCATGCACCCTGTAAATAGAAGCTTAAATTACAAAGCTTGTAATTATGTAAATACATAAATTTAACTTAAACAATACATCACATCACAGTATTTACACACATGTTGGGAAGCGATGCAGATTAGAATATTCCCTAATTCATCTGTATGTACTAACACAACGCTATAAAAAATTGTACAAACTTTTCCAAATCGATACTTAACATCTTAACATAATCAGTTAGAGTTAACAGATAAGGCTTCTTAATATCACATTACCTTCGAGTAATCTTCTAAAGCGAACTAATCATGTCTCTATCGAAAACAGGCTCTTGATAAACGTTTATTTAACAACACCTAAGTTACCCCCTTCCAAACCCCAAAGTAAGGAGAGCTTTTGTATATTGGTGGTTAATACTGGTTTTGTGTTCAGCTTTCCATTGATAGAGAATTTAAGGCACCAAGATTTTCAGATAGCATTTTGGGACGGTATATAAATGTTTGATATCGTATTTGGGGAAGAGTTAACGTGTGCATTTGGTTATTTCGTCCTGAGGCCAGGACAAACCCGGGACGACATACAGGACAAATAGAAAGCGCTGTGGAAAATCCCTTTGAAACGTACATTAACATGCCCATGGGAATACCGCGGTGAGCTTTTAGTGGTGCCTGGTTGTCACGTGAACGCTACGGAATAATATTTTATCTAACGCTGTTTTTGTTTTTGCGTTAAGCTGGAAATGATCTGTTGTAATTTGTTTAGGAAGAAATTCTATAAATCACGATGGATTTGGGAAAAATATTATTCGGTTAAAAGAAAAAATGTTATTTGTTTTTTCCAACTCCTTGCCCTGTAATCAAATTTATTTTTGACGTGACTTTTAAATGTGTTTCGCAGAGAAAAAATTATGTACAGAAAATCCATCTGACCTTTTCCTTTTTGTTCTAATAAGTGATTTATGAAATGTCACATATTCAGTGGAAATCCCGTGTGATTGATGTCTCCTAAGTTGATTCCTAACTTACTGTCAGTTATATCGGGAGAACTGTCCAGGTGTTCTAAGTTTGAGGCATTTGGCGTGAAATTGTTGGAGACGGGGTTTTTAAAGGAGTTTCAGGTCGTATTTTATATTCTTTCACAACTCACGTCGCTACTTTTAATAGTTACAAGACCAGGCACTGAAGTTGTTGTCTCTTGCTACTCCTTAAGTTTGTTTCGTCTTCTAAGAGCTTATTTGTGTGACATGGTGTGAAGTTTTAAAGTTATAGGCAGTATATTATACTATTATGATTTATTACTATGGAGTAGTGCTGAATGGTTTGGCTCAGTTTAACAGTTCTTCAAACTAGTAGATATAAAAAGAAATGAGAACAATCAACAAGAATCTTTGTCTATCTATTTTGGATACAATGTTGTTTTACTAAATTTACAGTTCTATGGGTTTATTCCTCAATCAAAGAGATCTAGAAAATTGGAAAATGTTTAACGAGTCTACATAAATTTTATTTACCTTGTAATGCTACAGGAAAATGTTTCCTTAAACTTTCACATCTAACATAAATACGCTTTTAACTTTACCCTATACATACTCATAATTTCCAGGGAATTATCCCCAAATAACATCAAAACATCTTTAACTAAAGCAATTCATACATACATTCCAAACAATTTTAAACTTACCACCGTCAAACAGTGTGTGACTCAAAGAAAACTTTTTGAATTAGTTAAGCTGCTTGAATTAACCCCAATTTCCCTTAGTTCTAAATGTACCTATATGTGCCGATAAAACAGTGGCAGATGTGTTTCGTATGTTATTATCAGAACCTTTTAGTAAAGAGTTGATATTTTTAATGTATTTTAGGGAGGAAACAGCCAAATTGAATGAAAAATATGTAAACTGTTCCTGATCCGCTGAATTTGAAACATGACGAATTTTATCAATTGGAATACATCGGTCATCGAGCAATTGCAACTCGGTTTGAATAGCTTCAGCGGATATTTACACAAGATTGCACCGAGTTGTAATTCGATTTTTAACATGTCAACGAATTCGGCATGTATCCCACGCAATTTGATACAAAAAACTTTTACAAATGATACTGGTTTGAATGTCAGCACAAAACTAATTTACAAATAGAAGCTTGTTTAATAGCAACTGGGTTATCAAACGTTTTGCGAAAGTTTCAACTTTTATTTAATACAGAGCTTTGATGGGTGCGACACAATGGAATAAATAAAACAAATTGAAAAATCCATGCACAATGCTATCATATTCATTGGATACTTATAGAAAGAGTTTCATGGATTTAGAATCCACTAGTGCATAGTTTTATCTTTCCAGTTTTCAGATTATAAAACTTCATGCGTTTCCACTTGATGTAAGCAAAATAATTTACATTTATTGCTGAGGATGTAAATGCTGAGGTATCGAATTAGCTCAAATGTTAATTGGTAAATAAAAAATGTACATAAGCTTATAAAACAAACTTTCCTTGTAACTTAACGTTTATTTAATACACACAGTCTGAGTATTAAAGTCAATAAAATTACACATAAACACTCATTCACTTGATAATTAGTTCATTAACACGCGTTCTCCTTCAAACCGTGGCGCGTTTCCATTTGTTAATTACGCCCTAACTATACAAACTCTCTGTAAAAACCTGATTACAGCAAATACAGAGAGAAATATTCGAAATGCTTGTCTAATTGTACAAACGAAAGTACAAAAGCCAGAATACGACAGTAATAATGATTACATTAAATAAATTAAGCCAAGCGAATTTTACAACAACATCCCCTGACTGTTCCCGCGTGCAATTTGGGGGTGAGTGTGAGAAATAGTTTACCATAGTTATGCATGTCAGGGACAACTCACACACACACACAACTTTACAACTAACCTTCGTTCTAGTGTGAGTGTGAACGGGGCCATGTGTTTCTAAATGTTGAAACACAGTTACATTTGGTTCATGTAGTTTGTGTTGGTTTACGTGTGTACTTTCCGGAGAATTGCGGACGAAAATTGGAAATTATGATGCTACCAACTGTCATAACATTTTGCCTAAATCTATTAAAGTGAAACTAGTACGGACAGCTTTATGTGTTTCGAAACAAAGGTTATTTTAAGAATATTAGTTATTTGATTTTGAAGTAATATTTTGTTCGGATACTCCCGGCACCTTCACCATATTTCAATAAATGAAATTCTAATTTTGTATCTACAATTCTACATGTAAATCATTCACAACAAAAAATTTCACTGTATCCATTAAATCAATAAATCGTATTGCAGAATAAACACCGGCAGGTGGTTACTGTCACTACAATATAATTGAATTTGATATTTATTATTTATAGGTGCCTATATAGCTTTTGTGTTTTATTAGATTTAATTTTATACCTCAATATATTAGTTGTTGCAGGCATTAAATTATATTCCACAATACTATAAACCGCTTTAATATGATTTACCTGTAAATAGTTTATTGTAATTCTTTTACTACAATATTTCATGTTTTATAAATAGTATGAATAAAAGCTGGTAAAATATGTTTAAATATTAAATTCTAATTAAGTGGCATGTGTTTACTTGTTTTTAGGTGTAATTGGAAAATTGCTTTTAAAAAAATTGCAAAAGAGTATGTTGCCTACTTACATAATTATACTCGTAAATATCGTGTGATCAAATTTTCAGTTTTGTATTTATAGTTTTGCAGGGAAATTTAGGTTAAGTCGAATCTAAAATTTTGGAACAAATTCAGATGAAAAAAATCACTTGTCGTTTTGTAATTGTGCTTTATGTGATATGTAATATTTTATTAATTTGTAGAAAGCTTATTTATCAAGTGCAAATTCACGAGTTCAAAAAAGCTCTTTATACACATGAGTTTCACATAATTTTTTTCTGCGACGTTATAATCTATAATATTCCGAAATTTTATTTTATTAAGTGTAACGTTTTCAAAATGAATATGGTGTTATGAAAAGTAGGCATCGTTTACTTTTAATATGTAGGTATCACATGCAACTTTTTCGAATTTTTTCCTAATAGAAATATAATAATGAAAGAAGCTGATGAAATAATATAAGAAAAACTAAAATATGATTTTAAATTTGCTTACATGTAAACTTCTCAAGTTCGGTTTAATTAACTGAATCTTCATTCTTTAAATGACGAGTATCAGTGATGATGGTGCACCACAATGCACGTGAATTTTATAAACTGCTCTTTGGAAAGCAGCTTTTTAAATACTATCAAATTTCTTAATATAAATTATTCTAAAAACGGCGCACCTTGCATACACTATAAAACACGCCACTTTGTAATTTATTAATTTTACCCCTGCAAAATATTGTTTACTTTGAAAAATCGAGATATCATGTTGCAACTGAAATACACCAAAGGTGGTAAAGTATGTTAGGAAATTAATATTTTTATTATAAGAGGTACAAATATTGTATTTTAAGTTCTATACTTAGAACTATAGGTCCTTTTTTTAAGAAAGCGAATTTTTAGGTTGAATTTAAAGTCAAATATTTTGAAAAATAAAAAAGATATCAACATGCGGTTTTCAGGATTTCAGAGATAATTTAATTGAGAAATACTGGCTTATCAAAAATCGCTACACGTTCGATTGGTAAATTTTTTTAAATCATTTTTTGAGGCTATTTTTTTAATGGGATAGAATGGAATTTAGTTAGTTTATGTTCACCATTGATTTAAGTGACTTATATCCTCGAAACGGGTTTTTCACTTTTACAAAAATTTGCTCATATTCGTGTATACCGGGTGGCTACGAATCATTTTACAACCCCCACCATTTTGTTACATTTAACTGTATTAATTTGAAATTTGGCATGGTTTGATTGTTGAAAGGAATAATCATTTTGACGTTTAAAACAATCTGATGACACTTCCGGTTTCACCGGAAGGGCCACCTACTAACTTTCAAAAGATTTTAAAACAACCCTGTATATTTTTTCCGTAAGAATTAGATTCTACTTAAAATTACCTTTTTATCGACATATCACATGATGACATTTGCTTTCAAAATGGCAGCAAAATTATTATTGCAAAAACCTATTCAACAATATTAAATTTAATAAAAAATTCGGTATCTTTTAAAATAAGAGGGATATAAAAATTTTCATTAACCAGGGACTAAAAAAATCGACATCAAAAAAATATAAAATTTTTTTGTGGAATTCCGGTAGGTATAAATTTTGAGAAAAAAAAGACGACTTTCTTTCATACCCTGTAGATAGTAACGTACTTCAAAGTAAAAAAATCGGGTCACACTATTGCTTTCGCAATAAAATTATCTCTTGAATCCTGAAAACCTCATGTTGATATCTTTTGTTCTTTTCAAAATATTTGACTTTAAATTCAACCTAAGAATTTGCTTGGTACGTTTCAATTGGCCAGCAGTTTAGATGTTTCTAAAAATAAAACCAGCTGATGGCCAATATTTGGACGTTTCCTGGATATCTAATCATGCGATTTATGGTTTGATTTGTAAAAAAAAAACCTCCCTTGGGAGTAAGAGAAAGAGACAAAGTGTGAGGCAAACATTAAATAAAAATAATTCTAATAAATACTTCTGAAATGGCTATGTACAGCAATTTGCCTTGGTCAGCAATAAGAGTTTACGATGATAATAATATAAAGACATGTACAGAGGACTAGCCAGCGCTTTGCTTAATTAAACTTAATATTTGCGTGATTTGTGAGGGTTTGTAATTAAATTACAAATTACACCTCTTAAGTCTTTTAACAACATTTATAAATCATAACCCAAAATTTGAACATTGTCGCATATTTAAGTACTTACAACTTTAAGAAGTTTTAATATTTGGAAAATAGTTCGTTTAATGCTTGAATAAAAACAAATACGATTTATGTATATCGTGCTAACCTTACAAGAATCTTATTTAGTAATGACCAAAAACTAATTAATTTACTTAGATCCTGTGGCACTCCCTAAAACCCTTCACGTCCTAAACCACTGTTGCTTTCTTTGTAAAACTAATTCTCTATATTGCAAGCCAGTTAATTTCCGTACAAGTCAACTACAAAACCTATATACAGATTGTATTTCATAGATCTCCCCTGTTTTAATGAAGTTGTCCTTCTATCCATATATTTTACGTTTCAGTAATGGTGTTTGCTTACGACAGCCGACAACCTGTCTACTTATGTTTAACTTAGACATTGGAAAGAGCCCAGGCTTACCTGAATTTAATTGTATAATTTTCTTCTCGGGTAACATTTCATTGTAAACATACGATTATTGCTGCGTAGACAAATGTTTTGGTGTTTCGGAGATAACACAAGGGGAAAATTAGTGAACGGAAGGAAACAACTACCTGCGTTGTGTTATTTATGTAGGTGATGTTTTAAAGAATTTAAAAGTTTTTGTATGCAAATTTTAGGCAATTAGCTGCGAAGTTTAATTTCCTTTTTTATAACCATAAAGCAAGAGTTTTTAAATTGTTGTTAATTAAAAACGTAACTGTTTCTAATCTTGGTTTTGTAACTTCGGAAATTGTCCGATTTTCAAATTGTGAAAGTGAAAGATCGTTAATGTAAATTGTAGTGGAAGCGACCAGAAAAACTAACAATTTAATTAGGGTGGGCACAAAAGCTGGGCTCATATTCCCTTTCAGCCATCCATCTGACAACATGGCAGTCTGTGAAGTATAGGAAAAGTTACCAGTTAAGTTTTTGTTCCAGTTCTCATTAATTTTCCTCTCTCTCGCCAGCAAAGAGTCTTTCTATAATCCAAACCAGCAGATGATTTTGATTGGTGGTGCAATGAAACTTAATCCCTCCAGTAAAATGACATACTGTCGCATTTGAATTCGTATTATATGGGGCTCTGTGTGGGTTGACATTGTTGCATTCCCTGATGCACTTGTAAGCTCTCAGCAAATTGCGACGATTGTCAGCAATTTCACGTGCAATCTCATCTAATTTTACCCTAATTTATCATAGGAATTGTTTAATGAGCGAAATATGCGCTGCGTTAAGCTCAAAACAAACCCTTAGGGATTTGTAAAAACTACATGTTGCAACATTTTTTTTACTTCTCGACAGAGACTTATTGTTAACTAGATTATCAGCAAGTGTTTTGTTATTTTTCTATTAACAAACCTTTGTAACTTAAGAAATTTAGTAGCTAAGATAAAAACACAACTTTCTAAATGAAGTAAAGTTGTGCCAAGGGAGTAAATCATTGGATAGGGAACGTCATATGTGGAAGAGTTAACTTTTCAGTTGGATTGGGAATCAAGTGAGCATCAACATCGATATGGAGCAGAAAAAGTAGTCAATGGGAAAGTGAATTTTTAAGCCGCTCGAAATGGTAGTGGTTTACATTCATCCTGAAAAGGGGAACACTCTGCCATCACCGCGCGATAAGAAATCGTGTCGAAGTTGAGAAAACCTTCAAATTAATTCAGGTCGTGTAATGATTCGTAAAAATTCTTCAGTTTGACATTTAAAGAATGACTCTCCGATTGTCGATTTCGCTTCAAAATACTTTCCAGATAATCTACTCAATTACTTTTTTAATCGATTGCAATCGCTAATGTTGATTTTTTGTGCGAATCCGTCTCTCAATTATATATAAGCGTGGAATTGTTAGAACCTTAATGGATTGGAAAAGAATATTTACCAGATTTTTCCCTTAAAAAATTGTATCTACAAGAAGTATGATTAATAATATAGTGCTTTTTAATCCATCAGCTAAGCAAACACTACGTATGATAATAACTAAAGAAAATTACTTTTACTTTTAACTTTCCGACAAAAATATACTACATATTAATGTATGTACATACATCGAAGTAATTGTTAAAACAAATTGAGTGCGTAAAAATTGATTTACATAAAACTAAACAAAAAAGCATTTTTAAATATTTAACAATTACTTAGGGGTCTTTTTATAAATAAACCCAAAGGGATGAAACGAAACTTTAAATTGCGAAAACTTTTTCTAGTTCTTTCAGACATACAACAGCTTCTTGTGCCATTTTACGATTCAGCGGACAGGAACTATTTTTTGTTGTTGTAAAATTTACCGATGCTTGGATATCACTAGAAAGAGGTCTTTAAAATCTATACACGACTTATCCACATATAGTAAACTTCTTCCATTGTTGTTGGTTAAAAGTTCTTTCAGACAGTTTTACTGTTGTTGAAAATATGCATTGTTACAGCAAACATGCACTTTGGCATTATCTGTTTTAATTGTGATGCCACAAGTTTGTATAGTCTGATATGAGGTACCAAGTGTTAACTAGAAAATTCCGGAGGTTTGCTAGCTAGTCAGATAGTGAATTAAGTCTCGTTCTACGGGATATTTTACTTGATAAACTTGTTTTGTGACTTAACGAGTACATGCTTTTAGTTTGTGAGATTCTTTTTAAGTAGTTTTAACTTTGTAAAAAAGAGTGTTGGATTTGGTCCTTTCTTTTGGTTTTTAATAACATAATAATAATAAAGTAAAATAATACAAACTTACTTTATTTGGGTGCCATTTAAGTTTTTTTTATAAATTCAAAAGTAGACAAAGAAAGCTGCACTAGTAAATATAGGTGGTTGAAATGTTCATAGAAATAATAAATTTTTTATTCATTTTCAGAAATTTCAGTCCGATAAAAGTTTATGGTTTGAAATAAAACTTGTTTATCTACTACCAATTCATAATAGCCTTGATTTGACATTAATTTGAGTAAGGTAAGTCAAATTATTACGCAACATGTGTTTTAAAGAAATCATTACCACACTGAAATTTCAACAAGAAAATTCTTTCTTACAAGTATTTACAACACAATTTTTACAATTTAGTATCATTATAGGAAAGTTTATATTTGTAAATGTCTAATTTTATTATAATATAAATTGTTTAATTCTTTAAAATTTGTTATTAACACTGAGTAATGACACTTCATACTCTTAAGTTTGATTTTTTGAAACCTGGAGAATTTTATAATAGCGTATCTACCCAGAAAAAACCCTAATTTCACGTTAGATAACTGAAAAATTTTGTAGTTTTATTTTAGAAAAAATTAGTTTTATATTTTAATAATAAACATAACACGGTCCATGTCCCCGAGTTTTTTTGTCTATAAATTGTTTAATTATTTCAAAATTTATAATTCAAATTAACTGTTGTGTAGCGCTGGCTAGTTTTTTCATAACTTAGGTTAGGTTAATCCAGTACGACAACTTGACAACAACTACTGAGCAATGTCGCTGGAAATAAATTCAAAATTCATTTTTAATTATTTGGACGGTAGTAGATAAAATCTTGTATATTACACGTGGGATATACACTCTTTAACATATTCGTCTGATTACAGAACTCGTCTACGACTCGTTCTGCAATTTTCAGACTCTTATGTTAATGATGTTCATATCCCACTTATAATATAAATAACTATTATATTATAAAGTATTTTACAATACATATACCAGTAATAAATTTCCTATTAAGTTCATAAATCAATACTTCTGAACCTACTTTGGATTTATTTTTCTTTAAAAAAGTATATATTATCTTATATGCGTTACACCCTTATCTAAAAGAAAATATTTATAAAAGAAAATTATTTATAGTAAAAACTAAACTAGAAAAACCCTTATCTCTAGTATTAAAAACTTGAATTAGTTTTCAAATAACCTCTACACTACTATAATATTAACTATACATATTAGCACTGAAATTCCACTTACTTATTTGAAGAAATATGTGCCAGTTAAAAAAGTTATCGGAGCTTGAGCTTAATTTAATACGACAAACTTATCTGATGTGCTATGGACCATGGTTTACTTTTCTCTAACAAAAAACTTAAATTTTGGATTGTGATGTAATTATTGAGCCGGTAGAATTGCACATTAAAAAATATTTCAAGAACATTACAAATATGCTATAGAGATTTTCGTGCACATTTATTTTTTTTCGAAAATAGTACTAACTTATTAATATTAGGTATTTTCGAAAATAAATTGTACCTAAATTTTTATAGTCAATGTTTTTCCACTATACAAATCTACACGATGCTGGCGTCGAAATCTACAACTGTGTACATTTCTATAGAGAACCAACATTCACTTTTATAAATAAGATATAGATGGCGCTGAATACGTCAATGTGTTTTTGTCATATATAAATTATAATTATTATTATTGAAAAAAACAACGCAAAATTAAAAATTCTCATTACTTATACGACTCATGTGGAAGCTAAAAGAACATTCACAAAAATTTGGTGTCGATATCTATAACGGTGTAGATTTCTATAGAGGACAAACTTTCATTTTCATAAGATTTTAATCATCACTGAAAATAGAGATTCTGACGAATGTGAAAATTGGGCCCAAGTGAAGCGAGCGCGCAAGAACACGAGGCAGAATCAATTCCTCCTGTGTAGCATACTCTATTTTTTCTCATACCTGTACAAAAATGGCCACTTCTTTTGCGTGAAACGCGCGAACAAATTATAACAACATAACATTGATATTTTTGTTTGATACTTTGCGATGAGAAAATCACCTTGACAACCATAAAGAAGGTACCTTGTTTATGCTGACAACACAAATAACTCCCGCATATCAGGGAGAGAATGGCTACCCAAGTGAGAAATGTTACCCCCACTCCTTATTTTCCGCGACTACCCTAAAAAGGCGACTTTGTACCCGCATTTCACGCAAATAAAGTGGCCATTTTCGTGCATCAGGTATGAGAAAAAGTGTGTTACTAATATGCAACTCGATGATTCCCACCAGTTGAACAATTAAATAAAAACCAAAATCTAAAATTTCGGCTTCCGTTAACATATTTGTCTTAGATATTATATGTATTAAAAGCCTTAGGTCATTAACAGTGAAGTGATACCTGATACCAAGTGTTGCTATTATTTGCTAATTTATTCTTACTATAAAAATGCACTTCGTATTAAATTAAACCGTGCCCAAAACATACAACGGTTAGAGTAATGATTATTCTTCTCACATGAACCGCCTTTAAATATTTTTTGGATACAGTAAAGAGAACAGCCAATTCTGAAATTTCTTTTGAAAGCATTGAAAACAAAATAGGTCTTTATAGAACTATTTTTTGCAGTTTTTAATAAGCAGACAAAATTTTTAGATTCTTATCCTTTGATACAGATTTCATTATGTCTCAGTAACAAGAATTTTTAAAGAAAAATTTATATTAAAGCTGTGATAAGTTGGCTATGAAACCCTTACAGCTTAATAAAAATCAAGCCATTGTGTCGTGTTACTGGTAGGTCGCTACCGAGCGTCATACCAAATATTTATTTCATTTTGATTATTATACATAAAGCTAGTCAGTAAATCAGTCATTAAGTTAATTATAGTAATTAAGGTCTCAAGGGTGCTGTAGGGATGATAACCCGTGAGGTTGATGGTGTGCTGCCCAAGGGCCTCAAATTATTTCAAATATTTGATCACGATACCTTAGATTATTACAGGATATTGTTTCCTTGAAATTCAGCTAGATACCTTGTAGAAACAACTTTAGGCAAATACTTATATGACATCCATTATAAGGCAATTATAATTTAAAGAATATATTATTATACAATTTAAAAGTATTTTTTGTACATCTGATTATATTAAGATTTTATGCGCGTTTTTCTTATGTAGTATTGTAGTAAAACCACAATTTTATTTTTGTATAAAACTATGCATTGCCATTAATTTTTATCTCGTTATTTAATTACGTAGCCTTTCATTAGCTCGTTGTGTTCGAAATGGCTTTATAAAAACAACACATTGTACAATAACCCCAGTTTCCACTTTCCGAAAAGTAGGTAGGAAAAGCGAATTGAATTAAACAACTTATTAAACACCGACTTCCGTTTTCATAAAAGGGGTTCGTTCAAAAACAATCTTATCGAACGTTTTTCATACAATAGTCACACTGAATTCATAAATGAGCTGTCGAAAAGGGTTTTAATAGGCCACTTATTACTCATAAAAATTTATATAAGCCGACTTTCCGACTTTAAAACTAAGAGATAGAACACGAAACGAGTCCTTAACGTCACTTACAGCTTCGATTTCTCATAAAATATTTATCTATCTGGCAGCGGTGAAATTTATAATTGTACAATAAATTTTTTATTGCTGTTTTTTCTATTGGAATCACAATTTTATTTATGACGACGAATATCACTCTTTGGCAAGCGTCTAAGAATCTAAAATTTTAGGTGATTGTTAAAATAATTAAAGAAATGCCATTTTTAAGCACAGAATATAAAATTAACTGAGGTATAATTTTAACAACTATTGTTATTTTCAAGAGCCGGTAATTTTCAGATAAAACAGTATTCAGCGTTAATTCAGTTTTAGGACTTTGCAAAACCTAGAACTTACTCCATATCTAATTTCTATATTTATACATACATAATATAATGTTTTTCTAAATATCTATCTGAATTTGGTACATTTTCTACAAATAAATAAAAAGGGAGTTTAAAGTTTATTTTTAATAAACATGGCATGATCATATGCCATAAATAAGTATGTATTAAATTTGTGTTTGATACCAAATAAAATGTTTTCCTTCATAAAATTGTCTTTTATAATAAGAACTATCCAAATTATACTTCCTCCATTGGACATGGACATCGAAACCAATTATAGTTTTGTCTATTTCTATAATAGCTTTATATCCTGATATACTAAATTATTATCAATAAAATATAGTTAATATTGTTATAAACATGCGACGTAAATCATTCAAATCATAATATGAATTCATGTGTAAAGAGAGATAAACAAAACAAAATCAGTATTAATTTGAAAATACAATGCATTATGGAATTCATCCGGATGCAAATCTAATTATTTGTTACTTTTCTGACAGTTACATTCCAAATAAATTATTACCTTTATTAACTTGGAATATATGAGGAACCGTAAATTATAATGCAGATTTTAAATTTATAAAATGGAAATGAATAATTCTTTTCCTGGTTACCATTCGCGCATGGCAGACAATTTAAAAACGTCCAGATAGTTTGTTATTTATGCAGAAAGTAAACAGACTTAATTTACACGACTACCATAATTTGTACCACATTGCATTGAATTGTATCCTACTTTATTATGTAACCAGTACGTAAAAATGTCCATATATTTCTTTTATTGATTTCTTTTTAATAATATTTGTCGAATTTGGAAGACTATTTAATTCATTTGTCATTTAATGTTCATTAACGAATGAAAAAACTTAATTTTAGTCATTTCTATACTTACAAAATATCTGATGTGCCCAACACATGACTTTCTTATACTTACGGATAGTATCACAATAATTACTTTTCCTAAATAAATTAAGTTACATTTCGTGTAAAAATTTTGAAGGTTTCCAGCAATTTTCAAATAGTCTCTGTCGCACTTATTGCAATACGCATAAATCTGTCCTTATTCCACTCATTATAACCGAATTTTACGACAAAAATGTGTTTTATTTTAGATTTTTGACCTATTACTCACTTAAAAAAATCTCCCGGTATGAATTTACATTTATTTATTCATTATTATTGTTTTCGGTGCCATAGAAACCAGTAAAATAAAAAAAACTAATGGTCCGTTCCTTCTGGGATTCGAACCCGGGACCTTTCGTTTGGCAGCCATATAATGAAACACATGGTCTACCTCGACCATCGAATTCAACTATCAAAGCGCGTTATGAGAAATATAAAGTGTTTTAAGAATATCTAGTTTTTTTGAATTTTTTTTGACGGAATTTCAAAAAAATCTTCAAACAAAATTTGTTCAAAATTCAATTCTAAATCAATGTTAAAGAATAAAAAAATCTCATAAATTGTTTATTTTTCAAGATATTCCTAAAAAACCTAAAAATGTCTTCAGGTAACTGTCACTTGTTTTTGTGCTAGATGAAAAACATTGAATGTGGCACCCACAAATTTGTTCAAACTCTTAAATATGAAATTTGAATCAAATCCGATAAGTCGTTTTTGAGTTATGGTGGATACAGACAGACATACACACAGACAGACAGACAGACAGACAGACAGACAGACAGACATCATGGCGAAAATGGTCAAAATGGATTCAGGGGCCCTCAAAACGTGTAAATCTATCAAAATCTCGAAGTCTAAAAAAATCACGATTACTATACTTCCTTATACTGCGTATAAGAAAGTAAAAATCTCCCGTTATGAAATTACATTTTTCTACAAACGTTAGTAAAAATTGAATTTTCTACACGGCCCGCTGCAATTAAAAGTGTCATATTAAATTGAAAACGCGTTAAAAGTAAATCACGTGATTTACTTTTAACACCAGTGTTAAAAGTAAAATGTGAGGTTAGGTTATATGACTTAACATTGCCTTTATTATCAAGTAATGAGCCCAAGCGTGGAAAACTGGAAGACTTACATGTTTTGGAATGTTCTTCTATTGGATTTGCGTTGGAACTCATCTTTAGTTTAATTATTTTTGAGGTGATTACTTTTTTGACAAGCATGTCACATTTAAGATTTTTCCGTAAATGTCACAGACCACAGACTACTATTTTTTTAGGTAATTTTTGGAATTTTTAATAAGATTTTGAAATGCATTTTTCTGTGTTTGTAGAAAAAATAGTGTATGATTTACGTGTTAAAAGTGATTTTATTTTGTTCGTAGGGTTGCTCCACTCGCTGCGCTCGTTCCGCAATCTTCCCCACTCTCAAAATAAAATCTTACTTTTAACACTTGTATCATAAATAACTATTATTTATTCATTATTATCGTTTTCGGTACCATAGAAACCAGTAAAATAAAAAAAAAACTAATGGACCGGTCCTTCTGGGATTCGAACCCGGGACCCTCTGTTTGGCAGCCATATAATGAAACACATGGTCTACCTCGACCATCGGATTCAACTATCAACGCGCGCTATGAGAAATATAAAGTGTTTTAAGAATATCTAGTTTTTTTGAAATTTTTTTGACGGAATTTCAAAAAAAAGTTCAAACAAAATTTGTTCAAAATTCAATTCTAAATCAATGTTAAAGAATAAAAAAATCTCATAAATTGTAAATTTTTCAAGATATTCTTAAAAAACCTAAAAATGTCATCAGGTAACTGTCACTTGTTTTGGTGCTAGATAAAAAACATTGAATGTGGCACCCACAATTTTGTTCAAACTCTTAAATATGAAATTTGAATCAAATCCAATAAGTCGTTTTTGAGTTATGGTGGATACAGACAGACAGACAGACAGACACACACACAGACAGACAGACATCATGGCGAAAATGGTCAAAATGGATTCAGGGGCCCTCAAAACGTGTAAATCCATCAAAATCTCGAAGTCGAAAAAAATCACGATTACAATACTTCCTTATACTACGTATAAGAAAGTAAAAAATTGCAGCGGATATTGTACATACTAGTCTTTTTTGTGATAATTTTAAACAAATGATTGTGTGGGACGTTTTCTGACACTTATGACACCGAATATTATTTATTGTTGTTGTTGTTACAGTAAAAATCATGAATGGTTCAATCGATAAATTATTTAATTTGCATAAAACGGGTTTGAGGGATTTGATTCATTAAATAGTCCTCCAAATACGATTCGTAGTCAATGTTATGCAAATCATTATTGTGGTGGTGTCACTCATGTCAACTGCGCTTTCGAATTCGACTCGTGCAACCACTCGTCAAATGCATATGCCAGCGCTGTTGACATTCGTAACACCATGACAAAAATAATCGGCATAACATTGACTACTAGTCGTATTATAACTGAAAATTTGTGTCAATTTTTCAAGCGCTTTTTGGTACATTATGCTTTTTCTGGTATAGCCTAAAAATTGTTTACTTCGATCTAGTTACCTCGTTTAGGTGTTCGAACATAGATTTTGACTATTTCTTTCTGATAATAATTGTTTAATTGTTTCTAGGTACACGAACTGGGTTGAAAGTGTGGTAATTATTTAACACCGGCGCCTCCGCCAAAATTTAGAGGACAGTAACATTTTATTTATTTGGATTAGAAGCAAATACTGAACGAATAAATCATCACTAAATACAATTTTTGGAAAAGGAATCATTTTTACTTACTCATATGATGTATAAGAAAATATTGAAATCCTGATTTTTCTCGACTTTATACGGTATGAAGGTCCGTGAATCCATTTTGACTATTTTCGTCATGATCTGAACAAAATTGTGCGTCACACATAAAATTTTTTTATTTAGTACCAACCACCTGAAAACATTCTTAGATTATCTTGAAAAGAAAACAAATTAGGAGATTTTATATTCTTTAACGCTTCGTCAGGATTTCACCAAAAGTAACGCCATGAATGAAAATAGAAGCGACTTTTTGATAAATTTTCGAAAAAACTGTAATTTTAAAATTTCTGATATTTTCAGGAGTTAGGACATTTGATCTTTGAATAACGAGTTCCTAAAAATAGGTTGTTGACATTTTATTCCAAAAGTTATTTCAAACAAATTGATTTATTTTTAATACCTAAGAGTAATATTTTTCGAATTCGGAAGAAAATTTGTAAGTATATATTTTTTATTATGCTTTTTCTGGTATAAACTAAAAATCGATTAGTTCGATCTAGTTATCTCAGTTTAGCTTTTTAGACATGAATTTTGACTACTTCTTTCTGAGTATTTGTATAATTAAATGTTACAAATTACAATTTATAAGTAAAATATTTATAATATTTTTTTCTACTGCCATAAGTGTTATGAAAGAGCAGCAATTTAGAGTAGGTATCAAAACTCGTAGAAATATTTAATAACTTAAGAACATGCTTTTCCCTAAAATTAAGTTTATATTTTCTGAAACAGTTTTCAAAGTTTCCCCACGAAAGCATACAGATGTTTTATAGCTCACTTTTAACGTAGGTACATCTGACTTGGAAGTATTATGTTGTGTTTCATTTATATTGTCTTTACTATCCTAATATTTAGGTAGTGGGATAAATATTTGTCTTTCTTGAAACCCAAATGAAATTTTTTATAGCTTGTTGTAGTCATTTTTTTGTATACTAAAAATATTTGTAAATAAGTGAATGACATCCATATAAACAACATATCAGTTTCAGAAACCCTGCGATTTTCCGCTAATGATCCCATGGATTTTGGAAAATTCTAAATCGAAAATTACAAAATTAATATCTTAATTTTACCACAACGTAATAGTTTTTTGGAATCAAGCTATTGGTTTGTATGCCATATTGGCAATTCAATGTCATCATGAAATCTATCGTATAGGTTCATAGTTCCGAAAATTTTACCCACAACTCTATAAATTATTATACAAGAAATTAACGCAAAAGTTAAATGGAAACGTAGAAAATAGTTATTTCTGTAACAAGTGCAAAAATTTTGTTTTTCACGAGTAAAAAAACACATTTGCACGAGCTGCACACACTATCCTGCAAATTATCAAAACCTACGTCCGCATACCACATCCAAAAATAAAAAAATTCTTCGGTTAACTTCGCATATTCTAGTATGTATTTTTTAATATAGTTACCTTAATTGCTATTTGCTGTATTTTAATAACGCCCCACAAAATATTTAAGGTAATGAGAATAAAGCTGTGTATTTTATGTAAAATAAAACGAAACCAATTATTCGGTTTTTAAACGTTTTCTAACTAAAGCAATTTTCAAAAATCAATACTCCTGCATATTCATTCCAAAGAAAATTTAAATAGCATTACTAATTAGTTGAACGCATACTAAATTAGTTTAACCAAGTCAGAGTTTATATTCAGACTATTAAACACTGCATGCAGTTAACATTTATTATAAATCATGCAACACTTAAAAGAAAATAGAAAAAGATGTGGTTTCACTTAAGAACATTAAGAATCACATGGAATAATAATATCGAGAAATTTAAGCTGGAATTTGCTACTGCAAATTTTCCTCTTTATTATCCCGTTTTATCCATAATAATAAATAACTTAATATAAATTTCATTATTTTCTTTGGCACGATTCCTAATTGAAAGTGTACTCAAACCAGGTGGTGGCTGTGCAGCGGGAAATGGAATTCAGTTGTATGGGAATACCCCAGAGTTTACTCAATCATTGTTTAAACTTTAATAGGTTCGTGATGTTGTCCGATTTTGCTGTGCGCACTCTTTTTAGTGCGCCAGTATATCAGAGCAATGCTGGACATACGTGATGCACAAGCACTTAGGTTTTCCTTTTCGCTGACCACCAAATCCATCAGCGTCACTTCGATCAGCCACGTTTTTCCAACAGACCGGAGAAAATTACACCCGTTTGAAGTAATATTACCGGCTCTAGATTGAAAGTAAACATAGTTTCCGATTGATACAAGACGGATCTGATATTCGGTGAATCAATGGATACACAGTCTGAACGTAACGTTTAATTAAATTGCAATAGTTTTTCAGGGGTGTTTTCATTGTGTAATCGGGTTTACCGGTTTGTTTAGTACGTAGTTGAAATTTACATTTCAATTATCCCTTTTCGTGCTTGGTTGGACGAAAATTATTGTATGTTACATACTTACATGCATGGATTTGTTAAATTTGTGTAAGTACATAACTCTGCGATTTGTGGACGTACCTAAAACAAACACAAGAAAAATTGGATTAGATTAGAAATCTTTAATTTAAATCTCAAACAAATTGCAGTTATATCGATTAAGAAACGCACAAATGGCTCCATAGTTAATGGCAAAAATTTAAATAATCGTTAAGAGATTAAAATGTAACAAGTCAAACAGCTATCGATTTGAAACCATCACGCTAGAAAGATTTATGTAGTGAAACAAATAGACTGGCAGACTATTTTAAAGAAATAAAACATCAGAATAAACTTGACATCGATTAAGTTAAGTAATCTGCTGTTGATTTAAGAGATACAAGTTAATGTAAATAATTGAATTAGGGAAGTGATTTTTAAAAATAAAACAACAAAAAATGTGTAGAAATCAATCAAATAAGTAATACTCGTATCAGTACTTTTATTCATAACTGAAGTTGACAAAGATGGATGTTGTTTATATAGTAATCAGAATCATTTAGATAAAAAGTTTAGGGAAATTAATTGTTGAGTATAGAGGATTTCACGAATGGTACAAAGATAAGTACCGGATTTATTCTGATGAGTGGCAAAAAATTAATCAAATAATTGATATCAACAAGACAACAGGAGACAATCATGAATATTATTTTTCAGTAAATCGTAGCTCGATCTCATTGATAACTTAGAAAGTATAAAGAAAACTGTACCATTATACACAAATAAATTTCATGCGCCAACGAAATCAAATACGAATTTTGCATTGAAAATCGGTATACATATTATCTATGTGGAGTCAAAATTGACAACTGAACACCTTTTTATAACTTTTTTCGATATATCACCAAAGCGAGATCGCAGAAGGTGGAAATTAGAACTGACATTTGCGTTGAACAGGTACCTGAAAAGATGCATCTTATAATATTGTAATAGTGCGCACAAATTTAAATCTCTCTACTCCTAGATAGATTGATTTTATAAAGAGGTGCAAAAAAAATACTGCTTATATTTGGTTGGGCCTGAAATAAAAGATAAAATTTTACAATATCAAAAATCAAACTCTTAACATGCAACGATGTGAACAATGTAAATCTTTGAAAAAATTTCCGAGGGTCTAGATCTAGATTTTTGTTCAATAACTTTATTGATAACAGAGAATAGTATTAAAATATACTCGGCATTTCGAGAATGTGCTTCCCTGACTTTCAGAACTAACAACCTGAAATCTCTTTTTTTTCATGGACGGTTGATGTCAGAATGGTCTTAGTCTAGTCGGTCCAGAATGGTCGCAAATGGCAGGAAATGATATGCAAATTAGTTTAACAAGCGTTTTTATGTAACATTTAGACACTTCCGCTATGAGCGAGAGTTCAAAATTGCGAGAAATTAAAATTTTGAAAGTTTGTTGTTATACAAAGACAAATTGAGTTGCCTGTGAACTAGAGCAAGGTTATAAATATGATCAGATAACAAGTAAACAGCTTGTTTTAACCTTCCAAAATATGCTTCGATTCTTTCTTAGCGCGCCTTACACAACTTATAAATACCTTCTATTAAAATGACCAGTCCAAGCATATTGATTATCCACACATTTTAGGTCCAGTCGTTTTTTGTTCTATGATTATGTAGACCACAATATTTAAATAAACTTGTTCTTTCTCATACAGGCGTAATTAATTTTAAGGACTGAAAACCGTTGTATTATCCTTGGAACGGTTCCTACGAGTGAACGCCTGCTGCTGATGGTCTAGTTAGTCATAAGTGAAAAAGGATTACATATAGAATAAAATAATAAGGGTTTAAAGACGTTTACGCTGTTCAGGTACCGCATGAGTTCCTAAATGAGTCAAATTATAATTTCCAAAGTTTATTTTTACACACAGACAAATTGCGTAGGTATGAGTAAAAATTTTTGTATTTTAATTTGTTGTTCCTTGTGATCAATAGCATCACAGAAGAAAAATTCTCTTATATTTACATAGATTTTTTGACTTTCAGAACAACTTTTCCTGAAATTTTTAGGTAACAATATGTTTAGCCTACGCATAGATATTATTAGTGTAACTTGAAATACATTACGGAGACAAAGAACAAAATATATTCCGGAACTTAGCCAGATATTTACTTTTTATGTGGTCATCTGGTTATTAGTTTAACTCCACTTCATCATGGAACCTTATGTCCTGAAAGTAGGAAGAGCAAAGTCAGCAGAATCATAAATTGACACATGGACAATTAAAAGCTCATTAAAGGCTAATTAAGTGCCCTAATTAGAAATGAAATGGTCCGGCCATTTTTTCAAATAGGTGTTCTGCTACCTTAAAGTTAAGTCAGCAGAACATGAGGGAAAAAATTGTTTAAACAATAAAATTGGTTTTTTGTTTAGACAGTAATTAAAGGCTCTTTAAAGGCTTTCGGACTTCTCTGATTAGAATTAAATGCTCTTCGCATTTCTAATGAAAATGAGCAATTTCGCGACTTGGACAAAAAGTTGGCAGAATATTAACAAATTGTTTAAACAATATAATAGCTTTTTTGTTCAAATAGTAATTAAAGACTCTTTAAAAACTTTCGGACTGCTCTGATAAGAAAAAAAATGCTCCAGCCATTTTTTCAAAGATTGATGTTCTGCTACCTTAAAGATATTAAGTCAGCAGAACATGAACAAAAAAATTGTTTAAATAATAAAATAGCTTTCTTGTTTAGACACTAATTAAAGGCTCATTAAAGGCTATCGGACTGTTCTGATTAGAAATTAAATGCTCTTCGTATTTCTAGAGAAAATGAACAATTACTGTCTAAACAAAAAAGTCGCGAAATTGTTCATTTTCACTAGAAATACGAAGAGCATTTAATTTCTAATCAGAACAGTCCGATAGCCTTTAATGAGCCTTTAATTAGTGTTTAAACAAAAAAGCTATTTTATTATTTAAACAATTTTTTTGTCCATGTTCTGCCAACTTTTTGTTCAAGTTGCGAAATTGTTGATTTTCACGAGAAATACGAAGTGCATTTAATTTATCATCAGAGCAGTCCGAAAGCCTTTAATAAGCCTTTATTAATTGTCTAAACAAAAAAGCTATTTTATTGTTTAAACAATTTTTTTGTTCATGTTCTGCTGACTTAACAACTTTAAGGTAGCAAAACATCAATTTTTGAAAAAAGGGCTGGAGCATTTATTTTCTAATCAGAGCAGTCCTAAAGCCTTTAAAGAGCCTTTAATTACTATCTAAACAAAAAAGCTATTATGTATATTGTTTTAAAAAAATTTTTGTTAATGTTCTGCCAACTTTTTGACCAAGTCGCGAAATTGCTCATTTTCACTAGAAATGCGAAGAGTATTTAATTTCTAATCAGAGCAGTCCGAAAGCCTTTAAAGAGCCTTTAATTACTGTCTAAACAAAAAACCAATTTTATTGTTTAAACAATTTTTTCGCTCATGTTCTGCTGACTTAACTTTACGGTGGCAGAACATCAATTTTTGAAAATATAGCCGCACAGTGGTCGGAATCGCGAAAAAACTGGCCAAAACTGGGAAAAGGTTCCAAAATCAGCCAAATGTTGGATACCTAAGTTTTTGAGGTCCCTGAATACGAATATGGAATCGAAATGTCAAAATTCAAAATGGCGGATTCAAAATGGCCGACAAATTGTATGAAATTTTTTTTAGATTTAAGCGAAATTTGGAATACAAGTTTTTGAGGTCGCTGAATACGAATGTGGAGTCGAAATTTCAAAAGTCAAAATGGCGGACTCAAAATCTTTTTCATATCATTTTTTGTGTTTTCGACAATTTGGAAATGTTTTTTTTCACTTTTAGAAAAATTGTCTTCTAATATTTGAATCTGGGCATCGAGATCTAATTGTAAATGTCCTTGAAGAATTCCAAATATTTTCTCTTTCGTACAGGTTACTTCGTAAGTGCCTAATCCTGTGACATTTATGAAAAAAGTTCTTTAGATTACTATAGCTAAAGGTGCAAAAATGTGCAGCATTTCTTTGGAAATTTTCAATATTTGCACCATTAACTGTGCACTGCATTTGAGAACAGAGCAGGATCTCTTGGGATCACAACTTTTTCGATAATTAATGATAAATGTGTTTGTAGTTGTTTTAGAGAACTGTTTACCGCGACTTAAAATATATTTAAAACGTTTATAAATGAAACTAATATGCATAGCAGTATTCCACATACATCCAGGAATACTCTCCATTTCACAAAATTAAAAACGCACGCTCCAGTGAAAAATAATCGCAATATGAATACCGCGCAAATTTTTTGAGCAAAGAAATGCAACGATATCAGCGACACGTTTGGACTGTTGCAGCGAAGCAGATACAGAACACAGCTCTCTATCTTTTTGTCAAACTATGCATTAGGTCCTTCTCTTCGTGAGTTCTTATTTCTACAACATTTCAACGACTTTTTTTTTTTTAGTTTTGGCCAGCTTTTTCGCGGTTCCGACCACTGTGAGCCGGAGCGTTTAATTTCTAATTGGGGCACTTAATTAGCCTTTAATGAGCCATGTGTCAATTTATGATTCTGCTGACTTTGCTCTTCCTACTTTCAGGACATATAGAACCTCGCAAAGAACACAATTCGTTTTTAATTAAAAACAAAGCTCAAAAAATTTATCGTATGCAAACTTCCGCAATACCGGAAGAATGCAAGTCTTAAGTACTTATTGTTCTATTCTTTATATCGTCCTCTTTCATTTCGGAAACAGAATAGTTTCAGGTTTTCAGATCTGAACATCATTGAAACTCACACGCGAAAAGCGGAGTTCAAAAATTCAGACTTGCACAATTTTTTGCAAGTTGAAACCTGAAATCCCGGAGCAAATTTTATAAAAAATAAATAAAAAATGAGATCAAAAATTGACATCATTAGATATCATATCAGTAATATTCTGATCCTCGCGAGGATTTTTTTTATCTCCTGATGCATGTGATGTGATACGAGTAATCGCATTTTTATTCAAATATCTTGTTAAGGTACCGAATTGGTAAAAGTTGTTTTTAAACTATGGCTTATATTTAACAATACATATATTGAAATTCTGGCCCTAAGAATTTTTTAATTAATGTATGTCTTCCCAAAAAATATGGTTGAAACATGAATCAAATCCCAGTTTTTTCAAAAACTTAGTTCCTTGTACGAAAAATTATATCTGTAAATTATTTCAGCTTATCTCATAAGACTATATTAGAGCACAAAGTTGTAAGAACCTATTCAATTTCAAAAATTATCTTTATTATATAATTCATGTAGGAACTTTAAACATTCGCATTATTTTCAGTAAAATCAAATTGCAAGCAACCATAGTGTTTATTCTTAATTTTGACCTTTATAATCAGGCCTGTTTAACTATAACTTAAAGCTCAAAAACTAATACTTTACCAACACAAATCAATAATTTACATTCGTGACCGAGAGTTAGTTGATCACACTTAAACTTTACAATACCGAAACAAATGTTTCCAAGAGATTTAATCTAAGGATAAAGCAGCACTTATATTGTACAATGCGGCCCAGTAATAGCAACATTTTCGTTCAATTCAGGTTGTAATTAATCAGTTTGATTGCTGAAATAAAGTAAAATATATAGGTAACTGAAGAAATTGCGCTTTTCGTATAATTTTAATCAATAGAGAATAACAAATGATTAATAATTTAAAATGGATTAAATTACCAGTTGTATACAGATTAAATTTATATTATAAATGAAATTTAATATTTTTTCAATTCTTAAAGATGTACAATGATGAATATAACATAAGCTACTCTATTTTTAGTATAGTAAAGCTTAACGTTATAGTAACTGATTTCCATACACAAGTAGTAAGTAAAACTATATTAAAATTCATGTCGAAGAAAAATAAAATTCTATGAATCTATTTGAATAATATTTTTATTGCGTTATTTTTATAGAACCAGTTGATGGAATCTATCAAACTTAGGAGTAAACTCAATAAAACTATACGGAGCAAACTGCAATTTTATTTGTTTTCCATCACTGAAAAATTTTGAAATAAATTATTGAAAAAACTTTTAATGTTTCCAATGATAAGCTCTGCTATATTTTATCAATAATATTACTAAATTACATACAAGCCAGCTAATTCAATCCACAAGGCAATTCTTTTAAAATTGATTAAATTCGTCGTTATTGAAAAATTCAAAAACCGTCACATATTTTCCTGTTTAAATTAAAATGAAACCCTTTGTAACATCATAACCTACATCAGAGGATATATGTTATTTTTTTCGGACTTGATTTATTTTAATCAAGCTATGTAGTATGTACCTACACATGATTTACAATTTGTTGCTTTGGTAGTTTGGTGCACATCCGCATGCAAAAATAATTAAATTATAAAATTAAAACCTAAAATATATGAAACAAATGTAACATTCCCGAGTTCATGTTAGTTAAGTGGCTAGAATCAGCAACAATATCATGACGTATTAAAATTGTTATGCGAGTGGACAAAGTCACGTGAAGTGGATTGAACTATGTGAACAATTGAAATGTGGTTTGTCAACAAGGGAATACCGAAAATTATGTAGATAATTCAATGAGTCAACCGCAACGTAAAATTTTGAAATTGATTTTAACGTTGTCATCAAATCATAATTAGCCAGCCATACTGTCAGTTACAATTTCATTTACGCCAGTCACACTACAGTTTTTATTAAATTCATTGATTTTAGATTTAGTATATTAAATAGTGCTTAATAAGGGGCATTTTGTTTTAATTGTTTTCTAGATACATAAACTGGGTTGAAACTGTGGTAATTGTTTAACACTGGCGCCTCCGCCAAAATTTATAAAATGGTAAGAGTTAATTTATTTCTGTCTGGAAGCAAAACAGTGAACGATTGGAATACTAGACCATCACTAATATATTTTTAGGAAAAAGGCATTTTATTTCATTGTTTTCTAGACCAATAAAATGGTGCTTACGGAACAAGATACATACCACTATGGAAAAATATCTGGAAAAATGTTGAAAACATTATCAAAATGATGAGAATTTACATTCACCCTTCATTTGGGTGGTTTTATTGCCCTAGGGCAAATAAGAAATATTAATGACCTGAATTGTACCCTGCTATTATGACAACTATAATACACAACTGGTAAGAACCATTTACTTGTAAGATATTTTGATATTAATGAAGCACGAAGCAAGTTGTTAAAAAAGTTTATTTAAACAAATGGTATTCTCCTAGATATTTAATAATTAAATATGTAAAAAGTTATTCGTCCAGGCAGCTATCTATTATTTACCTAAAACACAGCAGCTATATTTCTAAAATGATTATGTGTCTGCGATATACATATACAAGTAATTGTACCTTTAAAAGTATTTATAAATATTAATTGTACCATATGATCAAAAATTATTCAGATAAAGGGTGGCCATGGCGAATAGATAATTAATAAAAAAAAAATAGAAAATAAACCCGTAGTTTAATAACTAAGTCTTATTTGACAAGCTGATTAGCTTACAAACCTATATAATTTCAACTACTGACGATGAATCAAACATGCAAGGTAAATTCAGAATTCCAAAGCCACCCTTTATCTAAATAATTTTTGATCATATGGTATATTATTATATGAGCGATTATGATAGTCATTATTCACGAAAATAGTGTTTGAACCCACGAGCCGTAGGCAAGTAGCGCAATTCATTTGAGTGAATAATGGCCATAATTGCGAATGTAATACTATGCTTTTTCCACACCTATTAAAGAAATAAATTAGACTCAAATTTGATAATTTTTTGACACTTATTTAATTATACTGTCAAGCAGTCAAGCTAGTCGATTGTCAAGTGCAGAAACACTTGATGGGGGGCGATTTAAAATATCATTGGTTCAGCGACATTGAATTATGAATTTGTGATTGGCAGGATACACAGTGAATAATGAAAATAATTCACTGTAGTCAATTATAGACACGATCATCCACGAAAAAAATACGAATAATTGACATATAATTAAACAGGTTTGGAAAACGAATATAATCTGCTTGAATAAAGTTTTTAAACTGATGGCATAAACGTAAAATAAATAAGTAACACTATTAAAAAATATCATTTCATGGCACATAACGCTAAACAATGACTCATTTAATAATGGTGTAATGTGGAGTCATTTCTGTACTCTGCTTTATTCTAATTCAATGACAAAGTATTTATATGCTTTAATTTCTAGTTATTAATAAATTTTTCATGTTATTGTTTTGCGAATTTAAGTGGTAGGCTTTGGAACAAAAAAAATGCAATTAGCCCTATATTCGCAAAACGACTTGTGATAACAATAGATATCGATCTGCGGTTTTCACTAATATTTTCGATATTTTATACTAATTTTAATAACGTTAAAAAATATTTTTGTGCCTCAGGTTGGCATTAGTCATTTTGCATTCGTATAAATCGGCTGGAAACTCATGTTTTGCCGGGCTAGACCGGCAAAAACTAGGCATTTTTAGTTTATCGATTGGCATCATTGAAATCATATAGAAAATTTGTATTTTCCATAGAAACGGATTATTATTTCTGTTATTCGGCTACTACTGTCAGTGTCAATTTTAAGTATCGCGTGTTACCAATAAAAAAAATCCCTAATACCAAATATTTAAACAAATATTTTGTAAATTTTATTTATATAAATAACACAAAAAATAGTGTGTATTACACGCCTAGAAACTGTTTTGCGAGTACTCGTAGGCCTCGGCCTACGGCCTCTGCTCGCAAACCCTACTCGCACTCGCAAAACTCTTGTTTCAAGGCTAGCAATACAAATAACTATTATGAGTCTATTTAAATTTTTCAAGAAAAATCGATAAAATTAATAAGTTTCAAAAAACGCCACCTAGCAACAAATATATGAATCAAAACAACTTCTCATATCGAACATCGTTTGAAGCAAGAAAAGTTCTTTCAAACGATACTAAGTTTGCCAAATTCTATAAAGTTAAACAGAAGTTATAAGCATTTTCGTACAGAAGAATTCACCCTCTCTTCCCACCCTTATTTAATGAGCTAGAGCAAAAAGTGTTAGTCCAAAATTGTGTATATTTGTTTCAGCTTTCCAATAAAGTTATTTTTGAGGGCTAATTGCATTTTTTTTGTTAAAAAGCCTACCACTTAAATTCGCAAAACGATTTATGATAACAATAATACGTGTTGTGTATCGTGTAAAAACTATTTTGTCCATATTTCCTGAACGAAAAAAGATATGGATCTGCGGTTTTCACTAATATTTTTGATATTTTATACTAATTTCAATAATGTTAAAAAACATATATGACTCCATTTAAATTTTTCAAGAAAAATCGATAAAATTAATAAGTTTTCAAAAAGCGCCACCTAACAACAAATATATGAATCAAAACAACTTCTCTTATCGAACATCGGTTGAAGCAAGAAAAGTTCTTTCAAACGATACTACGTTTGCAAAATTCTATAAAGTTAAACAGAAGTTATAAGCATTTTCGTACAGAAGAATTCACCCTCTTCTCCCACCCTTATTTAATGAGCTAGAGCAAAAAGTGTTAAACCAAAATTGTGTATAATTGTTTCAGCTTTCCAATAAAGTTATATTTGAGTTACATTAATTGCCTATAATTTGGAGAAAATCATGATTTTATCATTTTCCATGGCAGGTACGCCCCCTAGCGGCGAAGCTAGAAACTTGAAAATAATTTCCAGCGATTTCTTTTGGCCACTTTTACTATAAATATTTTTTTCCGAAGGCTGTACGATAACTAGTTTCTGAGATACAGCCGGCGACCATTCTTAGTTGTACACCCTGTACAGGGTGGGCAAAATTCGATGTTTTTATAGGCTAACTTTTAAACCATAACAGATATTGAAAATCTGACCGCGCATCGTCGAGCTCTTTTTTTGAGAAACCCTTGACGGTGAAGTCAAATTTTAGCGATCGTCGTTTGTTTTCGAGTTATGGCCGAAAATTCGATTTTTTCAAATTTCGATTTGAATCTATATTTCGGTTGTTTGTGAATTTAGAGAAATGGCGTTTGCACGTTCTTAAGGCACCTTTTTTATGCGAATGCAATGGCGTTAACAGATTTTGAAAATGTCTTTTTATTTTTAGGTTATGACATAAATTTTTATTTTTTTATATGGAAGTCATAGTGGGCTGTCACTTTATTGAAAAGAGCATTTTTTTCTCTTTTCAAATATATAATATGTAGGGGCTATTCCTTCAATTTCTTCTTGAAAAATAAAAAAAAATAAAAAAAAATCTTATAATAAAAATGAAAATACAACAAACAACATACATATAAACACGACACTATCTAAAATTAATATCTATATAAAACAACTCAAAAGTTCAAAATTACGTCTATTAACTGTAATACACTTTTCATGACACTTCTGTGCGCATTCGAAATGTAAATATTTGACACGGAGTTAAGGCATTGCGTAAACTTGGCTTTGAGTTCTTCTGTATTTCTACTTTTAGTTTTATATGAATTATCTTTAATATGTCCCCAAAGGTGTCAAATCAGGCGACCTTGGTGGTCATCTAACTGGCCCATTGGTAACAAACCAATTATATCTGAATTTTGAGTTAAGTAATTTTCTAGCTGATCTCGTATTATGAGGTGGTGCACCATCGTGTTGTAAGAAGAACTGACTTCTATCGCAGAACGATAAATTGTCCAAATATTCATCAACAATTTTCTCATTCAAATATTGGTAGTACCGTTCACCAGTTAGATTTCCCTCATAAATCTTATTTGCCAAAACTTGATTTTTTATTAAGGCACACCAAACACTAAAACCAAACCAACCCTGATTTTGGATCTCAATGGCGCGCCGAGGTTCTCATCATGACATTCGTCTACTGCGATAAATATGCGAAATACATATTATTAATTCCAAAAATTTAGATTTTTTGATTTTTTAAGAAGAAATTGAAGGAATAGACTCTACATATTATATATATTTGAAAAGAGAAAAAAATGCTCTTTTCAATAAAGTGACAGCCCACTATGACTTCCATATAAAAAAATAAAAATGTATGTCATAACCTAAAAATAAAAAAACATTTTCAAAATCTGTTAACGCCATTGCATTCTCCTCAAAAAAGTGCCTTAAAAACGTGCAAACGCCATTTCTGTAAATTCACAAACAACCGAAATATAGACAAAAATCAAAATCTCAAGAAATCGAATTTTCGTCCATAACTCGAAAACAAACGACGATCGCTAAATTTTGACTTCGCCATCAAGGGTTTGTCAAAAAAAGAGCTCGACGATGCGCGGTCAGATTTTCAATATCTCTTATGGTTTAAAAGTTACCCTATAAAAACATCGAATTTTGCCCACCCTGTACACACCTACTGAGAGAAAAACCCCTAAATGTCCATCAAGCTCGGCAAATTGAAGAATTTTGGTCATCATTGCGTCTAAAGGTTAATGAAAATGGTTGAGAGGCCCAAATAAACAGCAATAATTTTATTGTGGGCACGAATTTTTAGAAAAATTCGGGATTTTGACTCGAATATCGTCCAAAGGAAGACAAGTCTTAGCCAGATTGCGTGCCATTGAGGACCATGGTCCACTATCACTTTTGTAGATTCATTTTCATGTTGATAAAAGTTATAAAATTAACCATTAATGTTTAAGTTTGAATAATGTTTCATTATTATTAAGCCTGTTGATTTTTTTTCTCAAAACATTAACATACGTTATTTTCGAGATGAATGAATTAAATAAAAGTTAACTTAATAAAAATTAACAAATTCTATTGAATTTAACAAACAGAAAACGTTCTCAGAGTAAAGTACCATTTATCACCACCATTTCTTTGAGAACTGCTAAATATAAAATTTGATTACAATCAGAAAATTAATATCTTTGAAGTTTTCTCTAACACAGCACATACGAAATCTGCTAGTATTAAACTCTTGAAATCTTAGAAAAGAGGTAATCAGTCATTTAAATTATTTCATAATGTTATCCATAAATGTAATAATAAGCTTGCGGTAAAATACCTCAACAATTTACTGTTTTCAGTGTGGTTAATTTTGAAGTACCTACATTAGAAAATTTACATCAGCACATACCCATCAAAACTTTAAATATTCCAAAACAAGTTTCCAACACTACAAAATCAAGTTATTTAGTTAATCTAACGTAATTATGTAGTCTATTTTGCATTAGAAACAGTTTGGAAGACCCCATCAACCGCAACTTAAAATGATTAAATATGTTTATGGAAAACAAATTGCCAACACAGGTATAACTAGTTGTCTTTTGTATTTAGTCATAATTTAATATTCCGGTGTCATGTGCACATGCAAATTATCACACATAACATCAAATTATGTTGCGATAAGCAAGTATTGTAATGCAAATGTGATCGGTAATTACAATTTCAGTCTGTCGTCCATGTAAAGCAATCCAATTAGGCGGTTGTATCGACGATCTGTGGATGGTGTGGGTGCGGAGGGCCGCGGCATTCCAGAAACGCGATTAGGATTTGTCTTATACAAACTGAGATTGGGGATGTTGTTAAATTGAATGTAATCAATAGAATTTGCAATGCAGCAGCACCAGCAGCCATTCTTGTTAGTTTTGGTCTCTTCACATAGGAACTGCTTCATTGTACATATTCTCAATACAACCAAATCACCTAGAGTGATGATCATGGTTTCTGCAGAGAGATATACAAGAACAGTAATCATATAAACCCACTTTTTAGACTACTGATGCGTAGGTACCTCTACATTATCGACGTTTCATTGGGTTTTAAATATTTACAACTTATTTTAGGGGCGTCCCCTACTATACCACGAAACCTGACAATATTTTCAGGGTTTGTATTTTAACTTGCCCGAAATCATACATATTTAGTAGATAAAGCTTTTAGCCCATGTCGCTCCTATTATACACAGAATATTCCATTAAAATTAGGACAAAAGCAAATTTCATTCAAAAGATACGATAAAAAGAATAAATTACTGTACTTTGTAAATTAGAATAGTTTTAAAGCAAGGTGAATTGGAAACATTCGTGCATATATTTTAAGTACACCATAGAGCTGGATTCAAATTAGATTAATAGCTTAAGGTTCTTTAACAACGAAAGTAAATAAAATGTAAATAAATTTTTTCCATCTAACTGGTACTGACTGGTTGCTTGGGCTTTAGACAAAGTAATTTTGTTTTGCATGTGGCATCCATCACGGACTGAAATCGAATGTGAAGGGACGCACGTATCGTTTTATGTTCAGTATTGACAAAAGGTTTATTAAACTATCAACCTAAAATACCTATAATACTATATTAACATTTTTGATCACCCAATATTTTCTTAAATAAACTGCTGGCCAATTGAAACGTACCAAGCGAATTTTTAGGTTGAATTTAAAGTCAAATATTTTGAAAAATAGAAAAGATATCAAAATGGGATATTCAGGATTTCAGAGATAATTTAATTAAGAAAACGATTGCCCGACTTTTTTACTTTGAAGTTCATTACTATCTACAGGGTATGAAAGAAAGTCGTCTTTTTTTCTCAAATTTTATAACTAAGTACCGAGATTCCACAAATTTTTTTTATATTTTTTTGATGTAGATTTTTTTAGTCCTTACTTAATGGGAAAAAAACTTGTTTCTCAAATTTTTGATATCCCTGTTATTTTATAAGATACCGAATTTTTGCTGAAAACTTGATTTTTTCTTTGTTTTTGTCGTATTGTGTTTTGTAAGAACCAATCTCTGTAGTTGATTATGATACCTTATGAATGGCTTTCTTATAAAAAGTACATTTTTTGTACTTTCATTAATTTATTGGTAACCAGTGGCTTATCAAAAATCGATACACGTTCGCTAATTAGTAAATTTTTTCAATTCATTTTTGAGGCTATTTTCTTAATGGAATAAAATGGAATTTAGTTTATGTTCACCATTGGTTTAAGTAGGTAACTTATATCCTCGAAACGGGTTTTTCACTTTTTCAAAAATTTTACAACCCCCACCATTTTGTTACATTTAATTGTATTAATTTGAAAATTGGCATAGTTTGATTGTTGAAAGGAATAATCATTTTGACGTTTAAAACAATCCTATGACACTTCCGGTTTCACGGGAAGGGCCACCTACTAACTTTCAAAATTTTTTAAAACAACCCTGTACATTTTTTTCCGTAATAATTATATTCTGCTTAAAATTACCTTTTTATTGACATATCACATGATGACATTTGCTTTCAAAATGGCAGCATAATTATTATTGCAAAAACCTGTTCAACAATATTTAATTTAATAAAAAATTCGGCATCTTATAAAATAAGAGGGATATAAAAATTTTGAGAAACTGGTTTTTTCCTCATTAACCAAGGTCTAAAAAAATGGACATCAAAAAAATATTAAAATTATTTTGTGGAATCTCGGTAGGTATAAAGTTTGATAAAAAAAAGACGATTTTCTTTCATACCCTCTAGATAATAACGTACTTAAAAGTAAAATTACTAGCTGTCCCCGCGGGTTTCGCCCCACGATAGTTTTCTGTCTTGCTCCGTTTTTACAATAATATTTAATTGTATTACAATATATCAATATTACACAAAAAACACGCCACCACGATGCTGCCATTGCCGTCGATTTTTCCAATAATAATTATAGGTACAGTTAATTTCACAGAAATCGACTACACCTAATATTTCCCTGATTCCCTGTGTTACAATGCCTTTGTTTGATTGACGTTTACTGTCAAATTGACAAATTAAGTACTTATTTGCATCCGTCGCCAAAAATCAAAATGCCAAAATTTACTGAACGACTCATGATAAAAAATAACCTAATTTTTGTGAAATTAACTGACGAGAGGCTAATCGCAGCAAAGTATTCCATCAAATTCAAGGTCACGTGTAAGGGCAAGGGTTATTCCGGCATCATCTTATGGTACCGATTTATGCTATTATTTAAAGGAAAAAAAAACTATATAAAACAACCTAACCTGGTCCGTGACTTATAATCGCTCCGAATAAATAAAGCATTTAATTAAAATAAAAAAAAAAGAATGGAAATCTATGGAATCGAACCAGCACCGTGTGGATTACTAGGCAGATTCTCTACCCACTGCGCCTCGGCGGCTTGTGCTAGAAGTGGTATTTGTTCTGGATAAGAAGAGTACACGAAATACTTTGCTGCTATTAGCTACTCCTATTAACTGTACATATTACAATATGACACAAAAAACACAAATCAACGACCACGTAACAACCGGTGGTGGTTTCGCCACCACAATGCTGCCGTAGCCGTCGATCTTTTCAAATAATAATATTGCTACAATTGATTTCCTCAACGGTATAGATTTCTGTAATTTATATAAAGTACTTTTGTACCTGAGTGATAGATGGCGCTACTATATGTTAATAATTAAAAAAAATTGACGGAATTTAAAAAAAAAGTTCAAACAAAATTTGTTCAAAATTTAATTCTAAATCAATGTCTAAGAATAAAAAATTGTCGTAAATTGTTTATTTTTCAAGATATTCCTAAAAAACCTAAAAATGTCATCAGGTAACTGTCACTTGTTTTGGTGCTAGATGAAAAACATTGAATGTGGCACCAACAAATTTGTTCAAACTCTTAAATATGAAATTTGAATCAAATCGGAGAAGTCGTTTTTGAGTTATGGTGGATACAGACAGACACACACACAGACACACACACAGACAGACAGACATCATGGCGAAAATGGTCAAAATGGATTCAGGGGCCCTCAAAACGTGTTAATCCATCAAAATCTCGAAGTCGAAAAAAATCACGATTACTATACTTCCTTATACTACGTATAAGAAAGTAAAAATCGGGCCATACTATTGTTTTCTCAATTAAATTATCTCTTGAATCCTGAAAACCTTATGTTGATATCTTTTCTCCTTTTCAAAATATTTTACTATAAATTCAACCTAAAAATTAACAAATTTATTTGGCAAATAAAGTTATTGGGAAGATGAAAAGACCGGCCCTAAGACGTTTTCTTATTCTCATCATAAATTAAATATAGGAATAAGTAACGCATGAAAATTTATTTATTTCTACGATGAAACTAATTGTTGAGTTGTTGATAGCAGTAAGATTCACAAGGTTCAGTTTTGGGTCAATATCTTTTATGTCACACAAATAACTTTCTTTCGTCCAAAGACTCAGTGAGAAATGATCGAATGATCTGTAGTTAAGGATTTGCCAAGGACCAAAAGGATTTTTATTCCTTTTGCTAAAAGAATGAGCAGTCTTCGTGTCTATGATTCGGTCGAAACTCATTATATTCTATAAAATCTAGTTCTATACGGTGTGCCGATGAGAAAAAAGTTATTCTTAATAAAAATTCTGCTTTCCTGAAAACCTCTGACCTAATCAGATTTGTCCATAAGAAAACATAAAAATTGTTCAAGAGAAAAATATCTTTATATTTTTACTTTCAACAAAAATGTTACTTATATTAGACCGGGAGCTGAATGGAATTGAGTATGCATAATATGAGGACCGCATTTTATCAATTGATATAAGCTCATAACAACTCAAAGATTAATATTTTGGATGTTGCCGGTCCATCATATGGTCCAATTTTTTTTCGCACCTCTTTTATATTTGTATACAGGGAGATAAAAGTTAAACTTCATTAACTTTGGGAGGTGATGGAGCATCAAAAAATACCTAAGTAGACTTTAATGAAAAAACTTTGCTCAAAAATGTTTTATAACAAAGATACAGGATGTCAAAGTATAGGATAAGAACTCGTTTTGTTACCATAACTTCCAAACCATTCGATCGATTTTCATTAAATTTCGTACACAGAGTAATGTAGTACATTTCTAAGTAATGATGGAGTTTATTTATAAAAAAAATGTCCAGTGACGTAGATACTGGGGGACTGCTCCACTTTTCCCCTCCAATCTTCGACATCACTGGATATATTGCGAAGAAACTCTATCTTTTTGGGAACTAACTACAGTGAGTTCAGCGCAAGACAAAAAATGTTGCAAATTTTGAGCTATACAATTTTAGTCTTTACACATTTTTCCTCCGACCAACAGAACATAAGGCAAGTGCAAAAATCGATTCCAAAAATTTTTCTATATGGCGGGGATTCCGAAACAGGTGGGGATACGCCAATTTGAGATTTTACCTTTCGGACCATCAGAAACAACATATTAAAAATTCAGCCTACCCGCAAGTTTTTGAATCTCAAATATCTGATTGACTGTAATAATAGTGATAACATAATAAGAGGGCGAGGGAATTGACATGGACCATCCGACTTGCCGGCAACATGATTTTTTTCATTCTTTAGGGTCTCAGATATAAGAATCCGAGCATAGTTGCCGGTCCTCATATTATGCATACTCAAGTACCTTTGGCGCCTGCACTATATTTATAAATGAAAAATTTTGGGTCTACGTGGTGAAGTAATTTTTTGCATATCAATTTTCTTTATGTATTGGTAAGAAATAAAACATTTATAAATGACCTGAATAGCGATCCTCATAACAGAAAAGCTGGAGCTTGAGCTTATGTAAACGTAAAATGAGTATTTAAAGTTAACTCTCATTTAGAACAGAGATATTATAAATATTTCCTCAAGAAACTGTTCAACTCGCTTGATCCCAAGATTAAAGTGCACCATTGCTCTAGTCCTAGTCTAGACTGACATTTAAAAATAATCCAACTTATTAGGTTAAAGCAAATAGGGCGTTAGTACTTGACGCGGCTTTGTCATACAGCTTTTAGTGTTTCTTTGAAGTTTCTTACGTATATAGGAAAGTTTTTTGTAATTATATTGGACCATTTGGATTCTCTTGGTTTATAAATTGAGTTTGTTACTTTAACATTATTTCTTTTATTGTGTTTTATATAGATCATAGCAATAAACTGCTTTTAATCAAGAGGATTAAAACCAAAGACGAGTATTTTAATGATTACAATATAAATACTTTAAATATCCTATAAACAAACTGTCAGGAACTAGTTGACTTTCAAATTGGGTTACTTCCTCCTGGTATAAAAAGCTCTACAGCATTTCAACAAAATCTTCTAGACTCTATATTCTAAATAGTCACTGATTCATCTTCACAGAATTAATTCTCACTTTTATATTTGTACAATTTTCATAATTTTATTCCTAGATTTTATTTCGTAAACATAACTTACTCCCTCTGTTTCCAGACTGCAACTACAGAAGCCATAAATATACGAAAGGAATTTAGAGAGTTGGATGCACCTACCTATACTTGTCAGAATAAATTCACCCAAAATAAGAAAGATAAAAGATTTGAAAATCCCTTAAAGTAACGCAGAGAGAGCTTCCATTGTATGTGTTAGCATTTTTATTTTCCTGTTGCCAACTTTCAAACTTCTAATCCTCTAAAACCGAACGTTGTTTATGTATGTACTTATATATTAACTTTAAATCTCGTTGGAATTTCAAATAACCCAGTAGTCTCAGTTTGCCACAACATTACCAGGTTAGATTTATTCCTCATCTACTATTATGTTGGTGCAGAAAAAACATACCTACTACAACTTTGCTATTCTACCTAAAATAAACAACAAATACTGTCGCTCTTTGTGACTGAGTCTCATTAATTCGGAACTTAATAAGATGTCTCGTTTAATTAAATTATTTAGACTTTTGTTTGTGTGAATCCGTTACAGTTATTATTTTAGACGAAACAAAGCTCTTATGTTCGCAACATATACTACTTAAAATTTTTGTTTGTTTAACCACATCCTTAACCACCTCATTATTTGACTATGTTGCTAGTTACATTTCAATAATATTAACCCAGATTAGTTAGTAAATAATTTCAGGTACACAGACATGTATTATACAAGATGATGGAAACACGTCAATTGGATCATTAATTGACATATGTTCGCATAAATTTAATCCACACTGTATTGTGGTTGTGTAAACAAACGTATGTTTGAATATGTTACATATGTAATGCGGCATAGAGTCTATAGTAAATCAGAGGGCAATAAAGCACACAAATCTTATATATATGGAAGTCTCTATCTAATCTGGAGAGCTGCAAATGCGAGGAAAATCAAATTGAAAGAAAATCAACGAGCGATGCCCTCGAGCTACAGCGCGATATGAACATAATGTTTGAACAAATAATTCATCAGAAGTTTAGTTGATGTAGGTAACAAAAAATATGTAGCTGAACTTTGGAATGGAACTGTTCTAAATAATTGTGAGATGTTACCTTTAGTTTGGAACAATGTTCGACAACAGCAGGTTAATAGAAAATTCATCAGATTGTAGGAATGGCATGGATACATAATAGACGGCGCTGGTGAGAGTGACACATTCAGCAGAAGTTAGGCCCTATGCCCATACTGAAGCATTCTCACTTCATTCTCTAATTTCTTTCACTTGTATTATGACCCTGTTATAATTTATAAGAAAGAAGTACATAGTACTTTATTGTTTGCAGAATTTGTTATCAAAATACATATATTTAAAAAAAAAGTTAATGGTAATCTGAAATTATAGAGGAATTATGTCGACATAATGAAATATACTGAAAATAAAACTGTGAACTTAATTATCATTAAAACAATAGTGTTGAATTGAAGTGAAATAATTAGCAAACTTTGGTACAATTCTGGCGTGAAACTGTCCCAAATTTCTTCTATTTTGGTCTTTAAGTCCCCATTGGTTCTTGGTGGATTATTGCGTAAAATACGTTTAATTTTATGCCAAAGAGTTTCAATGACATTTAAGTCCAAACTGGATAGGGGCCATGAAAGCACCTTTATGTCGTTTTCACCAAGTTACAAAACTGTGATTTTTTAAAAACAGTCGTTACAAAATTACGTCACATTTTTCAAGTGCAATTTTAAAGCTACGAAATATGCTTAAAATCACCAAATAAAGACTTGGGGATTTTTTTGTATATTAAACCAACATCCAGCTTTGCAATAAAGTAAATTTTACCAAAATCCAACCAGTGGTTCCAAAACTGTGAATATTTTAATGTAGGTAGCACCCTCAAAAAAACACGTTTTTTGAAAAATGAACTGTGGAACTAGAAAAAAATGCAAAAAAAATCATATTAACATTTCAGGATTTTTTCAATATAGTACGATTATTGAGCTTTGATTTTAATGTTTTTTGACACAAATCCAACCAGCGGTTTCAAAACTGTGATTCTTTAAAACAGTTACTAGCAAATTTTATCATTTTTAAAGGTTCTACTTTGAAGCTCCGATAAATGCCTAAAATCACCAAATAAAAACTTGTGCAACTTTTTTATAAAGAAAATGAACATCCAGCTTTGCAATAAAGTAAATTTCATCAAAATCCGACTACTAGATCCAACGTTTTGAAAATAATAATTCTTTGTTTCTACAATTTTCCCATTCTGCTAGGTTAAAGTGCCACAGTTTTGGAACCGCCGAGCGGATTTTAACGATATTTACGTTTTTAGATACCTAAATGTTGGCATTATAACAGAAAAAACCATCAATATTATGGAAGTTAATTTAGATAACTTTTGAGCGTATGGAAAAACGACAATCAAATTTACTTTTGTCCGAACATTTAGTTGTTAGGGCTCGTACAGCTGTTTCATATTAATAATTAGACAATAATAATTAAAGAATTACTATTATACAACAAAGAGCAAATGCCATTTGCACATTCAATTAAAACTCACAGGTCAGTTAGTTTTGATGACCAATATTAGTTTCAATTATTATAGGTCTCTAGGGATGATTTACATTAAATTAAACAATAATCGCCATTGCTGACAAAAATATCCAATTCAATGCTTCTCTATTATCTGTATCCACAAACAAATTTTATTTGTGCAATATAATAACAAAGAAACAATGAACTTTAAACACCTATTTATAAAAGAATATACAAACAAACCGTGGTATAATGTTTTGACAAAACAAAATTAAAAATGTATTCGTTCTAATTCAAGACGTTATTAAACTTTCATGTCAACCCTGTAGCTAAGGGGATTCGTTGGCAAAACGAAATTAACATTCTCGTCAAAGGAAACAAATAAATTTTTCAGAAGTCACACAAAAGCAAAAGGGCACCGTGTACATAAGAACCTACGAGAATTTTAAATAAAAGAATTATAAAGATGATAAAAGTCTTAATTTAAACAGAAAAGAGTCACAATTCTCCAGCTAATGAGGAAAGTTAAGTAAGAGAAAAAACGTGCGAATTGCTTCATCTCGTCTTATGCAGATTTGAGGGATGAACTTTAATTACAAAGTGAAATGTCTGCGCTGCCCTCTTTTTCGCCGATGCCAGACAGACGTGTTTAACTCACGTAGGAAAAATTTACAAGTGGCCTGGGGTCGCACAATTAGCCGCCTCTTTGGGACACTTCATAAAAAATACTGTGGTCTTGTCTGGATTTATGTACCACTAAATTTTATTTTTATACCGGCTTAACTGAAAGAATGCCAGGAAGCGGAGAATAAAGGAAAAACTTTTTCTTATGATAATACTTTTTTATTATGCTAATTAGATATATTGGGACAATACTGAAAGGCGACTAAAACTGATGAAAGTGTGTAAATTGTGAACGTATTGTCCGTTTTAGTTAAAGTTTTTACGACCAGCCATCAAATTATACTGTGTAAATGCCTGCGATTAAATGCGGACCGTCAAAGTAAGAGAAGGGGAGTTTCCTATAGTCAACTTGGTGGTGTGTTAATTATCCGAAAAGCCGTAAACATTTAGGCTAGGTGTGAGAGTGTTCCCTGAGGGATATCCTTGTGAACAGCGACAATTTCCCCAATTCCCCGATGTCCGCACGACGATGGGCCGTTTGTACTTCTCCCATTTCTATTTTCTCATCCATGGGGACCCAACAGCCATGTCTTGCCCTTGCTTTTCTATCCTCCTGACTGTTAAACTTGCCTGCCGAGTACACAACCCAATTTTCTAACTTTTTATATTTGCTGCTCTAGCTGTTGCAGCTTCGATGCTACGGAAACAACAAAGTTCATGTCCTGCAGGATAACTAGGATAAATTAAGGTGTCCGAAGGAGAAACTCTGTTATTTTCGTCGGGGCGGTATTAAATTCTTATAAAAAAAGAAAGGAAAACACAGCATAGGGGCAGATCATAACGATTTTAAGGCCCTCATATTTTTTTCACGACTAAAAATATACCAAATAAATACTGCACTAACATTAGGTATTTACTATTACCTTACAGTACTTATATCACAATAACTTATTCACAATCAGTTAGTTAATATTCAGCTTTTCGTACTCCTTAAAAGTTAGAAAATGAGCCATTCCTTGGTTACTCTTCAACCAGTCAGTAATAGTAAAAAAGCAGTCAGTAATGAACCCATTACTAACCTGGGAGGGCGCTACTATCTGATCAACTACAAATTTAATGATTTGATGAAATGTCAATGTCAAATTTATTTTTTTATTATTATAATGTTGTTTGTTTTATTAAATGATTGACTGTGAATAAAATCGTATACAAACCTCGGCAAACGTACCATTCTTGTGTCTCGAGAACTAGTTCACATCGAGGCTACGCCTCTCGGTAAACTATAGTTCTCTCGACAGGAATGGAATACTTTCAGCCTCGGTATGTAATCTACTATTACCTAATTGTTAGTAACATCGGGTTATTTTCAGCAAATAAAAATTATTAAAATCATTTTTACTAAAAGGGTCCGTTTTACTAATAATTAGGTAATAATTAATTACTAGTAACTCATTCCTAAATGTTTAATAAAATACGGTTATTTGACAGCAGCCTGCTGCATGACCATTCCATTTTATTAAATAATGCAATAATTTCCAAAATAACGATGTGGATCGGGACTATTTTATTATTTTATTTAAAAAGTATCAGTTCTACGAAAAAAATGAAAGAGACAAAATACTTTCTAAATGAATCTAGTTTTCCAAAACAATTTTATATGACAAAATTCGGGTCCGTTAAAGAGTTTCAATAAAATATTTAAATAGGGGTTGCTGATTTCACCCCTTTTATCGATAAGGGATGATACAAGAAATATTCTTTAGAAGCGTTTCTATTAGTAGAAAATCCCTACCAAAGTTCATTTTTTTTCTTTATCCAAATTTGAGAAAAAAATCAAAAACCTAATTTTAGTCTCCTCTTTAAAGGGGCGTACCACTCTTTAACGAAACCTTTCCGGACATACCTCCATAGAAAATTTTTTCCTTATTTTGAGGTCCTGAATTCAGATTTTAAGTTTGTCCAGTTAATCCTGAAACACCCTGTGTAAATTATAAAATAATTTTTCTTAATTGCTTTTCTAATACAGGGTGTGTCTCTACGAGTTGACAGTAGACATAACTCTATTTCTAAACACAATTTGATTCTAAAAATTGGTACACACCCATTATACAATGTGCTCTATTTAATGAAAATATTGCTACATTTCTGGTACTTCCGGTTATACCGGAAGTAGACACAAACCTTGTTATTTTAAATAGAACACCCTGTATATTTTTGAATTTTTAGATACTACACTTCATTTTAGACATAAAAGTATTAAGGTTGTATGATCCTAACATTAACGGTATCATAATTATTTAAACTTTTTCATTTTTTTTTATAAAAACATAGATGTAAATAAAAATTCAAATCTTGACAATGACACGTTTGTTCCAAAATTTGTTTCTTGTGTTTGAGGTAGGAATATACAAGAAATAAGCTGATGTAGTTTTGGAAAACTTGCTTTATACAGGGTGTTGGTGGTTGTCCGTTCATTTTTAAAAACTTTAATAAATGGAACACCCTATATATTTCTAGATTTTCGAATTCTACACTTAAATCGGGACATAAAAGTATTAAGGTTGTAAGGTCTTAAAATTAACGGTATTATAATTAATTACATTTTTTAAAAATTAACGGTCAATCACAAGCACCCTGTATAAAATAAGTTTTTTAAAACCATATTACCATGTTTCTTGTATATTTCTGCGTCCACTAAAATTTGGTTTATTTTTTGAAAGAACGTATCATTAGTAAAATATGAAAATGTTTGACTCTAAGTTTTTGTATGAAAAAATTGGAATAAACATAATTACTTAATTAAAATAAATAAATAAAAAAAAATATATTAGATTAAATATAATAAAAACAAATTTTAGTGGACGTAGAAATGTACAAAAAACATGGTAATATGGTTTTGAAAACTTATTTTATATCTACAGGGTGTTTATGGTTGATCGTTAATTCTTAAAAACCTTGGAAATTGGAAAAAACGTAATTAATTATAATACCGTTAATTTTAAGACTTTACAACCTTAATACTTTTATGTCTAGAATTAAGTGTAGAATTCGAAAATGTGGAAATATATAGGGTGTTCCATTAAAAAAAATTAAGTTATCAATCATCAAAATTTTTAAAAATGAACGGACAACTACCAACACCCTGTATAAAACAAGTTTTCCAAAACTATATCAGCTTATTGCTTGTATATTCCAACTTCAAGCGAAAGAAAAATTTTTTGGAAAAAATGTGTTACTGTCAAGATTCGAATTTTTATTTACATCTATGTTTTTGTAAAAAAAAATGAAAAAGTGTAAATAATTATAATACCGTTAATGTTAGGACCATATAACCTTAATACTTTTATGTCTAAAATGAAGTGTAGAATCTTAAAATTCAAAAATATACAGAGTGTTCCATTTAAAATAACAAAGTTTGCGTCTACTTCCGGTATAACCGGAAGTACCTCAAAGGTGGCAATATTTTCGTTAAATTGAGCACATTGTATAATGGGCGTGTACCAATTTGTACCAATTTGTACCAAATTGTGTTTAGTAATAGAGTTATGTCTACTGTCAACTCATTGTGACACACCCTGTATATGATTGGTGTGATTCTATAATTTCTCACATTGAAATGTTTTGTTTGAAGTTTCTTTCTCCTTGTGAATTATATTATGTACCTAGATGTTCTTCAAAATTAGAACATGAATCTGGATAGCACGTCTATGTGATTTAATATTTTTATATAGATACAATTATTCTGAAGCTTTCATGAAAATGGAAAAGTTTTGCTTGGAAGTATTTCAAAATATAAAAATAATAATAAATACACTTTTCTGGCAATTCGTCTAACAAATCCATACGCTAATTGCTTCATCTTTTAAGCTTAGCCGTAAGTGAAGCCATATTTATACCTTAAGTTGGTCTCACTTTTACCAATGAACATTTGGAATATTTGGCTCAATATTCCAGCATTAACATTAATAGTGAATAGCCTGAATAGTCATATAACTATAGCAACAATATTTTGAAGGACAATTTTTTGAAGGACAATCTGACGTTCCTCTTCAGATTCTTTTTTAATGATTATTAAAAACTTATTGGTCAAAAACATTGTACTGAACTACAATGTATATGTAGTGTAATACTAATTACATTACATGCCGGCAGTTCACGAACTGCTTAGGCAGTGACTTCCATTCAACAGTTGCGATTTATAGTGAAATTTAGTGTTTGTATACTTTGGAAATAAGATTTAGTTTTTTAATTTTTTTTCTATAATAATTAATAATAATGTTTATTTTCAAACGGCATATAACATGGTGTTATAAGACTGAGTAGGCAAGGTATAAGTTTCATTTCTATGACACTTCTCTTGAGCGGCGTATAAGTATTACTTATACTCCGGCGGAGTATAAGTTATATCATTATCTGCAAAAATGTATGACAGTTGCATGACAGTTCCAAACTTACTTATTAAATTGATTATCATATTACGATTAGAATGATTCCATTTGAAAATAAAATATTGTATTTTATTCGGAGTATAAGCACTTTCATGTGACTCCGTATGGAGTTAATTCTCCTCGCTCCGCTCGGCGCTTACACCTCCATACTTCGTCACATAAAAGTTTCGCTTATACTCCTAATAAAATAAATATCTATTATCATGTGTATCTATAATGATAGCTTAAATATTTGTTTTGTTTAAATTAAGCTATGTATTTAAAAAGCAATTTTTCAGATATTTACTTCATTATATATTCCATTTAAATGTACTGATGCTCTAGGCCCTAAATGTAATCCACCTGTGATTAAACATAACGAACTTTAACTTCTGTACTAACATACACCAACATTCTGTTTTCATTATTAAAATTTGTAACAATAAAACAATGTCTAGTATGTAGCAATATAATAAATTGTAAGTAATTTGTCAGTCAAGTAGTTTTAAATGTTTCCATTGGGAATAATACGTTATCTTTATACGAAATTTATGGCGGTTTATGATACAGGAAAATGGTAGATTTCTACTATTTCCCCTTAATGTCACGTATATCGAATTAAATTATTGCAATGTATTGTCGTTTTGGTTTAATTCATTCTCTACAATATTGAACAACCCTTTGTTCCCTCTTTGAAATTTGATCCAAGTTTAAGTATTATTGGTAATTCGTTTCAAGAATTATAAAGTATTATATTTATTATTATATTATAATAAAATAGTAATAATATAATTTTCGTTTCCTTAGTTTTACTCATTTCTTTTCTTTGGCGTAACTATCGAAATAAAAACTACACAAATATATTTCGGACTTTACCAGCAATAATTATATTTGATATCTTGAGGGGCGTAGAGGGATGCAGCGTTAAATTGTTCGCTAATCCTCAGGGCATTGTTAAATAGGGCTTCTGTAAATTTGGTACGATAGGGGTTAATGTAAGAACCTCTGATTCAATTTGACTAAACTGAGTAAGCAGTATTTAATGAAAATGGATTACGACTTTTATAAGAACTGAAAAAACCAAACTGCTAAATTGCATATTTAAAACACGGCCAAAGAAAAAATATAAGATAAAAAGTTATGTATTAATTCTGCCTGAGATAAAAATAAAGAGTAAAAATATTTTCCCATGCTTTAAATATTCAATATAGAAAAGTAATCTTGTTTATAAAACGTTTAATTTCAGTGGTTCGGTATACGATGAAAGAGATTCGATATAGCGAAATAAATATATTTATATCAAATTGTCAGCAATGTTTTGTTTACATAACAATTTTCCCACACTTGTTTTTCAACCAAATTATAATATTAACGCGCAAGAAACTATGTGGTAAAATATCCAAATCAGCCCTTAATCAGTTTATTCAGCACATTGGCAGTACAAACATATTCCCTTAAACCGCCACTAATATAAATCCATCCCCTTCATCGTTCCAGCCCATTCATTTGCAATCTGCAAGTATTATCTTAATCACCTACAATCAACAACTCCCTACAAAGGAGTTGCGTTTGATTGTCAAACTCAATTAATAATGTCGCTTTCGCAATCTGTTTAAAATGAATAACATACTGTTTTTTTGCTCCCTCCTCCTATTGTTTTAAAGATGCCTTACTTCCGCTCCCAATTCCTTCAACTGGCCATGGAATGTGATTATGCGTGTTCTTAATCGCCCTTTTAAAGGGTTGGAATGCCATTAGAACCCTTTGAAGATTTGTAGGTGTGTAAATGAAGGGTATAATTTGAGTATGGCTGTATATAATATAACAACAGTCAAGGTGTCTTTATTAAGTCTAAAAATGCACAAACAAAGAGGGAGACGTAAAGATTAATGAAGTTTTTATGTTAGGTTAGATGCTTTCTTGTTTTGTTTAAAAATATTGAAGTCGTCTACAAGATTTTTTTCAAAATTATAAGAAGAAATACATATACCATTTGGCGCCTTGGATACTAATTATTTTTGCATCCCCCTATTAAATAAATATACATATAGTAATCGTGATTTTTTTCGACTTCGAGATTTTGATGGATTTACTCGTTTTGGGGGCCCCTGAAGGGTGGTTCAGAGTTTACTTTCAAACTTCAATAGGTCATAAAACTCGCCAAAATAATAGGCTTTTTCATTTGCCATTTTTCATATAGACGCCTCCTTGGGAAGCTACAGAGTGTTAAATTTGACATTTATATCAGTTTTTTTTAAATTACTCAAAAATAGGAAAAGCTATTGTCTTCAAATTTGATACGAACAGTAACAACATTTATTGCTATCAAATAACGGTATATTTTGATTATATTTTATGTACTGGATGTTTTTTTTCTGGTGGTCCATGCACAATTGTGCACAATTAATGCAAGGAGACTTTTGCATTAATTGAAATTAAGCTATGAACATAGATAATATTAAATTTGATATTATGAAGAAACCTTTTGAACATGAAACATGAAATATACCTATTTCATAAAATAACAACACATTTTATGAAATAGATATATGTATTTGTTTCCTGTTTCATGTTTTATGTTCCATGTTTCTTTGGTGTTTGAGGTAATGATGACTAATGCTAAACTATATAAATTCTATCAAACTTGTTAGTATTTGAATGAGAAGTAGTGCATGCTTTTGAAAATTACTAACAAATTGACTGGATTTACACTGACTTGCAATTGCTTTGAACCCGTTACGTATCAGCCTTTAGTTATTAAGCTTTCAGGATTTCTGGTTCAATTATTAATTGATTAGATATGTAGTTACAAAGTAATAGATTACACATTAAAAAAAAAAAAATTCTCCAATAGTGTATCTGTCTATCAAAACTGATGTGTAAAAAGGTTTAACGGTTCATCTACTTCATCAAAGATATAACACATTTCTTTTAAATGTTGCAAATAAAAGAGAAAATGAATTGTTTATTGAAAATAACGTATAATATAATAATGATAATAATACACATTTAGTAAGTATAATCAAGATTACTTTAAGTTTACAAACTAAATAGAGCAACTCAGAATGCACTTTTGCATTTCATTCGACATTTTCAAATTATCCAAATCACATCTTTCAAAAAATTAGTCTATTACCATTCCAGGTACTTAATGTAAATAGTTTTAAACTATCCCAAGTGACTGCCCTTAGAACATTGCAAAGTTGGAAAACTGATATTGGACAGTTAGTTAAAGGGCCAGCAATGCTTAATTACAAGTGATTGCACTTGTGGATACCACAACTGCAAGTGCATCAACCACTATTTTACTATCTACTACCGACAAACCCGCCCCATAAACTTGCCGCCTGCAAGTTTCAATTATGATCCTGGACCACAATTCCCGAAGTCCCTCCCCAACTAACCTTAAACTGCATCTTATAATACATATGAACTGTATTAATTTTCTTACTCGGGAAACTACCCAAATTACATTGACACCAAACTATGTAACGTATGTGAAACTGATGTGTACAAATGAAATTTTACCCTGAGGGTTGTGGATGTGGTTTAGGTCTATTTGTTACTCAAGCTTATGTATATGTTTTGTAAACATTTCTTGGGAATAAGATAATGTTGAATACCAAATAAGTATATAAGGGTACGTCGTATTTTTATGTAGCGTAAATCTCTTTTTGGGGGCTGCAATCTGTAAAACTTGTGTGTCAGGCCGTGCCAAAAACCCAAAATCCTCTTATAATCCTTTTATCAAAAACGTATAAGGGGCGTTTTTACCAGAACCGAACTATCTGGCATATTAGGAAACGGAAACAGGAGCTGTAAAAAGGAATCTATAAGGAATGGTGTTTTTTAGGCTCAGGGGTGGAAAACGGGGAGGCGCTAACACCACCTGTGCCGCCGGCTGTATGGTCGAGTGGAGCAGCTTATGCAAATATCACATATATCCGTTAGTCTGAGATTACATCGGACATCCCTATTCCTTTGTCGCAGGTGGAAATCAGATTAGCAAATGACCACAGCAGACCAGATGAATGTGACACATAACAAGGCCCTCATCTGCCTAATCCCATGCAGGGAATGTAATGTTCTATGTACAACCCGGATTATGGAACTCTATAAGCAGTGTTAAATAACTAGCAGTAAAAAAGTGGATCCTAAGATGTCTTTTATGTGCTTAAAGTATTTATAAAAATAGGTATTTCATTTGTGTATAAGCAGCACGATAAAATAAAGTTATTAATTTGTGGATGTAAATTAATCAAGTATTTGATTGCATGTGTCTTACAATTAGTGCTCTCCACACTTTTTAGCTATCCAAAATTTCTAAATTTTTTAATTTTATAATCCAACTAATTAGAGTAAATAGAACATATTTATTTATCTGGTACACATTTTTGAACCACCTGATAAAATAAAGAAACTATTACTGCATTTTTTTTAAATAAATTCAAAATTACAATAATAACTAAAGATGCCAATGAAAAATCTGAAAAAATTTTCGGTAAATTTACTCGTATATCAAATTATTTAAGCAATTTTTGGATGATTCTCTTATTTTTCTCTTTTTCCAGAGACATTTTTTTAAACGATTTTTGAGATTTAAAGTTGATTCTACTGCAGAAATTAAAAATTTTATGTAATATCAATTTTTTACAGTTCGATTAAATTTTGAGGTTTTAGACACGGGTTGTACATTTTTGAACCAGCTGATAAAATAAAGAAACTATTACTGCATTTTTTTTTAATAAATTTAAAATTACAATAATAACTAAAGATGCCAATGAAAAATCTGTAAACTTTTCGGTAAATTTACTCGTATATCAAATTATTTAAGCAATCTTTTTCCCGAGACATTTTTTTAAACGATTTTTGAGATTTAAAGTTGATTCTACTGCAGAAATTAAAATTTTTATGTAATATCAATTTTTTACAGTTCGATTAAATTTTGAGGTTTTAGACACCCTATTGGATTTTGTCAAAGTGATCTTTTGCGTATCAACATAATATGGTCTTAATTTTATAAAACATAACTTTGCTAATGATTACAGTATGGAATTTTTGACCAAATAAGTAGATGGAAGTTCGAAAAACTGAAAATAGCCTCAATTATGATATAATAAATGATACATGTTCCATCTTCTCCTATCTTAAGATCGCAGATTAATCAGACCAAGACAATAATTAACGACGAAATAATGTACAATTAGTTGTTATTTAAATCCAAGATATTAACAACTAAAATCTAAAATATTCGTAAGATTTATAAGCATAATGGTAACATATATCGGTGCGAGTCCTTGGCATTTAGTAGATATGAAAAGTTGTGAAGAACATTTACTTTTCCATTTATTTCGTCTGGGAGAGGCTAAAAGAAAAATCCTACGGATTATGTATGGATGATGAATCCTAGATCCTTCATTCAAGACTCAAGGCCTGAAGCACTCTTGACATCTACAATTTACCATAGTACGCTCTTCCTTAAAAATAACTAAAATATCTATTAAAATAGGAACCCAGTTGTTCTTGTATACGAGCCCTAACAACTAAATGTTCGGACAAAAGTAAATTTTTGAAGTATGAAAGGAGAACTGGAAATTTTACGCAAATAATTAGTAAACACCGAGGTAAACACCTAATAATACAATAAGATAAAGCCTTAATAACAATATTATGCATGGAAGAAAATTATTTATTGGATTTAACATTATTTTAACCTTAATAATTAGCAAACTTTAAAAAATGAATTTGCAGTTAAATGTTGGGATAATTTTTAATTTAGGACCATTAAAAAGAGGTTACGTCTCCTTTTGCTTTAATAGCTGCCTGTAGCAGGCATTGTATTTATCAAATTTTGGTACAATTCTGGCGTGAAACTGTCCCAAATTTCTTCTATTTTGGTCTTTAAGTCTCCAATGGTTCTTGGTGGATTATTGCGTAGAATACCTACGTTTAATTTTATGCCAAAGAGTTTCAATGAGATTTAAGTCCAGACTGGATGAGGGCCATGAAAGCACCTTTATGTCGTTTTCCCCAAGTTCCAAAACTGTGATTTTTTAAAAACAGTCGTTAGAAAATTACGTCACATTTTTCAAGTGCAATTTTAAAGCTACGAAAATTGCCTAAAATCACCAAATAAAGAATTGGGGATTTTTTTGTACATAAAACCAACATCCAGCTTTGCAATAAAGTAAATTTTACCAAAATCCAAAACTGTGATTATTTTAATATAGGTAGCACCCTCAAAAAACACGTTTTTTGAAAAGTGAACTGTGGAACTCGAAAAAAATGCAAAAAAAATCATATTAACATTTCAGGATTTTTTCAATATAGGTAGTACGATTATTGAGCTTTGATTTAAAGGTTTTTTGACACACTTCCAACCAGCGGTTTCAAAACTGTGATTTTTTAAAACAGTTACTAGAAAATTCTATCATTTTTAAGGGTGCAACTTTGAAGCTCCGATAAATGCCTAAAATCACCAAACAAAAACTTGTGTAACTTTTTTGTAAAGAAAATCAACATCCAGTTTTGCAATAAAGTAAATTTCTTCAAAATCCGACTACTAGATCCAATGTTTTGAAAATATTAATTCTTTGTTTCTACAATTTTCCCATCCTGCTGGGTTAAAGTGCCACAGTTTTGGAACCGCCGAGCGGATTTTTACGAAATTTACGTTTTTATATAACTAAATGTTGGCATTATAACAGAAAAAACCATCAATATTATGGAAGTTAATTTAGATAACTTTTGCGCGTATGGAAAAAAGACAATCAAATTTACTTTAGTCCGAACATTTAGTTGTTACGGCTCGTAGTAACATTTTTAATTTGGGTCTCGTGTAATTTTGTATGAAAATGGATGCATTACATTCACGATTAAATTCACTAGTTTTCTCATGAATATATTGTTCGAGAAAAAACTCGTTTTCAATTTAATTTTTTACGAGATTTTGTAAGGGTTGCCAAAAAATCTGGACCAGAATGTTATTCGTTTTTATGTCAGAAAAATGATTTATATTTGTAAATATAAATGAACAAATGATACTAAAAACAGAATTACAGATACAAACCCTACTGTGCCGCTTTCCCCCCCTTCTCACCAACAACCTTATCCGAATCATCTCATAAACTTTTAGCATATTCACCTTTAAATAGATTTGTTCATTTCCTTTGCAGCGCATAAGGCAATATAAAATTTTATTACCGCACAATTTCTCAAGAGAGTAAATAGAAATATGAAGGGTGTAACTCACAGTTGTGATGAATGTCTACTTAATAAAATGGAGATACCTGCTTATTTTGCAAAACTTTGTCATAAACTACCTTGTAATTTACATTCCACCCAGCTTCAAATTAGTTTTTGCCGCGCTCATACACCGGAGCTAGCGCGACTTCGAATAAATTGTCCTAAATTAAAACAAAAACAGTAACCAGCAGACCTTGTGTAAAGGTAATTGGGAAAAATTTATCAAATCTTATTATCAAAAAGTTTTAGGCAGCAGTAAAACTTAAATTTCCAGTTAAATATATTCTATCAAATTTTAAAGCTTCCCACAAGGAGGCAAAATATTATAGATTTTTTCTGGAAACAATTTGACCGTAACTTATTACTTGTGTCATTTAAATCATACAACGATAACAGAATAATATATATAATAATGTATCAAGGGAATTATGAGGATGTTAATGACCGAGGGCCGTTAGGCCCGAGGGATAGTATATAAGTATATTAAATGACAACCATAAATAAAACCTCAAAAATTAATGATAAAAATGTCACAATTTTAAACAGTCATACCTCGAAAAGCAAAAGAGTCCCTCGCAAAATGATTTCAGATTCCTGATCTACACATGGAAATTGGTAATATATGTGAAAAGTACGAGCTTGGAACCCGCGTCCGTATTGTAAACCTTTACCATTACATTAAAGATTCATTATAGTCTAGTTATAACTCCCAAAGGAATTATGAGTGTGTTACTGTAACTAAGACAATATTCAAGTGTATTTGTTCAGTAAGAAATAAATACATTAAATATAATCATAATTATTACTATCTACATGCAACTGTGTCACCCTAATTCATCTCATTTGTTTTGTTGTTGAAATTAACACAATGAATAACGATTTAGAATTACACCGAAATAAATTGCATATAAACGAGAATGTGATGTAGGTATGAAGTAGATATTTGTGGAATGTGTAATTGAGCCCGTGTGGTAAAGCGACTTTGAGGTGGCTAGAGACCACTCTTATGATATTAGTAGACAAGTATAATTGCCGGAAACCATGCTTCGTTGCTCAGACTCGTGCCCATTCTCCTTGCATTGTATATCATTAACACAATGCAAAAATTATGAGTATATTCGTCTTAAAAATAAGACCATGTAAGAGGGTATGAGGGAGAAAAAGTAATATTTATGAGAAAATGCTGATTATAGAGATCTGGCTAAGTATTTGTGATGGGGGTTTGAAGCTTTGAACAAAGTATTAGAATGAACTTCGTGGTTGATCGCCTTTTCTTTGTTTCAAAGAAAGCTGAGAACTTGGTATATTATATTAAAATCGATTGCCGATAATACTATTATTTAGTGCATAATCTAAATTCCTGCTCATTATAATATTAAATAGAATTAAGAAATAATTTTATTACGATTTTATACACCATCGAAGCATACAGTTGGCATAAAGTAAATAACAAGGTTAATAATACTTTTTAACGTTACGTCATTTTTACTAGTCATATTGTACTATATCGCTACCAACATAGATCGTTTTATTGAGAGAAATTGAGTTGCTGAAAGATTTAACGACATGTATGAAATCGATTTCAAAATTTATAAGCAACTAAATGGTCAACAATTCTGAAATAAATTTATTCTAAGGATTGGTATTTAAGATTAAGATATTTTATAAATAATCACTACTTATTAGGTGAAGTGGGGTTAGATTATGTTTGAGTAGATAGTCCTTTGCAATATTTTTATATTATTTTGGACTTGTGTTTAAAATGTAAAACGAAAATAATGAAGGTTTAGAAGCGAACAATCTAATTCTGATGATTGGTGCATTTACTGTTTGACATGATGGCCCCGGAACTTACAAAAATCCTCCATGCAATTATTATCAAATATTTAAATTCTATATGTATCTGAAAGATATTTCCGAATAAAATTCCACTTCTTTAGTGCATATTTTCTCTGCAATTCCTCAAGGCAGTGTACTGGAACAAATATTATACATATATTTAATATTTATGGCTGACCTCCCATCTACGAACCAAGTTACCGTTGCTAAACTAACCACTAATAGTGGCTCAAAAAATGGGGTTAAAGCGAATTAGTCCAAATATGTATATCATTATGTACAGGGAAACGTTTCTTTCAGTAAAACTGAACAATCAATTTCCACCAAAAGTTGAAGATTCGAAGTATCTGAAATACCTCTTGATCATCGACTTGCCTGGAAGATATTCATTTGGGTAAAACTCGAACAGCTTGCACTGAAAATAGTAAAACCATTTTGCTGCTCTAATCATATCTCCATTACTTAATTAGATTAACCAATAACCAATATACCAAAAAGTAAATCTATTATGAGAAAAAGATACCTACTGTTTAATGGAGCTATTAAACTTCAAAAATTAGATTATCAAACGAATAATTTTACCACATTCAGATAAATTTTGAAAACATTCTTTTTTACCTACGTCTTGAAAACTAGACAATCGGGGTGATTCTATAACTTTTTAATGACCGTGACTATGTAACCACTGTGGTTGTTGCTACGGTACGACGTTTTTGATTGGTAGTTATCATAGCAACAACCACAGTAGTTAATAAACACGGTGGTTAGAAACTTACAGAATCGCACCGATAATAAGACATATTCTTATAACTTTTTGTTTTAGAATAAGTTATGGAATCACCCGTAAAAATCTTTTGCTATAATTTAGCAATACACTGTATATTTGGGTCGAAATTTATCACACGATAAATAATTTGTTGAGATTGTTTAGAGATGTCACAGTCACAGATATTAATTTACGTATTCAAGTTTATTTTAATGCAAATATCATAAGCATACCATTATCCTATAGATTCAGTATGTTCTAAACTGTAGCTTTTTGTATATCTACCCCTAATTTTGTTGATGTGACATGTGTCATGTTATGTCACTCACTACCGCATAATTAATTATACACTACTCTGTGATTTCAACCCTTTAAAAATGTTTCATATGATGAAAAAATACACTATTTTTATGAACTGATTATTATTTTTTCTACGAAAATGCGGAATGACGTTTTTTCTGACAAGATAATCAAACTTGAAAGTAGGCTTTTGAAGAACTAGTACGGAAAATTAGTGCGGAAAATTTTTTGCGTACGCATTTTTTAAACTTTCCGCACGCAAACATAAATTAAGAAGTACTTACATTTAGTTATAATTGTAACATTTGTTTAATATCTAACAACCGGAGGAGTGCTTTCGCTTTAGTTTTGAAACTTCATGTTTATATTCACGTAATTTGATCTCAAAATCAAAATTATTTCGATGACAGGACACAATTTATAAACTGTCAACAGCTATGAGCTTCCAGTTCTATGACAACAAACTCACTTGATCTTTTTTTTTAATTAGAAAAAGATTTACAAATAATTTAATTTTTTACGAATTCCCCGTTTTCGTAGAAAAAATCGTATGTAACACGCTTGCGGAAATGGCCCATGACAATGCTCGTGTGATTGCAGCACTCGCTATCGCTCGCGTTGCAAGTTTCACACTCGTATTGTCATGATGCCGTGTCCGCACTTGTATTACAATATACTATTTATAACGAATTTAGTAAAAATATGATAGAAACACTATACCTTAAAATACCAAAATGGGTCTAAAAAGATCCCCTTCTTTATATACAAGGTGCAATAGAGGTGCGAGTGACAAAAAAATGGATGTAGAAATTTCATATTTTGGGATGCAGGCCTGGTTTATTAGGAAATAATTTGATTCATTTTTATTTTTAAGGATGCAGGCCTGGTTTATTAGGAAATAATTTGATTCATTTTTATTTTTAAAAAATCAAGACAGACTAGAGCCGAAAACATATTTTCTGATAGGTAAAGTACCATTTTCTACTGCCCTGTTTGAAAGTAGGCTATTACTATAGATATTTGAAAGATGAAAGTTGACATTTACAAAAATGAGTAGTGTAATGAAAAAATTTCCTCTCTAGAGAAGGTAGTAAAAAATTTGATAGGTATCAAATTCAGAGTTGCCGCATTTGCGGCCTATTCAATGTCCTTGCCCACATCACTACTATTTTCTTCGTCACTGCATTCCATTCTTACTAAATCCTTTTCTAAAACATAGTCAAATAAATACCTTTTCTAATAATTTAAATCACAAATTGACAGTGTTGACAGCGTTGACAGCAGAAAATTTTAATTATTTTCCGTTTGCAGCGTTTCTAAGGATACGATCAAACTAACCTACTAATTTTTTTTGAAAAATTTTTAATTTTTTTAGTAAATATAAGTTTAGCACATTTCGGAATAAGACAGTAGAAAAAATAGTATACACCACACGAGAAGAGAGTGATGTCTTTTCCACTCTTGTAGAATAATACAACTTTTCTACTTAGTGGAAAAGTGTCTCTTTCTTCTCTTATAGTGTAATACAGGGTATCCGGAAATTAGTAGCAAAAAACTCGGGTGGTGATTCTACTTGAAAAATTAATGTGACTAGTTCTTATAACATTTTTCCAAGAGCTCATTAATCTGTTTATTTGTATTCTTGCACGAAAATTGATGTAAATTCCCCCGTGTGAAAGAGTCGAAACTGGCGTTGACCTTTGGATAAAGACCCAGAACTTTTTTGTCAGGCACTTTTTCTAAATTTTGATGACGCCCGATTGCAGAGCATCGAAAAATCTCCTCTTGCTGCCTCACGGTAAAACGAGTCGTTTTCGAGAAAAACGCTTTAAATGAATACCAACTAACTACAGCTCATTTTCAAGATTAACAAAGCAAGCATTAAACAGAAGCGTGTTTTTCTCGAAAACTACTCGTTTTATCGATATTCAACAAGAAGATCTTTTTTGAAGATTTTTCGATGCTCTTCAATCGGGCATCATCAAAATTTAGATTAAAGTCATTGGAAAAAAATGATTAAAAAACTTTGGGGCCTTGTAACCCCAATATTAATGAGCGTTCGAAAAAATGTTATAGGAACTTGTCACATTAACTTTTCGAGTAGAATCACTCCCCGAATTTTTTGCTCCTAATTTTCGGACACCCTGTATACTATTCCCTAAGAGAAAATTTCTTTTGGCATGTAATTACTGACTCAGCTCATGTTTCATAATTTGCTAGATTTATTTTCTTTGTATTTCACTTTTCATTGAGGTCTATAATTCCGGGAATTTACACTTCTTATACGAGTAGGTATAACTGCAAAATGTGCACATCTTAAATGTTTTTATAAGAATTTAAGTAGGTAGGTACAGTTTAATAAATAAAAAAAATAATTAAGTTTAATGTTTATAACTCGGTTTATAACTATCACTGATTTAGTTGTGTTTCGCACAAACTTCACGATCTCTGTTGTGTATTAGAAAAGATAAACTTTATTAAAAATAAGTAAAATAACTATGTTACAAAACTGAATGAAATCTTAATCTCAGCTATTTGCCTTTTTCCCTTCCACCGCATAAAACAATATACATATCACTTACATTTAAGAACACTACTACATTTTCTTTTATCTAAATACTTGAAACTATTATTTAACTACACAGTTGCATTGTTTTGTAACCTTTTCAGCTACATTTAAATTTGCTGCATTTCCAACGATAAAATACCTAATTTCAAACCAAATCCGTTTTTAGCTGACTAACTTTTATTTGTAACTATATAGATTCGTAATATGTAACAAAAATAGCAAAACGTTTCGAGAAGCATTAACGTGAACGTTTTGGGTTTACTGTACTAAAAGGTATCCTATATTTATAAATAGTACAAAACAGACTATGTGGTGGAGGTTTGCGCTCGTCTACTATATCTCTCGGTCTGCCTATCCCATGATCATGAACTTCCTAACAAAATGATGTCGTCGTTAATGTTTACTTGGTTTTGTAGGTCTGAGCTCGCTGCAAATCCAAATGTCTATCTTTAGCATGGAGTTATATCTGTTCCATTCTTTGTTTACGTACCTCCACTGCACTTACTAATAACATGGAATTAGTACTGCTAGCAATTATAGAATATGGTGTGGTATACCGTTATTTTATTGTTACGGTTTTGCGGAAATGGATTTTAAAATAACATATCCGAAACCAGAAACTACTAAAAGCAAAATATACACATTAGAACAGTTTTGCCCTGAGAAAAATAATAGCTAGGTAGGTAAATAAAATATGAATATTATACAGCTTGTATAACATAAACAGAGGTATGTATTTAAATTTTAACAATATAATTTAGCATTTTAGGCGGCTCTAAAAATAGCAGCACAGGTAATTAAGAAAAACCCTTTGTTTTAAAATAATATGTGGAGTTTCCCCATTGAAATGTACTTGTTGTTTGCCACAAATGGGTCAACTAAATGCACTCTTTTACAGTTGTAAACATAGGAAAAAGTTTATTTATATATGAGCGGCATAGAGTATGTAATTTGCATGTTAGCGTTCATGGTCGAAAGAAGCGGGTTAAAAACCTTAAAAGCAGCTATATTGCAATGCTTTGTTTATTTGGACTGCTGGCAGGGTGTTTCAAACCGTGAAAATTACTCTACCATACATCCTATATATACCCACGTCTGTTTGGAGCCCTTTCCTTAGCACTCGAGTGTTATATTGGTTGGATATCCCTAAGCTTTTTTACTGCATGGCATTTTCTCATACAATCGATATGGAAAAGGAAAATATGTACATCGGAAAAAGGTAATCAAATTACAAATAGTCGTCTAGCTGCATATGTACAATTATATGATTTGTTATTATTTGTATGTAATCAGTTGTAATTGTTTCATGGGTCGGCGGCTTTGTGTTCGATTGTAATGAAATTCCAGTTGCCCAGGTATGCCGTCTATCCTGAACAGATATGTGTTCTTTGTCAATCGCTTAATTCATTTATAAAATTGTTTCATACGTAATAGTCATAATGCACTGGAACAGTAATACCCATTTTAAATTAGTGTAGAAACGAGGATTCTGCATCAATTACATCTGTTACAGTTTCATTATATTATTGGATGTAAAAATGAGTTTTCCATTGAATCATTAACTATCCAGTTAGAGGCGAACTAGAAGCTTTATTTTGAAACATTAAATATGATTATATTAGAATATTAAATATCTATTTGAATCTTCATTTGATTCCGTAATTTGTACGCGAAGAAAAGAGACCAAATCTATCAGTCGAAAATCTGATAAATATTTGTCAGCAAATCGAATACAGAAAGCATGTTTTATTTGAATTTTCCGATTTCTTTTCCTCGAGAAATTTATCAAGATATTACTAGATCAATGTTTAATTTAAATACCAAAAAAAAACAAAAAAAAAGACATAACTCGTTTGTATTTAAATAGTTTGATGATTATTTCCGATACTGTACTATATTTCAATTGGTCCTAATTTTATGACACGAGAGTCAAAAGAAGAGTTCATAACGTGAGGACTGGAAATAAATATGAGCACGACAGAGTACTTGATGGTTATTAGGCTCAAGGCCGAGATTTAACCATCTAGGACTTTGCATTACCTTTACGAATATAGTGGTAAGGTTCACAAGCTACATTAGCTCTTGTGGAGTGAAGCTATTGGTAAGAAACCAAACACCATAATATATAAATCCAAGACTTAAATTTATACAGAGCTAATTAAAAGAAAAAACGATGGATTTAGAAATTAATGTTTTCATACATCAAAACTAACACAACTAAAAGAAATTTATGATGAGATTAATGGGGGATGAGCAGAGTTGGCCGACTAGGATATAAAATTGCCCACAATAATTTAAGAAAAAAATTATAAAATTTTTGATAGGTTATTAAAAATATACTTCAAGCTTGCGGTTACATTTGGTGAAATTTAACAATGGTCCCAAATTTTTCTAACTAAAGGCTAATATTATTCGAAATATTTAAATATTTAAATGCAATCAAAAGACGCCAATTTCTGACATATACTTACTATAGGATTGTTTTCAGAAGCGTTACACTTTTCCTAGTATAAATAGTCCAGTCAATAGAGCGAAAAAATACCCTATCTAGAGATTTTTTGGGTGAGTCGAATTTTTCGATTCCATTGCTTAGAGAGTCATTAGACAAGCTTAAAACTGAATTTCCGTATCCCCACCCCCTGCCGTTCGGCCGCCATCTCAAAAGAGGGGGAGACTTTTTATTATTCGTTTATCTCGTTAACGGTCAATTTTTACAAAAAAAAACACACGACATCGTTTTTGTAGAGAAAAGTACGCTCTACATTATTTGTCATTACCTTTTTTCTCATATTATTATTATTTTCGAGTTTATTGATGATGATAGCCAAAAAATTATGGGATGATTTGTTTAAAACGGGGACAGCGCCAGAAGGGTTGTCTTTTCGACAAAATTCGGCTAATACTTTTTGTAGAGGACTACTCGAGTCACAAAAAACTCTTCATAATATTTATCATCAAACGAATATTTATCGCTGTACAGCGTTTCAAACGACGCAGGAAACGGAAAAAAACCGTTCTACTGCTCCGAATCTCTGTGAGACGTTAATGATATGCGCTGTACTGGAATGTTGAGAAACTAACAGAACGGTCAAACAATAACAAAAGCGCCAAAAATAGTCACAGGCACTTCACTTGGCGACAGATTCTACAGGGTGTGTTACATAGAGGGCCATCGATCTGTATATGGAAAATTAATAACAATAGGATTTTGAAAATTTGGTTGCCTATCTAATTCAGCTTGCCTGTTTAAACTAAATTTTTTTCACGTTTCTGGTATTTCCGGTTATACCGGAAGTGGATGTCATCTTTCCTATTTTAAATGCAATAGATACCTACCTAATTTTTTATGTCATATTTGGATTTGTTGAAAAATTTTAATGTGACTTTATGTAAAAAACTCTATACGAGAAATGCACCGTTTTGGAAAAAACCAAGATTTTTCAAAAATTTTGACAAATTCATGACCTCTCATAAATGTTATTACATATTTCCAAAGCAAATGCAAAGAAGCTAATTATTTCAACGCATTATGAAAGTATATGATCTACAAGCTATCTAAAATTGTGAATGCAAATTTTAAAATATTACACAGTGTCCAAAAAATCAATTTGAATTTCGTTCATTGAAATGTTGAGAAACTCATTTTTTTTATGGAATTCTCAATTTTTTTCCTAATCAATCGATTCTATGTTCAAAAATAAGGAGGTAATGTGTATAATGTGCTATAGGTACCTAAAATGATTATTTTTTAAGTTATTGAAGAAAAACTAAAAATACCGATTATTATGAAGAAAATCTTAGATAATTCCAAAACGGTGCATTTCTTGTATAGAGTGTTTTACATAAAGTCAACTTAAAATTTTTCATAAATCCAAATATGACATAAAAAAGTAGGTATTCCATTGAAAATAGGAAAGTTGACACCCACTTCCGGTATACCGGAAGTAGTGAAACGGGAAAACATTTTAGTTCAAACCGGCAAACTTAATTAGATAGGTAACCAAATTTTCAAAATTTACTGTAATTAGTTTTCCATATAGCTACAGATCGATGGCCCTCTCCGTGACACCCTGTATAATCTGTCGCCAGGTGAAGTGCCTGTGACTATTTTTGGTGCTTTTGTTATTGTTTGACCGTTCTGCTATTTTTTCAACATTTCAGTACAGCGCATATCATTAACGTCTCACAGAGATTCGGAGCAGTAGAACGGTTTTTCTCCGCTTCCTGCGGGGTTTGAAGCGCTGTACAGCGATAAATATTAGTGTTATGATAAATGTTATGAAGAGTTTTTTGTGGCTCGAGTAGTCCTCTACAAAAAGTATTTGACGAATTTTGTCGAAAAGGCAACCCTTCTGGCGCTGTCTCCGCTTTAAGCAAACCATCCCCTAATTTTTTGGCTATCATCATCAATAAACTCGAAAATAATAACAATATGAAAAAAAAGGTAATGACATAAAATGTAGAGCTTATTTTTCTCTACAAAAATGATGTCGTGTGTTTTTTAAAGATGGCGGCCGAACGACAGGGGGTGGGGATACGGAAATTCAGTTTTAAGCTTTTCTCTAAGCCCTCTAAGCAATGGAATCGAAAAATTCGACTCACCCAAAAAATCTCTAGTCAAATCTCTATTGACTGGACTAAAAGTAAAAATTGCTTCATGATAAATGCATAACCAAAAATTTTTGAAAATGAGTTTCAATTATTATCTTGTGTGGGCTTTTTTCAAATCAAAGTTTCTGAAATAAATTTCAGAAGTGCAAACGTTTAATTTGAGGATTTTCAGCAAATCCTTAGAGGAATCTTTCAAAAAAAGCTAAAAAAAATACTCTAAATTCTCCAGACAAGATGATGACTTACATTCAACGTTCTTGCAATCATTCTTATCTTATCTCGAAATTATTATCAATTTGAAACTGGCTATTTCGGGAAGAAGGTGGTGGATGTTAGCAAAAGTTTCTCGTTGAACAACTTGAAAATTGGGATTAACCAGTAAGCCAAAAAAGCTAGCGCTTTGGGCGCCAAAATTTGAGGAGCGCAAAATTTTCTTGCAAAATTTCCTGCATTTTTTTTTAATTATTTAGTTTTAAATAATTATTTCATGTAATAGGAAAAATCTCAAAAAACTTAAAAAATATTTCCGCAAGTCTGATTAATTGTTTAAATGTCGTATTCCGTTTTTTGAGTCATGAAATGACTGAAAACATTTTATTTTTCGTTTAATTGTTTTGTTTTTTCATTTCATATTCATGTTACAAAAAAGACAAATAATAAGGTCAAGCGGGGGCGCAAATTTTGGTTCAACTTGGGGCGCAATATACCCTTGAACTGCCTCTGACTAGTTTCATGATAATTTCCATTACCAGTACACAAAATACATATGGGCCATTTAACCAAAATAGAAGCAGGCATAACTAATTTTAGTGAATAATTATATCAAAGATGTGATCGTGTACTGTTTTTTTCTGTGAAAATATTCATTTTGGAAATAAATCACCCCCAGCAATGTGTTGGCGTTGGGGACACTGGAAAACACTCTGTATCAATGTATCGTATATCGGACACAATACACAACAACACAGCTCACTGTAGCCAAACAAATTTTAATTATGCATTTCTTCGTACTATTAAAAATTATGAAGTATCAAATGAAGGAACTTCAGAAAAAATTGGGATACCTACACTAAGAGACCTACATTGAGAATTTATTTTTAATTAGAATACGAAAAGATTGCAAATAAGACGGAAGATACAGAGATAATATACTATCTTAGTTAGGTACCTACTTATGGAAATTTATTTTGGATATTATTTTGAAAATGATAGTTCACGTACTTAAATTAGATTAGGAAAATAGGAGGTCGAAATAGTTGCCAGTCTACCACCTACATAAAATATCTTTTTTCCTTTTTTCGTATTTGTTCCTAACCAATAATCGGAGAACAAACATAATGGAAATGGGAACCCTCAATTTTGAACTCTATTTACAAGAGTTGGATAATGATTATCCAAAAACTTAATATCACACTTATGTATTATTTAATGATAAATATTTTCCTGTTCATTCTTAACTAATGGGACGAAAGAAAAATTTTAAAAAATCAGTATACAGTCCACTCTGGTGATGATTTTTTGGGAAAAACGGAAGTTCCGTAAACCAGATAGGTGATGGGAACCGTTTCGATCTTTCTTCCTGGGCCTATGGATAATACGAAGGATAATACATTAAAAAAATTAACTAGATTTATTTTTTTATTTCTTCACTATCTTGACATAGACATAGTAAACATACATCGATTAATTTTATAATCGTTGCAAAATAAACTGTGAAAATATTTATTGATGAACAGTAAGTACATTAAGACCCAATTATTCCATCAGTAGTTTAACTTAACTGTAAGTTAATTTCCTTAAATACTATTATTCCCTCAATGGTATAACCAAGAAAATTAATTATTATAAACTGGACATTATTAGGATTTGAAATCAATTTAAATGAATCGTGGAAAGAATTGGTATGTTGTGGAAAAACTGATTACCTACTTACTAAATATCTACAAAAATAAAAATATACACTCTTTAGTAGGTATAAACAAACAAAAAATAGAACCATAAACATTTATAATCTAATGGGATATCATCAAGTAATCAATAATAAAAGTATCATTAGTTTGTAGAAGTAAATAAAGAAAAGCTTAATGCTTTTAATGAAAGAACAATCTAAATATAAATTTATAACTTTATATATAAAATATTGTTTAACTTAAATTAAAAGCACAGATTTATATTCTGTGTTAAAAGGTAGAAACTTTTTTCATGCCATTTTAAAAATTTAAAATCGAGATAAATTCTAAAACATAGAACTCTGTATAGGTAATATAAAGTCAAAATATAATAGTTAGTAGTTTAATTTCTTAAATGAATTAAATATTATTATCGATGATGAGTCGTACTGGACATACGTATCATCATCTTGGCAGATATTTATACATATAATTAATAAAAAAAAAAGATTTAAAATTTAAATTTCGAAAAGATATTTCGTCTCCATTTAGTCCCCAATTATGGTAAAATGGCATCTGTATTAGATCTAAAACTTGTTTATAAAATGTTACTCAGCTCTTTAGAAGAAAACAATATAATACCTATACACTCGATAATATACATATACACCCACTAATTACTTACATACTATCATTTCCCATCCTTAATTATACCTATCATTTAGTATTTGTGCCATACGATACTAAGAATTTATTTCATCCCTTAACTTTTCTAATTCAATTTCCTTAATCCAAAGAACATTTTTTACACGAGTTTTTAACTAAGAAAATAAAACAAAATTAGGGTCTTATACGCAACCCTCAACGTATTAGATTGTCAGGGGCATATTTTTTCTAGCATCAAGTGCACTCCATCTGCCAAACCTCTTACGTCTAATTATAAAAAGGCGCATCCGGTTTCACAGACGAAACAAGATCCACACGCATTCTATACGAAACTGTCACCAGCAGTCCGCTCTACATCTTTATTCTATCATGTTAACAAATATTAATTTTCTTTTAACTGATTGAAAAATGTTCGATTCCAAAAATAAATCTGGAACAAATTTTTAGGTGTTTCCTACAATTGTTAAAGTATTGTTCCATATTTCCTGTTATTTAAAATTCAAGGCGCAGAAATTAGCTGTGTGCACCAGTAAATAAAATATGCGTCAATTGGAAAGTTTTTATTTAATTCTGTAGTTAATAAAGAAAATATATCATTTTAGACATAACAAATAGCATGCGGTCTAACCTGTAATCAAAGCAAGAGCAATTGTAATTCCAAAGAAAATTTCTAATTTCTTATCCATGTTTTCTTCAAGTTTTCTACTTTGGAACACACGCACTTTAAGTTGCAAAACCCAATAAGTATGTCTCACATGTCACACCACAAACACCACCTAAAATACAAATTTAATATCCTTATTCAAAACGCAAAAATTACATACGGCAATATAGTTTTAATGCCGACACCAATAACTGTTTTTATTCCCAAAAAGTCTGCCCAAAACCTATTAAAACTTGCGAAAACTATCGAGTTTTTATGGTTAGAGCAGTGAAAAGTTCGTCACTTTTGCAGAAAGTTCAAATGAAAAGTTTTTAATATTTTTGCGCGGAAAATGTATCGCGACGCCGACGTATTCGAAAGAGGCCAATGCTGCTGAACACGACGATGCTTTTCGATGCCCACGCGCTACTAAATCTCGTACACTTCACGCTGATAAGCGCCGTACGGGTCTTCACCGTTGTGGAACACGCTGACTCTCGGAGGCGCTCGATGTAATTCGCTTTTGTAGGAAATTTTCACATTTTTTTTTAATTGAATAAACCCTCTGAGACGGTTGCGACATTTTTGATAACCACGTCAAAGAAGATTATAAATATTGTAGCGATGTAAAAGACAGGGAAGTTGCCAAGCTTATTGAGAAATTGCATAAAGTAGTTGTAGTGTCATACTCCGAGCATTACGTCTAGGTACTTACTTTTTAGTTACAGTGTCTCGTATCAATCTAAATTAAGGCTAGATGTATAATTTCGCATAAAAAGAAAATATAAATTGTGAATTTATTGATCTATGTTATAATAATGGAGCAAAAGTGAGTATCTACCAAAGAACAAAGTATATTCAGCAACAAAATCTTTTGGTCAATGTAAATAAGTAGTCCACACCCCATACCTAATTTTTAAATAGTTCAGTCATTTAATACAATAAATGTAATACTATTACTGAATACTGAATACTGAAATATTATTCCCATAATACTCGTATTGTGTAATTTTAGATAGAAAGTTGAAAAAAGAAGGTAAAATTTACATATAAAGTGGTACTTTCTCAAGTTTTCTCTGTATAATTATCACCTTTTCATTGAATGTTCTACGTATATTTTTATAATAAATGGTAAAATACTTAATACACATGGTAATTTTACTATTACATCCTATTAGATTATGAAATTTCTCGAAGAGATGGCAAAATTTTTATGTGTAAGCTTAAGTAAAGTTGCACTACAAATCACTAAAAAAGTGAGTAAAAAAAGAATTAAGTATGTAATCATTTTAATACAGATGGAATAGATGCTATTATTTTTTAGTGTTTATAGGTTTTGAGTTCGGAAAATTTGAGGAATGGAGATAGTAGATTACATACCGAGGCTGAAAGTATTTCATTCCTGTCGAGAGAACTAGTTCTCGAGACACAGGAATGGTACTTTTGCCGAGGTTTGTATACGATTTTATTCACAGTCAGTCATTTAATAAAACAAACAACATTATATTAATAAAAAATATATTTGACATTGACATTGACATTTTATCAAATTAGTTAACAAAGTCACATCAAATTTGTAGTTGCTCAGATAGTAGCGCCCTCCCAGGTTAGTAATGGGTTCATTACTGACTGCTTTTTTACTATTACTGACTGGTTGAAGTGTAACCAAGGAATGGCTCACTTTCTAACTTTTAAGGGGTACGAAATGCTGTATATTACTAACTGATTGTGAATAATAGTATATTATATACCAAGGTAGAGAAGTTCAGTATTATAGACAGAGGGCCAAGATTAGATCGCGAGGCGCGTAGCGCCGAGGGATCTAAGGCCCGAAGGCTATAAGAGACTTCTCTACCGTGGTTTATACATAGTTTTTTTCACTACTAGTTTTATTAACTCTTATAATTGTTAATAAATAGTATTATTTATAATTTGAAACACTTATTCAATTCAAAAAATGAAACAAATGTCTTTTGTTTAATAATGTGACAATACTGACAGTTGTTTATTAATTAATTTTGACACAAAGGTAAAAGTTGTAGAATTTTGGCTTTTGGTAAGTTTCCATACACAAAGAGATTGCTCACATTATTAAAACACCATACATTGCTTTTAAGTAGTTCTGCTTGCAATAGCCTAATTAATAACAATTTTCTCTCTACGTTAAATATGATGCTGTCCATTGATTCAAGTTAGAATCCGTGGCGGCAATTCAAATTATATGGGAACTTTTACAATTAAATTTATTTATATTAAGCGATTTTAATTCCTAAAAAACCATTAAATAGATTTTCTTGGCCCTACTAAATCATATTATAAAGTGTTTTTCTTTAAAACTCTTACTGGATTACCAAAAAATATGAATTTGTTCATTATTTACCACTAGTAAATAATGAACCAACATTATTTACTGGATATTGACAAAAGGTAGAGAAATCAAACTTCACGGCATCTAGTATAGGCAATAATGACGCCTTCTATGACTAGTAGTGAAAAAAACTCTTTTTTAACTAGATTATAATACATGTAAATAATCAGAAACATGTAGTGAAATTTTCACAATATTGAATTTCGGAATTTATAAAAAATGCAGAATCGGCTAAGCTTATGAGAATGTTTAGTTTTCAAAATAGAGAGGGTTGAATTTATTTTCGTTTTTTAACCCTACTTTTACGCGTACATAGGTAGTACATAATTAATAATTAAAACATTTTTATGAAATTTAGAAGGAGAATATTGAGTACATTAGTACCCTTCCCATTATCGTCTTCATCTCCCCATTCAAACCAGAGGCCTAGCGAAGGGAATTCCCAAAGATATTCGTAGAAATAAAAATAGTGCGCTACTGACCTACTATTTTTTTTCGACATCTACTTATTATTAAATAAAAACAAATAGTCTCTGTCGCACTTATTACAATACGCATAAATCTGTCGTTGTCCCACTCATTAAAACCGAATTTTACGATAAAAATGTTTTATTTTACGATTTTTGACTTAAAAAAATCTCCGGTTATAAAATCACATTTATTTATTCATTATTATTGTTTTCGGTGCCATAGAAACCAGTAAAATAAAAAAAAACTAATGGTCCGTTCCTTCTGGGATTCGAACCCGAGACCTTCCGTTTGGCAGTCATATAATGAAACACATGGTCTACCTCGACCATCGAATTCAACTATCAACGCGCGCTATGAGAAATATAAAGTGTTTTAAGAATATCTAGTTTTTTTGAAATTTTTTTGACGGAATTTCCAAAAAAAGTTCAAACAAAATTTGTTCAAAATTCAATTCTAAATCAATGTTAAAGAATAAAAAAATCTCATAAATTGTTTATTTTTCAAGATATTCCTAAAAAACCTGAAAATGTCTTCAGGTAACTGTCACTTGTTTTGGTGCTAGATGAAAAACATTGAATGTGGCACCCACAAATTTGTTCAAACTCTTAAATATGAAATTTGAATCAAATCCGATAAGTCGTTTTTGAGTTATGGTGGATACAGACAGACAGACAGACAGACAGACAGACAGACACACAGACACACAGACAGACAGACAGACAGACAGACATCATGGCGAAAATGGTCAAAATGGATTCAGGGGCCCTCAAAACGTGTAAATCCATCAAAATCTCGAAGTCGAAAAAAATCACGATTACAATACTTCCTTATACTACGTATAAGAAAGTAAAAAGGTTTACTTGAAATTTTTAATACGATGTAGTCTCCGAAAATTATGATAACTTCATTTCAAAATCATCATTCATCATAGAGAAATTAGTTGTTAATTGAGTATAGTAACTTTATGACAAAAGCGAATAATTCATAATGTCAAACTTAAACGCCGTTTATCTGGGAAACTACGAATTTATGCCATGAAGTTTTTATGACAATGTAATATTCTGTAAGTTTTTCGATTAAACACTAACCCACCCTGTAGGTAGGTATAACAAGAGTCTGTAATAATGAAAAGCTTGAATTCTTGTTTCGTTTTGAAAAATGTGCCATGTTGGCTGTTTAAATTGATTCCCAAAATAAATTTATCTTCAATTTTCGCTTTCAGTACTCAATGTGTTTCACAATCGGTCTCCCTTGTAACTTTTAGAACCATCCCAAAATAGTCAATAATTTGCAAATATTTTTATTTGACCAACAAACTTTTTTAATAAACAAAATCTTAAGAACATTCTGTGCTATTACGTCCCTTAACATCTGTTGGGATCTGCAGCTCCACTGATTGTGATAATCCGGTTAAAAAACCTTCTCTGAAAATAAATATCGTTTATCCGAATATCCGATATCCGAATATTTGGTCGGTCAGATGTTCCTAAAAGTCTATCCTTGGACCACTGGGTACTTAGCTTAAAATATGCCATTATATTGTTGCTAGTTGGTACCATCCTTTTGTAGTATTATTATAGCTATTGTTTTATTGTAACATGTTCGTGCCTTCTATTATATCAATTTCCGAATCTCTGCTTCAAAGTCTTTGAGACTCCTATTAACTTTCTATGTTTTTAATTGCCTTTGGAAAATCTCCTACATGTAGGTATACTGATCACCAAATCGTAGTTGCTAAAATTGCAGGATTTCTTGGTATTTCGGAACTTCTCTGGATAATGTTCTCAACTCTTCCAATAACTGACTTGTGGAGCAACTTTGAATAAAGCTATTACTTTAATTGTTTCTGGTCTCTCTTTTAATTCTTGTTCTTCTGTTCTTCTGCAACCGGATGATCTTATCTTAAACAAATTATTATGAACCTAATATATTTCAACTGTCTTTGTTTCTGGTAATTTTCTAATTCTTGTTTTACTTGTCGTTGTCTTCGTTCAGTTTCTTTTTCGCCTTGTCTCAATTAAGTATTCACTTTTCAAGTCCTTATTATTAAGTAGGCACCTACCTATTACACTTGTTCAAATTTATTCTTTATTCAGTTACCATTTAGAAGCACACAAATCCTCTAAATCCCATTTCTGGGATTAAAATACTTTATTATAGATAAATAGAAAAAAATTTGCAAATGTCTAATTAGGTACACAATAATTAGCACTACTCTGTTCAATCTTCGCAATTAAATCATCATTAATTCTCGCCTCATTTCTCTTAATTTGCCTCTTTTATTTCCAATCAACTGTTTTCACTAAACGACTTGGCTACCACTCTTATAGGTACTTATAAGAAGAAGTTGTAACTTTCTAGAATCTTTCAGACGTGGACACTAGCAATTTTAGGGAAATTTTTCTCTAATTAGGTACTACTTACTACTACTACTTTCTACTCTTTCCCTAAAATTTTCAACTTATTGGTTGAATAACTTTTTAAATATCGACAATATCAAAAAAAGTTTAAAATATAAGTTGTAGGAAATATTTTTCTTTACCACTTTGTATTGACTCTTTTTTTTCGAAAATTTAATAGAAAAAAAGTTATACAATAAACAAAAAAATCCAACCCTAAATTGAGGGCTGGTGGAGGAAGGGCGGGGTCTATGAATACACAAACTTTGTTTTAATCTGTCAGGGTGACCCTCTACAAGATTATACAAAAATTGGCTGTAGGTTAAAAAAACTCTATTTGGAGGCTTCTTTTTTCTTACTTACTGTACTATAAGGTTATTTTGAGTTAGGTTATCAAAAAATTATAAGATACAAAAAAGTTTCTAAATTGAACGGAAAATATTGGTGCTGCACAAAAAACCAGTAGCGTACGTTTCATTCAATAAAATGTTTTTGAAGAAACCCGTACGCACACCTCTGTGTTCTAAATAAAATAATTGCAACCACTATTAATAAGAGAACACAAAAAAAAAGATCTATGTAAAATTTCAGAGGGCTAACTTTTTTTGTTATTGATTTATAGCAAATTATTTAAAATAATTTATTTTCTTTAATGCCCTATACATCAAAAAGGAAGCAACATTCGACCATAGTTTATTAGACAAACCACCTTTAATTTTTGCTAAACTATCTACTGGTGAAATCCTGACGATATAAACTGGGACACCCTGTATACTTATTTGTAGATAGCTACATACTAGTAACTATTCGGAAAAGTACCTGACTTTAAATCTTCAATTTTAAATCTGAAAGAGTCAATAATATTTTAGTCATGCGTTCCATAATAGAGAACGTTTGAGATACCTAACTTTAAAGTATGTTAAGGTACTATTTGATATTATAAACGATGTGAGTGCAAAAAGGTGCAATTTCTTTACTTATGTGTTAAGTAGAAAAATGTTTGAAGAAATAAACATGCCATTAAAGCTTCTTTGTTCCTGTAAAACTTGAGAAAATCTAATAAACACTTGAAGATTTTATGCGCGTGGCTGATTACGTCGTATTTTATAAGAACCATTTCAAACACCAATTCAACATTTTTGGTTCACATTATTATGGGCACCAAGTATATCTGGTATTATTACGTTAGAGAGATGGTAAAGAGGATCTGTAGGTAAAATTTTTATTTTCATGGACGATATTGTTCCACTTTATCTTACCTACTAATAGTAGAATTGTCTAAACGAGAATCTAATGTTTGGACTCGGCTGTGATGTCTTCAGATATGAATCCCTTAGAATATTTTGCTTAGGTTAAATATTCAGGTCGATTGACTCTTATAGGGCAGCCTAGGAATGGAAGAATGTGTCCTAAGAAGCAATGTAGAAATATTCTAAGTATACATATACAGGGTGTCCAATTTAGACACTTTTAGTGGAGTTATTATCAAAGATAGAGTATTGCGGTTTTCACCTTCTTATCGTACTTTTTTACGAAACGAAAGATTCCGGAGTCAAATTTGTCATGACTCTCTTAGTTTTTAATCTATACAGAGTAATTCTGAAAATTTTTGTTTTTAGACACCCCTCGTATTTTCGTTATGCGTCAATTTATCAAAAAGGTGAAAACTAATCTTGATAGAGTTTTTTACGTAGAGTTCAGTGGCGTAGATAGTTTTTATCTAAAAGGTTTAGTTTTTGAGATAATAATTAACAACCTGTCCTAGAGATATTGCCCACTAATTTCGAGACACCCTGTATAAAGGTTGGTATTTATTTACATCATCTATAGTACGGTCCTCTATACAACTGCCTTTTTAGTTTCAGGCAGTCTATGATATTTATAGGTTTAGGTACCTTTCGATAAACAGATAAACTGAATTGATTCTGTGAAGTGTTTTTAAATATACAGGGTGTGCCCCTTCTTGAATAAATTCTGCATTGTTTTGTATAATTTTTTTATTCCCAATTCGGCTTAGTCTTCGAGCAATCATCTCTTGAATGTTGAAAATTGTAGATTGAAAACGTATAACACTGTTGAATAAAAAGAAACCAGTCTGCTAAATTATTTGACTATCGAAAAAAAAATACACGAAATTTGTAGCTGAGATGATTTGCGCGATCTTGTAATCTTGTAATTTTTTGGATAGTTCTAACGCTTATTATAGAATTATTAGTGTTCAAATTTGGAATTTGATAAAATTAATCATCATGTTCACGTTTCATTTAATTTATTTTGAAAACTAGTATTGAAAATAGTTAAAAATTTGATACATGATGAAAAATTGGTTCATTTTGAATCGAAAAGTTACGGAGTAAGTTGCCACATCTGCAATGACTTTATATGGAAAATAAAAATTAAAAAAAAACACTCTAGAAAATAAAATATACTTTGAGGAATTAGAGGACAATGCAAAATGTATTCAAGAATCATATCTAAACATATTTCGTGTCTATCCTGGGACACCCTGTATATATTGAAAAGCATACTGTATCTCTATGAACAATATTTGAGCATATACCAGATTCACTATTTAGGTAGAATTAAATTTTGAACATATTTCGTTCTAACTTTTTGTATTTTCCTGAAACAAATTCTACTGAAAGAACCCGAAAGTCTTTCTGATAAACTTTTGACTGCTGAATTTTTACATACAACACAATATTGTTGAACCGATTTTGAATATTTCCAAATTGATATGATATCTCATGATATCTCACCCAATACAAAATAATAAATTAATTAATTTGCATAAATATTAATAAAATATAATTATTGGCTACACGATTTCAGTACTTTCCGAATCCGAAGATGAGAATTAAATCCGTATAAAAGTCATGTGTTGGACAAATCAGATATGTAAACAAAATGAATTATTGTGCACTTGACTGCGTGTCGCCATCTATAAATGAGTGGCCAAAGTTCGAAACTTATGCCAAAGCACGCTGTGCTTAGTTTCAGATCTTGGCCACAAGAGGAAGCTTGAATCAATAAAATTTGACGGCTTCCAGAATTTCACATGGTCATTCATCAAATTTTCTAATTTTTTCCTAAAATCATAAGCAAAGTATGCTATTAGGTAAACACGCGAAAATTGGACTTGGTTGGTAAGTATCTTGTTTAGTTACAACAATACGAAAATGTGTTTCGTATAATAAAATCACTTTTCAACAGACATAACCTAAAAAAATATTTTCTAATATATTTTCATTTTCCAGGGCTATTTGTACAGTTGGGGGCATCTATTCGTTTTACCTATCGAAAAAGAGCATTGACAAGAAGCGTTATGATAATATGAAAGTAAGAGAACGCATGCGACAAGCTAATAGTGGTGAATACGAACCAAGTTATCGCAAATTTGCCGGTTAAAATTGTTTCTGTAAAAAACTTTCGTTAAAAATGGCTCAGACTGAAGCACAGAAAATGCAACTTATTCAAGAATTAGAAATAGAGATGATGGCTGATATGTATAATCGTTTAACGGCCGTGTGCCACAAAAAATGTATCCCTCCGATCTACCATGATTCGGAAATTGCCAAGGGCGAAGCTGTGTGCATCGATAGATGTGTTGCCAAGTTCTTGGACATTCATGAACGTATTGGCAAGAAATTAGGACAACTTTCGATGCAGGACGAACAGTTACTAAAGAAATAGTTTTCGAGTTTATAATGTTAGTTTGTTTGTAGTATAGTTAATTAGTTTTATTGGTTGTTTAAATTTATATGAAAACAATATAACTTAAAATTCCTTTTAGATGTTTGATTTCTCACTCTCGCAAACTCATCCACTTTATAATAAAAAATATCTGATGTGCCCAACACATGACTTTCTTATACGGATAATATCACAATAATTACTTTTCCTAAAGAAATTAAGTTAAATTTCTTGTAAAAATTCTGAGGGTTTCCAGCAATTTTCAAATAGTCTCTGTCGCACTTATTGCAATACGCATAAATCTGTCCTAGTCCCACTCATTATAACCGAATTTTACGACAAAAATGTGCTTTATTTTAGATTTTTGACCTATTACTCACTTAAAAAAATCTCCCGATATGAGATTACGTTTATTTATTCATTATTATTGTTTTCGGTACCATAGAAACCAGTAAAATAAAAAAAAAACTAATGGTCCGTCCTTCTGGGATTCGAACCCGGGACCTTCTGTTTGGCATCCATATAATGAGACACATGGTCTACCTCGACCATCGGATTCAACTATCAACGCGCGCTATGAGAAATATAAAATGTTTTAAGAATATTTAGTTTTTTTGACGGAATTTCAAAAAAAAGTTCAAGCAAAATTTGTTCAAAATTCAATTCTAAATCAATGTTAAGGAATAAAAAAATCTCATAATTTTTTTATTTTTCAAGATATTCCTAAAAAACCTAAAAATGTCTTCAGGTAAGTGTCACTTGTTTTGGTGCTAGATGAAAAACATTGAATGTGGCACCCACAATTTTGTTCAAACTCTTAAATATGAAATTTGAATCAAATCCGATAACTCGTTTTTGAGTTATGGTGGATACAGACAGACAGACATCATGGCGAAAATGGTCAAAATGGATTCAGGGGCCCTCAAAACGTGTAAATCCATCAAAATCTCGAAATCGAAAAAAATCACGATTACAATACTTCCTTATACTTCGTATAAGAAAGTAATAAAAGTGAGACGAAGTTACTCTTATAAACATTTTATTTACAATTTATTATTTATTTTAAACAACTTATTCTATACTAAAAACGCTTTTCTTCGACTTAACCTCCTCATCAGGTTTGAAATGATCGGCAGTCCTTTTTCTCATGTCATCAACACTTTCCTCACCGGCAGCCCACTCGAGAACTAACCTGCGTCCATACAAGTGAGTACTCTGACTGAGAGCTTCAAATGCAGCCTAAAATTATACCGTAAAAATAAATGTGTCAAAGAAAATCAGTTTAAATAATAACCTTTGCATCTGCAGTCGTGACATAATCGACAAACGCGAAACCTCGATGCGTATCTGCGCCCATTGCTTTCTTTGGAAGTCGTAATGCTTTGATTTCGCCAAAAGTACTGAAATTTAAAAATAAAACAAAAATTTAGTCTTTATATTATTACGTGGTTTTAGTCTCGTGAAGCACATACCAAAATAATTCTTGAATTTCAGCCTTTTTAGCCTGAAATGGAACATTTCGTACTAATATTTTAGAGCCAGTTTGTTTAATTTTCTTAACAGTTTTTCTGGTATCAGTGACGTCACTTCTAAAATAAAAACGATAAGACATGTGACGTAATAAAACTTTACCAATAACTTACTGCAAAGTCCTTTCAGATCTTTTTAATTCTAAAGATTTTCCATCTAGAACACTTTGTTGCAAAGTCTTCAGAGCTTTATCAGCACCTGCTTTATAAAGAAAACAGACAAAACCATAACCCATGGAGAGCCTCTTATTAGGATCATTTTTGTCTTTCTTCATTGCAACATTAGCATAATGAATCTTTCCGCAACCTTTAAAATGCTCCCTGAGCTGTGGATCAGTAGTCTTGAAATTTAAATTTTTAACGAATATAGTTGTGTCTGATTCTGGTTCCTCTTCCTCCTGCTTCTCCTCGTTAACTACAGGTACTAAGTTGACTGTAGTTTGTGTTTTAATCTCTTCTTTAGGTGTTGGTTGGTTTATCACAGTTTTTCTATCAGACAAACTGTTTTCCGGAGCCCATTCCAAATACAAAGGCGCGTTTTTAAATTTTGAGTAAGCTAACCGTGTAAAAGCTTTTCGAGCTTCTGAAGGTTCGAGAAACTCTACTACAGCACTTATACCACTAGGTGGTAGAATCACACGTCCAACTTCCCCATGTTTCTCAAATAAAATCCTCAATTCTTTTCCCTCGGTTTTTGCTGGTAAGTTCTTTACCAAAATTATGGTCTTTGATCTCTTCACTTTAGTCTAAATAAAGCAAAATGTAAAAATACCTTAATGGTAAAGTATAACAAAAACAAATCATACCGTGTTGAATGTGTCTAAAATAACACCCTCTCCTTCAAGATATTTTCTAGTTTGTGCGACAATTTGGGTTTCACCCAAGGCTAAACGTACGGCGGCACTTCCTTGCCCATCGGGGCCCACTACTGTCTCTTTAGAGGTACCATAGGTTTCTGCTATGACTTCAGCGACTGCGTCATGGCCCAGGAAAAGGGAATTCCAATTGTGTGATGAACCGGCTTGTGATTTTTGCTTGGCAGATTTCTTTAGTTTGTAGTTCGAGGATTCTGGAAAATATGTAATTTGTGAGAAATAAATAAATTGTATGTACACTGTGTCCCAAATTGCTTGTAATTGCAGGGTATCTCTGTAATTTGTAAAGATAGAACTTTGCGGTTTTCGCGAACCTGTGCCACTTTTTCGTTAAACTTTTAATGCCGCAAACAGAACTAACCTAACTTGTTTTGTTTCTGAGACACAGGGTGAAAACGAAATTTTTCACTTTCCGGGGTGCTGTCATATCTCACACACCATGTAAGCTAGAAAAAAAGTAAAAACTGTCCAAGATAGATATTTTTGCGTAGAATCCAGTGGCGTACTCGAAAAAAAATTGATTTGCATCTTTTAAGAGATATGACCCAAACTAGGTGTTTTTTCTCATTAAATGTGTCTATTTTTTCTCATTAATATCATGTAAACAGTAGGCACTTTAAAATTTAATCAATGCCCTAAAAAAGATAAAACCGCAATTATAAGCCAAAAAATTTTAGTTGGCCATGAAAATCGGGGATAAAGAAATGTTTACAAGCAACATGAGACACTATATTAAATTAAAAACTCTTAATATTAATATTATTTTTATTTTATCTTAGTAAAAAAGAAACAAAAAGCGAAATAAAAATTTTTAATCGGTCATTATAAATAAACAATGAAAGCTAACAAAATCTTTTACTTTTTTATTTTTTTAAATTTAATATAGTGTCTCATGTTGCTTGTAAACATTTCTTTATCCCCGATTTTCATGGCCCACTAAAGTTTTTTGACTTATAATTTGGTTTTTTAATTTTTTAGGACATTTATTAAATTTGAAAGTGCCTACTGTTTACATCATTTTAATGAGAAAAAATAGACAAATTTAATGACTAAAAAATACAGGGTGTTCCATTTAAAAAAGACCTAGTTTGGGTCATATCTCTTAAACGATGCAAAACAATTTTTTTTCGAGTACGCCACTGGATTCTACGCAAAAATATCCATATAGAACATTTTTTACTTTTTTTCTAGCTTACACGGTGTGAGATATGACAGCACCCCAGAAAGTGAAAAATTTCGTTTTCACCCTGTATCTCAGAAACAAAACAAGTTAGCTTAGTTCTGTTTGCGGCATTAAAAGTTTAACGAAAAAGTGGCAAAGGTTCGCGAAAACCACAAAGTTCTATCTTTACAAATTACAGAGATACCCTGCAATTACAAGCAATTTGGGACAGTGTACAGGGTGTCCACCTAGTGCGCGGGTCTTCCATATCTCCTTTATTATTAATGCTAGCAAAAAAATTTTAAGAACAAATATGCTTTATTCCTGAATGTACAGGGTGTCCCATTTTCGACACTTTTGGGGGGTATTGGCGTTATTATCAAAGATAGAGTGTTGCGGTTTTCACCTTCCTGTCCTACTTTTTTACGAAACGAAAGATTCCGGGGTCAAATTTGTCATGGCTCTCTTAGTTTTTAATCTACAGAGTGATTCTCAAAATCTTTGTTTTTTAGACACCCCTCGTATCTCCGTTATGCGTCTACTTATCAAAAAGGTGAAAACTGATCTTGATAGAGTCTTTTACGTAGAATTCAGTGGTGTAGGCAGTTTTTGTGTAAAAGGTTTAGTTTTTGAGATATTGCCCAAACATATGTTTTTTTTAAATGGGACACCCTATATATTATTTTTTATATTGATTAAGCAAAATTTCCAATTTCCAAAAATATATAATACTCAAAATTCGATATTTTTAATAATTTTCTTTATTTATAACAGTAGGCTATGGCTAATTTTTTAGAAACAAATTTAAAATTTTCACAATGAGTAACTATTCTAAAGCTAAACACTTCAAAAGATAATTTTAATGCATTGTATAAAACATACCAACATATCATACTTCTCATAATTATCATAAACGGCCATTGTAATAAAAAATTAAAAGTAAAATAAAAACACCTACGTAAGAAAAATATTTCATCAATAATCAAAATCTGACAAATCTGTCAAATTTTGCATTTGTTTCTAATAAACTAGCCATATGGCCTACTGTTATAAATAAAGAAAATTATTAAAAATATCGAATTTTGAGCTTGTTTTTCAAAATAAATATTAAGTATTATATATTTTTGGAAAGCCCAAATTTTGCTTAATCAATATAAAAAATAATATATAGGGTTTCCCATTTAAAAAAACATAAGTTTGGGCAATATCTCAAAAACTAAACCTTTTACACAAAAACTGCCTACGCCACTAAATTCTACGTAAAAGACTCGATCAAGATCAGTTTTCACCTTTTTGATAAGTAGACGCATAACGGAGATACAGTCTATCTTTGATAATAACTCCAATACCCCCTAAAAGTGTCGAAAATGGGACACCCTGTACATAATTTAAAAATATTTTCCACTATACAGAGCGTTCAGTTTTTGGGCGCACACCAGCTTTCTTATTTTAAATGGAACACCCTTATATTTTTACATTTTTGAATTCCCCGTTTAATTCAAACTACAAAAGAATTAAGGTTATATGTACCTAAAATTAATAATATTCCATTTTTTTGGATTTATTCAATATGTACTTTTCACGGATATATGGACTTTTACAAAAATAGGTATTAATATCCTGACAAATTCAGTCTTTTTGAAAAAGCAAAGTTAAAATGATAAAAGCAAAGTCCAGGGACCATTTTGATGTATTTTTGGTGCAAATAGCTTATACAGGGTGTTTGTAATTTATTCGTAAATATCACATATTTCAAACAGTTATAACTTTATTTTTTCAAATGGGACCCCTTGTATATTTTTATACTACGTTATAGAGAATTAGATTCTCTATTATTTTTATTAAGGGTTCTCCATACCTTTATAAGAAAAATAAAAATTAAAAAAAAAACTGGATTGGAGATAAAAAAAGTATACAGGACAATGCAGAATGTATTCAAGAATCACACCTAAAAATATTTCGTGTCTATCCTGGGACACCCTGTGTACAATATATTCCTGTAAAAATCAGCTAAGAAAAAATATAAACTACAAAGGATTCAATCACAATAATGCGAAAAACCTACGGATTAACACTACTACAAAATTAAGACGGACGGATTTGTCGCACATTTAAGAACCTAACCCCAAACACAAAATAATTTACATCGAATTATTACCTTCAATTAGATCAGCTTCAGTTGTATCTTTGCTCTTTCCTGGCAGTAAGTGCAGCATTCGCCCATGAAGCACACTTCCATCTAATTCCGAATAAGCTTTGACTGCATGTTCAGGCATCAGGAATGTTACTACCCCAAAACCTTTCATCTTTCTTGTGGTTGTGTCTATTGGTAAATTTACCTCACTTAAAGGTCCTACGTAATAAAAAGGCATAAGAATTTATTTGGTCACAAAAATATGATAAAATTCCTACCGAAACGGGTAAAGAGTTTTTCTATGTCGTCCTCTGTGGTAGTGTACGACAAATTCCTAATAAAAATTTTCCCAGACTCAGCAATGTCCTCTTCGTTTTTCAATGCTTCCTCTTGGTTCTTCCACTTTTGTTGCCTGGGTTCCACAACTTCCGCCTCTGTTGTTTCTACATCCATATTTTGGTATTTCATTACAGTTATTTGTTTTCCAGCTAAAATATTATTATTAAAACTATAGCCATAATAAAAGTAAAAATTAATATACCAATGAAACTCCGGTTCTTAATAAGAGCCTTGCGCATTTTTTCCTCGGTTTTAAACCCAACGTAAGCTATGCCGCGAATCTGGCGAGGAATCCTTATACTGCATGGTGTATTTGGTGTGAAAAACTGTTTAATATCTTTCTTTTTGCAACTGTAGGGCAAATTGTGCAACTAAACAAGAAATAAATTAGCATTTGATTCGATTACTTCTAAACTATACAGGGTGTCCCAGGATAGACATGAAATATTTTTAGGTATACTTCTTGAATACATTCTGTACTATCCTGTATAATTTTTTTATCTCCAATCCGGTTTTTTTTTCATATAAAGTCATTGCAGGTGGCAACTTACGGAAATCTTTTTAACAAATTTAATAATTACTCCAAGTAGACATCATTTATGTTCAAAATGGAATTTAGCTTTTCGATTCAAAATAAACCAATCTTTCATCATGTATCAAATTTTTAACTATTTTCATTACTAGTTTTCAAAATAAATTAAATGAAACGTGAACATGATTTATTTTTTCCAATTCCAAATTTGAACACTAATAATTCTTTAAGTGTTAACACTATCAAAAAAATTACAATATACTTTCGATGGCAATTCATCTCAGCTACAAATTTCATATATAACTTTTTTTCGATAATCAAATACTTTAGCAGACTGGCTTCGTTTTATTCAACAGTGTTTTATTTTTTCAATCTACAATTTTCAAAATTCAAGAGATGATTGCTCGAAAAGTAACACGGATTGGGGATAAAAAAATTATACAGGACAATGCAGAATTTATCCAAGAATAACAACTAAAAATATTTCGTGTCTATCCTGGGACACCCTGTATACTAATAATAATTATTATTATACCTTCACAGTGAAAAACACTTTTTTCTCTTTCGGTTTCTTTTCAGTTTTTGGTTTAAGTCCGCCTTCCGTTGTACTTTTGCCCATGAGATTTTTCATATAATCTACATCAGAAATATTTTGATTTGCCAATTTCTTATTGTCATCCTCAATTTCAGTGGAAGTCTCCTCTTCAGATGAATCTATAGCACTGTCAGAATCAGCCTCTACGGCACTTTCTTTATTCAGCTGCCTCAACTTTTCATGTTCTTTAGGTGCATGCACTTGGATGAATTCTTCAAATAGTGGATCATCTTTGTACTGAAAATTCAGAATTATACTGTAAATCTAGTTCGTGTTACGTCAAAACTCGTTAATTACCTTTTGTAAGAGTTCTGTGGTTTCGTCTTGCTTTTTAGTTTTCTTCTTAACTTCTGGCTCTTCTTTTTCTTCTACTTTTTCACTCTTGTGTGCTTTTTTATATGCTGAACTATCGGGGGCATATTTACTCCACGCTTTTGGTTTATTTGAATCTCCTAAAAAACAAACATGAATAATACACCGTCACCACTTTTAACTAGTTGTTTTTACCCAACAGCGCACATTTTTCCACCGATATTTTCGTCGTATTAATGTACATTTGATTGAAAGTTTCAATAGCGCGGTCTGCTTCATCTTCATTTTGATAACCAACGAATCCAAACTGCCTAAATTTACCATCCGGTGTATATTTCAATTGTACGTCGGTAACGGTGCCCTTTTGGCTAAATAACTGACGAATTTTGTCTTCAGTTATCTGGAATGTGTGAATGAGTAAAAAGGATATCTAAATCGATTCCAGGTAACTTACAGCTTTTGGCAGATTCTTTACAATCAATCGAGACATTTTGTTAATAAATTTGCATGTACTTGCACAGTAAAGAAACGAAATTATTCCTATTCAAATCTGATTTTTGTAGGTTATGTTTTATTGTTTTTTTAACACATGTTTAACAGGGTGACCAACCTCCATATATAACTTCTCTATTTGACTGAAATTATATAGAAAATGAAATAACAATAATTCTGCGAATGGTGTCTTCAGCGCAGTTAATAAATATAAGTAATGATATTTACAGGGAAATAAAATATACAACATTTTCAAAGTTAACTTGTGAAAAATGATACATTTATCACATTGGCAACACTGACTCGAAGGCTATTGTGTATAAAGTTACTAATTAATAATTTCTTATAATAAGATGAGAAATACAAAATATATTTGTTTCCTAACAAAAATAAGGATATATTTGTAAATATGTATAAATTTAAATAATTTAACTTAAAATTGTCGTGAAAAAGATAGGCAATATTTAATACACAATCAGGTTGTTGCCATCTATACTTCAACCTAGAAATATATTTTAATGTTAAATATACGGGGCTGCTCGAAAATGCGTTTAAAAATATGAATTATTTTCCTTCGTCAAAATAAGAAAAAACGACCCTATAACCAAGGGTACATACAGGGTGTCCGGAAATTAGGAGCAAAAAGCTCGGGGGGTGATTCTACTTGAAAAATTAATGTGACAAGTTCCTATAACATTTTTCCGAAAGCTCATTAATATTGGGGTTACAAGGCCTTTAAGTTTGTTTTTTTAAATAAATTTTTTCCAGTAACTTTTTTTCTGGTGTACCAATTCGTTTCAAATTTGGCATAGTTATCACTAATATTTATTTGTATTCTTGCACCAAAATTGAGGTAAATCCCCCCGTGTCAAAGAGTCGAAACTGACGTTGACCTTTGGATAAAGACCCAGAACTTTTTTGTTAGGCACTTTTTCTAAATTTTGATGACGCCCAATTGAAGAGCATCGAAAAATCTTTAAAAAAGATCCTCTTGCTGCATCACGATAAAACGAGTCGTTTTCGAGAAAAACGCCTTAAATGAATACCAACTAACTACAGCTCATTTTCAAGATTAACAAAGCAAGCATTGAACAGAAACGCGTTTTTCTGGAAAACTACTCGTTTTATCGAAATTCAACAAGAGGATATTTTTTGAAGATTTTTCGAGGCTCTTCAATCTGGCATCATCAAAATTTAGAAAAAAGTTATTGGAAAAAATTGATTTAAAAAACAAACTTTGGGGCCTTGTAACCCCAATATATATGAGCTTTCGGAAAAATGTTATAGGAACTTGTCACATTAACTTTTCGAGTAGAATCACTCCCCGAGTTTTTTGCTCCTAACTTCCGGACACCCTGTATATGCTTCGTTTTCGAAATATGTATAGGCAATTAAAAGATTCACAAAATCACAAAAATTACACTTTTCTACTCTCACAAATTAGACTGTTTTTGGGTAGGTAGGTATTTTACAATTTTATGAAATAATTTTATACATTAGTGGATTATACCCAACAATTTGGAATAGAGCTCTATAGGTATTAAGTACGGTTGCCACAAATGTTAATTATTTTTGAAAGGTCCACAAAAATACACACTTTTCGACTCAAAATAGAGCTTTTTTGGGTTTATGGTAGGTATTCTACAATTTTATGAAATATTCTTTTTATATTTAGAGGATCTTACTCAACAAGCTGGCACAGAGCTTGTCTCTCTATAGGCAACAGATAGATACGATATCATGAATCTTAGTGAATTTTTTTTCTTAGCAAAATTCAGCATGAAACCGAGTGAAAAAACAACAAATGATAAGTACCTATCTTGAAAAAATCGAGAAAATTCGTTCTTGAATAAGTACATACAGATAAAAATGGAAAATTTAGACAAATACTACTCCTTATTGTTTGCATGAAGGTTTTCAAGAATATTTTATGCATTAAATTTTTATTTTTTCTAAGGCTGGGCATACACGATACGATTTACCGGAAGGCTAGACCTGTACCCTTCGCGCAGGCATATGTACATCTTACGTTTTCTTGCAGGATTTTGGTCAGTCTAGCGTTCAATATAGCGAAGAAAAGGTCATATATTAATAATCATATAAAAATCACACTGCCATCCGCATAGCTCTTGGCCTGTACTCACAACTCGCACATTCACATTCCGACTTGTATGCGAAAAGCTAAACCGGCAGGCAAAATTTCAAGTGTTGACAGTTTTTGGGGAGGCCGAGAGTTGGTCTTGCCTTTCGGCTGATGCAGTTTGCCTTCCGGTAAACCGTATCGTGTATGCCCAGCATTATACGTGATATTTTCAGAGTTAGCTTTTTAAGATATGCTGCCGAATAATTGATTTTATTTTCTAATTCTTAAAGGATAACAATTTGTTTATAGGAACTTTTTTCTTTTATTTTATCGTCCCAAAATTATTTAAATTGTTTACACAATTTGAAGCTCATATAATAAATTAATAATAATATGTAATTTTGCCATTTGCCAAATGAAACTAGACAAAAAGGAAATATTCCTGCAAATTTTTATCAAAATCAAATTGGTTAGACTTGAGCAGAACCAGAAGTCGAAAAATTTTGGGATGTGCAATTATTATACATATATCACAGCACAAAGAAGCTGAAATTGAGGCTCTTTCTTTGGAAGACAAAACAGACAATTGCGGTTTTTTGACTTTTGGAAAAAAGTCTCTGAATGATAAGGCCAGTGTCCCAAAATTTTTTTCCTCGGAAGTGATATGCCTGGACTACAAATTTCACTATTTGGCCGATTTGTGGTTTTTGAAGAAAATAAAAACCTGGAACGTGCCAAGACTTAATGTTATTCAAATGAGAAATAGAAGGTGACGTGGGACACGGGCTAACATTCGTTTAAGGCCAAAAATGTTGATATTTATTCATTTAGATTTTTTTCGAGTCAGTTTAGGGGGCGGCACGTCAAAATTATTTTTCACCCTTCTCGAGGACCACCCTAAGGTACACCTTTAAATTTTAAATATTAGGTAGAAAAATAATTTTGACCACCATCTAAAATACCAAAAATAATGTAGACTATTCCATTCTACTAAGTTTTATATTAGGTATGGTATCTTGTAGAGGGTCACCCTGTAAGTTTAAAACTGAGTTCTTGTATTCGTAGGCTCCGTCATTCCTTCACCTTAATTAATAGTTGAATTTTTTATTTATTGAATAATTTCTTGTCTATTAAATTTTCGTAAAAAAGCGTCAGTACAAAAAAAAGTCACTATAATTTATTTTAAATGACAACAGTGAGATCTATTGGAGATACCTACAGATTGAAAACATGGAAAAATTCATCTGCATGAAAAAATATGTAATACGTTTTTTGTAGCTCTTATGAGAGAGCTCTATAAAACAGATTAGAAACATAATTATCCTGAAACTTACCGTTGTAAGAAATATTTTTCTCTACAACTTTGTACTGACGCTTTTATCAAAAATCTAATAGGAAAGATGTTATTCAGTAAATAATAAAATTTAATCCTCAATTAGGGGTGGCGAAACAAAAACTCAGTTTTAAACTTACAGGGTGACCCTCTACAAAATTCTGTTTTAGGGTAAAAAATTCTATTTCATCTTGATGCTTATACTTATTAGTTTTTTTATGAATAACACTAATTATTAGATACTGTCCAGCAGTGAATTTAAAAGTTTAAACATTTTAATGTAGTTAGGTAAATATTGTTCTTTTAGAACTTACAGCAATCTTAAGAAACTTTTAGTCCAATTAGTAGGTAACTTTAATATTGACAAAACTAACAATACTGCATTTGACGTTTTTCAATAAATAAAATATTAATTAAACTTCACTAGTCTCACTACAGTTGTGTGTTCAAATAATTTGGCATTGAATTCGCAAAATCTGTTATAAATATCCCGTATTAATATTCAACTTTTAGCATAAACAAACAATAAATAACAATTAAATTCTTACCAGCTTTGGTAATTTAGTGCTTCAAATAGAAAAGGATAATTTCAAATCCAGCATCACCTCAGCGTTCGATCACAGACGCTTGCGCCGTGACGCCCCTGAAATTCAGTTGTTGCAGACATTTCAGTAAAGCAGCACGCACCTGAAAAATGTCGCTGAAACAAAGTCATGATATGGACAGAAAACCCAGTGAAAATTAGCCCACGTTTTAAAATAATTTATTTCTATAAAATATCGGTGCTCGAAATGTAACTGAAAAACCGCCTAAGCATTCAAAAAAATACGAAACAAAATCGAAGACGAGTTTATTTTCTATGTACGCTGCTACAGACAGTATTTTCTTGTTCGAAAGCATCAAAAACCAATACGCGGTCTAAAAATAGGTGGTTTTGTTCAAATATACAATAATTATTGTGATGTTAGTGTTATTAAAACGAATTGAATTATGCTGCTGTTTTCATATTTTAGATATTAACTGAAGTGGAACAGTTTTAAAAGCATGTCCGGGGAATATTTGTTTTATTTCAAGTGCAACATCTCCGGGATAAATTGGGTTGGAAATATGAATTTTAATTTAAAATGAATACATTGCGGACTTTGTTTTTTTGTTATTTTTCATGATATTATTATGATAGGTGAGTAAAATACCATTTCTTTTTATTTTATCTTCTCTTACAAAGTTTCCTGTTTAATGCAGAAAACTGGATTTATTTTCGTTTTATTTGAAATATGCACAAGAGAGTTTTGGTTTCATAAATGAACCTGTCACGAAACTTTGTATGGATTCACTTTAAGTCCCCAACAAGAGAGTGAGAGAAAATACACACACATATACTAAAAGCCCTCATTTGGTATTCGTATGTACACATCCAAACTTTATACCACCAAGTTTCAACAGCAAATTGCCTATATTTAATGATACAAACCACATAAATTCCTCTCAAATCTACTGCAAATTACATTGTTCGTCAAACAATAAATTTCAATTTCAACAAAGGAGTTTTGGTGTTATGTGGTATGTGGGAGTGTGTGTAAATAATATCAGTAAACCTTTATCCATGTTGCTCATTTTATAAGTACCAATAACAAAAGGCATTACAGTTATTTATTACTCAATTTCAACAGGTTCCCCATTTGATTTGTTAGGAAAACTTTTTCATCTTTCAGTACTGAATAATGAATTTTTTTATAGGGGGGTCTTATAAATTGCTATAACCAGTGCGTGAACAGATTCTCAGAAATATTTTACAGAAAAATATGTTTGTTTTGCTTTACTAACATACACAAGTAGGTATAATTAAACCTAAAAATTCTGTTTCTTTTTAGAATTTTAGCTTGGCTATAACAATAACTTTATTGTACTATAGTAAATGTAAAAAAAACTTATGAAATTCCACAAAAATAATAAATGGATTGAGGATATCAACATATTTATAGATTATTCTATATTACAATTTACAGAGAGTTTATTGGAATTGAAGATCAGTTCATATAGATGTTAAAATACTTTAAACTTTAATCATATTGGAATCCTAATTCTCGGACTTTTAGAATTTTTTAAAGAATTTTGTTTTTACGATGCATGATGCTTTGATATTTTTAATATAACGCCCTGTATGTTTTTGTAAAAGGAACCTATTCCTTATACTACTTGCTTACAGTGTTTCCTAGATTTGCACAAAGGGAAGTATGATAAATTTTTGAGCAAAGGATTCTCGTTCTTCTTAGTTAAAAAGGCATTTTCGAGATGTTTTCGTTGTTTATATCAAATCTGCCTTAACAATTAAGGAAAAACTAATTTATCTTCAGATATAAAGTGTCTTTTCTGTAAGATCTAAAACCCGTTACCCCGAAAATATCCACAAAGTCCTTCGAAAACGGTTTTTAAGTAATGCATTTTATTATCGTCGATTGCTAAGCAACATTGCATGTAAACATTCAAATGTTACCGATTAAAACAGAAATTATTGTACTTTTACTCGAAAATTAATAATAAATCATATTTTTTTATTACATTTAGCGATATCTGATATTATACAGAGTGTCCCAAAATTAGCCTGCCAAAATGTACCAGCTGATTCTACGTTCAAAAATAATGCAAAAATTTTTAATGCTATTAAAACGACAATTTGTGACACCCTGTAAAGTCAAAAATATTGGGTCGGTTTAATACGGCTCATTCTACGTCCAAAACTAAGCATAATTTCTATCTTATATACCGTTCTGTAGATATATACCTAAAAAAGATAGAGGGCGAATAAAAAATACATCTTTCAACACCCTGTATTTTAGTAACGAAACATTTTTGGGGGTCAGTTTCTACAACCATTTATGCTTAGTTTGGACGTAGAATCAACTGTATTAGAGTGACCCAATATTTTTTACTTTACAGGGTAAGTCACAAATTGTTTTTATCGCAAAAAAATTTCGAAGTTAAATATCTCGCCAACTCCTACTTAAATATGGGATTTTTTGGAATATCAGCCATACCTCAATTAGTTTTCTATTAAAATCTATACAGATCGAACAATTCATAACGGTTACAAAGTCTATTCCTGTGTATCTGGTGGGATACTTATGTTGTATTATGAGCTGCTAATTAAGATAATTTAATGAACAACTAATCGATAAGTAGCCCTTTTTTGCGACAAAATGAAATTAGATGATTTTGCTAGACAACAATGCTAAAACCCCATGTTGTGCAGCTGCAACGGAAAGTCTGGAAAGTCTTGACACAACCGACGTACTCATTTGTTGTCCCAACGGACTGGGACTTATTTCGATCCATACAACTCCGCTTTTCTGGGCGATCTTGCAATATTAATAATGTAGAACAATTCGTGGATGACTTCATTCGCTCCAATAGTAAAAAAATTAATTGCGGATATTGTCTGAAAATAATTTATTTTCAATAAAAATGCTGAACTATTTATACATGTAACCGAATGCCTGCTAGCCGCCTGCTAAGACAAGGACAGAGACGAGACAACGGTGTATGACCACGTGTGGTTCTCCATCTCACACAATCGCTGGGCTAGTTACCACTAGTTAATCTGTATAATATAGAAAATAAGAACAATGAAACTTTAAAAAAGCATTTTAATTATATGATCACATAGGGAATAAAGTTACTCATTAGATTCAGAATATTCAGATGTTAGTATACCCAATTAAAAAAAATTGATATATTTTAAATAAAGGGAAAGAAACGGAAATATACAGGATGATTTAAAAAATGAGCCTTTTGCGTATCTTATACAGGTTATCCGGAAATTAGGAGCAAAAAACTCGGGTGGTGATTCTACTTGAAAAATTAATGTGACTACTTCCTATAACATTTTTCCGAAAACTCATTAATCTTGGGGTTACTGGGCCTTAATATTTGTTTTTTAAATCAATTTTTACCAGTAACTTTTTTTCTAGTGCACCGATTCGTTTCAAATTTGGCACACTTATCACTAATGTTTATTTGTATTCTTGCACCAAAATTGAGGTAAATCCCCCAGTGTCAAAGAGTCGAAACTGACGTTTATGACCTTTGGATAAAGACCCAGAACTTTTTTGTTAGGCACTTTTTCTAAATTTTGATGACGCCCGATTGAAGAGCATCGAAAAATCTTCAAAAAAGAAATGAATAACTAACTACAGCTCATTTTCAAGATTAACAAAGCAAGCATTAAACAGAAGCTACTCGTTTTATCGATATTCAACAAGAGGATCTTATTTGAAGATTTTTCGATGCTCTTCAATCGGGCATCATCAAAATTTAGAAAAAAGTTAATGGAAAAAATTGATTTAAAAAAAACTTTGGGGCCTTGTAACCCCTATATTAATCACTTCCCCTTTGCTCCAAATTTCCGGACAACCTGTATATTGTAAAATTATTCATATTCATATTAGTCTGTATTACGTAATAATTGTCATATACTGTCATATACTACTAACTAACATTTGTCTAAACTAATTCCAAAGAAGCCAGCAGTATGAATGACGAAAAATAAAGAGTAGCTGCTTTAACAACAAAGTACGTCACTGAATAGATTAAAAAAGTACAAATATTTCTTTTAAGAATAATAATAATAATAATAATAATAATAAAAACGTTTAGTCAGAAATTAGGGATTGCGACACATTTGCCCAACCCTGTGTATCTTAGTATGTATATCCTTAAAAAATATCATAAAATACACAAGAAACTTTCCAAACTTTGGGTTGAAGACTTCATCTTTATACAAAACCATCAAACAACAACTTATTTATTATGAGTAGCATTATTAATTTTACAAAATAACTATAAGTTCTTAGCTATATTCCAAATTTACGAATATTGATGGAGTTTTGATAACTTATTTCCAACTTTTGAAATTGTACAGGGTGTCCCATTTTCGACACTTTTAGGGAGTATTGGCGTTATTATCAAAGATAGAGTGTTGCGGTTTTCACCTTCCTATCCTACTTTTTTACGAAACGAAAGATTCCGGAGTCAAATTTGTCATGGCTCTCTTAGTTTTTAATCTACAGAGTGATTCTGAAAATCTTTGTTTTTTAGACACCCTTTGTATTTCCGTTATGCGTCTACTTATCAAAAAGGTGAAAACTGATCTTGGTAGAGTCTTTTACGTAGAATTCAGTGGCGTAGGCAGTTTTTGTGTGAAAGGTTTAGTTTTTGAGATATTGCCCAAATTTATGTTTTTTTAAATGGGACACCCTATATATTATCTTTTATATTGATTAAGCAAAATTTGGGCTTTCCAAAAATATATAATACTTAATATTTATTTTGAAAACAAGCTCAAAATTCGATATTTTTACTAATTTTCTTTATTTATAACAGTAGGCCATGGCTAATTTTTTAAAAACAAATCCAAAATTTTCGCAATGCGTAATTATTTTAAAGCTAAACACTTCAAAAGATAATTTTAAAACATTGTATAAAACATACCAACAATATAATACTTCTCATAATTATCGTAAATGGCCATTGTAGTAAAAAATTAAAAGTAAAATAAAAACTCCTACGTAACAAAAATATTTTATCAATAATGGAAATATGACAAATCTGTCAAATTTTGCATTTGTTTCTAATAAACTAGCCATGGCCTACTGTTATAAATAAAGAAAATTATTAAAAATATCGAATTTTGAGCTTGTTTTTCAAAATAAATATTAAGTATTATATATTTTTGGAAAGCTCAAATTTAGCTTAATCAATATAAAAAATAATATATAGGGTGTCCCATTTAAAAAAACATAAGTTTGGGTAATATCTCAAAAACTAAACCTTTTACACAAAAACTGCCTACGCCACTGAATTCTACGTAAAAACTCTATCAAGATCAGTTTCACTTTTTTGATAAGTAGACGCATAACGGAAATACAAGGGGTGTCTAAAAAACAAAGATTTTCAGAATCACTCTGTAGATTAAAAACTAAGAGAGCCATGACAAATTTGACTCCGGAATCTTTCGATTCGTAAAAAAGTAGGATAGGAAGGTGAAAACCGCAACACTCTATCTTTGATAATAACGCCAATACCCCCTAAAAGTGTCGAAAATGGGACACCCTGTACTTAGCAAGGCTTTAATTAATAGTCAACTTGATTCTGTATCATATTTCTAAAAAAACTCGGCTAATATACATAGTTACATAGTACATACATTATAACTTCACCTCAAACTTTCAATACATCGCAAGCTATAGGTACACCAAATGGTGCGCGTGGACTAAGAACATATACATACCCCTGAAAATAATGTCATTTTAAAGGGCCCAAAGGCGATATTTGATTACACTACAGAGACAAATTAAATTGTCATCAACGATATTCTATAATATGCGACTCCAGCGGCAAAACTGGAATTCCGAGGTTACCCCTGTTAATATTGAGACAAAGCGTTCACCTTAGCTTTGCAAACTAATCCTCTCCTAGGTTCGCTAATATTGAGATTTATTAAGAAGTGACCTCAATAATCACTAAATTAATTATTATTCCTGAATTAAGGTTCTTAGATCCTTTGTTAATTGAAAATGAAACACTTTGTGAGAGTTTCGGAATTTACGTAAGTAGTATTAGGTACTTATTTTAGGGAACCATTTTTACTTTCTTATACGTAGTATAAGGAAGTATTGTAATCGTGATTTTTTTCGACTTCGAGATTTTGATGGATTTACACGTTTTGAGGGCCCCTGAATCCATTTTGACCATTTTCGCCATGATGTGTGTGTGTGTGTGTGTGTGTGTGTGATTTGATTCAAATTTCATATTTAAGACTTTGAACAAAATTGTGGGTGCCACATTAAATCTTTTTCGTCTAGCGCCAACACAAGTGGTACTTACCTGATGACATTTTTAGGTTTTTTAGGAATATCTTGAAAAATAAACAATTTACGACATTTTTTTATTCTTAGACATTGATTTAGAATTAAATTTTGAACAAATTTTGTTTGAACTTTTTTTTTAAATTCCGTCAAAAATTTTTAATTATTTTTCATATAATAGCGCCATCTATCACTCAGGTGCAAAAGTACTTTATATAAATTACAGAAATCTATACCGTTGAGGAAATCGATTGTAGCAATATTATTATTTGAAAAGATCGACGGCTACGGCAGCATTGTGGTGGCGAAACTACCACCGGTTGTAACGCGGTTGTTGATTTGTGTTTTTTGTGTCATATTGTAATATGTACAGTTAATAGGAGTAGCTAATAGCAGCAAAGTATTCAGTGTACTCTTCTTATCCAGAACAAATACCACTTCTAGCACAAGCCGCCATGGCGCAGTGGGTAGAGAATATGCCTAGTAATCTACACGGTGCTGGTTCGATTCCATAGATTTCCCTTCTTTTTTTTACTTTCTTATTATTCATATAGTAGCGCCATCTATCACTCAGTTGCAAAAGTACTTTATATAAATTACAGAAATCTATACCGTTGAGGAAATCGATTGTAGCAATATTATTATTTGAAAAGATCGACGGCTACGGCAGCATTGTGGTGGCGAAACTACCACCGGTTGTTACGCGGTCGTTGAGTAGTTAATACCAGCAAAGTATTCAGTGTACTCTTCTTATCCAGAACAAATACCACCTCTAGCACAAGTCGCCGTGGCACAGTGGGTAGAGAATCTGCCTAGTAATCTACACGGTGCTGGTTCGATTCCATAGATTTCCCTTTTTTTTTTAATTTTAATTAAATGCTTTATTTATTCGGAGCGATTATAAGTCACGGACCAGGTTAGGTTGTTTTGTATAGTTTTTTTTTTATTTTAATTAAATGCTTTATTTATTCGGAGCGATTATAAGTCACAGACCAGGTTAGGTTGTTTTGTATAGTTTTTTTTTCCTTTAAATAATAGCATAAATCGGTACCATAAGATGATGCCGGAATAACCATTGCCCTTACACGTGACCTTGAATTTGATGGAATACTTTGCTGTGATTAGCCTCTCGTCAGTTAATTTCACAGAAATTAGGTTATTTTTTATCATGAGTCGTTCAGTAAGTTTTGGCATTTTGATTTTTGGCGACGGATGCAAATAAGTACTTAATTTGTCAATTTGACAGTAAACGTCAATCAAATAAAGGCATTGTAACACAGGGCATCAGGGAAATATTAGGCGTAGTTTAACTTAATTTCTTTAGGAAAAGTAATTGAGGTATTATCCGTATAAGAAAGTCATGTGTTGGACACATCAGATATTTTTTGTCTGAAAACATACATTTGAAAAATAAAACAATTTCTATTTGCATCCAACAACAATTTACCATACGAATTCCTAAGAAATAGTTCAGAACTGTTAGATTTTTAATATTATTTATTACTCGTTTTATATTTCAAAGATATGTCATTCAACAAATCTTAAAAATAGTTTGGCAGTTCATTTTATTGCTGCCGCCGTCTGGAAGTAGCCGATCAAACCATTTAAAGTGATATTGAAGAAATCCGTCTCCTCCCATGCGGCACTTTTTATATCTGAAATTATTTTTAAGCAATTTGAATATTTTCACCATATTTATTATTCTTGTCTTGTTTTTCGCTAAACGTTTCAGTTAATAGTTAATTTAATATAACCTTTTCATAATCCAAAACACTCCACAAGTTTGTACTTTTGTTACAACGTAATTTTTCAAAAGAACTTTTAAATTAAGTATACAGTACGATATTGAATATAGTTTTAGAAAAATATGTTCAATGTATTTAAATAAAATGTAAAGCAGTATAGATTTTATCCAAATATAAAAGCATAAAATAGGGACACAGTAAATAAATTAAACTGTAACTTGTACCAATTCACAAGTAGCTATAACTCCCAAATCCAAAGGATTTTAGACGCACTCAACACAGTTTTATCTGCAATTTTGTGTACATTAGCTTGTGCCCTTGTTAATAATTTATATCTACACCCTATACAGGGAATTTACAACTGAACTACATATATTGTGAGTCGGCACAGTCGCCCTTTAATCATATACCCAGAGTAAGCTAATTAAACGTTTAAAAATTCAGATCAACGTCCAAACGTAAATAGCAAAAGGAAAAACTGCTTCAAAATTGTTCAACTTGACAATTAGTAGTCATAATTAAACACAATATTGCATTATCTAAATTACATCAAACAAAGGAAAATGCAGATATTAAAATGCACACGTGAAAATCAATAAAAAATCCACAAGTGCATCTGAACTACAGCTTAATACATCACATTTGGTGATTTGTATGTAACAAAACGCTCTATGAGTTCGAGCAAATCTAAAGGTGTTGTCATGGCGACAGACCAACCGCTACATGAAGCATTCGATGGCAAAGACGTCAAGGTCCTTAAAAAATCCTTTCTTATGATGAAGTTGGCTAGTTATAAATAAATCAATTATTAAACCTCTAATTTGTTATTATTTTTTGGTTTAGAGTAGGTAGTGACGGGCGGGGGAAGACATCTCCATATAACATACTTTTATGGTGAATATTTTTGTTTATTTATTATATAATCTTAAATCTTGTATTTGCATATTTTAATATTTATTATAAAGTTGTAGGAGAATCTTTTTTACTTTCTTATAAGTATAGTAATCGTGATTTTTTTCGACTTCGAGATTTTGATGGATTTACACGTTTTAAGGGCCCCTAAATCCATTCTGACCATTTTCGCCATGGTGTCTGTTTGTATCCACCATAACTCAAAAACGAGTTATCGGATTTGATTCAAATTTCTTATTTAAGAGTTTGAACAAAATTGTGTGTGCCACATTCAATGTTTTTCATCTAGCACCAAAACAAGTGACACTTACCTCAAGACATTTTTAGGTTTTTTAGGAATATCTTGAAAAATAAACAATTTATGAGATTTTTTTATTCTTTAACATTGATTTAGAATTGAATTTTGAACAAATTTTGTTTGATCTTTTTTTTGAAATTCCGTCAAAAAAATTTCAAAAAAACTAGATATTCTTAAAACACTTTACATTTCTCATAGCGCGCATTGATAGTTGAATCCGACGGTCGAGGTAGACCATGTGTCTTATTATATGGCTGCCAAACGGAAGGTCCCGGGTTCGAATCCCAGAAGGACGGACCATTAGTTTTTTTTTATTTTACTGGTTTCTATGGTACCGAAAACAATAATAATGAATAAATAAATGTAATTTCATATCGGGAGATTTTTTTAAGTGAGTAATAGGTCAAAAATCTAAAATAAAACACATTTTTGTCGTAAAGTTTGGTTATAATGAGTGGGACAAGGACAGATTTATGCGTATTGCAATAAGTGCGACAGAGACTATTTGAAAATTGCTGGAAACCCTCAAAATTTTTACAAGAAATTTAACTTAATTTCTTTAGGAAAAGTAATTATTGTGATAATCCGTATAAGAAAGTCATGTGTTGGGCACATCAGATATTTTTAATGGTGGATGCGCCGGTACAAAAGTTAATAATTTCATAAAAATGTTTAGATTAAGTTGAATATTATTAAATATACTTATACATTTTCCGTTTTTACTTTCTTATACGTAGTATAAGGAAGTATTGTAATCGTGATTTTTTTCGACGAGATTTTGATGGATTTACCCGTTTTGAGGGCCCCTGAATCCATTTTGACCATTTTCGCCATGATGTCTGTCTGTGTGTCTGTGTGTCTGTCTGTATCCACGATAACTCAAAAACGACTTAACGGATTTGATTCAAATTTCATATTTAAGAGTTTGAACAAAATTGTGGGTGCCACATTAAACCTTTTTCATCTAGCACCAACACAAGTGGTACTTACCTGAAGACATTTTTAGGTTTTTTAGGAATATCTTGAAAAATAAACAATTTACGACATTTTTTTATTCTTTAACATTGATTTAGAATTAAATTTTGAACAAATTTTGTTTGAAACTTTTTTTGAAATTCCGTCAAATTTTTTTATTTATATAGTGGCGCCATCTGTCTCTGATTTACAAAGTACATGTTGTTTACATACAGAAATCTATACCGTTGAGGAAATCGATTGTAGCATTACTATTTGAAAAGATCGACGGCTACAACGGCTACGGTTTTATGTTTTGGATATCATGGCAACTCGATTAAAATTTTTTCTAATATATACAATAAAGTCGTGAAATTGTATTATGCATGCAAATCTACATTAAAGATATCGACGCCAAATTTTTTGTGAATGCTCTTTCAATTTTTAGACGTGTCGACAAAGTAACAAAAGTGTTTTATTTTGCGCCGTTTTTTAATAATTATAAATTATTTACATATTTATATAGTGTTGCCATCTATCTCTGAGTGGCTGTTGTTTACATTACAGAAATCTATTTGTTTTTATACTAAAGATTCTATTTGCATTAAACACACGAAGAGCTCGAATAAAGTTATAAAAATTTAAAAAGTGAAAACCAATTAATCCAATCCTGGTGAGAGTGGCTATATCGCCAAACACCAAAAACTTGACATTGCTTTGCAATCCAAGTACGAAGAAGAAGAAGAGATTGTTAGTCAAACAGCTGTCAAAGGCAAAAGATCGAAATATTTTGATGAGAAGGATTATTGTGCACTGCACAGTTTGTTTGAGTGAAACGTTGACCAAAACTGAGAAGTATTTTATAAATCTTTAAAGTTTAGCTACAACAAATTCAAAGATATCAAGCATTTTTCGCACTGTGGAATTTTCATAAGTATTCTGTTATTTATTTGTCCTAAAATCTGGCAGTAATGAGTGGGACAAGGACAGATTTATGCGTATTGCAATAAGTGCGACAGAGACTATTTGAAAATTGCTGGAAACCCTCAAAATTTTTACAAGAAATTTAACTTAATTTCTTTAGGAAAAGTAATTATTGTGATACTATCCATAAGTATAAGAAAGTCATGTGTTGGGCACATCAGATATTTATATAAATGTCTGTGTATTGATTTCACCAACCATCTCTAATACCTTACTCACTGTAATGACTTGTTGACTATAGAGTGCAGGAGACAGGATAATAGGACCAGAGAACTTGGAGATTCATTGAGAGGAAACTTACTTATCCTATAATACCTGGTAGTTGTCGATTAATACCAGTATTAACCTGCACTCTAGTTAATAAATGTAATTGTATAAACTAATTGGAATTAATTAGTTAATATACCTATAGATAACAAAGAATCTACCATAATTTTTTAGAACTATATTTATACCTAACTATTAAATACATATAGTTGCGTAATTTAAAAATATTAAATGGAATGGTTGTAAAATTTGTCGTAAACGAAACATAAAATTGTAGTTACTTAAATACATATGAGTATGATCATAAATATATTCAAATGTATAAATTTTTCGACCATTAAATTTAATGTACTCTTGCAGTTAAATATTTAAGTTATTTATGTGCGTCATTAATAAACATTTCATTTACAATACTAAAACGAAAACATTATAAAAGCTTATAAAGCTCAAAAACTATCCTTGCAAGTGGTGATTGTCTGTGTGCAGCCATAATGAACATAATATCAAACTGAAAATAAAAGATAAGGGGCAGAATTTTGCGGGCTGTTAAAGTGAAGTTGACAGCCCCAACAGCATCAATGGGACTTGAAGAAGCCACCACCGACACGACGCTAGATAAAATGAGAAAATAAAAGTGGAATTAGATCGATTTTCTCAACAACTGGGTTACATAAGGAATATCTCATTATGACCCATTTGCCTGAGCGGTGGCTACTGTACGAAATGATTACTTTTAATCTCTGTCTTTGGTGCGTTATAAATTGTCTTCGAATGGAACCCAAGGTTTTTTTGATTAAGAGGCGAGGGCGAAAGAATGAAGTACACTTAATTGAAATTGTTGCTGTTATTCAGTATTTATATAATGTGAAAGCAGGGATAATTTAGAATGATGAACAGCAACTGAAACTGAAATAACTGGAAATTTATTTTGTGTTCACCAAATATATTTAATTTCAGTTTTATATTAATTTTCGATGTTTAATCTATTGTTGGTAATTTTGTGCTTTTTATTTTCATTTTACATAAGGGTTGCACTTTTATTATATTTTACAGCATAGGAATTTGATAACCCGCGAGGCGAATTTGAACTTCATTTATTCAATCGATTTCAATCAATCAATTTTTCACTTGATAGGATTTTCGCTGGCAACCTTAGCGTTCCTTCTTCATAAAGGTCTAAACTATCATTCCTATTTTTCCCGTTCGTCCACCTTATGACGACTAACTTTTTGCAGCCGCCTCTTTGACTATTACGATTTGCCTGAAATTTGATTTCCTTCTGAAAATTATTTGCTGATCTACTTAATTCCTATTGGGAGTTTGCACATTTTTCAAAAAGGGTTCTAAAAAAAACTTTGAGCATTGTTTTACCTGAAATTATTTGTTTTATAATTTTTAGACGTCTAATAAATTAGTAATTAATATTTAAAATACAAATTTTTTAAATAAACCGAAAACGTTCCGGAAACTGCCGACTACCCTGTGATGTCACATATTTGAAAAACACAAGCATACACACTATAAATAAATAATAATAATGATAAATCCTAGCTCCAGTTTTCCAGGCATTTTTTGACAATTATTTTTTTTTATGAAAACAAACTGTCACATAAGTAAACGTTAAATTCCAATCAACGCAGGCAAAAGGTTGTTATATTTTAAATTCACGAATTCTTCTAATTACCCTTTCTATGTGGATCCGCAAGCTCGCTACACTCTTTGACATCAAAACCTCTTCTTTTAGTTGGTGGGCGAATTAATTCGCATTTTTTCTTGTTCAAAATTGTTTGAATTTGATTGAAACCTCTGTCAGTCATAACACCGCATTTTTTGGGTAAACTTGCGAATAATTATACTTCTTCAAAAAGCAATGTGTCGGTTATTCTACCGCCAAATCCAGTATTGATAAAATTGATAATAAAAAAAAAATATGTATAAGGGTGTTTTACCGTATTATTTTTACATTCGGGTACAAAACACCACTTATAAGTTGGTTTTTTATTCTTTTTGTGGACTTTTATCTTTTATGTCATTTCAACTTTCAATGTGACAAGCGTTTGTTTAGAGACTAATGTATAGTGTGTATGCTTGTGTTTTTCAAATATGTGATATCATAGGATAGTCGGCAGTTTCCGGAACGTTTTCGGTTTATTTAAAAAATTTGTATTTTAAACATTAATTACTAATTTATTAGACATCTAAAAACTATAAAACAAATAATTTACAAAAAAAAATTCTCAACGTTTTTTTTAAGACCCTTTAACACCACTTCTGAAAAATATGCAAACTCCCAATTATCTGAATATAGTCCATCAGGAAAAATAGACTTTAACATAGAAAAAAATTGTTACAGGCTGAATTTTTTCATGCACCTTAGTATTATAGCCCTCTATAATGTGTGAAAGTTCCCCATCGATTTGATGGGTGCTAACTGAGTTACTCGAGGTCAAAGGTCGCGATAAACAGTTTTTGCAAATATTTCTAGAACGGAGACCTTTATTGAAAAAAAATAGTTAGCTAATTTTTAGCTGAGGCAATTTGCTATAAAAACTTATTCAGATGTTTTTTTGTAGGGGCAATCTTTCACGAGATATAACGTTTCAAAAACTAAGAACGTAGAGGACTTACTTCGCTACGAAGAATAACGACTGATCTTAGGATATGAAAGTTGGATAATGAATTAGGTATTATTCAATATGTATATTTATGGCGTTTTTTATTTATTTGTGCATTTATTGCATTTATTTGGGCATTTATGATACAGTAATTGACTTTCTTCAGTTTCGGAGAGCGATTGTTCCGTCACAAAAGTTTGGACGAGGAAAGACGATGAATCGATGTCGTTATCGATCTCCTTGTTATCAATATTAAAATTTTCCATGTTCACACATGTTTGGCCATTACATTGGGTACAAACTACAAAACAGTTCAATTCTGCTTTCCGCCGACATACACAATTAGAATGGAGAAATTGATCCTCAGGACTGGGGATGGGTACTACAAAATACTATTTTAGAGCCAGTTACAAGTCTGCTCCAAGCCGCTCCTGATGCATTACTCAATACAGTATTTTGTAAGTGCAAGAAAGGCTGTGGTTCCAATTGTGGATGTCGGTACGAAACATAAAAGATTTCATGATCTTTAAATTATAAGTCCACGTAAATCGTAAATATATGTTTAGGTACCGGTCAAAATGCGTAATGGTGGCGTAATGAAAAATAACAATTTAACAAACGATTGATAAAGAAAGTGAAAATTGAAAGGCCACATTCTGCCCCGAGAAGACCACAATACTTGCACCAGGGAAACCATTAGAATTTATAGTGCGGTTGCAGAATAGAAAGACATCAAAAGATAATATGGCAAAGAAAGTAGACGTCAGTTAGAGTAAAACAGACAGCACTTTTTCCATTAGCTTTCGCAAAAAGCTATTGAAATACCTAAATTTTCTTAAAAAGGTATTAATAAAAGGCTCAACACTAAGTTGACCTGTCTAAAATTCCAAACTATATTGAGACACCTTCATATGCCACTTTTTCACATTAATACAGTCACTGTAGTGCTTGCTAGAAATTTGTTATGGCGAAAAAATAAATTTCTATAAACACGATAGTTTGTGTTCTAAATTGAAAACAGCCAGCTATATTTTACCACAATTTTTAACAAACACATTCTACTAATTCTAAAAACATATTCTTCCAAACATATTTTGTCTATCTACAGTACAATTTATAGAGTAGTTTCACATAATATGTAGTATTTGTAGGCGGAATAATTTTTTTACGCTCAGTGTAGCTTAAGGAAATTAGCATTGAAAACATTTTTAACGCTTGTGTTAACATTGCTGTTTAAATAAATAAACTGGTAAAGAATACTTTTCTAGAACAACAAGTGTAATGCTTTTGCGTACCTAGGTACTTTACCTCTAATAAGAAATTAAATTTACCCAATGCTTTTCAATGTTTAAATGGAAGAGCAGGCCTTGGTATGAGTTACTTACTTTAAACGGCCGGATGTTGCTCATTAAAACTTTAATTTAAATTTGTAAATGTATAATTTTAAGCTATTTACAATTTCAATAGAAAAAAGAAACTTACAAAAAATCAATAATATTTGTGATTACATAATATGATTCTTAATTGAATTCTAAAAAATTAATACTCTGTTTCAGCAATACGAACTTTAAAGAATCAATCTAGTGTATGGTAGAAATATTTTCATCTGCTTTACACGTGACATTCACCTTCTCTTTCGCGCTTAAAAGAAGAAAATTGTTAAATTTGACATTTTTCTTATAAATATTTTTTTCGTCTACTTATTTAAGAGAAACTATTACTCATATACTCTAAATCTAGACTCTAGACGTATAACATTATGTACTTAAAAATATCCATTTAGTTTCAGAGGTCCTAAGATGGTAACCTATAGTACCCGAAGATCATAAAAGATAAACAATATTTTAATGATAAAATTTGTCAGTGAAATAATTTATCCAATTGAATATTCGTACCTCCCAAAAAGTTTTTTACAAAGCGCATAATTAGCTCATATAAATAATTATTGTTCAATGTATGTTTAATCGACTGCGAATGGATGTAGTGTATAAATATTTGCCAATGTAAAATAAATGTTGAATGTTTGGATTAGAAAAAATAACAAACCAGTAGGCCATAGCATCAATTACAAGGGCAAAAATTTTACTACACCATTAAAACAGTAGAAACATAAAACACGTGTAACATGTGAATTCTTTAGGTAGATACAGAATTGCGCGCTAATGAATAAACTAGATAGTTGTTATTGATGCGGGAAAATTTTTCGGTTATTTTTACTCGCTGGGAACAGTTGAATTATAAATTATCTTTCAGTATACTTTTACTCAGTTTCCTGCAGCGAAAATTCCAGTTGAAGTGATGTTGAATGACCTCCCATAGTTCAGTTGTGGTCCCCCAGGTATCGTTTCGTACGTCACCTCTCCGTAAATTATGCCCTTTATACATTTGCCCCACCTTCTCTTTCCCTGCTCTTGAACCACACTTTTCCCCAACAAAACTAGATCAAGCGCTAAAAATAACTGTACGATGTTGCAAATTAACACATCTACTTACGCTGTTTAAAAAAGCTAAAATTCGACATGTTTTTTTTTTAGTGAAAATTCGCACGTGATGGACCCATGGCCAAATGGCGCACAAGGAAAGAATATCACAACTTCATCACCAGCCCCAATTACCACGCCCGATCCAAAACTCTACTACAAAACATACGATGTTATGACCGGAGTTCGTATAGCTGCCACCCTGGGCGGCTTCTTCGGTCTAATGGTTATTCTTGTGCTATACAAATCTAAATCGAAGACTGAGAAGGCATTGGAAGATCCCGATTTCACGGCGGCGGCCGTTGCTGAGGTGGAGGAAGAGGAACGGCAATTGCAAGCCGTGTTGGAAGCATCGGCCTATCAACAATTGAATCCGAGAAGGGCCAGAAGGTCGTTGGATACTTCAAGCATGCCACCGGGATGGATTAAAAGTACGACGAGGTTTTCATCGGTTGGCGGCTACAGTAGCTTGTTGGAGCCGCCCACGAGGACGCATTCTCGTTTGCCGTGTTTTATAGATGAGGATTCGCCTCCGGAAGATGATAAATCGTTGTATGATGATGTATATTACAAAGGGTTAGTATGGATTTTTGTAAAGTTGGATAATTATTAGATATTAAATTGAGCTAAATGAATTCCTCAACTTCTAAACATGATACGTAATTAAACCAAAAGGTTTGAGACTACAGAAATTAACAAACATTTTAGATTAAACATTTACGACAGAGGTATTGTTAGCGGAATTCCTACAAAGCAGCTTTGTAAAATTAATAACTATTTATTTTGTTTTTAGAATAAATTTAAAAAGTCCATATCTTGATTAAAAATATGAAAAGCTTAAATGAACAGAAAAATACAGCGCATCAATTTAGTATAGGTATAATAATCTTCACACCAAAACTTTCTTAATATCGTGCAACATGACCAGCTCAGTCCCATTCTAACGAAGTCATTCGTCGGCTAACATCTTGGACATGGGTCTTTTTTCTAATCCACTGTTGGTATTATTGTTATCTATTATTATTAATAGATACCTAGGATTCGTAGTAATTTTCCTTTTAATGGCCCACTGATTAATCTTCTCACTCTGGTGAAGGTTCAAATTTTAGCCTCAAAAATCGTAACAATTTAATCGTTAAATATAGAAATATCGAAATATCTTCACGTTCTCTCTGTAAGTCTCATTATCTCTTTGTTAACTTAGTTCTCTTAAGTTGTGCTTTTCAATCCTAAATTCTCATGAGATACAACATAGTGGTCCACTTTTTATTTAAAACTCCATTACTGCTATGATAAAGACGATCTTGGTGGTGGGGAGACCGAATTTGCAGAATTTTCGTCAATATACGTGATACTACAATATTTTCTTATTGATGTTACTTCTTTTTTCACATTTTATAATGAATCTAGATTTCTAAAAAATATTAATTTAAATTCATATACTTTATCCATTTTGCAGCCACCTGGACGTACCCAGACGCCCAAGCAACATAACTTGCTCATCCTCCGGTAGCTCCTACCTGGAACGACGAGACTCAGCAGTAGCTCTTGGCCTTCCAGCCTTACCAGCGCACAAATCCAAATCCGTTCGTCGCCAATCCTCACCACTTCCAGAAATTTACGATTTTTACTACCCAATCGACATCCGAGTCACCCAGCCAACACCCGGTGGTTCTCCATGTGGTAGTGATCGTGCCCTCTACGATCGCGTAATCATCGATCAACCACCCAATTTGAAACCACGTCTAGCACCACTCGCCTCTATCAGCAGTTGCAACAGTTCTTTAGCGGCGGATTATCCCGATTTTGAGGTGCAGTCCTATGCCAGTGATTCGGTGTTTAATGATGAGGACAACGGGGAAAATACCGACAATGAAGTCGAACCGTTTTCCACGGACAGTGATATAAATAGTGAGGATGGTGCTTGTTATGAACGAAGGAAGGTAGATCTAACTCCGGTGAGTGAGCTGGTTCCAGAGCGGAGTTTTCCAGAAATTCTAAACAAGTCAAAGTCGTCATCAACGTTGGTAGACAGTGTGGAAGGAGAGGAATTACCACAATTGTCCATAACTGATAGTGTTCGAAAAATGTCGGCTTCGAGTAGCGGACAACTAGAAGAAAAATGCTCTTGGGCACAAGAAACACTGTTTTGAAAATTTGGTGTAATTGTATAAATGGTTGTTATTTATAGTATTTTATTAAAATTTTTTACTTAGGTATCATGTTAAAAGGTTTTAAGGGAAGTTTTGAGCAAAATTATGTAATAAAAATGTGTATGGTACTAAATGAGAATGTTTTAATAAGTATGATGATATACGTTATCGATAATTTTTGTGCAAAATTTTCTCACTAGTATAGAATGGGAATACAGGGTGTTTTGTTTACTTTTCTTACAGAAAAACTAAGATAGATTAGCTAGCTAGAAATGCAAAATCAAATGCGAGAAAAAGAAAGATGAAAAAATAATTGTTTATAAAAATGATACTAAGGTTTTTTAACTTTATTCTTCATAATTCGAAGGAAAAGTTAAATGGGACACTCTGTATGTATTAAATATTAAAATTTTGGGATCTACTGAAGATGCGAGCTTAAAAATATATCAAATTAAAAATTATGGCCTAAACCAAATTTTTCTTTAAAATCAAACTAATATCTACTTTCAAAAACTAATCAAATCAATCACAAGGAATTGAGTAAGAATCTTAAAACTGTATATAAATAAAAATTAATATATGTGAATAGGCCATTTTTAGAATTTATATCTTCATATTATTTTCAATAATTTAACATTGATTGTTTTCTTTCAACCTTGATGGTGTTCAAAACAGTAAATATTTTATGCTCTAACACCAAACATTTTTTTCTATTTCTCTTGGTGACTAAACATTTTTTTCCATAGTTTTACAAATAATAGTCAAACACGGATATGACGAGCTTTTAAATACGGGTGTTTTCTACAACAAAATCTTTTTGAAATATTTATGTAGGAATTAAAAACTACAAACTGTATAATTTAGCCTAATTTGGTTCTTCTAGTCTAGTTCCATTATCACAGATTTTCCATAAATATACTGTATTAGTGTGATGTCACGTATTTCTCCAACCATATTTTTAGATATTTGTAGTATGGCAGCTTCGATTGTAATAATTATCAATGTTAGATATTTTTGATCAACATAATGCTGTAACTTGGCGTCACTTCTAATATGGTGTATTGCTACTAAAAGAAAACACCGTAATACATACTTAGGTATCCATAAAAAATCAATGTGATGTATAATAATGTCAACATAGGCCCCCTGAAAATATAAATTTTACATATAGAAACCGTTTCAAGTTGTTGTAAAGTTCCATACAGAAATTATAATGGGCTACATGGAACACGTTTTTGAAACCCCTTACTAATATTTTTGTTCTAATAGAAATGTGTAAATATCTAATATTATAACTAAATATGCAAATTATTTTTGTAATAAAGTCATTTTCATGTATCCCATTAAATGATTTAGTTAAATGTGCTAAAAAATTAGATAAAATTAACTGAATCTGAATCAAACCCCATAAACCAAAAAAATAACTGTAACACACTAAAAATATTATTGTAAAACTTTCAAAACGTTTGTATTAATTGCCTTTTGCGAATATTCGGAATTAAAATTCATGTGACAAACCGTAGAAAATAATTAAAACTGGTATAGATACAAAAATGTTAACTTTATGTTAATATGTTATGTTATTGTTGTGTCGAAAATGCAATAAATGTATAATTGTTATAACAATCTTTTTTTGTAGACATTAAGAGAGGGGAAACAAAACACAAAACAAAATACAAAAAAAACTTATGTATTTGATAAGAAAAAAATGTTAATAAATACAACAAAATGGAATATCTTAAATGCTTAAGGAACCTGCAACACAATAGGATTAATAAAAGCTTGTAGATGTGCCTGAGAACACAACAAAATTTTGTCACTTAATTTTGCAACAGCATTAAATAAGCTATAATAAAGCAAACAAAAATGCTAAGTATAATAATTTTCTTTACAACACAACAAACAAATTATAACTCGTGCAATTGCAAAATTATTTTAACATACATACATAATTATAGGCATAGAAAAATAAACACTTCAAATTTGGATTAGTGAGGCAAAAAATTACGAGGGGCGCGCGCGTTTCTGTGCTTTTTCTACAGTGGGAAGAATGAGGATGAGATTGCACAGTCGAAATCGATGGGTATTTTCTCGCTTCTTTATGTCGATGGTTTAATAGTTTTCAGAGTATGGCGAGTGCTTGATGCCAAAACTATGGGCTGGAGGAAGGTCAAGCACAACCTGTTGAAAAATTAAAAATTAGTACACGAATTAATGAAAAATATGCAATATGTCAAATATATCTCTTTACAAGCTCTTTTCTCTTTCTACTGAAATTGTGATGCAGAAACTAAAGCGAGTGTAAATAAAGTTCCCTCAAACCTCAATAATTATTGATTCTAAGATAAGCATCGGAAATGCCTAAGTTTGATTTGAAACAATAATAGTGTAAAGCCATTAATCAGATTTTTATACGAATTACATTATTATTATTCAACTAAATCTTATCTAAATTTACAAAAAATCGTGCAGACTATCAAGATATTTAAATAAATTCAGAATAAGCGAAAGATATATTTATAGATTTTTTAACACATCCCAAATCGGAATCTTTATAATTTCTGTTATTAGAAAGATAGAAAGCCAATCCAATCTAGAAGAAAATGCATAAATTTGATATCTATCTATAGAATAATAAGTATATCCATATAAAATAATAATTAATGTCTCAAATTTCTAAATAATAAACGTCGGCATTTAAGCGGTCCTTCCGTAATTAGAGTATTATTCCTGATAAGGACACTGAAAAATGTTACTTTCTCAAATTGGAACTCTGGTTTTATATGAAAATTCAAAATTCAAGTGAGAATATTAATTTTAAACAAGATTAAATTGAAGCAAACAATTTTACATATTTATACATTTTATGACAGCAACCAAAATTGATACATAAAGTTTTAGGTTGTAATGGAGGCCCAGAAATATAATACCAATTTGATATTTTCATCGAGAAATCTTTGTATAATAGATATTTATTTTCAAACGGCGTATAACATGGTGTTATAAGACTGAGTAGGCAAGGTATAAGTTTCATTCTTATGACACCACTTTTGAGCGGCGTATAAGTAGGACTTATACTCCGGCGGAGTATAAGTTATATCATTATCTGCAAAAATGTATGACAGTTGCATGACAGTTGCAAAATTATTTATTAAATTGATTGTCATATTAGGATTAGAATGATTCCATTTGAAAATAAAATATTGTATTTTATTCGGAGTATAAGCACTTTCATGTGACTCCGTATGGAGTTAATTCTCCTCGCTCCGCTCGGCGCTTACACCTCCATACTTCGTCACATAAAAGTTTCGCTTATACTCCTAATAAAATAAATATCTATTATTTTATTAGGAGTATAAGTGAAACTTTATGTGACGAAGTATGGAGGTGTAAGCGCCGAGCGGAGCGAGGAGAATTAACTCCATACGGAGTCACATGAAAGTGCTTATACTCCGAATAAAATACAATATTTTATTTTCAAATGGAATCATTCTAATCCTAATATGACAATCAATTAAATAAGTAATTTTGCAACTGTCATACATTTTTGCAGATAATGATATCACTTATACTCCGCCGGCGTATAAGTCCTACTTATACGCCGCTCAAGAGTGGTGTCATAGAAATGAAACTTATACCTTGCCTACTCAGTCTTATAACACCATGTTATATGCCGTTTGAAAATAAAAATAATTAGTTCTTAATTATGATAGTGATACCTTAATATAGAAGATAATTTCCAAAGAAAATAATCAAAAATTTAACCCATTATAAATTAGTATCTATACAAAACTGTTCGCAAATTTTGTTTCCAAATTTAGATCTAATTTTAACTGCCTTATGTTAAGAGCTTTCGAAACTTTACGCCACAATGAGACACAATTTTTGACAAATTTTTACAAATTGTGTCATTCCAAATATATTGTTATTTTGTCTGGTATTTTCATTAGGAGACTCGATTTTGAATATTTTTTTTTTTTAATTACGGATACATACACCTGGCAACGTAGCTATACTAATGGCAACTAGTCAATGCCTCTCGTCATCAATGACGTAAAATACCATATTCGTCTGGTCATATAAATATTGGTTTTTGTTGAGAAATAACTGAAATAAATTATTGATTATTGATTAGCGCTATTGCCAGATCTTTAATTGCCATTTATGTGTAAAAATGTCTAAACAGTTGAATAGTCGCAAAAATATTTTTAACAAGAATTCAACGATGGATGTCCTTTGATATCGATAAGTGCAGTTAAAGACGGTTCTGTTTAAAATATATGCATTCATTGTAAACTGCAACCCCCAGAAACAGGCAAAATGAAAGAACGATTCCAGAATAGTGGACAGAGAAATAGATTCGTCCAAAAACCAAAAATTTGGATGTTCTGACATATAGGCAACGTCCACTTTATCGAAATGATGACGTGAGAGAATTGACTCGTTGTCAACTCTCTCTATATTCCACTGCCCACTCATTCATAGATTTATAAATTTATAAAATAAAAAAATATCTAAACAAACTAAACTAAATTTTTCGTGCTCACAACTAATCTATTATGTGCAGTTTTTGTGCAATTTCTACCCAAAAATCCTTCCCCACACACAAAATACCTGTTGTTCATTTCATTGATCAACAAAACGAGTGAGAGACTCTAGAATAATAATGACGTTGTCTCCCGCCTTAAAAACATGTTATGCGATCCCAAATACGGCGAATGCCGAATACCAAAAGAGTGACTTGGAGCATGCCGCAAATGTGTTACCACCTACATTGAAGAAGAAAAAACACAATGGTACCATAAAATATATTAAAATACGCCCAGTTTCCTGTTTGAATTTCCTGTTATTACTTCTACACAATAATGTTATAGTTTACCTTTTCTGGTGAATAGACACCAGGTCCTGGAGTGTTGTCATCTGATGGGACGTTCGTCCTGCCGCCGATGGTATAAGAAGGTGAGTGCTGTTTGTAATTTTCTGGATCCACGTTGTTGTATTGTCCAGGGCCTGGGTTCTTCACACGTTCGTCGATTGGTTCTTTATTGCGACCAGAAATAGTGTAAGCTGGTGCTGATTTTTTGTCTCCAACCACAGATGGAATATTGTATACGTTTGGACCTACAGAACAGGTACAACATTACTTTTGGAAACTTGTGGGATTAGCGAAGCAACTTTTTTTCGGGGTCGTTGTTTTTTGTTAGTGAGAATAAGAAAGAAGATTAGGATAAAATAATGAAAACCAACCGGGGGTATCCAAGGGTTTTTCGAGTTGAACTTTGTTTCCAAAACTGTATTGTGGTGATTTTTCGTGCAATAACTTGTCAGCGGTTGGAACATTGTAAACGTTTGGTGCTAGATAGTGCATATAAGAAAATAAGTAAATAAATATAAATTGCTGGCTTAGATTATGTTAAAAAAGCATGTGTATATGTGTCGCCATTTTATTGTTTATTTTTAATAATAAGCTAAATCAAACAAAACTAACCAGGGACTTCAGATGGTTTTTCTACTTGAACTCTTAAACCAAAACTATATTTTGGTGCATTATCAATTTTTTCAGCTGTGGGTAAAGTGTATACATTTGGTGCTAGAATAAGAGAAATCATATTGGAATAGACCTAACTAAATTAAGGATAACTACGAAGGCTCCCAGCCAAACATTTTTTCCTATTCACTTGTAGATAAAGTTATGCACTTCAATCTTTTGTCCACCGCTACAATGCAACTGCAATGCATATCACTTTGAAATAATATATGCATACTGACCAGTCGCATTTGAGGTTTATGGGTCAATTTTGCATTATTTTTATAAATTTGTAAATCTGTGTAGCTTACCTTAAAATGTAACTATCACATTTATTGGCAGTACTGGAAATATTTCTTAATTTATAAGGTTTTCTGAAAGCTAAAAGGATCCCAGAATTAAATTTTCTAAAAGCTTATAGAAAATTACAGTTTTGCTTTTAGATGTGCGTAGAATTCAAAATCAAGCGGGCTACTCACATGTGACTCGTAAGTGATCAGCGTTGCAATTACATAGCGAAGGTAGACAAATAACTTTAGAGAATTTTTTAAGATTTTCATTTAATTAGTACAAAAAAGTTTAGCTAGGAATAGCCTTCGACAATATGCCCTTAAGATTACATCCCAGAGTGCTTTGGTGTATGCTTTGTGATAATTTGAGAACTTCATGCATCAATGGTTTGTGCCCATATTATAAAATTACTTTATATTAAAAGTAGATTTATTTATGACCAAACTCTAATTTCATTTGATATTATATCAATTTCAATTTTTATTTACAAGATTTGGAATGGAATAAAAATTATAAAAATATAAAAGATGCCAAACTAACCGAGTGTTTCTGAAGGTTTTTCAGAACTGTATTTAGGTGAAATTTCACGCAAACTTTTTTGGCAATTGGAATATTATAAACTTTAGGACCTAAATAGCATAAATAAATAAATAAAAACAAAAAAATTAACTAACCGGGTGTTTCTGAAGGTTTTTCTGTTTGAAACTTCAAGCCAAAACTGTATTTAGGTGAGTTTTCATGCAACATTTTTTCAGCAATTGGAATATTATAAACGTTTGGTGTTGAAAAAGCGCAAATTAACAACAAATCAAAGCAAAACCAAATAAAAACTAACCGGGTGTTTCTGAAGGTTTCTCCGGTTGAAACTTCAGGCCAAAACTGTATTTCGGCGAGTTTTCGTGCAAATTTTTTTCCGTAATTGGAATATTGTATTCGTTTGGAGCTAAAATAGCGCAAATTAAAAAAGTCAATAAAAACAAAATGGTAAACTAACCCGGTGTTTCTGAAGGTTTTTCCGTTTGAACCTTCAGCCCAAAACTGTATTTGGGTGCATTATCGTGCAAAATTTTTTCGGCAATTGGAATATTGTACACGTTCGGTGCTAAAATTATACACAACAAAAAATTAAAACAACAAATAAAGAAAAGAAAAATTGAAGAAGATCGGAAAAAAATAGTAAACAAAAATAAAACACAAACCCGGTGTTTCTGATGGTTTTTCGATTTGCGTTTTAAGTCCAAAACTGTATTTTGGAGCTTGGTCATGTAGAACTTTCTCAGAATCGGGTATATTGTACACATTTGGTGCTAAAATTACATAAAAATAAGAAATAAATGAAATGTAAACAAATTAATAAAACTAAAAACAAATAAAAATAAAAATGGAACTAACCGGGAGTGTCGGACGTTTTTTGAATAGGTGTTCTCTGGCCAAAGGAGAAACGGTGCCTATTCGATCGTCGTAATGGATTATAAGCGTTAGGTGCTGTGTGTTAAATAATTAATAAAAAAATACCAAATTAGTGGTTTTTAAATAATTAGTACTAAAATTAATGTTGTTGGTAGGTCAGTAACTAGGTACATATTTGCAAAAATAAATACATATTAGTCTTCATTAAATTTTAGTAGAATCTTCAATAAGGTTCATTCTTCTAGTACCTCCACATTGTTTCAAATTCACGTTTTTCTTACATGGGTTAAATTTTAGATTATAGTAAGTAGATACTTTAAAGACCAATAGAGTCATCCGGTCAAAAATGAAAACGCTTGAAAACTTGCTTAATGTAATGTAGAGGTAAAAAAACATTGTAGATTTTTTTTAAACTCCAAAAGTTTATCCCGACCTCAAAATTTCAAATTGAAAAAAAGGTACCTACTTTTCAAACACCCCGAAAAGCGCGCCATGTTCCGTGATGTCATAAGCCAGTGTACACAAATGTCAGACAATGCTAAGATTTGTATACAAACGACATTGACAGCTGAACAGAACATGGCTAATGACGTCACAAATCCTTCCACCGATCATGTCGTGTTTTAAATGGGAACCAATTTTTACGACTTTTAATATGGAATAATTTAAAATTGAACAATAAAAAAACACTTTTTTCAATGCAATTATTATTTTTGTAGCTTAATCTTTGCAATTAAGAATAAAAAAAGGTATATCAAAAATTTCCAGACGACTCTATTGTATCAACTTTTTATTAATATTTAAACGAATGTGGTACAACTCGCCCTGCAAAGCAAATATTGATATCATAAAAAAATTGAACTTCACTTCTATGTACCTATAGCAATTTGAAATTTATAATGTTATTAAATAACATATTTTCTATATACCTACTCATAATTTTTTTATAAATGTTACCATGCAAATATAATATTTATTCAAGAAATATTGTACCTACTCACATCATATTAAATTCATTTAAATACCTACACCTTTATTGTAAATTCGAATTTAAAAAAATAAAAATTAATAAGCTCAAAAATTATAATATAAACTACAGTTACATATTACTCAGCTACCTAATAAATAGAACAAAATTAATTTAAAAATCATACCTGGTGTATCAAAAGGTTTTTCTACGTTGGTTTTTAAGCCAAACGTATATTTAGGAGCATTGTCGTGTATAACTTTTTCAGCTTTATCTGGATTGTAATCACCGGGAGCTGGGAAATTTTCCGGTTTAACGTCTTTTGGTCTACCATGTAAACTAACGGCGGGTGGTGTGTCTTTTCCTGAAATAAAGAGAATTTTAGCATGTTCTCAGTTTAAAAATTTGAAAATGAATTGTCACATCTTCAAAATGAAAATTATGGAATGTAAATCAAATGTGTCTCCAAAATTAAATCAACTAATCTTATTTTTTTATTACACTTATTAATATAAAATAAATCCAAGAGATATTTATATTTTTTTACAGAGAGCATGGAGAATACAGTTTGTAGAGACAAACAAAAAGTGAGAGCAATTCACGAGCTTTTAACAAAGTTTGGAAGCATAGCGGTAGGTAACATCAAACGGATGGCGAACACTAAAAAGGGAATAAGTATCGTGACATTGATTGAATAATATAGTTTACATTAAAGTTTAATTAAAATCTATAATAATTCAAAATCCAAAAAAGGAATAGTTGTGTAAAAATAAACTATTTACGAAATTTATTTGAAATTAAATTTGCCAACAGGTGAAATACATAGCATAAAACTATTTGTTATTTAGCACAATATATGAAGAAAATAAATCTGGAATGAGGACTTATAAAATCCAAAGTTTGGAATGGCTTTAAACCCAATGATATTTCTAGTGTATACGACCATTATTATTACGTAATTTTAATTCACCCTGGTCCGAAATCGGTTAACTTTCGATCAGAATACACTTTAGGGCTTTAATTTCAACAATATTTAACTATGAAAATGTTCAGCTTCAGCTCAACATCCGAAAGTGTGCATCATTTTTAGGAATTCATTTTAAAGTCCATTTTTTTGTTCTTTTGGAAAAGAAAGGTAACGGAACATATTTTTTTACAGCTGAAAACTCGCAATATCCGTAGACTAATACTAACTGAACTCATAATTGTTACCTCGATTTCCCTGCAAAATATTTCCAAGCTAATTCCAAAGCTCAAAAAATAAATCACACATTAACAAGTGTACAATTATTTGCAATTCCGAACAAACATTACACAACATCGTACACTGCACAAGGTTTTAATTTTAAAATACATAAAGAGAATTTATCCATATGTTACAAAAACTTGATATATGTGTATGGATATTTGGTTTTTTTTTATACCTACCTTTTGCGCTAAGGCCAGTTACGTTATATTGGCCAGGGCCGGGTCCAATGGTATCCAACCTGCCATTATGTCTGGCACCAAAACTGAAAGCCGGTGCTCTGCCACTCTTCGATTCCGATGTGCGTTTGCCTGTGTGTTATAAGATCAATGCCATCATTAAATCACGAATAACTTTACTTTATTATTATGTTGGTGTGTGTGTGTGGTGAGTGTAAGCCTACAAGGTTTACTTTACAGATTTGGAGGTTGCCTTTTAACTTGTTTTTAAAAAGAAAAACATGTTGGACTGATTAAAGAATATAATTTAAGTAAAAAAATGGCTTCCTACGAGCGAAATGGATATAATTATTTCAATCTGGAATTCGTTCTGGAAAGTTAACAGTTTACTTTCAAAATCGTGATTAGTGTCGAGATGTGTAGGATTTTTTAAACATTGTTTTGTTTAATTGACTTATGTCTAGTTCCACAAACGCGTTTTAAATCCCAAATTAATCATTCTTTGATTAATTTGAACTTCCTAGACTCCTACTGGTCCATCGCTAATCTACCTGAAAAATCAGCCAATTATTCCCTAACTAAATATTTATTTGACGTGTGTGGAATCGGGTATCAGTTCAAAAACTTAAATGGGAATATAAAGCTCTCCGAATAATTTTATTAATTCGTATACATAAATTGCGATTTTTGTTAAACCATTTTATAAATTTAGTTGAAACGATTTAATGAAAAATATTGTTATAAGCTGATGCCACAAAAATCATATAAATATTTAATGAGAAAATAGTAGTAGTAGTTCTTACTGGCTGAAACTTATAAAAGATTAGCAATTGAAACCCGTAAAATTCAAAATATACAGAGAATAGTTAATTATGAATTTAACACAGTCTTGTGGAACTGGGAATCAGTGAACTAAAATTAAAATCTTATAGTCAATCGTGGCCCCTAAATGTAAAATATTTATATATTCATTTCATATTAAAGTTTGTTATTAAGGGTGTTTTGTCTTAAACATACCACAATGTATCCTTCTTATTTTTTTATCTGTGAGATTGATATAAAGTGTGATTTTTGCAAAAAAAAATTCAGAATTTAATATACATGTTAATAGGACACGTGTTTTTAAGTACCAATATAAGATGGTAAAGATACACAAGCAGGACCAGGGCTGTTGTATTCAGCAGCAATTGGACCACGTCTCTTCGTTGGAGTCCAGGGACGTTGAGTAATACCACCCATTATCTGCCAAAAATGATAAATATTTAGTGTTGCAACGACATTGCAGAAATTTAATTGAAATTTGAGAAAATATTTTGGAATTTAATCAGGAAAAAATCGAATTTTTATCGTATTATTTTTCAAAAACCCTCGGTATTTTTATGCAAATGTTTTTTTCTGCTCTATAAATAACTGTTATGATGTGTTATGTTTTTCACAGTTTTTAAATTTAAACCAATAATTCAAGGCCAAATCAGGCAAATTATGTAAATAATATTGACCTTAACGTAATTACATTATTAAATACATTGGCTTTTTAACCTTTATGCTTTTGGCATTATTAAATTTTCAAAGGGACATCTTTTTGAAATGTTTTTACAGGTAGATATAATTATTGTAATAATTTGTAATTTTATTATGGATTACTGGGAAATATATTGCCAGACGATTTATTTTTAACCATGATATAAGAAACGCGTATAACACCTAAAAACTTATCATCATGACATAATAATTATATTCATACTTTCTTAAAACCTGTATTTCAACGACAGTAAATCTTTGTATGTACTCTATTGATAAGTTTATGATACATAAATACATTTTGTTAAGTGAAATTTTTAGTGTTCTATTTATAGAAATTACATTATATTTTAATTCATATAATTTTTATAGTTATTGGAGTACCTATTATGGATAATTAAATAAGTAGATGCCAAACCCATACTGAGACATCTGTAATTTGCAATTACTTCCCACTCTAAATTAGTCTATAAAATAATTATAGGAAGATCTCGACTAAAATTGATATTTGTTTAACTTCGTAAATTACATTCACATATAATTTCTAGAGTCTAGAATGTTATATTGTTAATTTTTTTTTAAATCGTCCACATTTTACGATTAATGAAAACTCTTTGATCAAGAAAGTATTATAATCTTTTCCTGACTCACGACAGTAACCCAGATTTATAATATTATACTCGTATTTGTTCTGCAAATGTTGGATATGTGTTCTCTCAAATCGATCTTTTGATTTGCTCGGCAACAAATCCTAGATAGGTAGCATTTTCATGTGGAATGCAAAAAGGGTTTCAAGATCACTATCTTCTTCAAACATGCTGAGGATTTCAAAGATTTCAAAAAAATAGTGTGCTATACAAGTCAGGAAATTGTGTTTACAGGACTCACACGCTTTCAGGTCAATTCATCCTGTAAAGCACAACTTTCTTGATCTCTAACTTTTATATAAATAACTATCTTCTGAAATTGTGAGATCAATGACCATTCATGAAACCTTTGTTTTTACGTTATTCATTTTCGTTGTTTATTAGACAACTGCATAAAAAACAAATAAGTACTTGACTCTTTATTGTGTACTTCTATACATAGGGAGTTATGTGTCATTTCTGTGTTCCATCATATTTATTTTGGACGTTAGCTTTTAAAATCCTCTATACATAGAATACAGGGCTAGTCATGAGTGGTTTATTTCTGACCAAAATTAGAACGCAACCCAAAATACTAATTAATCTGATCACTTGATATTATTTTTTATTTGATTAATAAGTCGGATCAAAGTGATTGGAAATTTTGGAAAAAAACGTAAAAGTGACAATTTATTAAAATGACAATACAATAAAGCAAAACGTAACATATTTAAATTATCTACCGAAAAAATTGTTCAAAATGTGCCCCATTGCGATGTACACAAACTTCAATACGATTAAAAAACGATCGCTGAACACGCCGTAATGTTTCGGGCGTTATAGCCATGCATTCTTGGCGAATTCTGTCTTTTAACTGTTCTATTGTAAGCACTGGAGTTTTATACACTTTTTCTTTCAACACCCCCCAGAGGAAAAAATCTAATGGAGTCAAATCGGGACTTCTGGGTGGCCAAATATTGTTCGATCCTCGTCGTATCCACCTGCCTCTAAAATTTGCATCCAAATAGTCTCGCACAATTCTTTGGTAGTGCGGTGGGGCACCATCTTGTTGAAACCAAAGATGCTGCCTGGTATTTAAGTCCACAGTTTCTAATAACGGGGCCAGTTCCGTCTGTAGAAAATTAAGGTACATTTGTCCATTCAAATTTCCTTCAAAAAAATGGGGTCCAATAATTTGCTCATTTAGTATGCCACACCAAACATTTACCGAAAAGATATTCTGAAAGTGTGTTTCGCAAATCCATCGCGGATTCACTTGGCTGTAATAATGGTAGTTATGCCTGTTTACGGCCCCATTATTGCTAAATCTAGCCTCATCGGAGAACAATACTTTCTTTATGAAATTATTATCTGCATTCAGCTTTTCTTGCATAAAACGGCAAAATTGAACTCTTTTAAGAAAATATGTCGGCTTTAATTCCTGTACCAGAGTCAAATGGTACGGGTGGAATTTATTTTCTCGAAGAATACGCCCAACTGAAGACTGACTAGTACCTATTTGTCTTGCCAATGCAGTCTGACTAACGTGAGGATTTTCTTCTATCGCTTCAAGTACAGCAATTTCATTTTCTTGTCCGGTAGCTGTCCTCTGACGATCTTTTCATTGGAGGCCAGTTTTGACGTAGTTGATGTTCAAGATTCTTAAACGTCTCAGGAACCGGTACCTTTGCATATAAAGGTCTGCAGCGGCAGTAGCATTTTTCCTACACTCCCCGTAGATGAGGAACATGTCTGTTTTTTCATCGTTTGTATAATAATACATCATCTACAAGATTGATTTTTCAGTCTTAAAACGTTAAAGTGACAGAACTGGAACAGAATCAAATGGCAAGACCGGCAATCTTAGATCCAATATTCCATTTTTAAAAAATGAGAAAGCTAGCAGCCGTTGTAAATTGTATTTTTGGTTGCTTTCTAATTTTGTTCAGAAATAACCCTCTCGTGACTAGCCCTGTATATATATTTAAATTTAGCTCATTTGGTTGGTTCTTTTTAATCAATTTATGAGCATCTGTTTTAAGACATACCTAATAACAAATTATTAAAAGAAATCGTTTCTCTCGTCTATTTCACAAATATATTTTTGATTGCAACTGTTTGTAGTATGTAGTCTGATATGTCATGAAGGCAATTTAAAAGTTGAATAGAGCCATACATTTAAATTGAATTTTAGAACTTTCACCGATAACTAAATTCTTCCTATTTCGGAGACACTTTATGCAGGCACAGTTTACATTTATAATTTGAATAATTTTATTAGCGAATCAACTGAGTACAATATGTGATACATAATAATATAGTTTTGTAACAGGCTTTTAAATGAAAATTATTACAAATAATTTTGCGAATTGTACAAAATTTTTTCTTCAAACGTCATTTAAGTGTGACATTATCCTGCTGTACTGATTATGTTTAAGTGTCACTTTATTGCCGGCGACAGATAAAGTTCTACTTTATCTGTCGCCGGCGCTTAAGTACTACTTAAGCGCCGCTGGTCATAAGTCAAATTAATTGTCAAAATTTACTTATTAAAATTTCAATTAATAATTTTACAATTTAATGAACTGTTTGCGTTTGAAGAAAAAATAGCATATTTTATTCGGAGCTTAAGTCGCTTTATGTGCTTCGGCTGGATTTGTCTGACTCACCTCTGCACATAAAGGGTCACTAAAGGTCCTCATAAAATAATATACTATTATGTTCAACAATTATGCTTATTTAATAAACAAAACAAATAACTCGGTACAGGCTGTTGTTAAATTTGGTATCTCGAAAATGACGAAATACAGCTTTGGTTAAATAAGGAAAAGTTTAGGAATTTAATTCTATCATAAATATAGGTAATTTTGGACACCACGCACACCTGGTCCTGGAAAGTTTTCGAGTAAAATGAGTTCAGTAAATCAACAAAGCATATCTGTACTCATTAACCTCACAATCCTTGCTGAACACTTTTTAACTCGACATCTCAAAATAGGCTCACGAAATGAGAAAAAAAAACTGAAATTACAGGTTTTTCAGATATTTCGGGAAGCAATTACAATACCCTAGATTTCTTTTTAGGATATTGTAAAATACACAATGTTGCTCCAATTTTGGTCAAGATGTATCTTTTACTGTTTCTGAAATCTCTGTAATGAGAAGCTATATTCGAAAACATTTTCAGAAATTATACACATAACTACTTTAAAATTAATCATAATAGGAAAAAATATGTAATTTATACAGACTGTTCCAGAACGCTTACGTTTCTTCTTACTGCTAAAGTGCTAAATTAATGTGAATCGGCTTTTCTTTTCAAAAATAGCGAAGATTCAATAGTTTTCAAATTATGAGCAATAAAAAGGGGCTAACCCAGTTTAAATTAACGGGCCCGTAGAGAGGGGGGGGTGAAGGGGACATTGTCCCCGGGCCCGGAGTTTTCGAGGGGACCCGGATTTTCATTACCACCACCCCCGTCGCTAAAAATTGCTAAAAATTTTTTGGAAGCATAAGAGCATTCTACATCATCAGCTTTAATTTTTAATTTTCAAAATTACCACTTACTTGAGGTATCATTTAATCCTTCGGGTTAATTATTTATTTCCCTCGCTCGCTTTGCTCGCCCATGAAATTTAATTCACCCTCAGGGACGAAATGATGCACCTCAATCCCTTAGTATATAATATACTATTTGAACTGAATTTGAATCGGTTTAAATAACACACGAATCCAAGGTCGGAATTCCGAAATTAACTCTTGTTATTTTCCTAACCTCAAAAAACATACTTTTTTCGCATATTTTTTGTCGTACTTAATAAAAAAATACGAGCTACTTTCGCAATTCTGACCATGGATTCGAGTTCAGCGGCTCAAAATATATAGAAATTGACTAATTTTGTGGGAGAGAGCGATGTGCAAAGTACAAGACCCTACCACCCCACCTCAAAAGAGTGGGTGTTTTGGCAGACCGGACTAGTCATTGTTTATATTTTTTAAGCTGCTGAATCCGAATTCAAGAACAGAATTTATAAATTAATACGAGCTTCCTTCCTAACCTCAAAAAACACACCGAAAAATCAGTTTTCCCAAGGCAAAAAACAGAGCTAATTTCAGAATTCCGACCTCGGATTCGGATTCAGTGGCTCAAAGAGTTGACTCGTTTAGTCCATGGTTAAATTCTGGGTTCGGGGTTAACTTCATATATTAATTTGACTTTGTAAAACTGGGCATTAGTAAAGTACTAAATTATAATGTGCCAATCTTAAACGCTGTTTTTATTCTGAGTATAAATTTATAAACAAAGGTAAAATTTTAAAGAAATTTTGAAGCCACATTCTAAATAAATAAAGAATAAAAATCGTGAATGCTATTACCTAAATCGTTATTCATTTATGTGGTAAAAGAATAATTTATTAAATTATAAGTTTAGAGAGGGTGAAGGAGGGAGAGTTATAGGCTACAAATGGGAATATTTTTCCGCACCTTGATATTTGATAATAAAATATCTGATGTGCCCAACACATGACTTTCTTATACGGATAGTATCACAGTAATTACTTTTCCTAAATAAAAATAAGTTAAATTTCTTGTAAAAAATTTAAAGGTTTCCAGCAATTTTCAAATAGTCTCTGTCGCACTTATTGCAATACGCATAAATCTGTCCTTGTCCCACTTATTGCTACCAGATTTTAGGACAAATAAATAACAGAATACTTATCAAAATTCCACAGTGCGAAAAATGCTTGATATCTTTGAATTTGCTGTAGCTAAACTTTGAACTCAAACAAACTGTACAGTGCACAATAATCCTTCTCATCAAAATATTTCGATCTTTTGCCTTTGACAATTGTTTGACTAACAATCTATTCTTCTTCTTCGTACTTGGATTGCAAAGCAATGTCAAGTTTTTGGTGTTTGGCGATATAGCCACTCTCACCAGGATTGGATTAATTGGTTTTCACTTTTTAAATTTTTATAACTTTATTCGATCTTTTCGTGTGTTTATAGAATCTTTAGTATAAAAACAAATAGATTTCTGTAATGTAAACAACAGCCACTCAGAGATAGATGGTAACACTATATAAATATATAAATAATTTATAATTATTAAAAAACGGCGCAAAATAAAACACTTTTGTTACTTGGTCGACACGTCTAAAAATTGAAAGAGCATTCACAAAAAATTTGGCGTCGATATCTTTAATGTAGATTTGCATGCATAATACAATTTCACGACTTTATTGTATATATTAGAAAAAATTTTAATCGAGTTGCCATGATATCCAAAACATAAAACCGTAGCCGTTGTAGCCGTCGATCTTTTCAAATAGTAATGCTACAATCGATTTCCTCAACGGTATAGATTTCTGTATGTAAACAACATGTACTTTGTAAATCAGAGATAGATGGCGCCACTATATAAATAAAAAATTTGACGGAATTTCAAAAAAAGTTTCAAACAAAATTTGTTCAAAATTTAATTCTAAATCAATGTTAAAGAATAAACAAATGTCGTAAATTGTTTATTTTTCAAGATATTCCTAAAAAACCTAAAAATGTCTTCAGGTAAGTACCACTTGTGTTGGTGCTAGATGAAAAAGATTTAATGTGGCACCCACAATTTTGTTCAAACTCTTAAATATGAAATTTAAATCAAATCCGTTAAGTCGTTTTTGAGTTATCGTGGATACAGACAGACACACAGACACACAGACAGACACACAGACAGACATCATGGCGAAAATGGTCAAAATGGATTCAGGGGCCCTCAAAACGTGTAAATCCATCAAAATCTCGAAGTCGAAAAAAATCACGATTACAATACTTCCTTATACTACGTATAAGAAAGTAAAAAAACAAATAATTGATTTTGTACTGTCCTATTTATAAACTAAAGTTTTCGGTTCATACAGATGGTTATTTTTTATTGCTGTTATTATATATTATTTATTATACAATTTATTACTCCTAGTTTAAAAACTTTAAAAATATTGTTATTTATTTATTCCTAGAATGATATAGAATAAATTGTATAATAAACAAAATTTTAGATACTATTACAATTTTGATAGCTACGAATGTCTTTAAAACTTTGATTAAACTTATGTTGGAAACTCCGATACATTCCAATGTACACCTACGAGATATCCGCAATTTGGAAGTTGTGCCAGGTACCAATTTGTCCCTATTTTCCGCAAGAATTTAAATAACTATACAGCTGTTTCGTGGCCTAGAAAAGGATAAAAAGCCGGGAGTTGCAGGATTTTCATTGCGTTCAGAATTCATGAGATCAATACCTAGGAATATAGTGTGCTATATTTTTCTCATATTTAAAATCAATTAATAGGAATAAGTTATGTTAAATTGACTAGATGAGTTGATGGTTTAATCCATATTCATAACTAAGCGCATAATATTATTACTTTAATTGGTTTACGTAAACAAAACTATCGATAATAGAAATCACCTTGAATCAATTGGAATTAAAAAATCTCATACATGAAATCTACTTACTATTGTGTACAAAAATTCAAAATAAAACAGTAACAAATATTCCAACTGTGTTTTCCAACACACGACCACTATTAAACTCTTTCTCTCGCGTTGTACTTTCGATCACTAAACTAAAAGTTTTAAATCTAAAATTCTGAACAACAGTTGTTTCGCCTTGTAAATTTGCCCCACCAATGAATGATTGGAACTACAAACACCACACCGTATAATCACAATACGTCACCACATCCCAATATCCCAAAGAAGGAGCATGGTAAAGGACAACCTGTGGATTGGTGTTGTTATGACCATGTATGTTCGCGACAACTTTTTCGGACTGGCAATATGGTTGGATTCGTTGGCATTCACCTACACACGCAATACAATTTTGATTGGGACAGTTTTGTCGTTAATTAATTAACGAATTTTGGACAAAGTTAATTATGGATTATGTTTTGAGTACCCATAAGTTGATCGAGGTTCTTTGATCTTTGTCAAGTATAATTTATTTTTTGTTGTTGGGATCGTTCAACAGGTGCTAATTGTTTCCATTTTTTTAGTACATAAAATTACATATGCATAATTTTCGGGAAACTATCGACATCAATTTCTGAGTGGCCCTGTATATGTAAACATGACGAATTGAAAAAGTTGCTCTAAATACCATGTGGGATCTCGTTTCACTCCTATAGAATGTTCATAATCGAACTTTTTGGTAAATATGTAGAAATTTTAATTAACTAAAATTAGTCTAGGTATATTTTTATTACTGAATACAGGGTGTCCCAGAAATAATTGAATTCATAACATGTTCTGGGTACCGCAAACCACAAGTTAGGCGAAGTTTCAACATTCGAACGCTAAAGAATAAAAATAGCCTTTTGAAGTATGTTACCTACCTCAATAATCAATTTTTTGGCATATTTTTTGAAAAGTGTAAAATTGATGTTAATGTTGTTATATTTTGATATTAAATTTTCCTGTGGCAAATTAGCAAATTAGCAGCCCTCAGCCATTACAGAGCCACCAATTTGCAAATTAAATTATTTTCGTTTAATATACAGGGTGTCCCAGTTTATATCATCAAGATTTCACCAGTCGATACTTTATCGAAAATTAAAGGTGGTTTGTCTAATAAACTATGGTCGACTGTTGCTTCATTTTTGATGTACAGGGTGTCCAATTTTCGACACTTTTAGGGGGTATTGGCGTTATTATCAAAGATAGAGTGTTGCGGTTTTCACCTTCCTATCCTACTTTTTTACGAAACGAAAGATTCCGGGGTCAAATTTGTCATGGCTCTCTTAGTTTTTAATCTACAGAGTGATTTTGAAAATCTTTGTTTTTTAGACACCCCTCGTATTTCCGTTATGCGTTTACTTATCAAAAAGGTGAAAGCTGATCTTGATAGAGTTTTTTACGTAGAATTCAGTGGTGTAGGCAGTTTTTGTGTAAAAGGTTTAGTTTTTGAGATATTGCCCAAACTTATGTTTTTTTAAATGGGACACCCTATATATTATCTTTTATATTGATTAAGGAAAATTTGGGCTTTCCAAAAATATATAACACTTAATATTTATTTTGAAAACAAGCTGAAAATTCGATATTTTTACTAATTTTCTTTATTTATAACAGTAGGCCATGGCTAATTTTTTAAAAACAAATCCAAAATTTTCACAATGCGTATTTATTTTAAAGCTAAACACTTCAAAAGATAATTTTAATGCATTGTATAAAACATACCAACAATATAATACTTCTCATAATGATCGTAAATGGCCATTGTAATAAAAAATTAAAAGTAAAATTAAAACTCCTACGTAACAAAAATATTTCATCATTAATGGAAATCTGACAAATCTGTCAAATTTTGCATTTGTTTCTAATAAACTATAGCCATGGCCTACTGTTATAAATAAAGAAAATTAGTAAAAATATCCAATTTTGAGCTTGTTTTTCAAAATAAATATTAAGTATTATATATTTTTGGAAAGCTCAAATTTTGCTTAATCAATATAAAAAATAATATATAGGGTGTCCCATTTAAAAAAACATAAGTTTGGGCAATATCTCAAAAACTAAACCTTTTACACAAAAACTGCCTACGCCACTGATTTCTACGTAAAAAACTCTATCAAGATCAGTTTTCACTTTTTTGATAAGTAGACGCATAACGGAAATACGAGGGGTGTCTAAAAAACAAAGATTTTCAGAATCACTCTGTAGATTAAAAACTAAGAGAGCCATGACAAATTTGACCCCGGAATCTTTCGTTTCGTGAAAAAGTAGGACAGGAAGGTGAAAACCGCAACACTCTATCTTTGATAATAACGCCAATACCACCTAAAAGTGTCGAAAATGGGACACCCTGTACAGGGCATTAAAGAAAATAAATTATTTTAAATAATTTGCTATAAATCAATAACAAAAAAAGTTAGTCTTCTGAAATTTCGCATAGATCTTTTTTTTGTATTCTCCTATTAATAGTGGTTGCAATTATTTTATTTAGAACACACAGGCGTGCGTACGGGTTTCTTCAAAAATATTGTATTGAATAAAACGCACACCACTGATTTTTTTGCAGGACCAATATGCAGAGAGTATTTTCCATTCAATTTAGAAACTTTTTTGTATCTTACAATTTCTTGATGACTTAACTTTTTTTTCTTATTTATTAAAGAGGTTCTGCTCTATTAGATTTCCGAAAAAGCATCAGTACAAAGTTGTAGAGAAAAATATTTCCTTCAACTTTCCTTTTAATATTTTTTTGATATTGTCAATATTTAAAAAGATATTCAACAAATCATTTGCAAATTTTAGGGAAATTCTTCTCTAGTTAGGTACTACTTACTACTACTACTTACTACTCTTTCCCCAAAATTTTCAACTTATTTGTTGAACAACTTTTTAAATATCGACTATATCAAAAAAAGTTTAAAAGATAAGTTGTAGGAAATATTTTTTTGCAACTTTGTACTGACTCTCTTTTTCGAAAATTTAATAGGAAAAAAGTTATTCAATAAACAAAAAAATTCAACGCTTAATTGAGGACTGGTGAAGGAAGGGCGAGGTCTACGAATACACAAACTCAGATTTAAACTTTCAGGGTGACCCTCTACAAGATTCTACAAAAATTGGCTGTAGGTTAAAAAGTCTATTTGAAACCTTTTTTTCTCCCTTATTTACTGTACTATTAGGTTATTTTGAGTTAAGTTAACAAAAAATTATAAGATACGAAAAAGTTTCTAAATTGAATGTAAAATACTCTGCATATTGGAGCTGCAAAGAAACCAGTGGCGTACGTTTTATTCAATAAAATGTTTTTGAAGAAACCCGTACGCACGCCTCTGTGTTCTAAATAAAATAATTGCAACCACTATTAATAAGAGAATACAAAAAAAAAGATCTATGCAAAATTTCAGAAGACTAACTTTTTTTGTTATTGATTTATAGCAAATTATTTAAAATAATTTATTTTCTTTAATGGCCTGTACGTCAAAAAGGAAGCAACATTCGGCCATAGTTTATTAGACAAACCACCTTTAATTTACGCTAAACTAACGACTGGTGAAATCCTGACGATATAAACAGGGACACCCTGTATATACCTACTTACCTTTTATTTTAAAAATTCACTATGTGGAATTGAAATAAAATCGTTGTAAGATATGCTTAATGTTGTAAATTCATTTTATTGTTTTTCATTATAATTGTTATGATATAACATGTGAAACAGTGCATGTTGGTCGACAGAATAAAATTACTGTCCGTGGATGTTCCATATATGGTTTTATCCACAATTAAACATGCTCTAGGCCGAATGATTCATTTTTCATCCTACCTGTAACACAACCAACCCAACAACCATCAATATAACTGCTGTTCGCCCACCATATCGACTAGAATTTTTATGACCTAAATATAATGATATAAAATACAAGTAATATCGAAATGTGTTTCTGTTCCATATGGTGGAAATACCTAGTGATACGTAATGAATTGATCCGTTTACAGTTAGTATTTTTAGTTTATTTAGCACAGCTTGATTATAATTTATAGATTTAGAGCTAAAATTGCTGCTAACTTAACAAAAATTTTAGTAAATTTTAGTTTTTGAAATAATCGATATAAGTATTGATTGACTTTTTAGTTTTTATTTTCCTATACGAAGTAATTATGATTTTTTTAGAGTTCGAGATTGTGACGGTTTCTAACTCCTGTCTGTGTCCACGATAAATCAAAAACGACTTATCTGAATTGATCCAAATTTCATATTAAAAAGTGTGAAGTATTCTTTATAAAATTATTACAGTATTACAGAATGTGGACAGAACATCACTTTAGTATTTTTTAAATATCAGAGCTACATCCGCATCGTATAAGAAAGTCATATGCTACACACATCAAATAATTTCATTTTCGTCGCCAATATTTCAACACATGAAAAATCCACATCAACGAATTATTATATTGTTTTACTTTCAAAATTATTGGTAGTTTTACGTTGAATTTTAGGCTCCGAGCTATTATATTTATATTATTTATAATTCAACATCTAGCTTCTTATTCAATTTCACATATATTATTCCTAATAAATTAAGTTTGAAAGTAATTTCTGCTGAAAATATTTGTCAGCGATTCTACAAGTAATTAACTAAACAATCGTTTTTATTTCCTCAAAATGTCAATAGCATAAAAAAATTTTAAGGCTCAAAAGGGATTAATATTATCCATAGGTATTTGAGAAAAAAATCCAGATTATTTAATTGAAAAATAAAAACAGCAGACTGTAAAAACTGTTGTACAGCCTTAATTAACCGAGAAAGTGGCAACTACAGTTTACTGTTATCAGAGGAAATAAAGTTGATAATATGAAACCATTGTGTTAACTTGATTCTAAAACTGTATCCTGCTTATTTTGCTGTATTATTATAACAAAATGTGGTGAATTTCTCTATGCTTAACTTACCACTGGGATGGGATCTCTCAGAAAATATAAGAGGTAAAGGAATTGCTTAAATGGAACGACATTTAAAGAATTTGATGTGTAAAAAGACTTCATCAAAATTGTGAAATCTTTTTTCTTTCCTGAATTACTTATCTTGAAGAAACTGCAAAAGTTAATTTAAAATTTTTCTCTATACCTAGGTGGATTATTTCTTAACCGATTTTAATTTGGTGAGAACATTTTTAAAATTATATTCCATAAAAAAATCTCATTGTAGAAAAATTGAATATTTAGAGCCTATATCCAGCAGTATCCTTAACTGTTAGTTAACTTATTATTAAGGCAATGGCAACCAAGAAATGGAGACCTCGAGAACAACCATTAGGGAGTAGATGATGTTCACCGATCCGTTGGATGGATGACATAAAATCAAAGGCAACAAACTACAAACTGAACATAGGAAGTGCAAGACCGCTCCAGATAAATTGTTAAAAGATTATACAACTGGCCCGTGGAATTCTGATCATAATTTTTTATAAAAAATAGTATTTATTAAAATATCGTCAATTCCAAGAGGGTAGGCAACCAAACGTACATTTTGTTTAGGATCTATTTCACAAGAAGTAATTTACTATATCTAAACCTAACTATACCATAGGCACTTATAATTCAATTATTAAATAGGAACCGATTATATCCTACAGTATTTACAGTAATATAAATTCATTTTTGAAATAACAACTAAATAATACCTTAAATTAAAGAAAAAATTATACTTACCTATAAGTACATATACGCATACAGGCTGTTTCATTAAGGGTGGCCACCGGCCATATCTTGGAAACTACTGGGCATAGAAATTCAGGAAAAAAAATTTCATTACTAAAGTGGCCATGAGAAAATCCTGGAAATTATTTTTAAGTTCCGCATTTTGCCACAAGGGGGCGCAACTGAAAAGTAAATATAAAAATTCTAGATTTCTCCGAAAATTCCCACATTAAGGTATACCTTTGGTAACATCATTAGAAAGCTTGGACAATTCTGCATCATTTTGGTTTAAGGCTCATTGGCGTACCGACCTTAGTAAGAGTGGGGGAAGCTATTGAAAGTGTAATCATTTAAATCGCTGTAACTTCTAAACTACTTTTTCGATTTTAGTAAACTTAAGCTTGTTTGGAAGAGAAATGTAGGTACTTTTAATTATCGCATCAAATGGTACACGATAGTTCCTAATAAAATTGCTAGAGGGCGCAATTTGAAATAATAACAGTTTTTTTGATTTTATCCCGAAAACTTAAATTAGACGGTATAATTATGATGTCAGAATCGGAAAGTAGATTAAATTTGCAAGAGAAAACGTGCAAACTGCAGCTCGATATCTTCGTTTGTTTCAGAGTTATTGCCAAAAGAATAATTTTTAACACTTTAATTGAAGATATGATTGTTTTCATAGCTCCGTGGTGAAGCAATTCATGACAAAAAATATTTTTTAACTTTATGCTTGTGTAGGTTTGTCACTCATTATGCCAAGGGCCCAAAAACTACTTTAGAATTAATAAAATAATCATGGAAAATTTCGAATTTAGGCACAATAATTATTTTAATATGGTTTCTTAAAAATAAATCTAGATAGCCGTGAAACAAGATCGGCAGGTTTTCAAGGAGATAAATAAATTGGAATAGTTGTCAACTGATTTAATTTTGATAGGGGTTGTGTTGACAAAAGTTTCTTTTTGATGACTATGATTCTTTTTGAATTTCTTTTTATCTATTCCAAAAATTGTGCTACATCCCTCAAAAATTCTCAATTCCTCTCCCTGGTTTTATGAACTGATGAAGCCAGTTTAACTAGCTGTGGCATCGTTAATTTACACAATACTTATGCACTAGGTATTGGTCACAAACAAATCCTCATTGAATACGCGAAGTGGATCACCAAAACTGGTGGTGCAGAGTCTCAGCATACAGAATTATCGGACCGTTTATTTTTAATGGCTATCTAAATGGTGAATCTTACGTAAGCATATCGTAACCCTCGGCATTGGTATAAGCATTTTTGAGAGATGTAGCACAAATTTTGATATAGGTAACAAGAAATTTAAAAAGAATCAAGGAGAAACTTTTGTCAACACAACATCTATCAGAATTAAATCAGTTGACAACTATTCCAATTTAATAATTTTCTTGGAAACCTGCCGATCTTGTTTCACGGCTACCTAGATTTATTTTTAAAAAACCATATTAAAATAATTATTGTGCCTTGTACCTAAAAAGTTTTCCATGATTATTTTATTAAATCTAAAGTAGTCTTTGGGCCCTTGGCATAATGAGTGACAAACCTACACATAATAAAGTTTTAAAATATTTTTTGTCATGGATTGCTTGACCACGGAACTATGAAAACAATCGTATCTTCAATTAAAGTGTTAAAAATTATTCTTTTGGCAATAACTCTGAAACGAACGAAGATATCGAACTGCGGTTTTCACGTTTTTTCTTGCAAATTTAATCTACTTTCCGATTATGGTATCATAAATATACCGTCTAATTTAAAATTTTGGGATAAAAGCAAAAAAACTGTTATTATTTCAAATTGCGCCCTCTAGCAATTTTATTAGGAACTATCGTGTACCATTGGATGCGATAATTAAAAGTACCTACATTTCTCTTCCAAACAAGCTTAAGTTTACTAAAATCGAATAAATCGTTTAGAAGTTACAGCGATTCAAATGATTACACTTTGAATACCTTCCCCCACTCTTATTAAGGTCGGTACGCCAATGAGCCTTAAACCAAAATGATGCAGAATTGTCCAAGCTTTCTAATGATGTTACCAAAGGTATACCTTAATGTGGGAATTTTCGGAGAAATCTAGAATTTTTATATTTACTTTTCAGTTGCGCCCCCTTGTGGCAAAATGCGGAACTTAAAAATAATTTCCAGGATTTTCTCATGGCCACTTTAGTAATGAAATTTTTTTTCCTGAATTTCTATGCCCAGTAGTTTCCGAGATATGGCCGGTGGCCACCCTTAATGAAACAGCCTGTATACCTACCTAAATTATTTAAATGCCATCATGTTTTAATCCGTTCTTTATTAAATTAGTCCAATGTTCTTGTCCTTTCCAAGGCTACATAGTCGCACAATAAATGCTTTCCTGTTTCCTCGACCTCTAAGCACAGAGAGCTTTCAGTATCCTTCTCTATACCTATACGCGTTCTATTGCTGGAGAGTAGTTCTCCCAGCCCAATCTGAAATTGCATTTTTACCCTTATGAGTGGGATTCGTAGGCATGGCTCTGGGCTCACACCCTTCCGTGTGAGTTCGTCGTCCCTTTCATTCCCCTCAATCCTGGAGTGACCCAACCCAACACCCAAACAAGAGTGACTCTGTTTGAATTTCCAAGAGAGATCAAGGACCGTCGGCAGTTCCAAATCAGTTTTGAACTAAATTTGTTGGAGCTCAGTGTCTTTAATGCAGCCTGGCTATTAGATAATATTTTAATTGCATTGTCTGCACAGCGCTGTTCCATCAGATTCGGTGCACACAATTCAATAGAGAAATGCTTGAAAAATTGTCACATATTGACCAAGATTCTCAAAAAGTTCAATTCTTGATCGGCAACAAGACGCGGCAGCTTCAATTTCTGTAGGAGACTTAAGACCGTAAACCAGCACAACCAGCACAGTTGGTCTTCAACAAGAAGGACTGATTTCCCTCGCATTCGTTTCGCTCTTGAAAGATGACCTTGAAGGTTTCGTAAGCATATAGTCCGAGGTCAGAGAGTGTATTGTAGAACTCTAGTTCTCGCACCTGCCTCTTTGCTGTTCTCAGGAAATCCCTTGGGCTGTCTATCTTCCAATGTGACATAGGAAAACTACCTAGTTAAAGATTTATGTGAAGACCTAAAAGTTTTAAGGCTAATTGGGAACTGAAACGACCGATGGGGGCGCTGCAGTCGTAAGCTTGAAAGAGAGTCGCTTTCAAGGTCGCACAAATATTTACACATGTTTATATGAACGGTGTCGAGATTTAACGCAAGTTTTTTAATTTTTGTGTGTGATTCTTTTATTTGTGTTTTTACAATAAGTAAATTACCACAATGAAACTCAGTTTAATCGAATTATTTCGGTCCTAGATGCATCAGAACTCGAGCAATTTAACAGAAGGTAAGTAATAAAACTATTTGCAAGGTTAGGTTTATTTTTCCTCTTATTATTTTATTTTATGGAAAAAGCAATTAATTTAGTTAAAGTTGGAAGAAGGCAAAATGTAACAACAAATAATTTAATAGACATACATGTATATTTGGATGTTATCAAACATCTTCGTTGGCAAAAATATCATGGCGTTTGCAATTGTTAATTGTTATGTTAAGACTTAATAAAAGATCGATGGATCGTTTTATTAGTATTTATTGATTTATTGACATGTACATTACTCGGCTGCCTGCACCAGACTGGCTCGGTCTTTCCCCAGGCACATTGCCCACAGTGCCCTCTAGGCAGGAGTGTATAGGCAACCAGACAATCAGTGACTTAACAGTACATCTCCCCCTTTTTATTTATGAGGGAGAAATAGAAAGAACAAATACGTGACTATTATCTAAACAAGGCATAACTAAACAAAAACAAATATAAAACTATTTATAATTCTTATGACTAAATAATAATCATTTATAAGAAAGGGAAATAAGATATAACTAATAATTCTTATAACTAAACAAGACTTTTCTAAAGTTATTTATAAGTATTAAGACTAAACCTAATTATTTAACTATTATGAATAAACATAGTCCTTTAACCACTTGGGTTTATTTATAAGTCGCCGAGGCCTGACAGGTGGATCAGTCGTGATTTCCTTTTTAGGGCTTGTTAATTCCTCAATGTCTGATCTCGGCATAGTTATTTTTTCTTTTGGACTCTCTATTGTCTCTTCAATGTCATTATTAGCACTTATGTCACCAGGTAGTATTTCGCGAGGAACACTTTCACAGTCTACATTTTGATTTTGTTTATACGGTGCACTAACTAGGAACCATCTGTTTCTTCTATATTCTCCATCATCCGTTTTTACAATGTATGACCTAGGATCATTTAAAATTTTAATAATTTTTGCATACTTCCTAATATCCGTTACCCAAACAGTGTCATTTAAATTTAATTCCGATAAATTCTTAACATTATGTCGTTTATTATAATTTTTTGCTTGTTTCTCTTTTCGCGAGTTTTCTATTCTAATACTAGATTTGGTGTCGATTATTTCATTTAATTTCTCAGGCCAAATAGGTAATTGTGATTTTAATTTTCTCGCCATTAATAATTCTGCTGGGGAAAATCCACTTTCCAAAGGAGTAACTCTATAGGCTAACAAAGCTAACTGTAATTCTTTTTCATTTTTATCGTTCTTTTTTAATAAAGATTTGGCGGTTTTTACAGCAGCTTCTATAGCTCCGTTTGATTGAGCGTAATAAGGACTAGATTGTATGTGTAGGAAATTCAATTCATCCGCGAAACTTTGGAATTCAGTTCTAAACTGGGGACCTCCGTCCGTACGCACAATATCAGGTATACCATATCGACCTATTAATCTCATTAAATTTACTATAATGTTTTTTGTGGATAAATCATTTCCAAGCTCAAATATCTCAAAAAACCTGGAATAATAATCCGTTACAATCAAATACCAAGACTTTAATTTAAACAAGTCAATCGCAATTTTTTGCCATGCCCTTATCGGATGAGAATCCTTAACAAAAGGTTCTTTAATATTTACTCTTTGTTCAATACAGCTCGGACAATGTTTCACTAAATGTTCTATTTGCGTAGACAAACCTAGCCACCACACCGACATTTTTGCTCTTGCCCTGCACTTAACAATTCCTTGATGTCCAAGATGTATAAAATCCAGTACCTCCAATTGTAATTCAGGTGGTATTATCAATCGACAACCTTTTAATAAATATCCGTGAACGTTTGAAATCTCGAATCTATACTGATAATACGGTACCATTTCCGCTGGCAACTTGCTTTTTATTGGCCACCCCGTTGAAGCGTATATCGTCAGATTTTTGCAAGTTAAATTTTTACTTTGAGCATTTTTAATTTTCTCTAAATAAGTATCTTTTACAGGCAAACTATTCACGACTAATCGTACGTGTGCTTCAACCTCGTCTTCTAACTCTTCTTGAGTAGTTGTTTCGTCTATCGGATTTCGCGATAAAGTGTCGGCTACAATTAGATCCTCACCTTTAGTGTACGTTACTGTGTAGTTATAACGCATTAATCTAATTCGGAATCTTTGTAATCGCGGAGTTAATTCGTCCAAGTTTTTTGTTTGTAAAATTTGCAGCAAGGGTTTATGATCTGTTTCTAGAATCAGCATTAGGCCGATAATGTATTCCTGGAACTTATCGCAAGCCCATGTTAAGGCTAGTGCTTCTTTCTCGATTTGTGCATATCGAGTTTCTGTTTTAGTTAATTTACGTGATGCATAGGCTACAATCTCTCGTTCGTTGTTACTATTTATTTGAAATAATGCCGCACCCAACCCATATGAGCTAGCATCAGCACTTATTAATATTTGTTTTTGCGGATCGTAAAATGCTAAACAAGGGGCTTCGATAAGTAGATTTTTTACCGTCTTTAGCGCTTCTTCTTGTGAAATTCCCCACTTAAACACTATATCATTTTTTAGCAAAGCCGTCAATGGTTCTAAAATATTGGATTTGTTAGGAATAAACCTATCTGAAAAGTTAATCATACCTAATAATTGCAAAACTTCACGTTTATTTGTTGGTGTAGGAAATTTCGATATTGCATCAATTCTTGAATTATCAACACAGACTCCTTTGTTCGTGACAATATGTCCTAAATAGGTTACTTTGGTTTCGCTGAAAACGCATTTATCCTTTTTAAGTGTTATTCCTTCATCGTGTAATCTTTTTAAAACTAATAATAAAATTTCGTTATGTTTTTCTAATGAGTCAGCATGCACTAAAATATCGTCTATGTGAGTTAACACGCCATCCATGTTACCAATAATTTTTTGGAATTTCTGACAGAAATATTCAGGGCCACAAGAGATACCGAAAGGTAATCGCGTAAACATAAATCTACCGAAAGGTGTTATGAAAGTTGTTAATGGTTGGGAATCTTTCTTTAATTTAATTTGATGGAATCCCAAGCTCATATCTAACTTTGTAAAGTAACATGATCCTTTTAATTGCGCTAATGTTGATTCCACTTTTGGAATAGGAAAATGCGGACGTAGAACACTATTATTTAATTTTGTGTAATCGCAACATAAACGTATAGACGTGCCTTTAGGTACAACCACTATCGGTGCCACCCACGACGTGTGTTCTTCTACGGGAACTATAATGCCTAATTTCGTCAATCTTTCAATTTCTCGTTTTAACGGTTTTAACAAGGGAATTGGAACAGCCCTTGGCACCGATTGTAAGAAGGGTTTCGCATCGGATTTTAATTTAATTTCAATTTCGTCCTTAAATATTCCAAGTTCGTTGAAGATACCTGGAAACTTTTTATCCACATTTTCGCTTGAAATTTTATTTGAAACTTGATTCACAAATTGATTTGTTTGAACCTTTATTATATTTAATTTTGAAATTCCCGGTCTACCTAATATTGGCACTTTCAAACCTTTTATTATAAAAGCCTCTAAATAAACTGAATTTCCTTCATATTTTACTTTTACAACATATCTACCGATAACATTTAATTTTTTACCATCCGGGCCTGAGATAGTTGTCCTGCATTTTTCAATTGAATTTAGCATGTTTTCTTTTAGAAATGACAAAGGCAAACAGACTACATCAGCTCCGGTATCTATCAAAAATGTAATTTTCTTATCTAATTCACTCACAAATAATTCGATTTGGTACTGACCGTTATTTTCATTGATCACTAACGAACCCACAAACTTATCCTCCTCGTCGGGCTCTTCCTCGGAGTCCTCAGTTTCCTCCTGTTGTCTGGTAATATTCTTAACCGTCTTCTTGTATCTGCAGACGATCCTGTAGTGTCCGACCTTGTGGCACGTAAGACATTTCGCTTCTCGTGCTGGACACTGCTCCCTAGGATGCTGACTACGACCACAATACATGCACCTTGCCGTTGTTTCACCTTTTTGGGTTTTCACTGTCATGTGTGATTTTGTTGTTTCATTATATCGCTTGGCTGCAACATTTACTACAGCTTTATGTTCTTGTCTAAGAATTTGAGTTTGCTTTGACTGGCTCTCCGCCCTCCTTGCCATCAGGATTACCTCCCTTAGGTTTATATCACCTTTTAATTGGATCGTCTCGCTGGTTTTCGAATCTAACATTCCCACCACTATTCTGTCCCTTATAACTTCTTCTTTCAAGGTCCCATAATTGCAATAATTGGCCATTTCATGCAATGAAGTAATAAACGCGTCAATGGTCTCACCAGGTCTCTGCGTTCTTGAATTAAACTTAAATCGCTCGAATATAACATTCTTCTTCGGGATGAAATGCTTCTCCATTTCGCTCATCATCATCGCCAAGGTTGTAGGTGTTCTCGGAAATTGAGCTACGATTGCCTCGCTTTCCTCACCCATTATATACAGTAATGCATTTATTTTCTCTTCTTCTGGTCTGGAGGAAAGCCCTGATACTACCGTGTATCTTTCGAACCTTTTCCTCCACTGCGGCCATGTTTCGGGATTCAAAAAATTGAATTTTTCGGGTGGAGATACATTGATACTTAATGGTTGCATCGTAACTTGTTCTACACTCCCTGAATCTTCGTGCATCTCGCTGTCACTCATTCGTAATTACTTTTACTGATGTGTTTTTACCGCTGCCACCATGTTATGTTAAGACTTAATAAAAGATCGATGGATCGTTTTATTAGTATTTATTGATTTATTGACATGTACATTACTCGGCTGCCTGCACCAGACTGGCTCGGTCTTTCCCCAGGCACATTGCCCACAGTGCCCTCTAGGCAGGAGTGTATAGGCAACCAGACAATCAGTGACTTAACAGTACATTAATACATACTATCAATTTTATTTTTCTGGTCTTTTTGGTTTGCTTTCTGTTTCAGGCACGATATAAAACACTTGGATCACATATCTGGTACTGATATGAAATGCACATGGTCGAAAAAGAAAGTTGTTTTGGAAAAATATGAGCCAATTTCCCTCCGTGAAACTCCTTGTTATAAAAAGAAAATAAATAACAAATAAATGAAAACTAAGTTGTCAATTTCTTTTCCCTTTGCTGTTACAACTTACAACCATTAACACAACAAAGAAACTTTGCAGTTCATCCAGAGAAAAGTCTCTGGTTCATACCGGTTTTAAACACAACAGGCGGCCCTTTTTGCTCTCCGTTACACATTACACTGTAATAATAAACATATAACAAGTATTTAACACTAATTATGTGTGCCTTATCTGCAATATTTGAAACAAATCTTAACGTTTTATCAGTTATCATATTTAACAAGAAAATTAACTTTGTGCAGCCTGCTATACTTCACATGTTGAAATGTCAAAGTGACTCTCTTTCACGGGGGACAATTTGTACCGCCAGGTGGCGTATTCTATATTTCAGTTCCCAATTGATGTAAAATCCAAAACCACCGGCGTAACAAAATCAGATACAAACTTAAACTTTAATAAATTATGCCAAATTGTGACCACAATAGAAATTATTAATTATTATAAAAGAGTTTCTTTGGTGTCTTCCTACAAACAATTCACGTAGGTATTATCTATACCAATCAATATTTAATTTAGAATAATGCGCTTAATGTGTATACTTGTAATGATCTAATCAATTTGTTTGAAAAGAATGATACATGTATAGACAACAGTAGAATTTTAATAAAAACACGCAAGTGAAGGTAAAGTCTGGTTAATATTTAATTTTACGTCTGAAAGTTCTATTAGAATTAGACAATTGTATTGATTTCATTTAGCGGTGATAGCCACATTAATTGAAACTTACGTTTTATTATTTTTGGATCATTAAAATACTAGAGCATTCTAGAAATGACGTTTATTATCCTTTACAAAATACCATTTATCAAATGCCATGAAATTGTGGAGAGTATTTATGTCGGCAGAACGGCACATTCCAAATATGGTTACTATCTGTAAATTTTTTTTTTAAACTTACACGAACAACCAAATATTATCTGGATGTAACATACAAGATGCCTCAGGTTTCACTCTGTTTCATGGGTCTCAAAAGTGTGGTCTTAAGTCACAAGTCGTGTATCTCAAATAGGAAAATTTGAGATTCGAATTCCGGTCTCAAGTCCAATAAAAATTGGCAAGGAAATGACTCAACACTAAATAAAGAACTTGGTTTTGCGGAGATGCTTCGAAAAAAAAAACAATATTTTTGTTAGTATAAAATAGGTACCATAGATCGTAGTTTACAAATACTACCAAATTTCAGGTCTCTCTCTTAAACCTTTTTAGTGAACGATCTGGAACATCTCACCTATATAAAATGTCTTCTTCGAAACTTGAAGATAAAAACCCAGTACATTATTAACAGTCAATATTTATTTTAATAAAAGCTATACATTTTATAATTTAAGCAACAGCAATGGAAATATATTGAATAGAATAAGTTTATTGCCATAAAAAAAACTTACATGGCTAGTCACAAAGATAAAATATAATATTTATATATAGTTGGATAAATAGTTACATTTCTTACTAAGTCTTATATAAGTAGGTACCTTTACAAGCTTATAACAACTATTCATCTATTTCTTGCGATGCCAATAAGTTTGCATTTCTCGCATAAACTTATTCATAATTTGTGTATCAAGCTCAGTTGAATTTTTCTGTTTCAAAATCCATTCGGCTGTAGACATAATTTTTTGATTCAGATATAATTTGTTAATCTCAATCCAACCATTACGGTTTACACTTATACTGGTAAAGAAATTTAGATTATGCTTACGTCTAATAAAAGCCGGTACTAATTTATAATATTTTTTAAATATTTTTTCCACGTGATTAACATAGCTAGCTATAGCAATTAATCTAACTAGTTCACTTTCGTTTTGAAATTTTGGAGTTATACTAATAGCTAAAGTTATCAAGAAACTTATTAATACAAATAATAGCATGCAAATGTACATTAGAAAAATAATTCTGTTCAATACGATGTTGAGTCCGCTTAAGTTTTGATCGTTTGTGCCAATCCAATCGTTTATAGATTGGAATAACCAGTGGATTAACTGAATGAAGTTATTTTGATCATCAGCAATGTTACAATACATAATGAAAAAACTTAAACTTAATCCCATAAGCACAAATAGATACCAAAGTAGTAAACTGATGAAGTTAAGTGTTACCCTTTTAAGTACTATTAAATTGATTGAAAATTGTGGATGTTGACCAGACATGATTACCATGACAAAAGTTCCAAACAGAATTGAAAAAGATGCACATTCTTTGCGCAATGTTTTATTTAAATTTGGAAAAAATATCAATGTTGCAAAGAAAAACAATAATATCGTGATGATATTTTTGAATTTACTTATATAATTATATAAGTTTGAGGCTATTGCATTAAATATTTCTTTGCACATAACCAAAACATACATAATCAACATGACAGCAATTCCACACGACTGAAATACATACAGTACCAAGGAAGAAGTAAACAGAAAATATAACAAAAAATTCATGTTAAAAAGTGTTTTAAATGTGTTCCACTTTATAGTCAAAAACGTAGATATAATAGGATGTTTCAACAAATACCTGTGTTGAACGGATTGACTCATTGAATAAATAACATCAGATTCGCAAAAACTGGTCTCTTCAGTTGGAGGAATCAATGTTTCTAAATTAAATACAATTTTATTATTAGCTTCGTCAAACTCAACACAATCATCCAAACGTGACTCTAAAATATCTGGATTCATAAGATTAATACTAATTCCCCTAACAGCGAGTGATGCTCCAAAATCTAACATTCTTTTGACGTTTTTATCATTGGAGTATTTAAGAGCTGCCCCTAGAATAGTAATATCCTTTTTTTTGCTTCTTTCATTTACTTTTATCAATTCTGGATATTTAGCAATAAGATCCATGCTACTGAAATGAGCTCTACTCTCCAAAATGCAACATATTACATCTGATGGAATCTTTATCTTTTTAGACTTGTAGCTATTAACCAATATTTCTAGTATTTCATTATAATCTTCAACAAGCGCAATTTGGATTGGTAACAATGTATTCGGCAAAGTATGACATGGATCTGCACCATTGTTTAATATATGTTTTGTAGCTTCTATAAGATTCTTTTTACAAATCTTTTGCAATATTGTTTCACGGGAGTTATCTGAATCAGCCCATTTAGAAATATCTCCACCATTGTAAGATAAGAAATTAATTTCGTCCCTTTTGTGAACATACTTGAATAGGTCATATTTCTTATCATATTTACTTAATTCTAAATCATGCCAACCATTTTCCAGTATCACTTCTCTAGCTGTTTTCCCATTATCATTAAAATCCCCATCAATAATCACATCCTTCCCTTGATTTGAGCCTAATATAGCCTTAACAATATGGTAGTACTTCTTTTCAGCAGCCAATAGAATAGCTGGTTTGTTAAGAGTGCCCAAATCATTTACAGTAACTTTATCTTCTTGTAATGTAGTATTCAAAAGTAGACTTACACATTCTTTAACTTTTTGATCGTAACTGTTTGTATCTTCATCTTCGATTAATGTATGCAAGAGGTTATTTCCATTTCCTCTAAACAAGTTTGGTTTTATTTTGATTACAGCTTCCAATAAGTCATTTCTGTTGTGCTTTGTTACCAGTTCTAGGAGAGTTTTTTGAAATGGTTGATATGAGACCTCATTTCGTGAATCGTATTTAAGTAAAGCTGTTATCGTTTCCACATTAATCTCTTTTACGAAATCTTGAAGGGCAATTTTCAAAATACGTTTCCTGTTATGATTTTCAAAGGATTCGTACATTAAGGAAGCATTGCGGGTTAGTAGGCGGTTGATTTCATCGCAATCATTTGATTCAATGGCGTTTATTAATTTTATTTTTTCTGTCACCTGCAAACATTTATTAACAATATAAGTTATATAATTATTTATAATGTTAAAAATTATTTCAAGTCAATTTCGAAATAAAAATTTGCAAAATGAATCTCAAATGCTTAAACCAGAAACGAACAAAACAGAAGACGTGCTAATTCACATGTGCATGTTTCGAAAATGATTTTGTTTTTTTGAACCGTTGAACAAAGTTCGTAGGTATACCACACCATAGAAGACTATAAATACAGAAGCGTCGCTCTTTTCGGAACGTTTGATTGAGGCAACTTCGTTGACCTCGAATCGCGAGTCCGTTTGACTTGGTATAGCAAAGAAGTAACTATAGTAAATGAGCATTTATTTTAAACATTAAATAAAATTAATATGCAATTAACAACCAACTTTACCATTAAAAGAAAGTTTATCTAGAAATGCTTTATACAGTGACCGGCAGAAAGTGTGCAAAAAATAGGAATTTTTTTTATCTTTAGAATTACCAAATTTATTTTACTGTGCATGTCCTTAAACAAAAAAGAGCATAAGCAAAACCAGTAAAAATTGCATTGTATACGAGGGAGGGGCGAAAATTTCAAATTTACTCAAGAATAAAGTACCTACCCTTATTTTGGACCGTAGAAAAAAATGTTATTAGGAGAAGTTGTTTTTACTTAAAAGTTATCCCCGAATACCAAATGTTGGCTCTATAGACAAAGAAAAACCATTTTTCCTTTTTTTGGACCCACCACCATATAACGAATCGTTAGAAGGTATACAGCACATAAATTCAGTTTTTCGACTGTTCTTGGGCAATTAAACACATAATTAACTTAAATTGGTTTAAATGCGCGAAAACAGGGCGGTTAATAAAATAATGCCAAAAATAATCTCATTTTTTTGGTGCACACCGTATATTATTTTATGGATAAGTAAAACAACTTAATGTAAAACAAATGCGGGTTTACTTGATATCTTCAGCAATTTAAAAAAATTAAAAAACTTAAATCTATTGGTTCAGGAATTACTTACTTTTTGATCTGTACCTACCGGTAAGTCAATTTCAGTTTCCTGATAAAATTATTATTATTATTATTAAGCATTTAAACCAATTTAAGTAAATTATGTAAGTATTAACCCAAGAACTGTTAAAAAACTGAATTTATGCGCTGCATAGCTTCTAGCGATTTGTTCTACGGGGGCGCGTCGAAAAAAAGGATAGACGTTTATTTTTTGTCCAAATTTGATATTCAAAGATAACTTTTAAGTACAAACAACTTTCCAAATATTTTTTTTCTATGGTGCAAAATAAGGGTACTTTATTTTTGAATGAATTTTAAATTTTCACCCCTCTCTCGTATACGATGCAATTTTTACTGATTTTGTTTAGGCTCTTGTTGTTTAAGGACATGCAGATCCTTTCCACAGTAAAATAAATTTGGTAATTCTAAAAATAGAAAATTTTCTCATTTGGTGCACACTTTCTGCCGGTCACTGTAGATAGTACAAACTCGCATAAAAATAAGATTTAGACTCAAAATCTTTTATATATATATATAGGTCCGGTATTTCAGTGTCAGTTTAAACCAAATTTGGGTTTAGAATATACAAATTTAAAATGACAAAATTCATATTCTAATTGAAGTTTACCCAAATTTGGTTTAAACTGACACTGAAATACCGGACCTTAGACATTAAATCTTACGCATTAAAAAGTCTTTTAAATTAAAAAAAAAATATCTGTAATAATAAATACCTACTTCATTGTCATTATTTGCTGAAACTAACATATAACAAAAATATGGCTCGTATCTTTATTTTGTATTTAATTTTAGTGTGAACCTAATCTAATCTAAATTCTGAACACCAGTTCTCATTTTTATTAAAATTAACGATCGTTTTCATATTTTTATTTCAAATTAAGTAACTCAAAAGTTTAAAACGAAAAATGTAACTTAAAATACTTGAAATAATAAGTAGAGTGCAAATGGCAGAGAGAGAACCTCAATCATGTGGTCAAAATTTAGATCATGATCTAAGAGTCAAGACGATTCAAGTGCAGCAGCCACCAATGACAAGGCATCACACAAGGGAATAAGTCATATAGAGACGTCACGAAACGCCTTTTAAGCCTTTTAAATTGGTATTGCTATAGGCCATTTATCTCGCTCGAATTTTCGTTTCTCTTTTCAAGTGACGCTTCTCTTCTGTGCGTATACCTACCTACTATAAACGTCATTGAAACAATTATTTATATTGTTTATTTCTTGAAGTTTCGATACCATAATTCAATCAGTACATTTCAGTATTATTAATAAGTTTTAAATACTAAACTAGCACACGAATAGAGCGATTTTATATTCTTAATTAAATCAATAGTCATGTTGCATTTTTCTAAAATCCCGTTTTTTTCTGTTAGAAATGTAAAAGGACTATATTAATAATACTCTACAGCAAAAATATTTTTTTACTCAATATTTGTACACAAAAAAACGATTATAAATTGACCGCAATTCAAATATATTATTGCCGCCCGAAAACGCTTTGAGATCGGAGAGTCCTGTGTGACGTCACGAATCTGGTTGACATTGCCATGTCTAAATATTTTTTACGCGTTTGAAATTTTTCAAAATAAGTCAAAATGCGGCGTGCTGCACTGTGGAACTAGATTCGTGACGTCAGCAGTCTTTTGGGCCGATTCGGGTGTTTCCGGGCAATGCATGGAAGTTTTAAATGTTACAATACTTTTTATTTATTTACTCGGAAAGTACGGACCAAAAATTTTTTTCAAATAGATTGATAGTGATAATTTGGTCTCAGCTTTTCAAAAAAATTATTTTGAAAATCATGCAAAGTCCCTATTCGGACGCAAATGCAATCAGCATTTATAAGTACAGTCCAATTTGTAAAGAAGCAACTTTCGTCACGAATTTATTGTCGAGTTATGCACAACGTTATTGTCGTGCATCACATGTTGAAAAGAAACAGTATGGACAATCTTTCCTACGCTTTAATGGTCAAAACGTAATGATGACAAAGACAACTGCTTAAATACCATCGTAGACTAGAGCATACAGCGCATCGTGCATCATATAATATGATATCCGGCACCTCGCATCTCATATAGAAGAAACAATTGCGACATACGTCTTTTTCTTAATTCATGCGAATATAGTCGATGACGAAAGTTGCTTCTTTTCAAAATTGGACTGTACAGGGTGGTCCAGTTACGGTGTCCTCGTTATTATCTCAGAAACAATTAGGCACAGAAAAAAAATTTGTGTATAGAAGTTGTACAGTCTATAGCATGCTACATTTTTTAAATAAATTTGTTTATACAGGGTGCGTCATTTTCATGTGGCGATATAAAGTTTCATTTTTTTAAATATTTTACCCAAAATTATGATTTCTCGTCCAATTTACGATAAAAAATATATAAAGTTTAAAAAATTCTATTTCTGGTCTTAAAAAGCAAGTAAACTTTAAATTGATATCATATGTAAGAAAAAGTTGTAGTATTTGACAAAGAACTATTATTTTATAGAGTAGACCTAGAAGCTAATAATAATGCTCTATCCAGGTAGGCATTGGAAAATAGTTTAATTTCTTTAAATATTTTGATTTTTATTATAAACTAACTAAATAAAGAATATGTTTTGGTTGAGTATTTTTGAAATTGAAACAAATAAAATAGCTTGCTCTAACACACCTGGTGGAAGCTACACCCACATAATACAATATTATTTTTCAAAATATTTACTCGAATATCTTGGAAACTATGAATAATAGGCATATTAAGCCTTATATATTTTTTATCGTAAATTGGATGACAAATCATAATTTGGGGTAAAACACAGGGTGTTCTATTTAAAAAAATGCAACTTGATATCGCCACATGAAAATGACTCACCCTGTATAAGTAATATTTTATCAAAAATGCAGAATACTATAGACTGTACAACTTCTATATAAAACTTTTTTCCTAATAACGAGGACACCGTAACTGGACCACCCTGTACGTCTATTCACAATAGCAATTTTTTTTATAGTAGTTTCGGAAATAATCCGTCTTTCTAAGAATAACTCCATATAACTTTGTACCTAAAATAAATTAAATGTTTTAATTTATTTAAAATAAATCAGCCACAGAAACATTGAAATTTTTTTCAGTAGGTAATAGGTACAGAATTTTTTATTAGGTATACCTTTCTTTAAAAAACTAAAAAGTGTGCGAAAACAGAATATTAATAATACACACGCGTTAAAAGTTGGTATAAGAGGGTTTTTTGGTGTGAGAAAGCCTATTATGGACACCGCTTTACTATAGTCGCTAAAGGGCGCTCTGTATTGTACTCTTTACTTATTACTTATTAAAATGACCATAACTTTTTCTCATTGTACTTTCTGGCTTTTTTATTAAAAAATCTTATTTCCTATACTTTTCTAAACAGAAAAGGTACCCTTATCAAAATCAACTAAAGTTGGCCATTTTTGAGATACTTGCGTTTTTATTGTTCGATGCAACTTAATTTTTCATAGGATTTATAATAAAGAATAATAAAAAATCATGTGCGATGAAAACCACGAAAGTTAAATGTCATATTCAGTTTATTGTGTTTGCAGTAAGTGTAGTTTTAAAATGTGCCGATATTTAAAAATATTGTATTTTAAAATTTAATTTGAACACCCTGTATCTCGAAAAGTAAGCATTTGACGGCCTATGTTTATATAAACTTTTTGTATTAATTTTAAAAATTCTATCGATTTTTAAAGTACTGCTACAAACTGAAACACCCTGTATATTACCGTTAATCAGCTATAACTAGTTTTAACTAGTTAAAACTTAAAACGCGAATTAACTGGGCGTCTTAGTAAAAATGTCAATCAAAGGTAAAAACCCAAATAATTTTCACTTCCTACATCCTAGCTTCCTACAATAATTCGAGTATTCATGCACTGAGAATTTCAGACAAAAGTAGTTTTATCAAAGCCTTTAAATGATAGAACTGGTTTTAATGTTTTTTTATCAGTGAAAACCGTTTGTTGTGTCATTTTTAAATTTAATCATAAGGAAAAATAAGTTTGATAATTGATACAGTCACTACAAAATAACTTACCTTTCCTGGACGTCTTTGTAGTGCGGAAATATTAACACTATAATAATCATTCATGTTATACATTTTGAAATGTAATAAATAAAGGTAAACGTAGTCGGTATATTGTCGACATTAAATGAAAATGCATTGCGATGTAACCACTTAAATAGACAAAGATAAGAAAATATGATATATTCATATCTTACATTTCTACTAATAGATTCATGAATGTATTAGGTGTAGAAAAAATACAGAAATTAGATCATTGTTATGAATATATCTCAAATATTTTGAAAACTGTAAGTTAGGGTCCTACAAGGGGAGGAGGTGTGACCAAGAACAGTGAAGTAATGCCGTGAGCCGTGAGGCCGTTCCGCTGCCCTGGGGGAAAGAAAGGAGGGGTTTTGTCGGTCGGGGCCGCTAGAGCAGGTCCCCAACCTGACACTACCCTGGGCACCCGAACATCAATGCCCAGGGTGTCTGTTTGCAGATTTCTCCTATACGAAAAAAAAATTTTGGTACCTAAACTAATTGTATACAAGGGTGCGAAAAATTGTTCACTGAAGAATAATGACCGAAATAAAAATGTTGGCATCAAAAATTGGTTGCAAGTACGTTCCTGCAACCAATATATTGGATTTTCCTCAATATGGTTTTGAATCTTTAGAATCACATATTGCTGTTCATGTTACTTAGATTGTCAGTTATTATTTATTTATTGATAAATTAAAAATTAGATATCTATGGTAGTGTGATTGTGTCCATAAAAATATTGCAGGATGCATTAATGTCAATTCAGTCGTCAGTTGAACATAATACATTTAAGGATCAGAAGACGTTAGATGGACGTATCAGGTCCGTATACAGGATTATCTTATTTTTAATTTCAAAATTCTACTGCTGCTAATGTGGCACACCCTGTATACAAGATAATATGTACGATATTACTTAATGTAACATAAAATAAAATAAAGAGTAGGTTGTACAACCCTCTAGGGGAGGAAACTATAATCAACTTCATTTATATGTCCATAATATTTATCTATGTACATACCTACCACTAAAAATTATTATCTATTTACATATTGTACAAATATGACTTATCAAATAAAAACAAATTACATAATCGCATAAATCTATACTTTTATAAATAAAAATATTTCATAATAAAATTTAGCAATCTTTTAAAAACGTAATAGAGCAGTGTAATCATTCATGACATAATAGTTACATATTTATATATTAAGGGCAAAATCAGAAGATTATGGCATGAGGGAATGCTTATAAAGCCATACGAAGGAGTTTGTTTTTATCTTAACACAATGACAAATGTAGTTCGCAGCCTCAATCGTTGATTAGCAATTTTTTAGTAATCGGGCCATAAAGTTCACTTTACGCCCGTATTTGCGGTCTTATAAAGTAGATTATGGGTCTAAAATAGAATAAAGTAGGTTTATTTTCAAACGGCATATAACATGGTGTTATAAGAGTGAGTAGGCAAGGTATAAGTTTCATTTCTATGACACCACTCTTGAGCGGCGTATAAGTAGGACTTATACTCTGGCGGAGTATAACACAAACACATTATCTGCAAAAATGTATGACATTTGCATGACAATTGCAAAATTATTTATTAAATTGATTGTCATATTACGATTAGAATGATTCCATTTGAAAATAAAATATTGTATTTTATTCGGAGTATAAGCACTTTCATGTGACTCCGTATGGGGTTAATTCTCCTCGCTCCGCTCGGCACTTACACCTCCATACTTCGTCACATAAAGTTTCGCTTATACTCCTAATAAAATAAATATCTATTATTGAGATTACTATAAAATGACTCTCGCAATTCAGTAGCAGCGACCGATTCGCCGAGACATTTACTAATTTATATAGACTACTTTATTTACTTTTAAATTAAATAAGAAAAATAAACTAGGTTTTTGATCAAAATTGAGTGAATTCCTACCTCTTTTAGAAGATGGATAATGGATAGTATACTTTTCTCCTTCATTTTCCAATTTCTAGGGTCAATAATAATAAAAGCAGAATTTCATTTCCGGCATGTAAATTTACCTGGTTACACATCCTCCAAATTTCATGTGCTACCTACAATTTTATTAAAACCTTTAAAATGAAGTTTTGTTTTGTCTCAACTTATTAAGAAGTCGAAGTAGACCTCATTTTAAGACAAAATTATACTATACTACTATAAGTCGCAGAGCGCTTCTTTCTGAGATATAGAATCCGATTTTTTGCAATACCGAGTCACTTTTCTATATCTACTTATCCGCCTAGTTGAACTTTCAGATAAATATCCTGAACTGATGTTCAAACACGTTCCTATGAACTTAATGCTCTTCTAATTGAACCTAGATCAACTTTTGTGTTCAAATCAAGATGGTCTGATCAATTAAATTTATTAGTGTTTATGAAAATTATGATTTATAAGGAAAAGAAAAGATTCTAGGCTATATACCACTCGAATTGTGATTAAAGATGTGCTCGAATTAGGAATTGAAAGAAAAAATATAGATATTAAATCTTGTGATGCTTCATAAATTGCTTCACACCGTTAATTTTAAGACTTTACAACTTTAATACTTTTATGTCTAGAATTAAGTGTAGAAATCGAAAATGTGGAAATATATAGGGTGTTCCATTTAAAAAAATTAAGTTATCATTGATCAAAGTTTTTAAAAATGAACGGCAACCACCAACACTTATATAAAGCAAGTTTTCCAAAACTATGTCAGCTTATTTTTTGTATATTCCTACTTCAAACACAAGAAAGAAACTTTGGAAGAAACGTGTCATTTGCAAGATTTGAATTTTTATTTACATCTACTTTTTTGTAAAAAAAATGAAAAAGTGTAAATAATTATAATACCGTTAATGTTCGGACCATACAACCTTAATACTTTTATACCTAAAATGAAGTCTAGAATCTAAAAATTCAAAAATATACAGGGTGTTACATTTAAAATAACAAGGTTTGTGTCTACTTCCGGTATAACCGGAAGTACCAGAAAGGTGGCAATATTTTCGTTAAATAGAGCACATTGTATAATGGGCGTGTACCAATTTTTAGAACCAAATTGTGTTTAATAAACTAAAACTTGCAATATTTTTTCAAACATATCAGTTTCTTTTCAGAAAATTAATGATGCAGTAGAGAAACCATTCTTGAGTTGTAGTTACAAATTTATGTGAAAGCTAACTAATGAATATTCGTTTAATTTAATGAAAAAACCGAAACCACTGGCGCAATTAACGAAATCAGATATACCTACGCTCTAAATTATTTCCAGGGTCTTAATACATTTATTCAACGTTCCAAACAATGGCTGCAATAAAATCATTAATTATTACAAAAACACTTTCTTTGTATCTTCCAATAAGTAACAACTTATTATATTTTATAGAAAACATTATTCAATTTTGAATATTGTGCTTGGTGCTTCTTAATGCATATACTTATAATGCCTACTGGAATTGTAATAATTTAATCAATTTGCTTGGAAAACATGTAATATTTCAATAAAAACACGCAAACGAAGAAAAAGACACGTAAATATTTTATTTTACGTGGCAGCTCTATTAGGATAAGAGAATTATGGTAGGTAGGTATTGATTTCATTTAGCAGTTATAACTACATTAATTGTACTTACGTTTTATTATTTTGGGGTCGTTAAAATACCAGAGCACTCTAGAATTTATTGTTGTCCCTTATTAAAATATCATTTATTTCAATACCATAAAATTGTGAAGAATGTTTATTTCTGGCAATCTAATAGAAGTTATTTTGTATACTAGTGAGTAAAGTTTGAGTAATTTTCGTGAAAAGGTAATCATGTCACCAATCTTTCTACAGCCTTGTTTGAAAGTAGGCTATTACTATAGATATTTGAAAGATGAAAGTTGACATTTACAAAAATGAGTGGTGTAATGAAAAAATTTCCTTTCTAGAGAGAAAAGTAAAAAATTTGATAGTGAGAAAATTCAGAGTTGCCGCATTTGCGGCCTCTTGAATGTCCTTGCCTACATCACTACTATTTTCTGCGTCACTGTATTCCATTTTAAAACTCTTTTTCTAAAACAGACAAATAAATACTTTTTATAATAATTTAAATCACAAGTTGACAACGTTGACAGATTTGACAGCGATTGGAAAATATTTAATTAATTTTTGTTTGCAGCGTTTCTAAGGATACGATCAAACTTACATACTAATTTTTCTTGAAAAATTCTGAACTTTTTTAGTAAATATAAGTTTAGCTCATTTCGGAATAAGGCAGTAGAAAAAATAGTATACACCACTCGAGAAGAAAGTAGTGCCTTTTCCACTCTCGTAGAATTATACAACTTTTCTACTCAGTGGAAAAAGGTCACTTTCTTCTCTTGTAGTGTAATATACTATTACTGACCTTCTAAAATGTTTATATCAACATTCGCTACTCTCGTCCTGAAATCTGCCATCTCGATATGTAAAGTACCACTTTCCACCCTAGTCTTTTTGTATTGTTAACTTATTAGTGAGTTTTTCTAATACAATAACTCGTACGTGTAACACGTTTTCCAACAATGAACAATAATTTCCCTTACTCAAGATGGTCATGATATTACCGGCTTACAGAGGAACTATATTTGATGTAATAAATATACAAACTTTTTTTAGAAGTTGTTTTGGAAACATTAGTTACATTTTTATAGCCATAGCTTAGGCGTATGTTGCTCTCTGTCTCACCCAATCGTTGGGCTAGTTGGAATTTTCTATTCGATATCTCGATACCTACAAAATACTGATTAGTTCGAATGTTGGAAAGTTAGAAAATATTAGTTAAGCGTTTGAAATTTAAATCTTGTATTTTGCAGGTCACATTTGACTTTCTTTCATACCCTGTAGATAGTAACGTACTTCAAAGTAAAAATATCTGATGTGCCCAACACATGACTTTCTTATACGGATAGTACCACAATTACTTTTCCTAAAGAAATTAAGTTAAATTTCTGGTAAAAATCGTGTTTCAATTTTGAGCGTTTCCAGCAATATTCAAATAAATTTCGGAAGTCTCTCTCGCACTTATTGCAATACGCATAAATCTGTCCTTGTCCCACTCATTATAACCGAATTTTACGACAAAAACCAATGTTTTATTTTTTTTGAAATTTTTTTGACAGAATTTCAAAAAACAGTTCAAACAAAATTTGTTCAAAATTCAATTCTAAATCAATGTTAAAGAATAAAAAAATCTCATAAATTGTTTATTTTTCAAGATATTCCTAAAAAACCTAAAAATGTCTTTAGGTAACTGTCACTTGTTTTTGTGCTAGATGAAAAACATTGAATGTGGCACCCACAAATTTGTTCAAACTCTTAAATATGAAATTTGAATCAAATACGATAAGTCGTTTTTGAGTTATGGTGGATACAGATAGACAGACAGACATCATGGCGAAAATGGTCAAAATGGATTCAGGGGCCCTCAAAACGTGTAAATCCATCAAAATCTCGAAGTCGAAAAAAATCACGATTACTATACTTCCTTATACTACGTATAAGAAAGTAAAAATCGGGTCATACTATTGTTTTCTCAATGAAATTATCTCTTGAATCCTGAAAACCGCATGTTGATATCTTTTGTCCTTTTCAAAATATTTGAATTTAAATTCAACCTAAAAATTTGCTTGGTACGTTTCAATTGGCCAGCAGTTTACTTAAAAATAAGTCGTCCCATTTTTATAGCATAAGAACATTACCTGGGAAGTGATAATCGTCTCTATGAAAGTGCAGCGAATAAACCAGCATTTCCTTATCCCCATCTTTTACTTCTTGAGCCATGAGCCACTCCACACGTTTGTCAACGAGTTCAGCAACGTTCGCCGCCACTTAATTATCTATATCCCGAGGAAAATTCCATTATTCTAATCGCTTTAACTTAATTGTAACTTTTTTAAGACAAATTAATAGTTAAAGGAATGACAATTTATTATTTATTTTGACACTTTGCCCCTACTGCGGCCATCTATAATAGTTCGCGCGGCGACCGCTAGTGTCGCATGATATTTTTAAAGTCTCAAGAAGGTACTTAAGTTTAAGATTCAAAAACTATTAAAACTGTCATAATATTTATTCACAAAACCTCTTAACAAGCATTACATTTCTTTAAATACTAATCTTTACAAAAATTCAAAACGGATTAATCGAAATTATAATTAAAAAAGTAAAATTTTCCAACATATTTTACATATACCTACACCTACATACATATTACACGTATACAAATATAATATTTAAAAAACTATCATGTATTTTATTCTATATTTATAATATCTATAAGGGTAATAGTTGGTATGACGATGATGAATTACTGATGATTTTTAATAGTAGTTTATGCAACAATAAGGTAGGAATTAAGAGACTCTGACGAGTGTGGGCCCGAGCGAAGCGAGGGCGCAAGAACACGAAACAGAATCAATTCCTCCCGTGTAGCATACTCATTTTTTTTTCATACCTGTACGAAAATTGCTACTTCTTTTGCGTGAAACGCGCGAACAAATTATAACAGCATATCACTGACATTTTTGCTTCACACTTTGCAATGAGAAAATCACCTTGACAACCATAAACAAACACAAATAACTCCCACATATCAGGGAGGGAATGGCTACGCAAGTGAGAAATGTTACCCCCACTTCTTATTTTCCGCGCCTACCCTAAAAACGCAACTTTGTACCCGCATTTCACGCAAATAAAGTGGCCATTTTCGTGCAGGTAATAACAACCCTAAAAGAATATTATAAAATATAAAATTTATTGAAATTACATAAGTAAACACTTCACCAGCTCTTAGACTATAATAGAAGTAATATTTATTAAAGCGATGGAAAAAGTTTAATAAAAAAGTCGGTTTTACAATGGTAAATTAGTTCTACAGATATTCTAAAGATAATAGTAAAACACGATGAGCTTGCATTTTGGAAAAATTTTTCTACGGTTCCACTGTAAAGTAGAATCCTTTAATGTTTGTCACTGCCACTGGTAGTCGTTGAAGTTGAAATTGATTAAACTTTCTGCGACTTGAGACCTGCGACTTGCTAATCAAATAGTTCAAAAGTGAATTCGTACTATATGATAAGCCTAAACAACCTAAATAGCTTAAATTAGTATTTTGCTGAAATTACGACTTTAGTACTAAAAACAAAGCAGTAGAGATCGCGACTGCGACCAAGATATAAAGTGACATTTTGACTTTGACAAGAGGGACTGCAATAGCACATTTACTCTCGGGAATGCTGAAATTAATTTGAACTACCTACGCCAATAAGTTTGCTTTTCATGCACAATTTTATAGCTCTTAATATATTTATCGAGTTTAGGTAACATTTTAGTTTTAATAATCCATGTAGCTGCCGACAAAATATTTTGATTTAATTTCAATTGTAATTTCTCAATTTTAATCCAACCTGAACGATTTGCACGTATCAGCGATTCTGTAGACAAAAGATTTTTCAATTTAAAAAGCACTTGAACACTAGCTGGTATACTTGCTAATAAGTTTTCTGCATAATTAACATAGTGAACTATAGCTATTAGTTTAACAAGTTCTTTTTCGTTTTGAAACTTTGGTGTAATACTAACAGCTAAAGTAATTAAAATACTGAATAAAATAAGTAAGGCCATAAAAACATACAACAGAAAAAAAATAACGTTCATTATCACGTCAATTGTGGTTAGATTTTCATTGTCTTTTCCAGTGATTGTAGTTATGGATTGGACTAATACACTAAAAAACTGAGTGAAGTACCCTCTATCATCCGTAGTGTCACAATACATTAGAAAATAACTCAGCACTAAACCGATAATAACAAATAAATACCACATTAATATGTGGATAAAATAAATGGATACTGTATGAAGTAATTTCATATACATCGAAAAATGAGGATGTTGACCAGATTTAAGTGCTATTTGTAAAGTCCCAAAAAGAATTGATACGGATGCTAGTTCTTTGCGTTCGGCATCGGTGATATCCGGATTGTATAATATAAAAGCTGTGAAGAAAATTAAAACTATAGTTACGAAATTTTTCATTTGAGTGAAATAGCTGCCCTTAAAGACTAGAACTACAAATATTTCTTTACAAAACAACAAAATAAACATAACAAATAAAAGAAAATAACACACTGCAGTCGAACTTTGACCTTCAGTATATTCATAGTTTGCAAATGACCAAAATGTATACAAAACCAAACAAACGCAAAATAGAAAATAAAAAATAAAATTGCTGTAAAACAGATAATTAAACTTTTTCCACTTTACATTGGCATACGATGCAATTACAGGATGATTTAGAAGATATCTGTGATGTTCTGAATTACTCATAGACCAAATAACATGAGATCCTAAAATATTAGAATCATCTGAATTTTCAGGAGGAATCAATGTTTCTAAGTGAAAAACAAATTCGTCTTTTTCCTTATCATGTTTAACACAATCATCCAACTGGGACTCTAAAATATCTGCATTCATAAGACTAATAGTAATTCCTCTGACTGCGAGTGATGCTCCTAACTTTAACAGTATTTCGACATTTTTGTCTGTGGAGTGTCTAAGAGCTTCCTCTAAAGGTGTTATGTCTTTTTTTTCACTTCGTTTGTTAGGTTCTATCAATGTTGGATATTTTGTAAGGATATCGAAGCATTTAAAGTGGGATTTATCTTGACTCTCTAAAACGTTGCATATAATATATGATGGAATTTTCTTTTCATGCTTTTTATAATGGTCTACTAATATATCTGCCAGCTTATAATAATCCTTCAGTACTGCAATGTGAAGGGGTATCAACGAATTCGTCAATGGATCTTTAAATGGATCGGCACCATTGGCTAATAGATGTTTTGTTGCTTGTAGTAGTTTTTCTTTCTGACAACTTTTAGTACAACACTCTTGCAATATGGTCATCCGTGAATTACTTGCATTAGCCCATTCGGAAATATCGCCGTAATTATACTTTAAGAACCCAGCTTCATCCTTTCTGTGAATCAACTTGAATAAGTCATATTTTTTATCATAATTACATAATTCTAATTCTATATCGTTCCAGCCTTTTACCTTTATAAGGTCTCTAGCTGTTTTTCCATAGTCATCATAATCTGAATCAACATTGACATGCAGTCCTTGTTTAGATTTCAATATAGCTTTAACAACATGATGGTATCCATATTCAGCTGCCAACAATATAGCTGGTTTATTTTTATCACTTAGATTATTCACGGTTATTTTTTTACCCTCTAGATAATTAGTATTTAAAAGTAAAGTCACACATTCTTCAATCTTTGAAGTGTCAGTATTTACATCTTCATTTTCGATTAAATTATGCAAGAGGTTGTTTCCAATGCAATCCATTAATTGTGGTTTTGTTTTGATTATTGTTTCCAAGAGAATACTCTTATTATGGACCGTAGTTAGTTTTAGAAGCGATGAGTCAATGGAATTTTGTTTAATTATGTCTTCTGTATCATATTTAAGTAGAATTATAATTATATTTGTATCGATAAATTGTAGAAAATCTTGAAAGACAACTTGAAAAAAGAATTTATTTTCGTAATCTTCGAATTCTTCCTTAATTAACTCGGGATTACTTGATAAAAGATCTTCAATTTTATTATAATTTTTCGTTTCAATGGCTTGTAGAAGTTGATGCTGTTTCTTGTTACCCTGCAAATCAGTATAATAAAATTAAAATATATATTTCAAAGATCATTTTGTTGTTAAATATGATCGAATATAACTTTCATTATATGAAAATACGATACAGAATTAAATTTACCTGAAATCGTCAAGTCAAATTTTCAAGGCTATTTTGGTTCAAGAAAATTGATCATTGCAAGACTAGTACTGTAATATTTTAGATAACGGTCAATACAGTACACTTTTAAAAATAGTACTATATACCTATAAATGATCGTCATGTAAAATATTACAGTATAGTCTTTCAACGATCAATTTTCTTGAAGCAAAATAGTCTTGAGAGTTTGAGTTTCTTCAAGGTTTCAGCTAAAATATTATACATTGATTTATAAGACATTTATTACTTGTACCTATATTGTAATGAGATTCATTATGATAAAGATTTTTCATTACGATACAAGTTTATAACCAATAGAAATACAACACTACAGCAATATTCCGTCAATATCAAATATTGTCATGAACACCTGACAGATCTAAAATTTAAAAATTGACAGTTCATTTTGATTTTCTGACATCTGACATTTCTGATTTAGTCCAGTAACTGTAGACGAATTTGTTACCGAACGCGTTAAAAGTAGGAAATTGATTATGGAATAAAATTAAATAAGTTTGCAGTTTGTAAATAAGCTAAATACGGGTAAATAGTAGGAGTAGAAAATCTTAGAGTATGAAATTCTATACAAAATATCTGATGTGCCCAACACATGACTTTCTTATACGGATAGTATCACAGTAATTACTTTTCCTAAAGAAATTAAGTTAAATTTCTTGTTAAAATTTTGAGGGTGGTTTCCAGCAATTTTCAAATAGTCTCTGTCGCACTTATTGCAATACGCATAAATCTGTCCTTGTCCCACTCATTACTACCAGATTTTAGGACAAATAAATAACAGAATACTTATCAAAATTCCACAATGCGAAAAATGCTTGATATCTTTGAATTTGCTGTAGCTAAACTTTGAAGATTTATAAAATACTTCTCAGTTTTGGTCAACGTTTCACTCAAACAAACTGTACAGTGCACAACAATCCTTCTCATCAAAATATTTCGATCTTTTGCCTTTGACAGCTGTTTGACTAACAATCTCTTCTTCTTCTTCGTACTTGGATTACAAAGCAATGTCAAGTTTTTGGTGTTTGGCGATATAGCCACTCTCACCAGGATTGGATTAATTGGTTTTCACTTTTTAAATTTTTATAACTTTATTCGAGCTCTTCGTGTGTTTAATGCAAATAGAATCTTTAGTATAAAAACAAATAGATTTCTGTAATGTAAACAACAGCCCCTCAGATATAGATGGCAAAACTATATAAATATGTAAATAATTTATAATTATTAAAAAACGGCGCAAAATAAAACACTTTTGTTACTTTGTCGACACGTCTAAAAATTGAAAGAGCATTCACAAAAAATTTGGCGTCGATATCTTTAATGTAGATTTGCATGCATAATACAATTTCACGACTTTATTGTATATATTAGAAAAAATTTTAATCGAGTTGCCATGATATCTAAAACAAAACCGTAGCCGTTGTAGCCGTCGATCTTTTCAAATAGTAATGCTACAATCGATTTCCTCAACGGTATAGATTTCTGTATGTAAACAACATGTACTTTGTAAATCGTAGATAGATAGCGCCACTACATAAATAAAAAATTTTGACGGAATTTCAAAAAAAGTTTCAAACAAAATTTGTTCAAAATTTAATTATAAATCAATGTTAAAGAATAAAAAAATGTCGTAAATTGTTTATTTTTCAAGATATTCCTAAAAAACCTAAAAATGTCTTCAGGTAAGTACCACTTGTGTTGGTGCTAGATGAAAAAGATTTAATGTGGCACCCACAATTTTGTTCAAACTCTTAAATATGAAATTTGAATCAAATCCGTTAAGTCGTTTTTGAGTTATCGTGGATAGAGACAGACACACAGACACACAGACACACAGACACACAGACAGACATCATGGCGAAAATGGTCAAAATGGATTCAGGGGCCCTCAAAACGTGTAAATCCATCAAAATCTCGAAGTCGAAAAAAATCACGATTACAATACTTCCTTATACTACGTATAAGAAAGTAAAAAGGCCTTCACAATTTTTACATTAAACAATGATTCTCGTGTAAAACGCAATCTAAAAGTTCAAGATATGTAGGTAGGTACTGGTCGCACAATAGAGCACTGTAAGTACACCACCGTGTTTTAAGTAAAAAAATTTAAATATTATTAAATATTATATTTATTTAAAGAATTATAATAAATTACAAATATTTCTTTGATCTAAGAGCCGTTTGCCACGACACTAATTGTAGTAGGTACTAAATTTCATAAAAGTGATGCGCGCAGATTTAGTAAATTTGTCACAATAAATTAGAGCATGTTCTATTTTCATGTATACTTCTGACTAAATGTGTAAATTCGATGCAATAGTGTACACTGTGTCCCAATTTGCTTGTAATTGCAGGGTATCTCTGTAAGTTGTAAAGATAGAACTTTGCGGTTTTCGCGAACCTTTGCCACTTTTTCGTTAAACTTTTAATGCTGCAAACAGAACTAAGCTAACTTGTTTTGTTTCTGAGATACAGGGTGAAAACGAAAATTTTCACTTTCCGGGATGCTGCCATATCTCACACACCATGTAAGCTAGAAAAAAACTGTTCTAGATAGATATTTTTGCGTAGAATCCAGTGGCGTCCTACTCGAAAAAAATTGTTTTGCATCGTTTAAGAGATATGACCCAAACTAGGTGTTTTTTAAATGGAACACCCTGTATTTTTTAGTATCATTAAATTTGTCTATTTTTTCTCATTAAAATGATATAAACAGTAGGCATTTTAATATTTAATAAATGCCCTAAAAAAGTAAAAAACCCAATTATAAGTCAAAAAATTTTAGTTGGCCATGAAAATCGGGGATAAAGAAATGTTTACCAGCAACATGAGACACTATATTAAATTTTAAAAAATAAAAAAGTAAAATATTTTAATTCATTGTTTATTTATAATGACCGTCAAAATTTTTTATTTCGCTTTTTGTTTCCTTTTTACTGAGATAAAATAAAAATAATATTAATATTAAGAGTTTTTAATTTAATATAGTGTCTCATGTTGCTTGTAAACATTTCTTTATCCCCGATTTTCAAGGCTAACTAAATTTTTTTAACTTATAATTGGGTTTTTGGCTGTTTTAGGGCATTTATTAAATTTGAAAGTGCCTATTGTTTACATCATTTTATTGAGAAAAAATAGACAAATTTTATGAGACTAAAAAATACAGGGTGTTCCATTTAAAAAGACCTAGTTTGGGTCATATCTCTTAAACGGAGCACGGAGTACGCCCCTGGATTCTACGCAAAAATATCTATCTAGAACAGTTTTTACTTTTTTTCTAACTTACACGGTGTGTGAGATATGACAGCACCCCAGAAAGTGAAAATTTTCTTTTTCACCCTGTATCTCAGAAACAAAACAAGTTAGCTTAGTTCTGTTTGCGGCATTAAAAGTTTAACGAAAAAGTGGCACAGGTTCGCGCAAAAGTTCTATCTTTACAAATTACAGAGATACCCTGCAATTATAAGCAATTTGGGACACAGTGTACAGTGAAGTACAGAAGAGATTTAATTTAGACCTATTGTTTATTATTAATTTTTCAACCAAATCTGCGCGCGTATAAATAGTATTAAATTTTGTACTAAAATTAGCCTCGTGGCAAACGGTTCTAAGGATAAATTTTAAAGTGAATAAAAAAAATGAAAAAAATTATATCATTTTTAATTCAAATTGAAGTTGATTTTTTATAGATCACTCACTTTCTTATTTAAGTGAGTTTATTCTTAATTTGCTATTCAACATTCTGGTCTTTCACGATGATTAATGCAGAATTCATACAGCTTTCAGTATGACTTAAGATTTTCTGGAACTGCACCCTCTTTGGCAGTAGCAGAAAATCATTTCCAATAATTCCTTAGAAGCACGAGGTTTTAGTAAGTTTTTTTCTGATGTTCAACCCCATTAGGTAGGTCGTAGAGAGCCACTTTTGCACTACAGTTTTTTTAGAACAGTTTTTGTAAAACATACCTAATAATTTTAGGAACATTTTAGATGGTCATAAGACATATCTTACCGTTTTCAAGGATATCATCACGCGTTTTGGCAGGCTCTTTGAAATTCTCTACGGATATTCTTAATCAAGAAAAAGTTTGAACAAAGTAAGTTAAAAATTTAATTCTAAACCAAAATTCTAACACAAAAATTTTCTTAATTGTTTCGTTTTCATTATATTATATAACATTTTATTATTATTTATTGAAATTTTCGCGTGTTCACATACTAGATATATGTACCAAGAATCACAACAGGTAAGTATTGTTCTTCTAACTTCTACCTCGAAAACAGCATCAACAAGTTTATAAAACGCTAGAAACTGTAACTTTTCAGCACGGTCTTTATGGCACTATTCACTTTCACGTTCTAACAATACACTCTTCAATTGAGTATAACAAAATAAATTTTTTACAAAACTGAAATAAATTGAAAATAACTTACATCTTCATTTGAATGGCATTCTGGGAAGTAAATAGTAACACCTGCCATCTTTTCTTTGGGTTGTATAAAAAATGAAATGGTACGTAGTGATGCTGGTAAAATTAATATAAAAATAATCGTAATTTTTGGAGTAACCCATATATACAGTAGCTTTAATGATAAGATCAATATTATCGATCTCAGTTTTATTGACTTAATTAAAATAAACAATATAATGAGTTAATGATTGTATCATTGCATTCTGTTTTTCAGGGATTAGTAAATGTAGTACGATCTCAACGTTTATCTCATTTCGCACGCCTACGTCATACTTCTGCGGAATAGACTCGTTTCCCACGGGTTAATGACAGATCAACGGAAACTTCAATAGTATATTATGCAATGAGCATTTAATGATAGCTATTACGACACGAGTAGGTATGAAAATTACGACACGAGCTGTACGTGAGTGTTGTAATAAATACGAGTGTCTTAATAGCCATTAAATGTAAGTTGCATACAATACTTTTTCTAGTCAAAATTATGAAAAAGAAAATACATACTATGGCAACTTATCATAAACTCACAAATGTCAGAAAATAAAAATTAACTGTCACATTTTAAATTTTATATCTGTCAATATTTGATATTGACGGAATATTGCTGTAATGTTGCATGTCTATTGGTTATAAACTTGTATCGTAATGAAAAATCTGAATCATAATGAATCTTATTACAGTACAGATAGTAAATGTCTAATAAATCAATTAAAGTGCGGGAGTAGAAAAATTAAGCATAAATTGACTAATTTATTTTATTTTATGGAAATCAGTCACATATTATTAGTTTAAATATTTTCAAAAATATAAAAAATGTTGGTCATAATTATATCCAGTTTTCGTTAGTGATTTGAAGATTTCACCCAGAATATCTACCATATGTATTCGTAAAACACGTTCATTATTACTCCGAATATATGTAGGTACACATGGTAAATCTATCAAAATTTCGAACTCAAAAAAATCATGAGAAAAATATTAATAATATATAAAATAAGATATGGATGTTAGCCATTTCTATCCGTTTAGTCCTTACAATTTATTTTCAAATTTTTTATAATTTTTGATAATTTTTCTCAAGGTGTACCTGTATACAATCTATAATTTACTTATGAGAAAAAGATGCCAAATTTATGTGATTACGAAATTACGCACAAACAATTTATTAAGATAAGAACTTTGTCCAAAGAAAGCGTATTGCTAATTATTTTTGATAAAAAAAATTATGTACATAAAAGTATAACCATAAACAACTTCAGATAATGTACTTATTATGTAGGTATGTACATAGATTATCCATAAACAAATATTTTTTTTCAAAACTGTACAAACTCAAATAGGCCCGAAATTACTAATTAAAATAAATTCATTTGACACAAAGTCATAAACTTAAAAAATATAAATATGCTATATTTATTTATTTTATTTACTTACCCAGGATAGACAAAATATTTTTAGATGTGATTTTTGAATAAATTCTGCATTGTCCTGTATAATTTTTTTATCCCCAATCCGGGTTAGTTTTCGAGCAATCATCTCTTGAATGTTGAAAATTGTAGATTGAAAAAGTGAAACACTGTTGAATAAAAAGAAGCCAGTCTGCTAAACTATTTGATTATTGAAAAAAGTTATAGATGAAATTTGTAGCTGAGATGATTTGCGATCGAAAGTATCTTGTAATTTTTTTGATAGTGTTAACCCTTAAAGAATTATTAGTGTTCTAATTTGGAATTTGACAAAATAAATCATATGTTCACGTTTTATTTAATTTATTTTGAAAACTAGTATAGAAAATAGTTAAAAATTTGATACATAATGAAAAATTGGTTTATTTTGTATCGAAAATTTAAATTCCATTTTGAAAATAAACGATGTCTACTCGGAGTAATTATTAAATTTGTTAAATAGATTTCCGTAAGTTGCCACCTGCAATGACTTGGACTAGGTATGGAAAAAAATTAAAAAAAAAACGGATTGGATATAAAAAAATTATACAGGACAATCCAGAATATATTTAAGAATCATATCTAAAAATATTTCGTGTCTATCCTGTATAATTTGCAAATGTAAATTTCTGCGTCCATATAAAAGTGATTGATGATAATAAGTTGAAGAAGGAAAAACAGCTTAATTATTACCTATTATTTGAAAAATCTAAAAATTTACGTTATTTTAACTTTTTTTACCACAAAAATCTAAATGATTTTTGTGGTAAAAAAATCATTTAATACACTCATTTTGAAAAATTTAGAAACAGACGAATCTCGATTTTTTAATTATTTATCTCCATTATTTTAATTTTTTTTTAAATTAGTGGTGTTAGTACAAACCATTTTGTATTACATTCTCCTTGAATTCTCATTTTACAGCTTCGAACCCCATATGGTTTAAACTCATAATTAAAGCTTGTTTTTTCTCGGGACTAGCAGATCTGATCACTGGATAACCGTGTCTCTGCCGCAATTGCCTGGATCCCTAACCTTCAGGTCGCGTGGAGTAACCACTATAAAAATCAGGATAATTAAGCATCCCCTCTAGAGTGTCAAAACTTCATATTGTATAAACAATTTTTGGATATTCTTAGAAGTATACAAATTTAGTCGTGAGATTTGATAATTTTAAAGTTGCGATTTTTTCGAAAATTTGTGGAAACATCACTGAATCATACCAAAATTTTCTTAAATAAGATAGGTAATAGTTTCAAGGTCTTAGAGAATTTTATTTTAATTTGGTCATTTCAAAAGTAATCATTATGTACTTGCTGGAACTAATTAACTCGTTTTAAGTTTTCAAAAATTCCAATGTGCACGAAGTATTGGTGCAAACATTATTTTTTCTACTCCCATGTTTAAAATGCCATTTATTGCATATGTTTCCATGATTCTAAGTGATCTTTTAAATACACCCGTGGCTTTGTGCGTTTTAGTCACGGATTGGGCCGCTTCGGGTGCTTTCGGCACGCTCGAAGTTTCATAAGTCACGGCTTGAATTTTGTTGACGTAAATCTGAATGCAAAACTGATTTAACTGTCGTTTGTCAGTTTCTCAGAATTCTTTCAAGTCAAGTAAAACTCGTGAAACTCAAAAATTTTAGTATTTTTGTGGTGGTCGTAGAAAAAGTATAGTATGCAATTCGTTTTATAAACTTCTCTAGAAACTCAATTATTAAACACTCGCTCCGCTACGCTTCGCTCGTGCCTAATAAATCTCGTTACTAAGATGCTGTTTATAAAACTTGTAGCATAATAAAATTTAAATAATCATTTTAAAAAAGCTGCAATTATATTTTAACTATTCTAATCAAGCCATCCATAAATCATAATTACTGTTCGTTATTATAAACAATTTGAAAATCATTTTATGGATTCTCACTACATGAGTTCAGTTTAAGGGCTGAAGGTAGGTACATGGAAGATTAAATCAAAGTTATTAATTTTACTAAAGATCATTAATCACTATTTATTGTATATAAACGTAATTATTTTATTATGGTTAATTATAAAACAGTAACAAGAAAAAATAAAATATATAAAAATATGCTTATATTAGAGAAATTAATCGTCTAGAAGTCTAAAGAAAAAATACTCAAATAATGTTCTATATTTAGATTCTATAAAACATAATTATCTGTTTTTACAGCAATGTATAACTTTTCAGATATTTGTACCTGCATATCGATTCGTAGATTTTTTGTATAAAAAAATATTTTCACATAATTTTAGAAAAAATAATAACAATATTAATAATAATAAATTTACATTATAAAATAAATATTAGTTACATATTGCAAAGCTTCATTAAAATAATACTTTTGCGGTTAGCCCCTTTTATGTTTGTTTATTAGCTTTTCCATAAGCTTAGCACATCGTTCACAAAACTCCTGATTGCCAGCTTTCATTTTCTCCCTTTTTTGTTGAACAATACTCTCAGCTCTTCTAACGCTCTTCTGATCCAAATATAATTTGGAACAATTTTCCGAACATTTATTACTTTTACCTCTTGGTACATATATTAAACCATGGTTATTTGGAAAAATTTCTATCTGATATTTATTTAAATAGTTTTTCAGCAAACAATTACTGTTTTGGAATGGTTTAATTATTAAATCATAACTAGAGGGCAGACAACAGCAAATTGCTTGAATTTTCTGGAACAAATGCGTAGGGAATAAATTACTTAAGAGCATTCTCTCCACGTAGCTAACGTATTTAGCTCTGGCAATATGGCCGAAGAGCTCTGCTTCGTTTTTAATCAATTGGGTGTCGCTAACAGCCAAACCGTTCAACAGATTCAGCAAAATAATTGTAATCATAAAAATAAAGGAACAAAAGATTACTTTGCTTAATACTGTGTTGAAAGTAATTGAACCAGCATCAAATTCTCCTGTTAACATAATGATGGTTTTGAAGAAAGTGTTTCCTGGATTTGCAAATAGGTTATCCTCATGATCATCAGAGCTAGGCTCACTAAACATGATATAGAAACTTAGAACAAAAGCTAAGATTAAAATAGAATACCACAGAAGTAATTTAAAGAAATTCAATGATACTCTTCGAAGCATTTCTACGTTTGTTGACAGCTTGGGGTGTTGACCCAAAAGCAAAATTAATTCGAAAGCTGCTAAAAGTATGGAAACTGATGAGAGTTGTTTGCGGGTGTCTTTTGAGGGTGAGTTAATCAAAAGAATAGCTGCAACGAGAGCAATCAACAACATTTCTAAGTAGTTCTCAAAATTTTTGAAATAGCCTCTAGGTGACACAACCATTTGAAATATTTCCCTGAAGAGCAGAAGCGCAAATGTGATTACTAGTATACAATGGGAGATACTAGAAAATGTTTTCAATGTATGGTTGTTTTCATCAAATTGAAAGTTGGCATAAGACAAAAAAGTATATAATCCTAACGACAGGCAAAAAGTTAGATAAAAGACGAGATTGCTGATAAACAACCAATAAATCCTGTGCCATTTCATAAACAAAAACGCCACAATAACAGGATGTTTCAACAAATGCCGATACTCAGCAGATTTACTCATAAAAAGCACTACATTAGTTTCTGGTGTTGCTTCCCAATTACCACCATCGTCATCTGCGACATCAATCTTCAAAACAGAGTCAGTATGGTTTACATATTTCGCAGCAGGATGCGTGGTGCTTGGTGGCACCAACGACTGCAAATTCAACGTAATCTTAAACTCCTTCTTCTCGATAGCCTTGCTGTTTATATCACATTCCACACAATCATCCAAGTGTTTTTCCATCACATCAGGATCAATATCGTGAATTGGTAAAACACCGAACTTGTTTCGTATGGCGAAAGAAGCTCCCAAGGATAATAGCTCTCGGATTTGTTCCTCGTTGGCATAACGAACTGCATAGTGAAGAGCATTGTTGTGATCTTGGGGATTGATGTAGTTTACGTCTAATAAGTTCGGGTTTTCTTTTGCGAAATCGATGAGAAATTTGTAGCACTTTTCATGGTTAATCATCGGTGTTTTCAAGCCATCAATGTTCTTTAGAAGAGTTATTAGGATATCTCCTGGAACTAATTTGTTATCTATTTTATAAGCGTCGAGGAGTATTTGGAAAATTTGATAGAATCCACGATCCGCTGAAGTTTCCAAGGGTAAGTTAGAGTTCTTCGTCAGGGTTTTGTAGGGATTAGCTCCTTTCTCCAGTAGATGTTCCGTGGCTTCAGTAAATCCTTTCTCACAGCTTAATTGCAACAGTGTATGGTTTGTGTTGTCGGAATTTGCTAAATCCTCATCTAGATCACCGTTTCGAAAATCTAAAAATCCCATTTCATCGTTTCGCCTCAGAAATATGAACAAAATCTCTTTGTCAGATTGGACTTGGGGATCTATTTTTTCAGGTAGTGTTCCGTCGTATAATTTTTTTTCTACTATAAGCTCCCTTGCAGTTTTTTGACCGGGCCTGGATACTGTATCGATATCGACATTTTGCCCTGAATCCAAAATAGCTTTAACAATATGGTGATAGTTCTTTTTGGCAGCCCACAAAATAGCCGTAAAATTCTTACTGTCTAAGTGATTTACTTTAATTCCGTTCTTCAAAAGAACCTCTGCACACTTGACAACTGTTGCTTCATCTCTTCCTTCTGCTCCATCTTTAATTAACGTCAACAACGCATTGTTCCCGTTAGCTTCAACATTGATTTGGAGTGGTTGCCCCTCAATTATCTTCTCCATCAAGTCAACCCGATTGTGATACGTTGCAAAATGTAGGGCAGTATAGTTGCTGTCTGTTGGTGAAGAATTTTCAACGTTAGCACCATGTTTAATTAATGTTTCTACAGTTATTGACTTAATTTTTTTCACAAAGTTTGAACAAGCTATTGTTAAAATTGGTCGGTGTTCATATTCTTCATATAAATGGTGTACTAGGTTGGGATTCGAGTTGATCAAGCGAGTTATTTGATCACAGTTGTTTGCTTTCACAGCGTTTAATAAGAGGGTGTCCGGTGTGGGGCAGATGCTGTTGGTTCTGGTGAATTTCTTGTCCATTTTGGTAATCTGAAAAGAAGAAAGTTTTTAATCTTTAGAGTTATTTGTCGTGAATTCGAAATTATTTCGATATTTCTTCATTTTTAGGACACTAGTTACAATTATTGTAAGACTCGATTCTAAGGCTTTTTATCGAGCCTTTTATCAACTATGATAATAATAAAATTAACCGAAAAACTGGCCCTAAAACTATACATATAAAATACGTGATGAATACAATATGTATACAATTATACATAATATAATATTCAACGTTCACATTAAAAATCTTCAGCTGAAATTTAGTAGTTAAAATTACAAACATTTACCTACTTTAATTCCAGAAACATAAAAATTATACACATTTTAATTTAGAAATTATAAATTATCATCATAAACCACATTTATTCCCAATTTTAAATGTTTGTTGATAATCATAAAATTGAAGTTGAATTATCTTAAAATGATCGTTGTAACTTTTTGATGTTTCAATAAATTGTTTTCCTTAACTAAACTTTTAATACGAGACTTTTTAAGCAAAACAAAACAAAAAAATAAGAAATATTGAAATTAATTCCATAAAATTGTATTCCTAACTGGTTAGAATATAACGAAATAGAATTAAAGAATAAAAAGTAAGAGTAAGACGGCATTTCATAGTAAGTTAAGAAAGGTTTTATCTTAAAAACTATGAAAGATGCATTTATAGATATAGGTATAGATTATCTGAATTATATGAATAATCCGGAATATGTATCAATAATCCAGCACAGTTCTTTTTTAAAGTTCGAAAATATTAAAAATATATTGGAATGTATTATGTGTAATATTTGTTTATGATAAGTGATAGGTAAATTTCTTATCAAAAGTGTAAATTATATAATGATAATAATTAAAAAATGAAAACCGTATTAATATACAGGTAGGTATTATTTTTTAAGTAATATTTATTGTACAAAATTTAACAAAATAAATTAGGAGCGTTAAATTTTGACTTATACCCATACTTAATCTTTTTTGGAAAATAGTCAACAGTACAAGATTATTGCCCCGTTGCATCAAGCTCTACTAAATGCTAAATTAACTAATTGCGCGTTTAAAATTTAGCAGCGGCAGCTTATTGGGTCTTTTAAATTTGTAGTTAAGCAACGCAGCAAATAACAATCATATAGCCAATAACATGCCCCTGTTAAATATTTACCATGCTGTTAGTTTAGCATAAGAGCTTGGTGCAACCGGACATATGAATTTTAATTCCAATAAAAGTATATTTTAGGAAAGAAAAGGGTTCGGGGGTGAAAAGTCGGATGGCCAAACGTCCCAGCCCAACAGTTAACTTATATCTGTTTTATAGAGAAGAACATTATAAATGCGAAAAATGGTAGGTACTTTCATCAACCTAAATATAGCGGTTATAGTCAGTCTACTGTAACAAAACTGAATATCTCGTAGATGCGTATCTCAGAAAAAATAAGGTAAACGAAACGAAACAGTACGTTTTCTATGAAATAGCAACAAACCACAAACCGTAATAACAAATTAAGAAGGTAAAAAATATAATTATAAAAAATGATGTTCAGCTTAGCAAAACATTTCATCAAAAATACGAATATTTCTCATTATACCGAGAGATCAAAAATTATCTTGGTCAAAGGTTGTCATGAAATGAAAAACGACGGTCTTAGCTTGTATCATCCTTTTGAAGTTTATCAAGTTATCTGCCATAATAAGTATTGACACGATACTAGCTCCGATAATTATTTTAAAATCCATGACCACCTTTGACCAAGATATTTTTTGATCTCTCGGTATAATTAACGATGATGTGTTGAAAATACTTTTATCTGAAATCGGAAGTAAAGAACTCCAAAATCGACAGTAAAGCAAGTCATTATTGTACGATTTTTATATACGTTGGCTTGCACAAGTAGTCAACAAATATACTAGTTGACAGCTGACAGCCGAACGTGTTAACGTCTATTTTGGTTATATCGCATATTTTATGTTTGGAAAAGATGGCAAGAAGAACTGAGATTTCAAAGGCCAGCGAGACAGGGTATCGGAAGGATCTCTAATGGGGTTGAAGACAATGCGTTAATTGAATATCTTAACCAGAATCCTTTTGACAGCGCTATAAGAGCTAGAGAAGAAACACACATTCCAGGATCTCCTAGGACAGCACACAGACATCTCAAAGGGTCTTATTTAAAGAACGGCGTTGCCGCACGCCAAATATTCTTGTCTGGTGAACACAAATAGAGAAGAGTACAATTTGCAAATCATTATTTGAATATTGAAGAGGAATTTTGGAACACCGTTGTATTTTCTGATGAAAAGACTTTCCAGTCCTGTAACAGTGGAAGACTACGAGTATATCGACACTCTGCTAAAAAAATTATTAAAATGAACTTCAAAGAAAAATAAAATTGAATAATTATTATATAAAATAGTGTTTGCTTATATTTTTATTGTAGTAATACACCACTGGCGAAAGCCGTTTTTAATCTAGTAAAAATCGCAACAAATTGCCCTGGTAACAGAAATTCATTCAAATTTCGTTGGCGCCTACCGTACCCGCATTTCACGCAAATAAAGTGGCCATTTTCGTGTAGGTACGGGAAAAACTTATTTTAAGCGTAGCACTCACCGGAAAGGTGATATGTATATATTTCGAAAAAATGTTTTTACACTGCTTTTTTCTAGGTGGCGCCCCCGCATATGACATGTTGGATTTATCATGAGAAGCGCTTAATTTACATATTATTATACCTACATATAGAAAAAGAAAAATAGCTTTCAAAATTTTTTGTATACGAAGTACATAATAAGAAAGGACCCATACCTAATAATAGGTATAGCGTCGTATAAGGTCATGTGCTGGACACATCAGATATCTTGATCTATTTACTCTATAGACTACAGTGTGCCTGTAAACAGTTTATACATAATTTATTGTAAACACATTTTTATAAGAATCGACAATAAGAGGCACTCCGGTCATTTGGGCATTTGGGGAGACCCAGTAGATGACAATTAATAACAAATTTTTAAAATGGTATCTAAACAGATAAAGTCTATCTAATGAAATTAGCGATATTAAAATTAGCAAGTCATATATTATTTTTTTACTTCAATTCTTATTACTTTATTATTTGCATACAATACTTATTACTGAAAAAACTATAATTTTGATTAAATTTTCATAATTCCAATCAAGTTAATACATTCGGTTTTTAATTTGTTAAATTGAATCATTCATAGAGTGTAACCTCCAACAACATACCGACTAGTTGTACAACAATTGACTTCACGGGTTCATGCTTTTCACGATAAATATTGACGTATCATGGAAAGCTTTTAAAATAATAGTGCCATATACAAGACATGGCAAATTCAATTGATTGATGGATGAGTTATTTATTTACAATGGGATATGACATCAGAAAGCGTTGCTTGACTCAATACATTTCGAAATATAAATTAATGTTTATTAAAAATTCATGTGAAAATTCTCGGGTTGGAAGAAAATTACTATTTTGTCTATTTAAATTACATGTTTCTGAAGATAATACCAAATCAATATAACCACTTTTACTCGGATTATTATTAATGTAGGTATTATTTGTATTGGCTGTTTGATTGCAGAACATTTTAGACGTTACAGAAATCGGTAGGTACTACAAATTGCTTAAAATTCTATATTTTTGTCACGATTGGCGATGGGAAACGGGAAGTGCTAATGCAAAAATTAATATTTTAAGAAACGTTGCTCTTAAACATAACAAATAGTTAATTTTAAAATTTATAATTTGAAATGAATATAAAATCGAAATTAATTTATACAAACTGTAATTAACATTTTTCCGAAAAAGTACCTTGGGGTAGTAATGCATTTATACTAGCAATATGTTTATTAATTGCTTAATTAACATAAGTTTACCCAAGGAAATTAATTAGTAAATAATGGATAATCAAATATTTGTAAAATCTAATTAATTTGCGCAGTATCTACCTACCTATCATCAAATTTATTAGTAGGTAAATTTAGTTTTAAACTTATTTCTTATTAAACTATATAAATGTACTTACGATCAGTATAAAAACATCTTAAAAATACTTAAACTAAGCAATAATTGTAACATTAAAGTAGAACACTTGCGAGTAAGACCATCACTAGATTAAATTACCAAATGGACCGGATTTCAAATTTAATGATACAGATGCAGTATATCAGTCTCTTTTTTCTTCATAATATCATTATTCATAAGCATTTTCGAACAGACAAACAGCAAAAATTTATCATCGTTTATGTTGACTTGAATAATGAAAGTTGTCGATTTATGACTAATTATTATTTTGTTTATCGTAAGGTATTATTAGATGCAGAAATTCTTTGGAACTGTTTTATTTATGCTGGATATTGTAAACAAAATTTTATTGTATATCACAGTAAAATACAACGCATCCATCTGTAACAGATTTATAAATTTAAAATTATACATGAAAAATGTTACAAATATTATAACCTTGATACATAACAAAATTGCCACTGGAATAATGATAGTTGGAGTTTGGAACAAAAAATCAGAAGGGGAAACCAACAATATTAAGAAATGTATAGAATTTTTTTAAACACTCTTGTTGTTTATCACTATAGGACATAGTAATATTTTTTTACGGTTTCATCTTTTCAGAATAATCAAAAGCGGAACAAAGTCCAACCCACAATTGCACTTTGTTCTGCTTTTGATTTATTCACCCCCACTTTGAAGAAATGGACCAATTTCACCTATTTTCTGATTCCCTTTCAAATTTAGAAATATTGTTGCTGCAAAATAATGTCTAGTAGGTACACCAAAATTAAGCAAAAATTGTTCTAAGCGTATCACAAAAAGCTTTTTTCTTAAGTTACCTCCTTAAATAAATAATAAAAAAATAATCAAAACCCTATATTACATGAAAACAAGAAATATCCATGTATATATAAGAAGATTTTTTATATTTTGACCAATTTTCCAAAAATATTATGCAGTATTTGAATTTCCACTAAGTATAAGTGTAAACATGTTTTCTTAATTAAATATATGAAATTTCAAAAATATCTGCATCATGTAACATACCTATTGTATGGACAGAAACAAGTCTTAATACACCCAGACCCAAATCCACGGTTACGGAAATATAAGCCATTTCATGTATCTACTAGGTACTTCAGTTTTTAGCTCCATTCGACTTTTTTCTTTGGGGTTATTTAAAAAATTTGGTGTATAGAGTGCTTGTAAATAACCTGGACGAATTAAGATCTGTAAACAATTCGGCAAACGGTGGGAATTTTAGAAAGAACCCGAATTCCCTTACAGCGACGATGCACTGCTTGCATCGAAATCGAGGGAGGACACTTTGAACATCTTCTTTAATTTAATTATTTTATCACAAAATCTATTAAATCTTAACTATAAATTACTTATTAGAAACCTGAAATCGCTAATATTTCCGTAACCGTAGATTTGCGGATTTATGTTTATTAAAATATTTTGTATTGTTTCGGTCTATACCACATACCCTGTAAAAGTTTTACCCTTTTTTTGAACACCCTGTGTGGTACCTTGGGATTCTTCTATAATTTGGTTAGCTTCAGAAGGCGCTGATTTTAACAATATGGAATCTTAACACTTTTTCGCCTAAAATTAAATGTAGAATCTAAAAATGCCATAATCTATACCATTTAAAATAAGTGGCTGTGCACAATTAATTAAACATCATGTATAAATAGTAGATAATAATTTTAGTTCATAAAGTATGACTTCACATTTTTCTATTTCTAAAACTAGTTATTTCTTAGAATCTATTTGAATATTATTTGCAGATTCAAACTTGTGTAGATATTCAAATAATTGTAAGTAAAGTTTAAATAAAGCAAATGTGGTATACAATTAAGTATACAATTAGTAAACCTAATTTCTATTCGAAAAGTACTGAAAATAGTTATGAATCAAAATTTTGTGCTATTCGTAGATATACATATAAAAATAAACACTTCCGTATTGGTAAGCTTAAAATATTAAACAAATTTTATAATTATTAGTCAATTGGTCAATAATCAAAATTATATTTTGTCTTTACCATATTTCATCTCTTTAAAAGAAGCACATCAGTAAGGTATATTTACCTAAATTATTGTATTGAAGAGGTACAACCAATAATAAAAGGGGCCTCTTGTGTGTGGGAATGTTATTTGGGTACCTAATATCGAATTTTCTTTATTCGATGAAGAGAATGTTGATATGATTATGTAGGTGCAAATACGAGTATTAGCTTGCAACAATTTGAAATGATTCATTATTAGATCATGATAATTAAAATTTATATTAGCAACACATATAAGTCTAGTTTTACAATACTAAGGACAATTAATCTTGATATATCTAACTTATCTCAATAGTTTATCCCAGAATTGTGAAACTGGATATTAATGATGATTGATATGTTTTGGATAATATGTCCATCAAGAGGAAATGATATAAATTTCAAGATTTCCAGACTGCATAAAAATTAAACATTTCCTGTTTTTTTAATAGAATAAATTGACATTGATCATCATCAAGACATCAAGCATAATCAAAAACTAATTTCCACAATTTTCTGTATATCTAGTGAAATGTAAAAAGGAGATACGATAAATATCTTGTAAATTTTATCATATGAAGAGTAAATTACATAAATGATACTACCAAAAAGGGTATGTTAAAAATTCTCTTTATAAACAGCATCATTTTCAGTAGATTGCTAGTCATATTATTCTCGGTCTCTATCTCATGTTCGACTCCTATAACTTTATACGGGTGTTCTCGAACTTGGGGCTTTATTTTTAACACGTGATAGTTCAGAGAAAACTAATGCATTTCACCAAAAATGTTCTTAGTAAAAGTTTATAAATAAGCGAGTATCGAGTAATTAGCATTTATAATTTTCACAATATGCGAGTCCAACTCTGGCCTTCTTAAAGTAATCGCATTTTTCGTATGGCCGACTAGTATTTAACAGCACAAAAAAGGCATCTTAAAATCATAAAATTCAAAAAACCATTTTCATATCCGACATGCCTTTTTTTGGAAATTTATAACTTTGTAAGTATTAATAATATGAAAACAAGTTTCAAACAAAAGTTGTTGTGAAATAGTTCCTAGCAATATTGGTAATACGCGTTTTTAACGGGAGATGCATATCTACCGAGATAATCTAACTGAATCTTAAAATTCAAGATGGCCCACCCCTTGAGGGGTGAAAAATGAGGTGGAGTGTTCCGTTAGCAACCACTACCTACCCCCAAAATCTCATTGTACTCCGATTTAACGCATTTTAAAATGACTCGTTTGACTGGACTATTCATAATATCTCTAGTTTGGGGTAGGTAGGTACTTCAAAATATAACTAAGAAATTTTCAATACTATTAAAATTAGTGTGTAGATTAGATAGAGTTGAGTAGCTACAAATTTTGGACCTCTCGCACTTTTGGACCCTTTTGCAAACATTTTTGAATTATTTGAAAAGTTAGATAAAAAATCGTAACTTCGAATTATTTTTGAGAAACAAAAGTTGAAGATTTTTACTTATGTCATTACACTTAGTTCTTGGTTTAAGGGCCCTCCTAAAATAAATCAAATAATCAAAATATGCGAACTTTTTGTGGAAAAAAATCGTGTAAGAATATACTTAGGAGTAGATTAGGTATGTTTTTGATTGAATTTAATTTTTAAATGTTTATAATAAATAATAACATCGTAAAATACTAAACTTCAGAATAAGTTATACAGTGTGTTTTTCCAATAATTGTTTTTGAAATTTTGCATAGAATGATAACTTATTTTTATTTTCAAACGGCATATAACATGGTGTTATAAGACTGAGTAGGCAAGGTATAAGTTTCATTTTTATGACACCACTCTTGAGCAGCGTATAAGTAGGACTTATATTCCGGCGGAGTATAACACAAACACATTATCTGCAAAAATGTATGACAGTTGCATGACAGCAAAATTACTTATTAAATTGATTGTCATATTACGATTAGAATGATTCCATTTGAAAATAAAATATTGTATTTTATTCGGAGTATAAGCACTTTCATGTGACTCCGTATGGAGTTAATTCTCCTCGCTCCGCTCGGCGCTTACACCTCCATGATTCGTCACATAAAGTTTCGCTTATACTCCTAATAAAATAATAGATATTTATTTTATTAGGAGTATAAGCGAAACTTTTATGTGACGAAGTATGGAGGTGTAAGCGCCGAGCGGAGCGAGGAGAATTAACTCCATACGGAGTCACATGAAAGTGCTTATACTCCGAAGAAAATACAATATTTTATTTTCAAATGGAATCATTCTAATCGTAATATGACAATCAATTTAATAAGTAATTTTGCAACTGTCATGCAACTGTCATACATTTTTGCAGATAATGGTATAACTTATACTCCGCCGGAGTATAAGTCCTACTTATACGCCGCTCAAGAGTGGTGTCATAGAAATGAATCTTATACCTTGCCTACTCAGTCTTATAACACCATGTTATACGCCGTTCGAAAATAAATATCTATTAGGTATTTTGATATACTTTTTTTACAAAATACTTCTTGTTTATTTGTCCTATAGGCCACTTGCAAAAAATTTAAATAGCACTAAAAATTATTATTAGTTAAGCAAAGGTGAACCTCAAAAAATTTACTTGTATATGTATAATTCATAATAATTTATCTATTAGAAAAAAGTATTAGAGGGGTTATTTGTACCACTTATATGAAACCAAAAAATGACTGATTTGCCTGCAAAATGACTTCAAATTATTTAATATAATGCGTTTTTGAATTAATTTTTATAAAAATCACAAAATTAACAAAATGTCTTATGGAGCTTGTTCAGCTTTAGATACATGACATGATACATACCGGGTGATTGTTTTAACCTGAAACTTTCAAATATCTCGAGTACGAAAAAAATGTCCATAATCAAAATTTCATCATTCCGCAGAGGAAAAAAGTGCTTAAATTAGTCCCCCACCCCCCTTCCTGGTAGGAGGGGCGGGGGATTCTTTAATACTTATACAATAAAAAAATGACAGCGCCATCTATCATGAATCGAAAAAAATATTTCAGACAAATCCTACGTATTTTTAGCCGTAAAAGCCGAATCTGCAATAAAAAATAGGGATTCCCATTTAAGATTTCACAGTTACCCTCCGCCTAACCAACAAGGAGGGGGGGAAGGGGACTAATTTTAACACTAATGTATTTCCTCCGAGGAATGATTAAATTTTGATTATGGACATTTTTTTCGTAGAGTGCTTATTACTCGAGATATTTGAAAGTTTCAGGTTAAAAAAATCACCCGGTATATCAGCTACCTAAGTATGATTTATATTAATTTCCAACTCTTTTATGACGATGATTTAATAATTACTTTATAAAGTTATTTAATATTTTTTTACTTTGCATGATAATGGTTAAGCATGAAAATCGAAAAAATTTAATTTACAGAAAATGTTTTTGTATACATACTTTTTCTGACATCTGTTAACAACATACGAGATTATGTTTATAAAATAAAATATAATAAAGTTTTCATTACATTTTATATTATGTTTCATTGAAAACCCGTATAATGTAATTCCTGCCTGAGGCTTCAACTCTCAACACGACTTTTTATATCCGTACACTTGCAGATTTGTCTACATTTAATTGTTAGATACTCAAAAAATTATTTGTATTAAGTAAAATATATTTACTAATCTAGTTTCTTATATGATTTTTACTTTAAATGTGCACTATTTTTAACAAATTGCGTACCATTTATTCATTTATACTACATTAATTTAGCGTAGGAAGTACGCGTTAATTGTTAAAAATTACTATAGCCCTCGCCCAAACTGATAAATTAGTTGTTGCCTTTGAATTACTTCTATCATTCTGTTAAACTCACATTTTATCTTTGACAATACCACAACACAATCATAATATATCCTGTTTTTTGCGTACGAAGCCTGCATTAAACCTTTTGAAGCAAATAGCTCATTAAAATTTATATGCTTACTTTTAATTATTTCTACGCACATGAAACACTTCCAGCACCTTATAATAAATCCGATAGAAGGCACAAACACTAATTAAAATTGAATTTGTCAAACAAAATAGATATTTTCACAACACAGTACCTACATGCTGGTGGATGTCCGAATCACTATGTTGCAACCGACTAGTATGGTCAATGGTGACGGATTCAATTTGTTGTCTCTGGAAGCGAGTAGGTTTAGCATTTGGTACGCAGACGTAAGTAATAATGGAGTTAAATTACAAAACACTTTCTTTCTTTTTTTTTGTTAAATACGACAAATATGGCTAGACAATTGACACTCATTTATATTCAAATTGCATTGTAATCAGGGAAGTGGACAAGGAAGCAGTGTTGTCACCTGAAGTTCTTTTGGAAATGTGAACAATAACACTGTTTGTTTAACACTAGGTATAAAAACTAAAGTTAATTTGCGCAGAAGTTTTCATTATTACTCTCCATTCCAGATGGATAATTGCTACTGTTTAGTGGTCAGTTCAACAAGATGCTGGTTTAACTTTCTCTAAAAACCATTAGGTATTAAATTATGTATACGCAAGTTTATGTTAAGAATTTCATATTTATATGTATACTTTTTGATGATTTATAATATACTTACTACCTACTATTTCTCAATTAAAAAGTACAAAATCTATGTAATACACAATATATAACTTTAAAATAATTTGGAGAATTCTGAGAAAGTGTAGAAGCTATTATACGCTAGCAAATACTTTGATTATTCTGAGATTTAAATTTTTTACTTTTTGAATTTTTCTTGTGTTTGACTGTTCTTCTTTTGTATCTATTTTGCGCTAAAACGCTCAAACACGGAGAAAAATAGAAAGACTTTTTGTATTTTTAGTCGGTATAAATAAATTGCTTTCAAAATTTATAAGAGCCAATGGAAAATCATTATGCTCTCTAAAAATTATTGATATCTTAAGTCCGCCCTTGGTACTATTATAAATTTATAATTAGATAGTAGAAATAAAAAAAAATAAACATATAAATTGGAACTTAAACGCCCTGTAAACCATAATTTTAATTAAGATGTATATTTCAAATTCTGCTTAATTTCAAATTTCAAAATATAACTTCTACATTTTACATGAAGTAATTTATTTTAGAGACATCCAGATATTAATGAATTTTATCAAAATATATGAAATCAATACGCGAAAGCAAAGAGCTACGTCTAAAAAATATCAAGAATTATGTTAAAAATCATCTTCGCTTATATTATTTTAAATTAATATTGGATAGACTTTTATAAATTTCTTGTTTCATTTGCCTCTCAATTTGTTCTAAACTTTATTATAATTTTTTAATTGATAACTATAAAGCTCTGTTGCAAAGGCGAGTTTAACTTTGAATTAGTTAACTTATGGATGATTTACAATATACAGGGTGTCCCAAAATTAGCCCTGCCAAAATGTACCAGCTGATTCTATGTTCAAAAATAATGCAAAAAGTTTTATTAAATATAGGTTGAAAAATGCAACTGTTTAAGATAGATTCTTAAAATTTGCTGAGTTTGAAGCTTTTATAATTTTCCCCATATTTCTTTGTCCAATTTTCAGAAATTTTGCCAGGGGAGTCACATACAGGGTGGGTGCTGGTTACACTATGCCACATATATTTTGTGTGGATAATTTTTAAATTTTTTGTTTCAAATTTTAAAACTTGGTTTATTTTTAGACAAAAAAGTCGATCTCTGTATCTTGAACCGTTTTCGAGTAAAATGGTTTTGAAAAAATCACGTCCATAAAAACTACACTAATAAAAATAATCACAAAACTAAAATTTATCAAAAGTAGACAATGGATTAAAATTTATAGGTATTTATTACTTCGTTTAGCATTTCTTCGTCAAATATTAATAATAAAAACAAAATATCAAAATCAAAATTTTTTTTCAATTTTGTGATTATTTTTAAAAATGTAGTTTATATGGACGTGACTTCTTCAAAACGATTTTACTCGAAAACGGTTCAAGATTCAAAGATCGACTGAGACGACCTTTTTTGTGTAAAAATAAACCAAGTTTCATAATTTGATATAAAAAATTTAAAAAGTATCCACACAAAAATATGGGGCATAATTTACCCAGCACCCACCCTATATGTGACGCCCCTGGCAAAAATTCGTGAAAATTAGAAAAAGAAATATGTGGCAAATTATAAAAGCTTCAAACTCACCAAATTTCATGAATCTACCTCAAACAGTTGCAAAGATATTACAGAAACCTCATCCTTCACCCAGTAAACGTAAATATGCTTACATTGTGTCCCATCCCATACGAAAATAAAGTAACAGTACTTTTCTAACATCATAATTTTTCGCATTTAGTCAAACTTACCTTGATACAAAAGTTAAAAAAAATCGGGAATTTTACGGGATAGTTAAAATATGAACTGTTTTAGTTCATATTTTAACTATCCCGTAAAATTCCCGATTTTTTTGACAAAGACCTAGTTTTTCAATCGACAGATAATTTTAACTATAAGGTAATTTCCTTAGATACCATTATTAAGGCAATTAATTGTTAGTTAGGGGCGATTGATAAATTGACCCTAACATAAGTATAAAACTAATATAGGGTGATTCTAAAATGGCGCACATAAGCTCGCCGGTAGGTTGTAGCGGATAATTAGTGGAGACTGAGAAAACTAGTTAAAAAAACTCGATATGCCTTATTTTTTTAATTATTAAAGAAAAACTGATTAGTAAGTTTGGCAACACATCAAGTATGAGTATGAACTGGTGAACTGTTGTTACTTTTTATAATCGTAAAAAAAAAATAAAATGACAAAATACAATACAAAATAAAACAAATAAAGATTAAAGCAAATATTCAACATTCTTCTTAACCGTTTAAACACATTTGCGCTAGTCGCACAATGTTGTCCTGAACTCTTTGGAGCATTTCTACATTAATCGTTTGAACAGCTTTTTATATTCGATTTATGAGGTCTTATTCATTTTGGACCGGAGTTCTGTACACTCCGGATTTGATGTAACTTCAAAAAAAGAAAAAAAAAGGTGTGAGATCTGGGAATCTCAAGGGCCAACGGCCTATTCATCTCCCAGCAAATCCTTCATCCAATCAAGCTCTAACCAGGCCAGCATTGTGACCTGGTGTACCATCCAATCCAATTGGACCCACATGTTCCTTATCGCCGCAAGAGGAAGATCCTCAAGGTGTTGTTGAAGACTATTTTCAAGAAAATTCACTCCATTTAGGCGCTCTGGCAACACTATGCGTTTCACCAAATGAGTGCCAAGGATCCCAGCCCACACATTGAAGCCAACAATGTTCGTTCAATGCGTGGATCAAGAATTTAGTGTTGGCCCCAATGCTCGTGCCAACGTTGGAAGTTATTCGTGTTGTGTCGGTTTTCGACGACACATCGAAAGGATTTGTCCCAATATTTGCGGTACGGGCCACACATTGCACGATTGTCGGTTACGTCTCAGTCTTCAATTGACTTTATTGGAACTAACTGAGGTTGGCTCCAATCACTCCCAATTGGTGGACGCTCTACCGAACAATACGGTGAACATTAGCCAAAACGCTGGCGCCATCATTGGCCCGAATGTGTGGACCCGGCTTTATAGCGGTGTTGATGGTTATTTTTAGAGGGCAAACGAGGATTTTCCAGGCCATAGTAATGGCTGCAGAAAAAGCCGTCTGTGCTGAAATTGGACTCGTCCGAGAATACGAGAAACGATTCCTTCATTTTCTTGAACTCTAGAAGTAACTAGTTACAGTAATTAACTCTTAACCTAAAGTCGTTGGGCAACAGAGCTTGAACTTTCGTAAATATAAATAAACTTATCTAAATAACTTTTAGAAAATTCTAATTCTTGCGAAATATTCGGGTTGGATCATCTTCATCTTCCAGTGTTTGAAGAATTTGATCTTCCATTTCGGTCGTCAACACGTTTCGAGGCTGACCACGGTCTGCACCTCCTGTTGGCATTAAAATACCCGTATTTCTGAGTCTGATTTAATCGTCTAATAACATTAATTAATTATTATTTTTCGTTTTCCCATGTTCTACTAACAATATCCCCTACAATGTACCGCAAAACTTATGCGCCATTTTGGAATCACTTTGTATAGGTACTGTCGGTTTTATTTCAGTTCATTTTAAATAAAATTTGTAAACTCCATATCTTTAACGGCTTTCAGTTTGTTCTATAAATGCAGAATGTAAATATCTCTTTTAATATTAACTTGAAACGTAATATTTTGATGTTCGAAATCCTCTGATATTCTACTGTATCACATTACTTATACAGGGTGTCCCAAAATCAGCCTGCCAAAATGTACCAGCTAATTCTACGTGCAAAATGATGCAAAAAGTTTTAATAAATATAGGTTCAAAATGCTTCCTACGGGAGCTACAGCCCCCCGAATGGGAGCCCCAAGGAGGAGTTTTCTGTGTAATATCTCTGCCACTGTTTGAGGTAGATTCATGAAATTTGGTGAGTTTGAAGCTTTTATAATTAGCCACATATTTCTTTTTACAATTTCAAGAAAATTTGCCAAGGCGTCACATACCGGGTAGGTGCTTGGTAAATTATGCCCCATATTTTTTGTGTGGATAATTTTTAAATTTTTTATATTATATTATGAAACTTGGTTTATTTTTACACAAAAAAGGTCGTCTCAGTCGATCTTTGAATCTTGAACCGTTTTCGAGTAAAATCGTTTTGAAGAAGTCACGTCCATATTAAAAACTACACTAATAAAAATATTCACAAAATTGAAAAAAAAAATATTTTTTGTGCCTCAGGTTGGCATTAGTCATTTTGCATTCGTATAAATCGGCTGGAAACTCATGTTTTGCCGGGCTAGACCGGCAAAAACTAGGAATTTTTAGTTTATCGATTGGCATCATTGAAATCATAAAGAAAATTTGTATTTTCCATAGAAACGGATTATTATTTCTGTCATTCGGCTTCTACTGTCAGTGTCAATTTTAAGTATCGCGTGTTACCAATAAAAAAAAATCCCTAATACCAAATATTTAAACAAATATTTTGTAAATTTTATTTATTTAAATAAACTTCGGCACAAAAAATAGTGTGTATTACACGCCTTGAAACTGTTTTGCGAGTACTCGTAGTTGCGGGCCTCGGCCTACGGCCTCTGCTCGCAAACCCTACTCGCACTCGCAAAACTCTAGTTTCAAGGCTAGTTATACAAATTACTATTGATATTTTGTTTTTATTATTAATATTTGACGAAGAAATGCTAAACGAAATAATAAATTCCTATAAATTTTAATCCATTGTCTACTTTTGATAAGTTTTAGTTTTGTGACTATTTGTCATCGATTATCCGATTGTCTCATAATATGTAGCTAATTTGAGAATTAAAACTAAGTCTAAATTGTTTTATAAGCTTGCTGACTTATATACAAGGTGTTTTAAAAGTTCCTTTTCAATTCATCCTCTATGTCATTAAAGAAACATTCTTGAGTATATGTTTATAGGATAAATTAGGCCGAGTTTTTAATATTTTTGACTTTATATTTAATAATTTCATGTCAAAAACTTTTTTTGAGAAACCCATGACGGTGAAGTCAAATTTTAGCGATCGTCGTTTGTTTTCGAGTTATGGCCGAAAATTTGATTTTTTGTGATTTCGATTTGAGTCTATATTTCGGTTGTTTGTGAATTTACAGAAATGGCGTCTGCACGTTCTTAAGGCACTTTTTTGATGCGAATGCAATGGCGTTAACAGATTTTGAAAATGTCTTTTTATTTTTAGGTTATGACATAAATTTTTATTTTTTTATATTTAAGTCATAGTGGGCTGTCACTTTATTGAAAAGAGCATTTGAGTTCTTCTGTATTTCTACTTTTAGTTTCATATGAATTATCTTTAATATGTCCCCAAAGGTGTCAAATCAGGCGACCTTGGTGGTCATTTAACTGGCCCATTGGTAACAAACCAATTATATCTGAATTTTGAGTTAAGCAATTCTCTAGCTGATCTTGTATTATGAGGTGGTGCACCATCGTGTTGTAAGAAGAACTGACTTCTATCACCGAACGATAAATTGTCCTAATATTCATCAACAATTTTCTCATTTAAATATTGGTAGTACCGTTCATCAGTTAGATTTTCCTCATAAATCTTATGTCCCAAAACTTGATTTTTTATTAAGGCACACCAAATACTAAAACCAAACCAACCCTGATTTTGGATCTCTATGACGCGCCGAGGGTTCTCATCATGACATTCGTCTACTGCGATAAATATGCGAAATACATATTATTAATTCCAAAAATTAATTTTTTGATTTTTTAAGAAGAAATTGAAGGAATAGACCCTACATATTATATATATTTGAAAAGAGAAAAAAATGCTCTTTTCAATAAAGTGACAGCCCACTATGACTTCCATATAAAAAAATAAAAATGTATGTCATAACCTATAAAAATAAAAAAACATGTTCAAAATCTGTTAACGCCATTGCATTCTCCTCAAAAAAGTGCCTTAAGAACGTGCAAACGCCATTTCTCTAAATTCACAAACAACCGAAATATAGACACAAATCGAAATCTCAAGAAATCGAATTTTCGTCCATAACTCGAAAACAAACGACGATCGCTAAATTTTGATTTCGCCATCAAGGGTTTGTCAAAAAAAGAGCTCGACGATGCGCGGTCAGATTTTCAATATCTCTTATGGTTTAAAAGTTACCCTATAAAAACATCGAATTTTACCCACCCTGTACAAAATTGCATTATTGCATCTTAAACGGTTTCGGAAATATTTAGGTAACAAAAACCTGGACTCCTGGAACACACCATTAAGAGACTGTAGGAAAAAACTTTTCTGCTTCTGTTTTAATTTTGAAAAGTGATTCCAGAAACACCTATTATATAGTAGTTAAATACCTAACGATCACAATACCTATTTAGGTGAACATTTCTCGCGTGCGAAAATTATTATTTTTTCATCAGTTTTTTTTGCCTGTTTCATTAAATACCTATTTTTTATATGACTGATTGAAAAACAAGAGCTTTTGTTTTAAAATTGAATTTTTTACATTTTCATTATACTTGTGGCAGTGAAATAATGTAGACGTTACTTAACGGCAATAAAAATTATTTTTACCGCAAGTAGGTACTTATTGAGATACGGATAACTTATAATAGATTTAAATCAATATTTTTAATAATTGTGCAATAGTGTAGTCTGATATAATAATAAACAGAATAAATAATAATAAATTTCATTTATCAAAATAAGTACCTACTTAAAGAGTTGTATAGTCATATATTTCGAGTACCTACATATCCAAGTTGTCTAGAAATTTTGTTGATTGTAATTTATAATTTATAAATATGTTAAATGTAAAAATGTTTAACTACGTATCGTATCAACACAAAAAGTAAATTTAGGATATTTTGTTATTATATGCAATTTTTTTCAATCGTAAAACTTTTGATAAATTGTATAAAGAATATCGAGAAACAAGAATTAGGCAATAAATTATCTAGGGCACCTAGTGATGAAAATTGAAAACTATATTGTCCTCCTATAACGTTTTTAAAGCATTAAGCGTAGTTTACACGGGATAGTAACTTGCGATAGAACTTGTGAGAGTAACTTGCGCTAGTGTTTACATATAAGCAAGTTGTCAAGGCAATTTCTCTCAGCAAGTGCTCTCTAGACATAACTTGCAGCAAGTGATTGCATGCGCGTTTACACGGTAGAGTAGGTATATTCAAGTGTGAAATGTCACGTCGTAGAAAGAGAGCTGCAACCGTTGCTGTTCTCATTGCACAAAAAGAGCGAAGAGAAGATAGAAAAAGGATAGGGGTCAAAGAATAGATAGCCAGAAGGCCTACTCTTGGAGCTTCGATGTTATTAAAAGAGTTAATAAGTGAAGATCCAAATAAATTTAAAAAACTACATTAAAATCCAACCAGTAGAGACCAAGATATAAAAAATCATCCTTATCACGTGACACACAAGCAAATTTTGTTGGATTCTTGCGGTTCAGAGCTTTATCAATGACCCTCGACTTGCTCTCAAAAATGTGGCCATCCTGTCAACTTTGTAGATATCAGGTAATTTTTGATCTAATTTGACTGGGCTAGTATTATGTACGAGTCTGTATGTACATATTTAAACAAATTTTTAAATTAATTTGGGGGTTTTCAGACCTCATGCAAAAAAACCTTGTATGCAACACGTACGCAAATAGTTTTTGGGGTCTTCTAACGATGCGTCCCCAAAATCTCTTGAAATACTTCATACATATTAATGAATATAAGTTGTTAATTGATAAAAATGTATAAAATATTCGAGCGTGTCGCTGCAACTTGCACACAACTGTCAGTAAAATCGAAAAAAATTGTAACTTGCTAGAGCGCTCTCCCAATTTGTTTAGACGTGCAAGTGATTATTGCCGCAAGCACTTGCCTCAAGTTTTGCGACTTGCTGAGATAACTCTCGGGCAGTGTTTACACTACGCAAATTATTTGGAAGTTGCTCTCAGACATTAACTTGCGATAGTTTACTTGCTCGTGTAAACTACGCTTAAGACATGAAGAGAATCAGTTTTTTTTTATTGATTTTGATTTTTTGATTTGCAAAATTCATGTTTTGTCGAAACCAAAAACTCTCTTGTCTATTAAATTAATCAGTTTTCCTAAAAATTGTTTTTTTCTTACGCAATCACTTGATTAATGATACAACCAAGTAACGATATCTCTTAAATTAAATAAAACTATAGAAACCAATAATATAATAATAATAATAAGGTGGCAATACTTTCCCAGTTTCTAGATATCTATAAAGCTAAGTGCACACACCAGATACTTTTGCTGCGCAGTTTATAAGATTCGCGGCTGCAAAAGTTTCGTATTGCATTCACACACATCCCAAAAGCAGCGTGCAGCACGCAGTTTTTCGTGCTGCAGCTACCCGATAAAACTGCAAGGGTAATAAAAGGTTGCGACACTGTTCACACACTACGGACTGTTTTTGCATCATGCAGTCAAGCTGTAGTATTTTGGGATTCTATCCTTGCAGTTTGTTTGGCGCCGATACAAAAAAATTTTTACACCCTCGAAGTATGAAAATTAACGTTGTTAACAAATTGCAATATCGAAAGATATAAAAAAAAATCAGGAGTGATGAATATTTTTTTGTAATCCCATGTAAATTTACATCTAAGGGTATGTTTGAGGAATCCGATTGTGTTTATCGCAAAAGTCACAATGTAAATTAACAAAGCGCTAGCGCGAAAACCATTACGATTTCTGAAAAAATTACGGGACGTTTTTTGTGGGGAATTTTATACTCTACAAATGTTATAATAGGTCTTTTTGGTATGACTACAAATCTTACGGAGATATTCGCAAAAACATATACAGGGTGTGTCACGACGAGTTGACAGTAGACATAACTCTATTATTAAACACAATTTGGTTCTAAAAATTGGTACACGCCCATTATACAATGTGCTCTATTTAACGAAAATATTGCCACCTTTCTGGTACTTCCGGTTATACCGGAAGTAGACACAAACCTTGTTATTTTAAATGTAACACCCTGTATATTTTTGAATTTTTAGATTCTAGACTTCATTTTAGACATAAAAGTATTAAGATTGTATGGTCCTAACATTAACGGTATTATAATTATTTACACTTTTTCATTTTTTTTTACAAAAACATAGATGTAAATAAAAATTCGAATCTTGACAATGACACATTTTTTCCAAAGTTTTTTTCTTACGTTTGAAGTAGGAATATACAAGCAATAAGCTGATATAGTTTTGGAAAACTTGCTTATTCATACAGGGTGTTGGTGGTTGTCCGTTCATTTTTAAAAACTTTGATCAATGATAACTTTATTTTTTAAATGGAACACCCTATATATTTCCACATTTTCGAATTCTACACTTAATTCTAGACATAAAAGTACAAAAGTTGTAAAGTTTTAAAATTAACGGTTATATAATTAATTACGTTTTTTCCAGTTTTCAAGGTTTTTAAAAATTAACGATCAACCATAAGCACCCTGTAATTATAAAATAAGTTTTTCAAAACCATATTACCATGTTTCTTGTACATTTCTACGTCCACTAAAATTTGTTTTTATTATATTTAATTTAATATTTTTTATTTTTATTTATTTATTTTAGTTAATAAGTAATTATGTTTCTTCCAATTTTTTCATACAAAAACTTAAAGTCAAACATTTTCATATTTTACTAATTACACATTCTTTCAAAAAACAAACCAAATTTTAGTGGACGCAGAAATGTACAAGAAACATGGTAATATGGTTTTAAAAAACTTATTTTATACAGGGTGCTTGTGATTGACCGTTAATTTTTAAAAAACGTAATTAATTTTAATACCGTTAATTTTAAGACCTTACAACCTTAATACTTTTATGTCTCGAATTAAGTGTAGAATTCGAAAATCTATAAATATACGGGGTGTCCCATTTAAAACAATTAGGTTATCACTGATTAAAGTTTTTAAAAATGAACGGACAACCACCAACACCCTGTATAAAGCAAGTTTTCCAAAACTACATCAGCTTATTTTTTGTATATTCCTACCTCAAACACAAGAAAAAAATTTTTGAAAAAACGTGTCATTGTCAAGATTTGAATTTTTATTTACATCTATGTTTTTATAAAAAAAAATTAAAAAGTGTAAATAATTATAATACCGTCAATGTTAGGATCATACAACCTTAATACTTTTATGTCTAAAATGAAGTGTACTATCTAAAAATTCAAAAATATACAGGGTGTTCCATTTAAAATAACAAAGTTTGTGTCTACTTCCGGTATAACCGGAAGTACCAGAAAGTTGGCAATATTTTCATTAAATAGAGCACACTGTATAATGGGTGTGTACCAATTTTTAGAACCAAATTGTGTTTAGTAATAGAGTCTACTGTCAACTCGTCGTGACACACCCTGTATATTTGCATACTACCAAAAAAAAAATTAAGCTTGCGTCGCACACATTAGGACTTTTGACTCAATGTTTATAGACGAAGCGAAGCTGCACACAAAAATCCAGCCAGGTGGTAATTTTTCCCGACAAAACCCTATTTTTTGTCTAATATGACAAGACTACAACTGTCTAGCGCCAAAATGCTGCACACGCTTCCGCTGCAAAAGTTTCAGACGATTTGATATTTTTTTCAGCGCTTGCAACCCCTAAAAATTCCGTTCACACTAGGCTAGATTTGAGACTGCATGCAACACGAAAATGTTGCGCGCAACCTTGCTACACGGATTACTTTGCAGGTTGCATAGGTAGTCACATGAAGATTCACTGTAGTTGCGCAGATTTTTATGCTGCAGCGCAGCAAATGTAGCTGTGTGTACCCGTACCTTAAGTATGTCTAGATTTATCTATTATGATGTTTTAATTCTGTTTTTACATGTCGTACAGAACGATACAGAATAGTTTTAGTTATAATGGTTAGATGGAGTAGAGGATCTGTAGATTTCTGGATAAAAAAATAAACCAATTTAAGAACTTACATTAATAATATTTCAAATATCACTTTTTTGCATAAAAAATCAAAAGCAAAATTGTAAGTAAATGTATTATGAGTACAAAATTTAAGTTTGACAAAATCTCAATTACACCAAGGATAATCATTACTCTTATACGGCACCAAAGGCAAATCATACATAAACGGAAACACATTTTTATTCTTCATATTAGTAGTGCGTCTAATTTCAAAATACTCCTCATCAAAAAATTTGGGAAGGAATAACACGCCCACTTCATACGATCGAACATAAACAGATTTATCTTTTTGGATGTTTCCACCCCAAGCAGATTTAGAAATATTGGCACTAGTTAGCAAAAAGTACGCCAATTTACTCAAACATGGTGAAATTCTACAATAAGATTTGTGGTGGGGCATCGCTCTGGTTCGATTTAATGTATCCGCTTTCCACTGACTGCAAACGAAAACAAATATTAACTCTCGAAAAAATACAAAAATGCAGAACGCACTGTAAATAACTTTGCAACCACCGCTGTTTCTCATTGGTCGCCTTGGAATAAGGCAAACAACCTCCACTTTCAGCTCCAAAGTACGCAGTCATCACATTATCCACTGTAGGATAAACCAAATTAAGCGTTGCATTGGAACTTGCTGGCAGGGGACTTCGACTGTGGCTAGCCAAACTCCGCAACAACGATCCTCTCAACCAATCGGCTGGAGTTTTGCCCATGGAACCCAAACTAGAGGCTTGAGCTATAATACCCCAAGCTAGAGGACCTTCACTTTCGGGTGTTGTTTTCTTTGGCAAATTGCAATGTCGACCTAATAAATCTCCTACACGAAGCAAATGACTTCCAGTTTGCTGGGGATAGTGTTTCCCGGGAACGGAAGTTACAAGAAATACTCTAAACATAAAAAGTTTGAGTAACAAAATAGGAAAAATCTTTTTGTTAATACCTACCTAACAGCACTAAAATCAGCTCTTTTAACATAATTGAGCCAATCTTTCAGTATATCGAGATTATAATGTTTCAAGTAATTTAGCAGAGAAACCTTGAAGCCAGTTGGAGACTCCCCATCTGAATCCGGAGCACTTTCCGGCAATTGTGGACAAGCAGGACTTAACCACAATCTAAAAAATACGTACATTAAATAAAAAAAAAAACGATTAATACTCATAGGGTTGAATAAATGTTAAGTATACATCCTTAATTTTATTTATACAGGCTCCGTCAAAATCCTGGCATTCTTCTATAACTTCGTTAGGTTTGGAAATAGAAAATAATTTTAAAGACAGAAGTTGTCAGAAATTTACTGCTCCATAACCTAAAATTATTTCCATTTATACAGGGTCTTTAATTACGGCTGGACAGCTACTTACTTCGTTAAATGGAACACCCTGTATATTAATAGATTTTCAGATTCTACACGTAATTTTAGATGAAAAAGTGTGAAGGTTTCATATTTTTAAAATGAACGGTTTTCGAGATATTTACACTTTTAAAAAAGAATTCACAAAATTAGAGATTTCAAAAAACGCGTTTATTTTAGTTATACTTTGTAGTTTTTTGAAAATTATTTCGGAGTTCTGAAAAGTAAGGTCTAGGGAATATTGTGATACAAAAATCTGAAATTTATAGTATATAGGGTGTTTGCAATTGACCGTCAGTTTCCATTGACTTCAAACAACGAAAACTCTATTTTGTCAAATGGAACCCCCTGTATATTTCTGACGTAGGTTGTAGAGATTTAAACTCTCTACCTTTTTTATAAAGTATTCCATATACCTAAACTTAATATTTTAGGAGATATTTCAAATAATTTATATCGTATGAGAAATTCTATTCTATTTATTGAATTTAAATTGCCATGGAAATAAAAAATGCTTTTAGGGAGAGGAGGACCCACACGTTAGCCGGCTAGGTCCCCCTACCTTACATCTATAGATTTTTTTATGGGGCTATATTAAAGAACTAGTGTATCAGGAACCTCCAACGACTGCAAATAATATGAAGATAATAAGAATTACTACAGCCTTCAGGTCAGAACGATAACTCCACAAGTGCTCCTAAATACTCAAGATTCTTTTAAACGTCGAATCGGTATGTGTCTTCAGGAGAACGGACGTCACTTTGAACACTTGCTTAATTGACTTTCAGTTGTTTTTTTTTATTGTATTTATTTAATTTTATTACGATTTTATGAAATGGTTTCTTTTCTTGTTTCTGAAAATTGATGATTAATCGCAGACATCCAAATTTTTATTATTTATCTTTTTTTTATAATTTTAAACTAAGTATACTACAGCGATTAAGATTTACTTTTGGCATAAATTAAGTACTTAAACTACCTTCTCAAGTCTGCTGACTTGAGAAATGTCGACATTTTCTCTTCTCTACTCTCTCCATTAAATAGAAAAGCAGTATTGAAAAAGACATTTTTGGCATTTTGTTCAGCAAACGGAGTATACGAGTAGTTTTCTACAACCTTAAAATGACAGAATAAAGCATTTTTTATTTCCATGGCAATCTAAATCAATAAATAGAATAGAATTTCTCATACGATATAAATTATTTGAAATATCTCCTAAAATATTAAGTTTAGGTATAGAAAATACTTTATAAAAAAGGTAGAGAATTTAAATCTCTACAACCTACGTCAGAAATATACAGGGGGTTCCATTTGAAAAAATAGAGTTTTCGTTGTTTGAAGTCAATAGAAACTGACGGTCAATTGCAAACACCCTGTATACTATAAATTTCATATTTTTGTATCACAATATTCCCTAGACCTTACTTTTTAGAACTCCGAAATAATTTTTAAAAAACTACAAAGTATAACTAAAATAAACGCGTTTTTTGAAATCTCTAATTTTGTGAATTCTTTTTTAAAAGTGTAAATATCTTGAAAACCGTTCATTTTAAAAATATGAAACCTTCACACTTTTTCATCTAAAATTACGTGTAGAATCTGAAAATCTATTAATATACAGGGTGTTCCATTTAAAATAACGAAGTAAGTAGCTGTCTAGCCGTAATTAAAGACCCTGTATAAATGGAAATAATTTTAGGTTATGGACAACTTTTGTCTTTAAAATTTTTTCTATTTCCAAACCTAACGAATTTATAGAAGGATGCCAGGGTTTTGACGGACCCTGTATGTAGTATGGTAATTTTTAGAAAATGCTAACTGGTTGAATCTCTATCAAATTTCCATTGTTGTTTTATACAGTTCTGCCTACCCCTGATTATAATGATTCCAGTCTTCATAGTACAAATTAGCGGTCGAAACAACAACTCTCAAAGAATTGTCCTCATAACGATATATTCCCACTTTGCTAAAAAATAAGCGTACTAATCTTGCCATTATCTAATTATAGTTCTCTTACGAATGATGGCATCCAAACGGATCCTTCATTTTAACAAAGTGGTGTGTAACATGAGGACACAATCGTCGTATGTACTCATCCATTTTCGGAAACTCATCCGCACACAAAATGGTTAAAGGTTTCTTATGCAAATTTCTCACTTCGTATTGCTCCAGCAACCAGCTGATGTCTATCATGAAGTTAATTTGTAGGGAGGTTTTTAACGTACCCAAACTTGGACATAGCAAATCTGAATAGCAAGTTAATAATTAATTTACGTCATATTAAATTATGAAGCCTGTACTCACCAACAAACCTAATGGAATTTGTTTGTGTTAAAGTACTTGGCGATTTTGGTATTGTTGTAAAAAAATAATTGTAAGGGGCGCATTTCTGTAGTTTATCCAGCATTGTCCCAGGTTCACACTTTAAATTAGACTTTGGAAGTTCTGTTTTAGATGTAGTAGTAGTAGAGGGGCAATGGAGCACCGATTTATTATTGGATTGATCCGCAATTGAACAACTGGCAGTCTGATTGCTCTCGGTTTTGGTCATCGACTTTATTAGAGCTATTTGTTCCTGATATAAAGTTTTAGGTTGTGGTAGCCCTTCAGGTATAACCAGTTTATCACCCATGGCAATAAATTCATTTACTGTAGAAGAAATATAAATTAAACATGAGTTATAACCTCAAAAATTCAAACTTACAATGTGGATGATCGTATTCTTTGAAATGATGTGGATTTTTTCTGAAACAATTACTTGCGTGTGGGCAGTTTTCTTTTTTCGGTTTCTTGGAAATAGTATCTGGAAGATTAAATTCTTCAAATATTAAAACAAAATTACCTATATCTAGAATACCTACCAGTATTAGCGTTATCATTGGTTTTTCGTTTAAAAAAATGTTCCATTGTAAATAGTGTTTATGTACTTATAATTGAAATCTAAATCCTAAAATGTTACTTTCGAAAATTTCGGTTTGTTGAAAGCGCGGTTTAAATTGACGTTTCTCATCGAAGTGTCAAACTTCAGTGTTACCAATAATAATTTATAATAAATGTTTCAGTGATGCCAATGCGAAAATGTGAATCAATATTTTGAAATATTTTTGTGTGGGAAAATGCGGAAAGTACAATATTTCAATAAATTATCAGTTTTGTATGATATTATTTTCAATATTATATATAGCTCAAAATTTTAAAAATATAATAAGAAATAAGAAGGTTATAAAAGATTTTTCTTTTATAAAATGATGTTATTATACAGGGTGTCCCACGATGGACACGAAATATTTTTAGGTGTGATTCTTGAATAAATTCTGCATTGTCCAGTATAATTTGTTTACCCCCAATCCGAGTTAGTTTTCGAGCAATCATCTCTTAAATGTTGAAAATTGTAGATTGAAAAAGTAAAACACTGTTGAATAAAAAGAAGCCAGTCTGCTAAACTATTTGATTATCGAAAAAAAGTTATATGTACATGAAATTTGTGGCTGAGAAGATTTGCGATCAAAAGTATCTTGTAATTTTTTTGATAGTGTTAACCCTTAAAGAATTATTAGTGTTCAAATTTGGAATTTGAAAAAATAAATCATAATATTCACGTTTCATTTAATTTATTTTGAAAACTATAATATTGAAAATAGTTAAAAATTTGATACATGATGATGTAAGATTGGTTTATTTTCAATCGAAAAGTTTAATTCCATTTTGATCATAAACGATGTCTACTCGGAGTAGTTATTAAACTTGTTAAAAAGATTTCCGTAAGTTGCCACCTGCAATATAGAAAATAAAAAAAAACCGGATTGAAAATAAAAAAATTATGCAGGACAATGCAGGATGTATTCAAGAATCGTATCTAAAAATATTTTGTGTCTATCCTGGGAATTTAATTTAAAATAACATTATTCGTACTTTTTAAAAATGCGTAAATTTCTTTTGTAGCATTAAATCAAACGGAATACTTAAATAATTATTTGCGAATTATCACAGGATGATCTAAATTAATTACTAAATCCGTTATTATTAGAGCTGTATAGTCGTTTAAATAAGCAAATTATAAAAAAAAAATTCAGCTTATTGCAGTGGCGAAAATAGTATTTAAACAATTCGTCAGCAGCACGTTCATGGATTGTTTAAAAAAAGTATGTACAGGGTGTCCCATTTTCGACACTTTTAGGGGGTATTGGCGTTATTATCAAAGATAGAGTGTTGCGGTTTTCACGTTCCTGTCCTACTTTTTTACGAAACGAAAGATTCCGGGGTCCAATTTGTCATGGTTCTCTTAGTTTTTAATCTACAGAGTGATTCTGGAAATCTTTGTTTTTTAGACACCCCTCGTATTTCGGTTATGCGTCTACTTATCACAAAGGTGAAAACTGATCTTGATAGAGTTTTTTCCGTAGAATTCAGTGGCGTAGGCAGTTTTTGTGTAAAAGGTTTAGTTTTGAGATATTGCCCAAATTTATGTTTTTTTAAAGGGGACACCCTATATATTATCTTTTATATTGATTAAGCAAAATTTGGACGATATTTTTACTAATTTTCTTTATTTATAACAGTAAGCCATGGCTATTTTTTTTTAAAACAAATCCAAAATTTTCACAATGCGTAATTATTTTAAAGCTAAACACTTCAAAAGATAATTTTAATGCATTGTATAAAACATACCAACAATATAATACTTCTCATAATTATCGTAATTGGCCATTGTAATAAAAAATTAAAAGTAAAATAAAAACTCCTACGTAACGTGCCCAAACGAACATTTTATCTAAAGCAGTTTTTCCGATAATGTTTTTGGTTTTTGAAATATTTACATTCATAAATAAATTATTAAAAAAAGTGAGGTTAAGTGTAATTTTACAAGAAAATTTATTTAAGGTTTTTTGTGAGTCTTATCTAAACGAACATTTTACCTAAATAAGTTTTCGAGATTATATTTACTGTTTCTAAAATATCGTCATTTTTAATTTTGTTGTAAATTATTTCTTTAAAAAAGTGAGGTTAGATGCAATTTTACAAGAAAATTTATTAATAGTTTTTTGTTACTCTCATACAGACAAACATTTTATCTAAATAAGTTTTTCTGATTGTATTAACAAAAATATTTCATCAATAATGGAAATCTGACAAATCTGTCAAATTTTGCATTTGTTTCTAATAAACTAGCCATGGCCTACTGTTATAAAAAAAGTAAATTATTAAAAATATCGAATTTTGAGCTTGTTTTTCAAAATTAAGTATTATTATATTTTTGGAAAGCTCAAATATTGCTTAATCAATATAAAAAATAATATACCGGGTGATTTTTTTAGTTGGTACAGCACCTTTTTCTTGCTTATTATTAAAGATAGAGTTTTGAAACTTTGCAGGCATACTTAGACACATTTTTTGCATCTAATGCAGTTTGTTTTTATTTTTGTGCTGTTTTCCGTCTAACCGGAAGTGACGTCAACTTTCAATTTTCAAATGAAACACTATAGTTTTTCTTTTGGATTTTAAAACTAGATTTTTTTCTGAGTTAGAATGTGTAAAAAAAGTATTAGGTTGAAGAGGAAAGTTTTTGAAATAATGCGATTTTAAAGTTTCAAGCGTTGAGGTACTAAAAAATAATCGAGTTAACCATGGAATGATTTTGTGGCAGATTAAAATTCCCGTCAAAACGCGTAGTAGGCGCATGTCAAGTCAATATAAATTTGCGTTGCCGTCTTTGAAATTAGCATTTCAAAGTTTTCTCGCGTCTGTTCCCAAAAAATTAGTGAAGAAAATGGAATATGATTATACAAACTGTAACTGACGCGAGAAAACTTTGAAATGTTAATCTCAAAGACGGCAACGCAAACTTGTATTGACTTGACAGGCACCTACTACGCATTTTGACGGGAATTTTAATCTACCACAACATCATTCCATGGGTAACTCAATTATTTTTTAATGCCTCGCATACCTACCTTACCTCAACGCTTGAAACTTTAAAATCGCATTATTTCATAAACTTTCCTCTTCAACCTAATACTTTGTTTACACATTCAAACTCAGAAAAAAATCTAGTTTTAAAATCCAAAAGAAAAACTATAGTGTTTCATTTGAAAATTGAAAGTTGACGTCACTTCCGGTTAGACGGAAAACAGCACAAAAATAAAAACACAGTGATTAGATGCAAAAAATGTTTCTAAGTACGCCTGCAAAATTTCAAAACTCTATCTTTAATAATAAGCAAGAAAAAGGTGCTGTACCAACTAAAAAAATCACCCGGTATAGGGTGTCCAATTTAAAAAAACAAGGAAGGTGAAAACCGCAACACTCTATCTTTGATAATAACGCCAATACCCCCTAAAAGTGTCGAAAATGGGACACCCTGTACTTTTATGGGATAATATTTTTGCAGTAATTATTGATAAATTTAATTCCGCACAAAAACTCTTTTGACTTTTTATAATAAAAACGAAATCGGTATAAGAAGATATTTTGAAATAATTTGCAAATTTTTAAAATCAAATATTCACGAAACAGTATCAGATAATATTCTATGTTTTATGATATCTACTTTTCCACTTAATTTTGGGTTGCAAATTTTTTTCTAAATAAGAGTTTTTTGTTCAAAATACGAAGATAGCAATAATTCCAACTTAATTTGGATCGCCCTGCATTATAGTTAAAATAAAAAAATCGTTCCATTACTGTGCATAAGATTTGAAAATTGTTTATTTTATTGATATCATCAACATTAAATTTACTATTATTCTATATTAATATTATATCACATTCTAAATTTATACATAAATAATTTTCGATGTATTCTAATTAGACCAGACCCCAGGACATTTTGAGGCTGAAAAATACTACATAATTTTGAATTTAGAGGTGTACATATAACACATGAAGTTTGCCCCCCGCTTCGGCCACCGGAAGTGGTTACATATATAAATTGAAGATGATGGAAATTTTACACAAAATAGTCTTATACACAGGTATACGGTATTATTGAAAATTTAACAGTTCAAAAGTTATAGCCATTTGAGCAGGCAGATACCTTTTTTGTTTTCTAAATTTTCTATTTATAAACAAATATTCTTTGTTTACGTACATCATCAAACACAAAGTAGTAAAACTAGATTTACAACCTTTAATTAGTGAATAAATTAAATTGGAACTGACAAATATTTCCTATTAATAGAACGTTAATTTTATTTATTTATTTGAAGGTTGCCAATATAACTTAAGTTTGTAAGATTTTTCTTGGTTCTACCCTGAAACCTGGTCTAATTATAATTTTCAAAATAAATTATGCATCTTTATAATAACATATTTGTTAAATGACATCCAAAATTTTCAACTTTCCCCTATTCAACATAGAAGAATAATTTATAAAAATTTTGAAATCCAACATTTATAGATATAAATATCAAATACATATAAATAAATCAATAGGTAACACATATTTTATGTATGTATATTTAATATTCTAATTGTTGTTGAATCGCAATGTGGCACTAGAAATCTCATTGTATTCAATCCACTTTTGGAGCTCCATTGTCATTTCTGGCTTTTCTGGTTTGTTGTACTGTTCATTGTTGCTATGGCTATTAGTTATAAGACCACCAATTACATTTTCAGCATTGCAATTTGTTAGACGGGTTTTACATAGTACAATAGCGTTGATGAAATTGTCTGTAGGGCTGATGAATTTGTGCTCCATGTAGATGCTCTTCTCATCCCAATAAATAATCTACAAAAAAGAATAAAATCTTCAGGGTGATTAAAATAGAAATCGAGATTTTTCACTAAGAATTCTATCTATAAATTGCTGAAAAAATATGAAGCTCCACATGCGTCTTATAAGTTTTGCACTTGTTGTTTAAAATATTTATCTGGACTCCTATAGAAAGGATGATTTTTTATAAAATTTAGTGAACCAATATTTTCACGACAGCTTATTTTTATAACTTAGGTATTTGATTTTGAAACATTCTACGTAAACTGTATTTAGCATGCAGATTGTTTAATTTTTGTAAATTTTAAATAAAATTTCAGAAATAAACCCATCACAAGAAGTTTCTATGAAGATGGATCCAAAATCGAATCCTAATGGCAATTATGCATATGCATGCCTAAAATTCGGAATGTAGAAATATTTTTGAGAAAGTTTCAATTATGTTAGGAAAACACATTTTTTAGATATACAGGGTGTCCCAAAATTAGCCTGCCAAAATGTATCAGCTGATTCTACGTTCAAAAATAATGCAAAAAAAAGTTTTAATAAATATAGGTTGAAAAATGCTTCCTAAGGGAGCTACAACCCCCGAAAGGGGGGCCCCAAAGAGGAGTTTTCTGTAATATATTTGCAACTATTTGAGGTAGATTCATGAAATTTGGTGAGTTTGAAGCTTTTATAATTTGCCAGATATTTCTTTTTTCAATTTTCAGAACTTTTGCCATGGGCGTCACATACAGACTGGGTGCTGGGTAAATTATGCCCCATATTTTTTGTGTGCATAATTTTTTAAATTTTTTATATCAAATTGGTTTATTTTTACACAAAAAAGATCGTCTCAGTCGATCTTTGAATCTTGAACCGTTTGTAAAATCGTTTTGAAGAAGTCACGTCCATAAAAACTACACTAATAAAATTAATTGAAAAAATTGAATAAAATTTTTTTCATTTTGGAATTTTGTTTTTATTATTAATATTCGACGAAGAAATGCTAAACGAAGTAATAAATACCTACACATTTTAATCCATTGTCTACTTTTGATAAATTTTAGTTTTGTGATTATTTTTATTAGTGATGTAGTTTTCATGGACGTGATTTTTTCAAAAAGATTTTACTCGAAAATGATTCAAGATACAATGATCGACTGAGACTACCTTTTTTGTGTAAAAATAAACCAAGTTTCAAAATTTTATATAAAAAATTTAATAATTATCCCCACTAAAAATATGGGGCATAATATACCCAACACCAACCCTGTATGTGACACCCCTGGCAAAATTTCTGAAAATTGGAAAAAGGAATATGTGGCAAATTATAAAAGCTTCAAACTCACCAAATTTCATTAATCTCCCTCAAATAGCAGATATATTACAGAAAACTCCTGTTTGGGCTTCCCTTTCGGGGGTTGTAGCTCACTTAGGAAGCATTTTTCAACCTATAGTTATTAAAATTTTTTGCATTATTTTTGAACGTAGAATCAGCTGGTACATTTTGGCAGGCTAATTTTGGGACCCCCTGCATACAGGGTGTTCCTGAATAGCGTCAGAATATTTCAAGGGGTTATTCCTGAAACCATTTCATGGAAAAAGTTCCCATGAATGTAGGTCCGCAAACGCTTCGTTACTGAGATACAAAGTATTAAATGCATATCTGTCATTTCGGCATTACTATAAGTCATACTTTTTTATCTTTTTTAACAAAATAGAACACTCAAAGTTTTTTTGCAAAAACAAGTTACTAACTAAAACTAATTTTGACATTTAAAAAACAAAACAATGCAAAAAAACTTTGTTTTTAAAATGTAAGCGATTGCTTCTAAAATTATTGTGTTTTAAAAAGTTTAAGTTTATTTTAAAAACGCTTAGGAATATCAAGATAAATCAATAAGAGACAATTTTTATTTTAAATAGTTAAATTTATTTTTTATTTTATTTTAATTGACTGTAAACCCCCTCCTCAAAAAATATGGGTAAATTGACCCCAATATTTCTCGCCCCTGACTCTTCAAAAATCTTCGATAAATATCCCCGTTGTAGAGAACATATTTTATTTTTGCACGCCATCAGTGAATGTAACACAACATCTGCGCTATTTAGAAAAGATAACCTACAAATTTTTAAAATGTTTGAAAAACATTTCGATTTATCAATTAGCTCAACTGTTACAAGAAGAAAACAGCCCTCCAAACTTATTATTTGAAAGCAGAATAAGAATTCCTTTAGCAATCTATAATGCTCCAAAAACTTGCTACAGAAATTATATTTTGAACATAAAATCTAATATTTTAGCAAGCCCAAGGGAATTTTGGACTTATTTAAAGGACAAAAAGCAAGAAAAAGGTCTTCCAACTTCTATGTATTTAAACGATACTATGGCAAATGATCCTGCTGTAATTGCAGATCTATTTGCTAAACAATTTGCTTCTGTTTATAAAAGCACCAACTACACTCATACTGAATTATATTTTGATATATCCATTAATTTTACAAGTTGTTCCATTTCTTTAACAAAAATTCTTGAGAAGATTGACATTCTGAAATATTGCAATGACATTGGCCCTGATGGAATTTCTTTTATTTTCATAAAAAATTTGTAAATCCAGGTCTACAACATCAAACTCATTGGTATATCTATGTGACATTTTAGATGCATTTGAAGATAAACTTCAAGTTCATAGTATTTATACAGACTTCTCAAAGGCGTTTGACCGAGTATGTCACGGACTTCTAATAAATAAATTAAGAGCGCTTGGAATAGATGGTTCATTTTTAAATTGGCTTGAATCGTTTTTGAATAATGGCATTCAGTATGTTAGGAAAATGCTTGGATTTATAAAACGTAACTTAACTGAAATATCTAACATTAATATAGTTAAAAATGTCTACTTTGCATATGTAAGATCGATACTTGAATACTGTTCTATAATTTGGTCACCTTTTTATTCCACACATAAAACCAGAATTGAACGTGTTCAAAATAAATTTTTAAGATATTTAGCTTATAAATTACATATTATTTGAAGCACATTGATTGTAATGCTTTGAAAATCTCAAACAAGATACATTCTCTTGAGAAAAGGAGAAAATAATTTGAAGTTGTGTTTTTGTTTAGGTTACTTAACAATTTGAATGATTTATCTTCAATGTTATTTAAAGAGCGATCAAGTACATTTGTAATCGAGTCATCCATGAACCCGAAATCGTATGTACAGTGGGCCCACTGTTAAGTCGGCGATCCCGTTTTGTGCGCATCCTTTTTCCCCACCTTTGCCACTATGTAGGACATGCGTGTTTCGCCGCAAAACACCGATACAATCTGGAGAAAAATGTGTTTTAACTTAAATCTTCGCAGTTACTATATGCAAATTGCATGTTTTTTCTTCGTCCGATTGTACTAGTGGTAAAACAGTTTCCTGCTTCTGTCATTTTCTGTGCATAGCATCGACGACTTAGCACTGGTCCCACTGTACCTAGTTACTTGAACTGCATTACAACAAAATGTCATACGAATTCAAATCCATGGATGACTCGATTACAAATTTATTTGATCGCTCGATAGAATAAATATAAGTGTCCCGACTAGAATTATTAGAGATATTACCACCATGTTCTATATTTCTTATCATAATACTAATTATGGGTTAAATCATACCTTAAGCCTGTTTGACACGGTGCCTAATTTTTGTAAAAATTTACATGTAAATTATCATAAAAAATTACATGTAAATTTCCAAGGTGACTATAATTTCTGTTTGCAACGTGTTTACGTTTTTAACATAAAATTTGACCCCCGCGCATGCGTGTTTACTCAATTTTTACGGACAATTGTCTTTTAGCACTGTCAGTTTTAAAGTTTAAACTGAACTGAAACATTATTATATTTTCTAACTTTAACATAATAAAAATAATGTGCTGCAAAACTACAATTATACATAATACTGCACTAAACTAAGAACAATAATTCAGTTTTCTGCAATCTATTTAAAATCACGCACAGCGAATAAAACCATATTTGTGAAAACTATATTGTCCCCAAAAATCCCATTTGCATTTGGTATTGTCTATTTGAGACACCAGCCTTAGATTTAACAATGACATTATATTTTGTACCGTAACCAATAACTAATTTATCTTTCCTCAATTTTGTTTGAAGAAGAAAAATTTCCGTTTATTAAATAAATAATTATATTGTAAAATCTCATTCCCAAAAAGGCAAAAAGGCGTTATTTTCTATTAAAAAATGAATTATTAAAGGTTAGGTGAAACAACAAGATTAAATTACCATCAGTGAACGTTTTGCCTTTGCGCACTTTTACGCGCACTTTTAGCAGATATTTTAGAACAAGTTCTAAATAATTTACGTGCAAATTTACACCGAAATTTGACAAGACATTTGCTGTATGCAACGATGCTAAATGTACGTAATAATTTACGTGTGAATTTACATGCAAATTTTCATGAAAATTAGGCATCGTGTCAAACAGGCTTTAGATAGAGCATGTAAAACTGCAAATCTTTTAAGTCATCAATATTGATATTTTCAGCACTAGGTAGTCTACTTAAAATTAAGTTATTTGTTTTTAGTACTTAAGTTTAGTGTGTAGTTACTGTTTTGTAAAAAGGGATTTTTTTCTGTTAATAAATGAATTGTAAATCAGAAAACATTATAGACAATTTTAGGTAAAAAATAATTTATCAAATCAGCAAGGCTCAATAAACCGATGCAGTTAACTACAAGTGCTACCTACAGTTCGACAACATATTTATCGGTTCTACTACCCGGTTCAAACTTGGTTAGAAAAAATGTAGAACTTGAAGAATAGGGATGGGTTTCACAGCCACCAGCACCTGAAGAGCTATTGAGTATCATCTTCTGCAATTGTAAGAAAGGTTGTGTGGCGCGAGCTGTGTATGTTGAAAATTAGAATTACAATGTTCCTCAGTTTATGGTCATTGTAACGGGCAAGCATGTTTCTAGCTTCATCATCTCCGAATGATTTAGATTAGATGAAGAGGGTGAATTTGTACCCGAAATCATTGAGGCCGTGGAGCCAAATATCACAGACAACGAAGATGAAAACGATGACGAGCAATTAATTATTAATTAATGTAATTTAAAATACCTTTTCATTTCAGTACCTCAATATTTAGGTACTTATATAAATTTACTAATAGTTATTTATGTATTAAGGGCGTAAAGAGGCTTTTATGGCGCAAAGCCGTAAAAGGAAAAGGAAAAGGTTATAGGGCCATAAAAGCAAGAAATACATATATTATTTTATGCACAGATTAAGTGTTTATCTCAAATAAATAAATAATTAAATATGTCTCAAGCCGTTTGAAGTACGTTACTATAGTAAAAGGAGTAAACAAGGGTATTCATTTTAACTTTTTACAAAACTTGTTTACTTCAGTTGTGTGATCCAGAATCTTTGATGGATTTTTCATCAGACCAAGAAAATGTGATGGCTTACAAAGTCGAAACGAGCTGGCTGAATCGGCAAGAAGTAGTGATGGTTTGATAACCGAAAAATCAGAATTTATTTACAAAAAAACTTACTGTGAGTAAAACAGCTCTGACTTTTATTTGACGTTTCATTATAGCCCATGAGCATAAAGAGGTCCATGGGCTAGAAGAAGACGTTTATGACAAAGAAATTCGTGTATAATTGTCATTTTATAATATATCTGTGCATAAAATATTTTATTACAGATGTCTTATTTATGAGTAAGATTTAAAAAAATAATTTACAAATAGGTAAATACATACCTAATTAAAATGTATTAATAATTACGATATTTCCATCGATAATTAACTTTTTAAGCCTTACGACGCATATGACGGTGTTTTTGACATTGCTGCTCGACGCTAAAATCGCTTTCGAAGATAAAGTACAAGGTTATCGTCTTGTATAATAAATAGTCTACCTATATTTTTTCAATTTCTATAAAAAGAAGGTATAAGAAAAATGTAATCAAATCAATGAGGTGTCATTTGTTATGATATCATATACATACATGGTATTCCGTTTTACGACATACCTACTTCTAAAGAAAAAACTTTCCCATCATTTCATAATTTCAATATTGATTCTTATGGAAATTTGAAAGAAGCGCACTGATTAAGTTAGGACACCTATGCCTACGTAAAAATTTAGAAAGAAGTAAATGTTTAAATTGTGTCTACTTAGATTTAAACATAATTTTGTTAATCATTATAATAATTTAATAAAAATCTGAATTATGTGATAAATTATAACAAAATATATCAAAGGTTTTTCAATATAACTATTTCTTAACTTTAACAAAAACAGGCTATCATAGGTACTAGTTTTCAATGATGTTATTGCAATTGCACTTATTATTTTTATGACTCGCTAATAAATAATGACTATAATGAACACTTAAATAGATATAATGCAATTTCCATATACCAGTAATAAATAAAATATATGTAAAATGACGACTTAGACTTACCCTAGTAGTTATCACATATCGACTAAAAAGTTTAATAAATCTCCTATATCTGATTGTCGTGGCGCCTAGTGCCAATTCGCCCCCATTGTTTTTTATTTCCTTGTACAGTCCAGTGCGTTCATAAAAATCTATTTTCGCAAAATCCAACTCCCTTATAAATCTAGCATTGTTCATGTGCGTTAAGAGATTGTCTATGTCGGTTGTTACACAAAATCCTGAAAAAAAACTAAGCGTTACATTTTGTGGTTTTATAGTATTTTTAAGCTTACCTGCTACAGTTGTTTCGTCCAAAATGTTGACTTTTTTCTTGCATATGCATGCAGATAAAACACATATGCACGAGCGTATGAAATAGTGCAACTCCAACAGGATATATAGGACCAATATAAATATCAAAACTCCAAATATCACCAAACAAATTGACATCATTATCATTACGTTGTTAAATAATAATATTCCTTGTTGTAAATAATTTCTATAATTTGGTTTAAACTCCATACACTACATTTGATGCACTAAACACATTTTGGAAAATCCACCATCGGATGATGATGACTTGGTCTTCCAGCATGCTTTTGCACAACTGTGATCCACCTGAGGGGTTTTGTAACATTGACAAATACTTATATGAAACTGATGACTGTGTAAATGATGTTTAGTTACATTTTCTATTGTAAATGATACACGTCCATGGCTTTACAGTTCGAGGAAAACCACACGAAAAGTCGATAGATGCTCTTAAAGATCGTGCGCGCATGCTTTGAAATGGACTGATTTGGTTTGCGATGGCCATATGAAATTTTATAACAATTTTCATAAACTTATTCTTCCTACTATAATAGGAATGTGTATAAATTACTAAGTAAAAGTAGTGCTTTATTTATTTATTGGTTACTTACAGCTTCAAAGAACCGATGTGTAGATTTGATAATAAATCGATAAGACCCACATGAAATTTCAGTACAAATTTTCCTTACACTTTGTTTATAAGTTTATAACAAACCACTAACTTCGACTTTTTAATGGCAAATAGTATCTATGTTGTGTGTAAATAATTTTCTTAAAGGTAAAAGACAACTGGTATTATTAAAACTAGTAGTTAAATAAATATAGGCATAGGTACTTACTAAACTTTGAACTTGACCAACATCTATTTATTGACACCAAATAAAAAATAAAGTGATTTCCCAAAGGTACAAATTGTTTAAACAAATTTTATCAAGGTACAACTAACAAAATAAACAATATAAAATCAGTGATTATTAGGAGCACAGAAATAAGAAAAAGGTTTAATTGGTTAAATGATTGTTGTTCAAAGTTTAGGCATTCCCACTTTCACTTTGCATGGTGAACAGCATTGGACTTTTGACTTTTGATAAATGCAATAGTGGGGACGGTTTATGCAAATAAATTTACAGTTGCAGTATTGTAGTTGCCTATGTATAACATTGGATTTGAGAGATAAAAATTAGATTGCTAAAGTTTTAAAAAAATTCTTATAAGGATCAATTGAATTCATATAAAAAATCTATACTAAATACTGCCTATGCCGTCTACAGGTAGGTAGGTATTAGTAGGTCTACTGACATTAGAACCATGTTACAATCTATCGGGCTGTAGGTATACCCTGATCAGACTTTAAATCTAAGGCCCGTTGACACAATCCGTTAGGTACCAGATGAAAACCTGATAGTGTGAAAGGGCATTCCATTATTATGTTTTAAACGCATGATTAGGTTTTCTTCCTGTACTGTATTAAGTAATATACAGGGTGTCCCAAAATTAGCCTGCCAGAATGTACCAGCTGATTCTACGTTAAAAAATAATGCAAAAAGTTTTAATAAATATAGGACGAAAAATGCTTCCTAAGGGAGCTAAAGCCACCCGAAAAGGGGGCCCGTGTTAGACCCCTACAGCCCGAAAGAGGAGTTTTCTGTAATAATATCTCTGCAACTATTTGAGATAGATTCATGAAATTTGGTGAGTTTGAAGCTTTTATAATTTGTCACATATTTCTTTTTCCAATTTTCAGAAATTTTGACAGGGGCGTTACATACAGGGTGGGTGCTGGGTAAATTATGCTCCATATTTTTTGTGTGAATAATTTTTAAATTTTTTATATTAAATTATGAAACTTGGTTTATTTTTAGACAAAAAAGGTCGTCTCAGTCGATCTTTGAATCTTGAACCGTTTTCGAGTAAAATCGTTTTGAAGAAGTCACGACCATAAAAACTACACTAATAAGAATAATCACAAAATTTTATTTTGGAATTTTGTTTTTATTATTAATATTTGACGAAGAAATGCTAAACGAAGTAATAAATACCTATAAATTTTAATCCAATGTTTACATTTGATAAATTTTAGTTTTGTGATTATTTTTATTTAGTAGTTTTCATGGACGTGATTTTTTCAAAACGATTTTACTCGAAAACGGTTCAAGATACAAAGATCGACTGAGACTATCTTTTCTGTATAAAATAAACCAAGTTTCATAATTTGATATAAAAAATTTAATACTTATCCCCACAAAAAATATAGGGCATAATATACCCAACACCAACCCTATATGTGTCGCCCCTGGCAAAATTTCTGAAAATTGGAAAAAGAAATATGTGGCAAATTATAAAAGCTTCAAACTCACCAAATTTCATGAATCTACCTCCACAGTTGCAAAGATATTACAGAAAACTCCTCTTTGGGGTCCCCCTTTTGGGGGGCTGTAGCCTCCTTAGGAAGCATTTTTCAACCTATATTTATTAAAACTATTTGCATTATTTTTGAACGTAGAATCAGCTGGTACATTTTGGCAGGCTAATTTTGGAACACCCTGTGTATGTATGTTATGAACTAAGTAAGAGAAGAATACATAAACATATGTTCACATTCTACATTCTAGTAATTATCGAATGTTTCATACTAAAAAAATATCATTTACATTTTACATCTACGATATACGGAGTGCTTAAAATTCGAGGTACACTAAAGGGATCTCGCATATTTGAAGAGATACAGCTTCGGTTAAATTGAGGCAAAGTTGCGTAATTAGATGTTCAACAATGTCCTTAAAAAAATCGAAGGTATCTTGATTCGTTTCTGAAAAATATCTGATGTGCCCAACACATGACTTTCTTATACTTACGGATAGTATCACAATAATTACTTTTCCTAAATAAATTAAGTTAAATTTCTTGTAAAAATTTTGAAAGTTTCCAGCAATTTTCAAATAGTCTCTGTCGCACTTATAGCAATACGCATAAATCTGTCCTTGTCCCACTCATTATAACTGAATTTTACGACGAAAATGTGTTTTATTTTAGATTTTTGACCTATTACTCACTTAAAAAAATCTCCCGGTATGAAATTACATTTATTTATTCATTATTATTGTTTTCGGTGCCATAGAAACCAGTAAAATAAAAAAAACTAATGGTCCGTTCCTTCTGGGATTCGAACCCGAGACCTTCCGTTTGGCAGCCATATAATGAAACACATGGTCTACCTCGACCATCGAATTCAACTATCAACGCGCGCTATGAGAAATATAAAGTGTTTTAAGAATATCTAGTTTTTTTGAATTTTTTTTGACGGAATTTCAAAAAAAAGTTCAAACAAAATTTGTTCAAAATTCAATTCTAAATCAATGTTAAAGAATAAAAAAATCTCATAAATTGTTTATTTTTCAAGATATTCCTAAAAAACCTGAAAATGTCTTCAGGTAACTGTCACTTGTTTTGGTGCTAGATGAAAAACATTGAATGTGGCACCCACAAATTTGTTCAAACTCTTAAATATGAAATTTGAATCAAATCCGATAAGTCGTTTTTGAGTTATGGTGGATACAGACAGACAGACAGACACACAGACACACAGACACACAGACAGACAGACAGACATCATGGCGAAAATGGTCAAAATGGATTCAGGGGCCCTCAAAACGTGTAAATCCATCAAAATCTCGAAGTCGAAAAAAATCACGATTACAATACTTCCTTATACTACGTATAAGAAAGTAAAAACTGTAATTTCAAGATTTTTTTCTCGTTTTGTGAGAGGTTATTTGAAGAGATATCAAAAAACTGCAAACACATTCTCACAGCCACTTTTTGTCCTCCATTAGGATATGCTATTAGATTTCAGATGCGATGTTTCAAAATGCTGCCACCATCATCAACTTCATTTTTTTAAATACGTACCTGGATTTTTCACTTCAAAATTCAAAACTTCTGATCGTTCTGATTACAACGATATATCACACAATACCATTTTCTAGCGGTTCGGGCTTTTATTTCGTAATAAACATGATTTTTAGTAGTACGGTCCTGTACCTGTATAGTTGCTTTTACACGATTGTGAATAACAAATTAAATATAATTTCGCAAACAATATGGATGCAGAAATCAAGCTGCTAAAAAATTACTTGTTACAGTTGTTTTATCGGTTATAAAACATTCCAGAATAAACCAAATTCTGGATGTTCATGTTGTATATGTCTAAAAATTTTATTACAGATATCCGAAAATAATAAAAAATTAAACAAATTTTTCTATAAAAATTGTTCAAATAACGAGTAGCAGTATGCAATCTGTTTGAAATTTGAAATTTGAAATTTCAGTTTTTTTCAGATATTTCAGAAACGAATCAAGATACTTTCAATTTCTTCTAAGGACATTGTTGAACACCTAATTACGCAACTTTGACTCAATTTAACCGAAGCTGTATCTCTTCAAATAAGCGAGATACCTGTAGTGTGCCTCGAATTTCAGGCACCCTGTATTATCGTTTTACCGTGGAATCCTTGTAGGTATATTAATATTATTACTGAAGGCACTTTATTTTATTAGATGATGTTTTATGAATTACAATTTATGTGACTTATGCCTAAATACTGTAGTAAAAATGAACCTTTTCCCAAAACTGGCACGTACCTATACGCGATATAGTTTCATTTATTTATTATAACACAATTCGAATAACAGTAGTTACCATATAATCTAAATTATGCTATAAAATCGGTGCGAGATCAGCACATCAATAAAACTTTATGCTTTGCTATAAAAAATAATTTAAAATAAAGCTTTTGTATTTACAAAACAACTAACTACCTAGAGATAAAAGCATTATTGCTTAACAAATATTTGTTCCTATAATAGAGTCGGAAATAAAACAGATATACTAAACAAATAACCGCCATTTTATTATAAAATGCAAGAAGCAATAAAAAGATAATATGCTTTCGAGAAGTATCTAAATTAAATACAATCAACATCAATTAAACTATAATAACACTGGTTTACAGCCATTTTCCCCACCATATCTCACTCTGATTTTCCCATGTATTATGGCCCACTAAATACGAAAATCACACTTAAAATTTTTTTCAAGGGCGTTTTTTCGAGATACGAATTAGCGAATTTTTTTTTTCAATTTTCGGAGTCTTTTCGACGTTTTTGACTTTATATCGAGATGTAACTGGCCGATTTGGCCAAATAAGCACTCAAATTAAAGGTAAAACTGAGCCTTCTACAACTTTCATTTACATGGTTTTGAGATCGGCCCAGTAGTTCAGATGCTAGCTATTTTAATAAGTTGAAAAAGTCGATTTTTTGGCAAAAATCGATGTCGAAAATTCACATATTGTCATGGGAAAAATATAAATCGCAGTTCAGTTTTTTTACGTAAAGCTGATACTTTTACGAAAAAAACAAGCTACTATTGATGAAAATCCAAAGATGAAGATCAAAATCTTGCAGTTCGATGCCGGCGATTCAATGGTGGACCTGTAGCCATCCTTCTACAAGACAATCCAGCAGCACGAAGCCTTCTTCTAGCGGTTCACTCATCACTAACATTTACATCTCCAACTTCTTTGAGTTGATTTCGCAGCGAAACCGCAGAGGTTGTTCTAATCCGCAAACTTGCGGACACTAAAGAACGTTTATCTCTTTGGGTGGTGAGTCTTTTTCGCCAGGATCATGGTCCCTCTGCTTCTCCGGCCTCACACCAACAATTCTTGCTTAAACAGAAAATTTAATGAGACCTCAAGCTCGCCAGTGTATACAGGGTGTCCCAGGATAGACATGAAATATTTTTAGGTGTGATTCTTGAATAAATTCTGCATCGCTCTATATACATTTTTTAACCCCAACAAGGGTTAGTTTTCGACCAATCATCTCTTGAATGTTGAAAATTGGGAGTTTGCATATTTTTCAGAAAGGGTGTTAAAGGGTCTTAAAAAAACGTTGAGCATTTTTTTACTTAAATTATTTGTTTTATAGTTTTTAGACGTCTAATAAATTAATAATTAATGTTTAAAATACAATTTTTTAAATAAACCGAAAACGTTCCGGAAACTGCCGACTACCCTATGATGTCACATATTTGAAAAACACAAGCATACACACTATACATTAGTCATTAGTCTGTAAACAAACGCTTGTCACATTGAAAGTTGAAATGATATAAAAGATAAAAGTCCGCAAAAAGAATAAAAAATCAACTTATAAGTGCATGGTGTTTTATACCCGAATGTAAAAATAATACGGTAAAACACCCTTATACATATATTTTTTTTAGTATCAATTTTATCTCTACTGGATTTGGCGGTAGAATAACCGACACATTAGTTCAAAAAATGCGGTGTTATGACTGACAGATGTTTCAATCAAATTCAAACAATTTTGAACAAGAAAAAATGCGAATTAATTCGCCCACCAACTGTTTCCACTTTGAAGAAACCCCTAAAAGAAGAGGTTTTGATGTCCACATAGAAAGGGTAATTAGAAGAATTCGTGAATTTAAAATATTACAACCTTTTGCCAGCGTTGATTGGAATTTAACGTTTACTTATGTGACAGTTTGTTTTCATAAAAAAAAATAATTGTCAAAAAATGCCTGGAAAGTTGGAGCTAGGATTTTTCATTAGTATTATTTATGTATAGTGTGTATGTTTGAGTTTTTCAAATATGTAACATCACAAGGTAGTCGGCAGTTTCCGGAACGTTTTCGGTTTATTTAAAAAATTTGTATTTTAAATATTAATTACTAATTTATTAGACTTTTATAAATTTTTAAACAAGTAACTTCAGGTAAAAGAATGCTCAAAGTTTTTTTTAGGACCCTTTTTGAAAAATGTGCAAACTCCCAATTGTAGATTGAAAAAATAAAACACTGTTGAATAAAAAGAAACCAGTCTGCTAAACTATTTTGATTATCGAAAAAAAAGTTATACATGAAATTTATAGCTGAGATGATTTGCGATCGAAAATATCTTGTAATTTTTTTGATGGTTTCAATTCTTAAAGAATTATTATTGTTCAAATTTGGAATTTGAAAAATTAAATCATTATGTTCACGTTTCATTTAATTTATTTTGATAACTAATATTGAAAATAGTTAAAAAATTTGATACATGATGAAAGATTGGTTTATTTTGAATCGAAAAATTAAATTCGATTTTGAACATAAACGATGTCTACTCGGAGTAGGTAATTATTAAATTTGTTTAAAATATTTCCGTAAGTTGCCACCTGCAATGAGTTTATATGAAAAAAAAACGGATTAGAGATAAAAAATTATACAGGACAATGTAGAATGTATTCAAGAATCATATCTAAAAATATTTCGGGTCTATCCTGGGACACCCTGTATAAAATCAGCTAAGTACCTACCTGCTGAAAATAATAATTTTTTAAGTAATTTGAAAACAATATCAAATAATTCTTTTTTGTGGGAATATTGTTTAAAGGTGAAAAATATTAAAATTTAAGATCCTTATCAAAAAGAAACTCTTATTCGCTTATTCCAATAATCGATTATTTATAAATATTTATTGATTATCATCTACCTACTGTAATATTGCGTAAAACTTTTAAAACACTACAAGAATATAACCGTAGGGTTGTATAATTTTTCTAACATGTTTTATTTTATTATCCACACTTTATATTTTAATTTTATGACTAATTAACCATAAATTTCATACTTTCTCGAAAAATCTGTGATAGGCAACCAGCAATACAATATTATCGTAAATTGTGTTACCTACAAATCTACATCATCAAATCACCCGAAACAAAATTTTCCTTTACTTAACCTCAAATTGTCAGTCTGTGTATTTCATATTTTTAAACATTTACAACAATATTATTATAAATTACAAGTATGACCGACTCAGATGACGAAACTTACAAAAACGATCCTCGCATCCCTTGCAAATACGGTAAAAACTGTTATCAAAAAAATCCAGCACATAATGCCAAATTTAAACATCCCAGGAAAGAGGTTAGTAAATTAATGTTTTTAAACTTATTAATCACTGTTATCATACGATTTTAGAGTATCCAAAGCACGAAACATATAGCGAAAAAACGCAAAGTTGAAACAGACGACCATAAAATCAAACAAATCCCAACAGATAAAAACTGTGAATCGGATTCGGAATCTTCATCCCATTTAGGCAAGAAGCCCCATAAAATACGTGTTTCGAATGATGTATCTGATTCAGACGAGGAAGCCGGTGAAAATAATATTGCAAAACCGAAATTACCTGATGTGACAAGTAACGCCGACACAACAAATGACATAGATTCACAGATGGATGAAAAACCGACGCCCAACGAACGACAAATGACTGGAATAATTACTGACTGTAGGCAATTTATTAAAGACAAATTTCTAGTCGACATGCCAGAGGACTTTTACACATTTTGGGAACTAGCGCAGAAATTACAACCAAAGGCTCCCACAGAAGCTTTTAAAGATATCGGACTAACCCTAGTGGGGCCTTACGACGTTCTTGCAGGAAACTTCAATAATATCGCCGAAAAAACTGCCTCGGAATACTTAACACATTGGCGATATTACTACGATCCACCGGAGTTTCAAACAGTCCTGAAAGGCGATGATAAAACCGGTTTTCATATTGGTTATTTTCGGGATGTCCCCAATGACCTACCCGTGTTTTTGGCGTACAATCACGGAATGCGAGATGGGGAAATTGTTGCAATTGGTGATAATCTTTTTGCAGCTGTGCTATATTATTTAGAGAAATTAAACAAGAATGCTGATCCTTTTAAAAAAATACAAATTGCACGATTTCAAACGTTGCTTAGGAAGCGTGGCGAAGAACTTAGCTATGATTTAACAAAGCGCTCTACACGAATGGTGGAACGAGAACGAAAGATTGTGGCGAGGAGTTTTAATAAAATTGGACTTGTAGTGCCTTATGACAGGAAGTAAGTGCTCTAAGAAATAATAGAAAATTTTACTAAAATTTTATTTTTAGATCACAATTAGGGTACCGGGGATTGACGTTGAATAACTCTGATTTCAAAACACTTCTAAACAAACTACAATATGCTGATCCGGCCCAAAAAAACAAATATCTATCTGATTTGCAACCACTTTTTACGTTTGCAACTATCGCAGCAGATGAAGGTGATTTTGGTACTGGTTTGGAACTGGGATGGGATATTATTGCACATGGAATAGACAGTTTAAATAGTACAGCAATACAGCATCTGGCTTCATCTTATAACCTGTTGAACAGGAATATTTTTGCGCAAATCGCCGAAGCCCATTTGCGGAACAGAAGAAAAAGTTGTGACTTAAGTATATTATAAGCTTTATGTCGTAAAAATTATGTTTCGGTCGTTCGACGGATTATTTTATTTTATTAAATTATTATACTGAATAAAAATTTTTCGTATTATTATTGTGCATTTTCTTCAGTTTTTGTTATTGTTAATGTAAAAGCACACTGAAAGCTCTGGTTGACTGAAACCAGTGAAACCAAGCAAATGAATATAAATTTCATTTAGGAAATATTTATAAAAATTATATTTTCTAGTTTATTCACATTATTGCTGCTGTATAAGTATAACAAAGCGAACATATGGAATACTTTGAAATTACTCCTAAAATATTAACATTTCAATAAAAATAATTTTTAACTTTCTTATGGTTTTAGCTAAAACAACGCAAGTAGAATGTATTAAGTATTCTCGAGCATTTAAAGCATAATTTTACTAAAATGAACAATTTAATTAACATCTATAATTTTCTTAATAAATTTTATGAATTCCAAAAAAGATTGAAGTATTTAGACCGTGCTCTATACAAAAAATTAAATACAACAATTTCATGTTATAAAATGCTTTCTAAATAGACTACAGTTCATTTGTGGGTGTGGTTTTTTTGGGGACTTCACCGTTTTTCCATTTTAACTCGAAAAATATTAGAAACTCATAGATCAGTTAAATAAGCAAAAAACTCAGACAAAGAGTTCAAAATTTGATAAAAGTTGTAAATTGATATGGAATGGAATTATATAATTTTAACCCCTTAAAAAATGACGAGAACGTTATTAAAATTGCAAAAAAATAAAAATTGATTTTACTTACTGAGAAATAATTTAAAACGGGGGCAAAGTACGATAAGATTTCTTCTATTTATATTTTATTTTCTATTAATTTTGCCAACTTTTCAAACAACGGGAACATAAATATTTTTTGATATTTAACCCTCTTATTTATGACAAGAAGAGAAGAAATTATAAAGATTGACAAATTGCAGAACTATTTTTGACGGAAACGTAATTTTTTGGAATATTTTCTTTAAAAATTGGAATTTCTAAAATTTTCGGTTCTGTACACAATGATAAAGTTACAATTTTTGGTGGCATATGTTTGAAAACGATTTTCATTGCGCCGTGTATAATTTGGCCCCTTTAATTGCATCGGGAACTTTTGCGGAATTTTCAACTTTCGTATTTTTACTTTCTTATACGTAGTATAAGGAAGTATTGTAATCGTGATTTTTTTCGACTTCGAGATTTTGATGGATTTACACGTTTTGAGGGCCCCTGAATCCATTTTGACCATTTTCGCCATGATGTCTGTCTGTCTGTATCCACCATAACTCAAAAACGACTTATCGGATTTGATTCAAATTTCATATTTAAGAGTTTGAACAAATTTGTGGGTGCCACATTCAATGTTTTTCATCTAGCACCAAAACAAGTGACAGTTACCTGATGACATTTTTAGGTTTTTTAAGAATATCTTGAAAAATAAACAATTTATGAGATTTTTTTATTCTTTAACATTGATTTAGAATGGAATTTTGAACAAATTTTGTTTGAACTTTTTTTTGAAATTCCGTCAAAAAAATTTCAAAAAAACTAGATATTCTTAAAACACTTTATATTTCTCATAGCGCGCGTTGATAGTTGAATTCGATGGTCGAGGTAGACCATGTGTTTCATTATATGGCTGCCAAACGGAAGGTCTCGGGTTCGAATCCCAGAAGGAACGGACCATTAGTTTTTTTTTATTTTACCGGTTTCTATGGCACCGAAAACAATAATAATGAATAAATAAATGTAATTTCATACCGGGAGATTTTTTTAAGTGAGTAATAGGTCAAAAATCTAAAATAAAACACATTTTCGTCGTAAAATTCGGTTATAATGAGTGGGACAAGGACAGATTTATGCGTATTGCTATAAGTGCGACAGAGACTATTTGAAAATTGCTGGAAACCTTCAAAATTTTTACAAGAAATTTAACTTAATTTATTTAGGAAAAGTAATTATTGTGATACTATCCGTAAGTATAAAAAAGTCATGTGTTGGGCACATCAGATATTTTTATAATGGAAATAAATAAAAGGTTTATATTTTCCGATGAAATATTTTAACGGATAAAAGTAAAAATGTTCTGATCTTACGTTGTCTTCTACGATGTGGACGTCATTTAATCATCATGGGACCTACCTGCAACACAAATAGGATAGCACATTTTGAAAAAAGATGTCAATAATAATTGAAAGAAAGTTTGAGAAGTAACCATAAGAAATATTTAATTACATCCAATTTAAGATTAACAATTTATTATAATTGAAGGGGTCAGATGCAAAAGCGCCGAAGTGACATTGTGAACATTCTGAGATATAAACTTTTTAAAAATGAATCTCTACATTATAAAATCGGTGTTATAATTTTGTAATGTCCTTCAGTGCAACGCCAGACGCCTCTGATGCATTATTTTCACTTGAGATATTTTATTAGAACCGGCGATTTTACTTCTGACCCCTGCTTCAATTATATTATACTAAAGAAAGGACAAAAATACGTGTTAATACAAAATAATTAATTAATAATTAAATGAAAGTAACGAATTAAATTTAGGACAGGTCTTTAGCGAAAAAAACTAAAAATTTACTAATATAGAATAAAATATTTAAATAACTCATAAGTTAGTCACCCTTATACAACCAAAATTTACAACAAGGGATGACTAATTTTTATGGCTTTGAATTTATTTTGTATATGAATTTATGAATCAGTTTTTAGTTTTATTTCGAATGCGAAACGGAACAGACGTGTGCATGTCTGTTGCTTACGTTTAATTATTAATTAATTATGAAGTATAACACACGTGTTCTTATAATTCTTTATTAGTTAATCGTAACTTCGTGTACCTAATTAATTATTTCTTACGGTCAATTTTCAAATTTTCTTTTGATGATAGACTCTTTTCTAGAGTGCAGTGTTGGTGTTCTAGATTCATTAGTGATTTCCTTGGATTACAATCAGACGAGAATAAAGCAAAAGGGCTGCAAGAGAAAAGGTACGAAACAGTTTTAATTTTTTTGTTACTACTAGTAGGTACACTGCTACTACTTATGGCCCCCGCATGTTGCTAGCCAAGGGACCCGAGATACAGCGGGCCTGGACAACACCCTCTGTGTTGGCCTGGAGGACCGCGTGGATGATTTTAAAAGAAAACTTTTGCCTGTCTTGGTACATTGAAAAATTTTCGAAAAAGTTTTAATTTTTTTTGCTACTATGTACTAGTACACTGCTACTATTTATAGGCCATAGAATACCTATAGTAATGTACTGCTCAAGGGACCCGGGGTAAAGGGGGGCTTGCGTTAGGGGCAACCGCGTTGCAAGGAATTAAAAACACAAGTTTTACCTGCCTTGGTACATTGAAAAATTTACTACTAGTACACTGCTACTACTCATAGCCCCTACATGGCACTAGGGGGCGCGGCTCAATGAATTTAAAAAAATTTTGCCCGCATTGATAGACTGAAAAATTTTCAAAATAAAAAAATTACTTGATACACAATTCAATTAATCCCACGCTTTCTGCCCCATCTGATATGTAAAACCAAGGACGGGGGGACCCGGTCCAACTTTAGCCAGGGGACCTAAAGCAGAATGCGGGGTATGCTACTAACTATTAACTATTAGTAGTTAGTATAGAAATTTTAAGATAATTTTTGGAATTTGGCTTTTGATTATCCTGTTCTTGTTGCAGGTAGGTTCCATGATGATTAAGTGAGGACCACATCGTAGAAGACAACGTACGAGGTCAGAACATTTTTACTTTTTCCATTAAAATATTTCAACTTGTTTGTGGAAAATTTCATCTATTGAAAAAGTCTAAAATGGGCTTATTTTAGTTTAAAAGTAGGTACCTATTTGTTGTTTAAGAAATAGTTATGTTATTAGAACCGTAAAGACTTCAACTCTACGATGAACAGTTACAGTATAATTATTTTTTTTAATATCACTAGTGTTCGAGTAGTAGTCGAGTAAAGCCAAACATGTAATAGTATATATTATGCAACAAGGACAAAATGTAGCTCATTTTGCACGAGAATGAAAGTTTGTAGCACTAGCTGATAGCGAGAAAACACGAGAAAAATAATTTAAAACTTTATAAAATATCCGTGATATTAAAGCCCTTACGATATGGGTCCACTGGAGCTATGACCCTAGGGCCTCCAACAATTTTCTATAAGTATAAAATGAATAATTGAGATATAATTTAAAAATTCTAACCTAATAAAATTATTTAAACATTATAAGTAAAGTCTGAATAAAAATTTTACTAAGCGAGAAAGGAATTACCGCATTTTTCGAACCTTAAAGATGATAAGAAGCAGTGTTTGCGAGATATTTAGGTAACTTTGCAAAATATTTGCTATTAAAACAACAATTTGTGACACCCTGTAAAGTCAAAAATATTGGGTCACTCTAATACGGCTCATTCTACGTCCAAAACTAACCATAATTTCTATCTTAAACCGTTCTGTAGATATACCTGTATCTTTTATTTTATTAAAAGGACAACTTTCAACACCCTGTATATAAGTAAGGAAATATTTTTGGGGATTGGTTTCTACAACCGTTTATGCTCAGTTTTGGACGTAGAATCAGCTGAATTAGAGTGACCCAATATTTTTTACTTTACAGGGTGTCACAAATTGTTTTTATAACAAAAAAGTGGAGGGAAGTTGTGTGACAAATATAACAAATTGCAAAGACATCATGGACATTTTAATAAAATTTAAATTTAGTCGGCTGTCGTACGATGACAAATTGTTTGTGAAGGATTTAGAAGTTCCTCATCCAGACCTAAGTAAGATTATATTTAATCAGGGTAAACCGCCTCGTAGTTTTGTTAATAAATGGTATAGTAAATGTGAATGGTTAATTGATAGTTTCATTTAAAAAAAATGTTAGTGTTTTATTTTCAATTCGGGGTGAAGAAGTTTGGTCAAAATTTGGCTTTGACTGCCTGAAAAATGTAGGTCGCTCGATTGAGAGACATTCAAAAAGTCAAGAGCATATTAGATCTATTTTATACCGAGTGATTTTTTTAGCCTGAAACTTTCAAATATCTCGAGTAATAAGAACTCTACGAAAAAAATGTTCATAATCAAAACTTAATCATTCCTCGGAGGAAATACATTAGTGCTAAAATTAGACCCCCCTTCCCTCCTCGTAGGTTAGACGGGGGGTAACTTTGAAATCTTAAATGGGAACGCCTGTGCTGATTTTTGGCTCACTACGATCGCATCTTTCTTTTTTGTATGCCGCCCCCGACTCAATGGCTAGGAGCCGCCACTGGTAAGAAGCACCTCAAATTTATGGGAAAATTTTTAGAAAATAATATTTTATTAGTTAATAAAAGATACCTATTCACATTCTTACTTCATATTTATTGTTAAAATAATTCGTACTAGCAATATTCAGTTCATCTTCACTCTCGGTACTATCACTCGTCTTGTTCATATCACCAGTATAATAGCTTCCATACAGTATATCTACTATAAAAATTCGTATTTATTTTAATGTTATACCTTCGGACCATAAGATGCACTACAATTTTAAGTCAATTTTTCCATGTAAACAGGTGCATCTTATGGTCCGAAAAATATGGTACCTATATGAATTCTTTTTATGATGTGTCTATATCGCTAATTCAACTTGCGTCCTGCATGACATATACTGTCGAATCAATTTGTAGAAAATTTGCGTCAATTAGGCACTGCCAATATTTCGTATCGCAAAAAAATAATTGCCAAATTTTGGGTTCTTTCAAAGATTTTTTGGGCCACATAAATTTTTTGGGCTCTTGCCGTTTTTTGAAAAAATGGAATATTCCGTGGCCGTGCTGACGATGACGCGACGTTAAGTTAGCACGTACCTTATTTTCACAAGTGATGTTATACATATACGCATTTACTCCAAATATTGCAGCTAGATCATTAATTAACATTGAACCAACACTTCCAGAATATTTATCAATGAATCATATTGACTATACATATACATATTTAATATACCTAAGTATTAATTTTGTAAGAATGCAATGTATTAAAAATGCATTGAAAAATAAGAATTTGGGAGGAGTGGGAGGGGGAGAGCTCCACCAACCATAGCCAACGGGCCTCAGGCAAATATTCTCAAAACATTTGTCGGTTTCGGGACTCTTTCATCTATTCACTACTTAACAAACTTAATATCGAACAATATTGTGCTTAACATTGAAAATTACTCCTTCTCATTCATTTGAGGAGCATTAGTCGTGCTGGTGTTAACACATTAAGGACCTCTCCTGATAATATAGGAGTGATGGTCGTGCCGATCGTCGATCGAACAAATTTAATATCGAACAATAGTGTGCTTAACATTGAAAAAGACTCCTTCTCTTTCATTTGAGGAGCGCTAGTCGTTCTGATGTTAACACACTAAAGACCTCTCTTATTCATACAGGAGTGATGGTCGTGCTGATAATCGAACAATAATGTGTTTACCATTGAAAAAAACTCCTTCTCATTCATTTGAGGAGCGCTAGTCGTTCTGGTGTTAACACATTAAGGACCTCTCCTGTTCATACAGGAGTGATGGTCGTGCCGATAACAATCAAACAATAGTGTGCTTAACATTGAAAAAGACTCCTTCTCATTCATTTGAGGAGCGCTACTCGTGCTGATGTTAACACATTAAAGACCTCTCCTATTCATACAGGAGTGATGGTCGTGATGATAATCGAACAATAATGTGTTTAACATTGAAAAAGACACTTTTTCATTAATTTGAGGAGCGCTAGTCGTGCTGATGTTAACACATTAAAGACCTCTCCTATTCATATAGGAGTGATGGTCGTGCTGATAATCGAACAATAATGTGTTTAACATTGAAAAAGACTCCTTCTCATTCATTTGAGGAGCGCTAGTCGTGCTGATGTTAACACATTAAAGACCTCTCCTATTCATATAGGAGTGATGGTCGTGCTGATAATCGAACAATAATGTGTTTAACATTGAAAAAGACTCTATTTCATTCATTTGAGGAGCGCTAGTCGTGCTGATGTTAACACATTAAAGACCTCTCCTATTCATATAGAAGTGATGGTCGTGCTGATAATCGAACAATAATGTGTTTAACATTGAAAAAGACTGCTTCTCATTCATTTGAGGAGCGCTAGTCGTGCTGGTGTTAACACATTAAAGACCTCTCTTATTCATACAGGAGTGATGGTCGTGCTGATAATCGAACAATAATGTGTTTAACATTGAAAAAGACTCCTTCTCATTCATTTGAGGAGCGCTAGTCGTGCTGATGTTAACACATTAAAGACCTCTCCTATTCATATAGGAGTGATGGTCGTGCTGATAATCGAACAATAATGTGTTTAACATTGAAAAAGACTCCTTCTCATTCATTTGAGGAGCGCTAGTCGTGCTGATGTTAACAAATTAAAGACCTCTCCTGTTAATATGGGAGTGCTGGTCGTGCCGATAACAATCGAACAATAGTGTGCTTAACATTGAAAAAGACTCTTTCTCATTCATTTGAGGAGCGCTAGTCGTGCTGATGTTAACACATTAAAGACCTCTCCTATTCATACAGGAGTGATGGTCGTGCTGATTATCACACAATAATGTGTTTAATATTGAAAACGACTCCTTCTCATTCATTTGAGGAGCGCTAGTCGTGCTATTGTTAACACATGAAAGACCTCTCCTATTTATACAGGAGTGTTGGTCATGCCGATGATTCTCCTCGAATAGAGAATATGTTAGACTTATAAATAAACGGTATAAACCTTGAATGTTTTGTGGTCTTACATCTCTTTGTTTTTTGTTCCTGGGCCATGATTGGTGGAGGCCTTCCGTTTCCCGCCTCTCCTAAATATAATTATTTTCAATTTAAACTTTTTAATAAATTGCGTTCATACAAAATTAATACTTATTAAATATGTTATCAATACGATTAAATGGTAAATATTTTGGATGTATTGATGTTGATTCGACGTTAATTAATGATCTATATTGGTGCAAAATTTGGAGTAAATGCATATGCATATCACTTTTGAGATTGTTTTGATAACTAGAAGAAATAGAGAGCTTTGAATCAAAATTTGATTAATGTCTTTGGCTATATTACCATTTTTGGAAATTTCGTTAAAGCTTTAAAAAAATATAGCATTTTTTTATGATGTCAGATTCTTTAATGAACTTCCGAATGAGGTACACGGTCACTTCACGTCGCGTCAGCACTGCCACGGAAAAATTTATTTTTCCAAATTACATCAGGAGCCCAAAAAAATTTATTGAAAAAAGCCCTAAACAGGCCCAAAATTTGTCTATTTTTTTTGCGATACGTAATATTGGCCGTGCGCCGTACCTAATTGACGCAAATTTTGCACAATTGTTAAGACAATATATGTCATCCAGAACGCAAGAATTAGTTAAGTATAAAAATTCTAGCGATATACACACTTAAAAGAATTCATATAATTCATTTTCCGCTAAATATGTTACGAAAATTTTGATTTATACTTTTGTTTATAATGTTTAAATAATATTTGCAGGTTTGAATTGTTAAATTAATTCTCAATTATTCATTTTACTATAATTAAATATTTATAGAAAATTTCTATTCAAATGTTAATTGGTGGAAACCCTGGGACCATGTCCCTACTGGAAAAATAAGAGCAGAAAAAAATAAAAACGAAAAGGCAAAAATTTGGTTTTTTCAAAAAATCTCCAGAATTACAGAAGATATTTTCGATTTCTTAACGGCTTATTATTGGCCACCATATAACGCAACTTTGCCCAAATTTAACCAAAGCTATATCTCTTACCGTTTCTGAGATCCCTGTAGTGAGAAGCGAATTTGAAACCGCCTGTATGTATAGAGTACCTAACTGAAGTTTTTATAGCTCTATGACTCATTACATATGCCATAAATTTTTATAATTTGAGTTGCTGTTCCAAAAATGTAATTTTTTAAAACAACTAACCTAGGAAAACGCGATTTTCTAGATGTGAAGGAATTTGGGGCCCTGAAAACCCATAAATAATTTATATACAGGGCTAGTCATGAGTGGTTTATTTCTGACCAAAATTAGAACGCAACCCAAAATACTAATTAATCTGATCACTTGATATTATTTTTTATTTGATTAATAAGTCGGATCAAAGTGATTTGAAATTTTGGAAAAAAACGTAAAAGTGACAATTTATTAAAATGACAATACAATAAAGCAAAACATAACATATTTAAATTATCTACCAAAAAAATTGTTCAAAATGTGCCCCATTGCGATGTACACAAACTTCAATACGATTAAAAAACGATCGCTGAACACGCCGTAATGTTTCGGGCGTTATAGCCATGCATTCTTGGCGAATTCTGTCTTTTAACTGTTCTATTGTAAGCACTGGAGTTTTATACACTTTTTCTTTCAACACCCCCCAGAGGAAAAAATCGTCAAATCGGGACTTCTAAGTGGCCAAATATTGTTCGATCCTCGTCCTATTCACCTGCCTCTAAAATTTGCATCCAAATAGTCTCTCACAATTCTATGGTAGTGCGGTGGGGCACCATCTTGTTGAAACCAAAGATGCTGCCTGGTATTTAAGTCCACAGTTTCTAATAACGGGGCCAGTTCCGTCTGTAGAAAATTAAGGTACATTTGTCCATTCAAATTTCCTTCAAAAAAATGGGGACCAATAATTTGCTCATTTAGTATGCCACACCAAACATTTACCGAAAAGATATTCTGAAAGTGTGTTTCGCGAATCCATCGCGGATTCACTTGGCTATAATAATGGTAGTTATGCCTGTTTACGGCCCCATTATTGCTAAATCTAGCCTCATCGGAGAACAATACTTTCTTTATGAAATTATTATCTGCATTCAACTTTTCTTGCATAAAACGGCAAAATTGAACACTTTTAAGAAAATCTGTCGGCTTTAATTCCTGTACCAGGGTCAAATGGTACGGGTGGAATTTATTTTCTCGAAGAATACGCCTAACTGACGACTGACTAATACCTATTTGTCTTGCCAATGCAGTCTGACTGACGTGAGGATTTTCTTCTATCGCTTCAAGTACAGCAATTTCATTTTCTTGTCCGGTAGCTGTCCTCTGACGATATCTTTTCATTGGAGGCCAGTTTTGACGTAGTTGATGTTCAAGATTCTTAAACGTCTTCGTGCTGGGTACCTTTGCATATAAAGGTCTGCAGCGGCAGTAGCATTTTTCCTACACTCCCCGTAGATGAGGAACATGTCTGTTTTTTCATCGTTTGTATAATAATACGTCATCTACAAGATTGATTTTTCAGTCTTAAAACGTTAAAGTGACAGAACTGGAACAGAATCAAATGGCAAGACCGGCAATCTTAGATCCAATATTCCATTTTTAAAAAATGAGAAAGCTAGCAGCCGTTGTAAATTGTATTTTTGGTTGCTTTCTAATTTTGTTCAGAAATAACCCTCTCCTGACTAGCCCTGTATAAACAGTTCAGGATTTTTTACGAAATGAAACTTGCTTTTAATTCTAACATGTCTAAAAACTTTTATTTCAGGGATACATATTATAATTTTTAATTTCAGAACAATTTATTTTAGTAATTATTTTTTCAGTTTAAGGAAAAATGAATCGACGATGCCATAATCCTTACTAGATTGGTGAGTTTTCTAAAATTGATCTTTAATTATAACCCATTCAATAATCTATCTATATGTGAACTTGCTTTTAATTTTAAAATGTCCAATAATATTTATTTTAGGGATAAATTTTATAATTTTTAATTTCAGTTCAATTTATTTAATTATTTTTTGAGTTTAAGGAAAAATGATTCGACGATGACATAATCCTTACTGGATTGGTGAGTTTTCTAAAATTGATCATTAAATATAACCCATTTTATAATCTATCGATAATTCTATATAAACTTGCTTTTAATTTTAAAATGTCTAATAACATTTATTTCAGGGATACATTTTTTAATTTTTTATTTCAGTACAATTTATTTAATTATTTTTTGAGTTTAAGGAAAATAGATTCGACGATGATAATCCTTACTGGATTGGTGAGTTTTCTAAAATTGATCTTTAATTATTATAACCCATTTTATAATCTATCTATAATTCTATATATGAACTTGCTTTTAATTTTAAAATGTCTAATAACATTTATTATTATTATTATTTCAGGCATACGCCTTATAATTTTTAATTTCAGTATACTTTAATGTAAGGTCTTCTTTCAAAAAAGGTAATTTGATTGAAATTGCAAACCTTCTTTATTTACGGTTATACTCGTACATTGAAAAGTTGAGGTTTGTACTCCTCTTATTTCTCATACACCTTTACCTTCAATACACTTTTTTGTTTATTTTTAAACAAAAACCAATTGTTCATTGTATATTAGCCTGTATTGTTATGTATACCTATATTTGTTTAAATTGAATATAATATTTTTTTATTTAATTAATGAGCAAAATTTGCTATACTTACCTGAAAAGTATCTACAAGACTCGGTATTATTGTCTGATATATTGAACAGGATTTGTTATATTTAGTTATAATTTATAGGCCACAATCGTTTCTTGTCCAACGACAATCGCCTCGTAGTGGCTAAGGAATTACTCTTAACTAACTTAAAATTTCAGTATTTTACGGTGTGTTTCAAGTCTGAAACTCCTAAATTCTTGCTAATTTTTATATATAATGTGTTATTCCTACTCTTTATTTATTTTATTAACCTTTTAGTTATAGAAAAATAAAATAATCGCCTAAAGGTAACTTTGGCTTGTGAATGATTGTTTACTTTATAATATTTTGCATTTTAATTCAGGAAGGTAAAATTTCTGAAAAATATTTGGGGGCGCCCCCAATTTACAAATTCATATGGAATTTGGTATTGGGTACAATTTAAAAATAACTATTGTATCACAAGTTGAAAATTCAAAAATGTGACATTTAAAAAAAAGGATATACTTACTTATGAGAAATGTAACAAACATAATGTAGGTAGGTGCTATTTCTTTTTTTTTTTAATGTTATTTTGTTGTTTCCATAAAAAGGTAAATGTAATACCAATGGAAATATTTTTTAGAATACGTAATACTGACTACTGAAAAAAAGAATTTCATTCTTGTAAATGAAAGGGAATTTCATTTATTGAAAATATTTTTAATTTAACACTCAATAATAAACGTCGTGTGTTAGATAATTTTACTGTGAGAATATTAATATAATCCCCATAAGCCTTCCCTCTTCTGTTACCCAATTCTTCATATTTTATGTAACAAATTTTTGGAGAAAATCCAAAAAACTCGAAACCAAATATGTTTTATTTTTTGTATTTTTATTTTTAAACAATGTATAAAGGAAAGTATTAAATACAAGCATACTATTGAATCGCCCTGCATACGAATATTTTTGTATGGAAACTTTGGAAGGAGTCTGAAAAAGTTTATCTATTTTAGTCCAGACATATTGTCGTAAAAACTAAAAACAAGGCTTACTTCGAAAAAAATCCCCAAAACGTGAAAATTTGTACGATCGATTGAGGTGCCAAAAACTAAATTGGCGGGGTTCCACCCCTATAATTTTATATTTTTCCCTTACATCTCCTTTCCCATTGACACTGAAAAAATGTTTCAGTGCCATTAATAAATATAAAATTTATCGACCCAAATTAGGGGTGAAATCAGTTTTTGCGCATTTTGTCCATTACTATATGCAAAAATAATTAATATGAAACTTATAGAGCATATAATTATTTACAACTTGATAGGTATTACTGTCCATGGAATCAGTTTATGCGCATTTTGTCCATTACTATATGCAAAAATAATAATTAATATGAAACTTATAGAGCATATAATTATTTACAACTTGATAGATAATACTGTCCGTGGATTAGGCCTCCTGGGGAGACCACGTTAAAAAAAACGCGCCTAAACTCTACCTCAGTGGTGGTGAGGAAATGAGTTATATTACATGGAAAGGAGATATTCCTTATCATATTTCAACTAAAACTCGATAATAATACCTACTAATCATAATAATCGATCATAGAAAATTTTACGCTTTAGGGATTTTTTGCAAGGTGAAACTTTGTCATAGACAAACAATAAACCAAAAACCAATCAGGTTTAAATTTTGCACCAGGAGCAAAGCCATTTAAAAAAACAAAATAATTAATATGAATTAGCTGTTGACCAATACTATTCCGAAAAATTCATATTAATTAGAGAATAGTTAATTGTGAATTTAAAACACTTTTGTGGAATCGGCCAAAAATTCGGTAAGTATTTTAAGTATAGCAGGTAGCCTATACCTACTCTATTCTAAATTTATTTTTAACTCCTATGCTCTTAAAATGAACGGTACCTATTTCTGTTTTTCGCATCTTTCTTCAAAAAAATTACAGATGGAAATTCCCCAAAAACATTAATATCTTAGCATGAATTTAACTTTTTTACATTTTGTTGCGACTATTCGTAAAGAATGTTTAAAATCTTACTTAAAACAGTAATGGAACTAATTTCGATATCGGCATTTTCTCCCTTCACCATTTTCCATTTCTTCTACTTCATATGCTAAGGATAAAGTAGAGAGTTGCACCGCAGATTTGTCGATATTTTTAGAGACAAAAATAACTGCTTAGTAAATTTTTCAAAAACCTATCAAGTATTTGTACATTTAAAATACTTTTTTTACATGACTGCCAAAAAATGAATAAAAAACATAAAAAATCTTGGCAAATTTTCTACAAAATTCGAAACTATTACGCTAAAAGGTGGTACATATATTAGTTCTAAATACTCTTTTTAGTTAAATATGAAGAATCGATCAATGCATAGGAGCTAATAGATATTAAATTAATTTTCAGTAAAAATGATAAATTAAATTTTTTTCCTTAACTGTTAAATAAATCTTATATGGTACCGACTTCTTGACTCTCACTCTAGATATGCATATAAATGAACATTCTCCTACTTACATATAAAAAGTTACCTAGAAAATAACCTTGAATTTGAAATTTTGTATGTATCTTCATACACTTGATTGGTTGCAACGGTCATCCACAAGCACGACATATTATTATAAAACTATAGCAAAACTTTCCTAACTAAAATTTAATTTTGCACAAAATGCTCGGAAAATTAGATATGCAGAAGTAACTACTGCAATTTACTTCTAGCCATAATAACTCTTTGAAACATTTTGTTACTACATAATAGATGACTTAAATTCAACAAAATTTAGATCAAACGACCAGGTACTTTCTGCCTAACATGTCATCATCAACAAATTTTCAATTAAAGTTCTTGAAATTTGCCATGCTATTCGTGGGCACATGGCCTGTGAAAACTACGAACAAACATCTTCAATCCGCTTACAATTTGTACGCATTCTTTTTCCAGGGACATTATGTCTGGTTCGTTTTAACAATTATGATTGGTTATTTGGGTTTGCTCGACGAATCTCCATTGAAAAAATCTGAGGGACTCGGCTATTTACTCTTGTATATTTTCATAGGCTGGAAAACTCTTCTATCGCAAACAAAGGGTATTCGAAAACTCCTGAACGAAATCAGTAAAGTCGAAAATAAAATTTTTCAAGAAAGAGATGAAGGAGCTATTGATGTGTACTTGGAAAATGTTGCGTATATTAATAAAATGTACAAACTGATAACGTTCGTTACTTTCATAGCAATTAGTGCATATTGGATTTCCTCACACTATGCAGTAATTATGTTGTGGGATGAGCAACAGCAGCAGGAGCAGGAGGTGTTCCAGACGAGACCTTTGAAGATTAGTGAATGGTTTCCTTTTGATATTAACAAATATTTTTTGGTGGCGTACAGTTTTCAAACAACAGCAGCTACTACTGCTGCATGTCTTTATGCTACTGCTGATTACCTATTTATTACTTTGATTATTTTTGCTATTGGCCGGTTGAAGGTCTTGCGATACCGTTTTTTAAATTTAGCTTTTCAACCTGGAAGTAGAAATAAGTTGGAAGATGTTGATATTTTGAGAAATATTAAAATATTGGTGTTGGAACATTATGATATTGTATCGTGAGTAGATCAAGGTATAACGAAGTAGTTTTCTGTCATAAGAAATTTATAGGTTTGTAAAAAATTTGGACAAATCTATGAGTAGTTACTTGTTTGGAGACTTTCTTGTAAGATCCTACTACATAACTTTAATATTATATCAACTAATGAATGTAAGGAAAAGTTACGATAAATTCAAAAATTTGTTATGGAAAAATATTTTAGGTAGAAATTGGTTTTGGTTCAGCTTTCTCCATCACTCATCTTTTGTTATTATTGTCGCAAATGCTGTATATATATTTTCATGCTAATCAACTTCAAGTAGAGGTAAGATAATCTTAAAGATGTTGCTTATTTTCTTTTAATGCTAAAAGTACAGGAATGTCCAGCACTTTCAAAGAGTTTTTCTCCCCACCCACACGGTAATCGAATTATTCATTTTCAAGACATATCTATTTCTCTTTCTTTAAATACCTAAATCCCAGCTTAACTAGCAGTGATAATAGATTTAATTTCATTCAAATGAATCTATAACGAAGATATTGAGACCAATCTGAAGTCTGTGTGATCAATAGACTCGAATATTTGAAACTCAAGCTGCCTCGAATCTATTAATGATATAGACTTCAAAATCATCTCAGCTTCTTCGTTATGTTGAATTTTGAATAAAATTCTATAAAGTTTTAGCTAACATTTCGAGATTTATTACTTGTATTTCTGAGCTGCAGTTGAAAATTAGAAAAAACTTAAGTGAAACTTAATCTGAAAATTGTTTTTCACCTATTAAATCTAACACTCAATAATTTTTGACTTTTCGGTGTTTAATTCCTCTGGTGGCTAGCCTATAGTCGAATATAAATAAAAGGATCCTAAAATAAACTCATATTTTTTCAGAGCATGGAAGTATCTTTGGGCATTTTTAATAGTAACTGGCCCGAATTGAGCCAAAGTGTTAAAAAATCATTACTAATCATTCTGATGAGACTAAGAAATCCCTTACAACTTCACATTGGGCCGATGTATGATATATCGAATGATATTGTTATAAAGGTGAAACTTTGATTTTAAAAATATGGTAAATAGACTGAAAAATCTTTTTCAGACCATGAAAGCAGCTTACACTTACATATTGTTTAACCAAGGCAAAAACACTGAAACATAAGTAATTTTATTCCACTCAGGCACTTAAAGATAGTGTAATGAAATATACATTAGCAACAATAGTTTTCTTTTATTGCACCTTCCTACTTAATAGTAACGACACAAATTTAAAATATTTCTGTATTAATTACTATATTAAAACTATGTATCCTGTTTAACCTAGTCTAACTCAATCCAACCAATTTTCCTCCGACCATATTTAATGTTGTAGTAATCTTTTTTCCAACTTGCTTCGCAGCTTCAAAAGGCACCTAAAATTTTAACAAATTATTAAAATTACATTAAATTCACTACACTTTCATTACATTAACAGCAGCATTGACTAAATTAGAAGCGCCTTCAACACCACCAATAAGAACTGTTGCAATTTTTCTGAAATGATCACCGTCATTTCCGTATTTTTCATCTTCTGTAATTGTATCAACAATCGGTTGGGGGTGGTAGAAGCCGGCTGCAGCTTGTTGAAGATATCCATATTTTGAATCCAGTTTACTTGTTAGAGATTCGTGCTCTAGAATTGCATGTGTTCGCCCTGAATCCGGAAATGGAGGGACGATGTTTATGGACTAAAAAGATTAAATAGAGATTGTGTGCTTAAACTTTTTTTGTAACAAATTATCAAAAATAATTGAGAAAGAGTTGTACTAGAATGGACTTACCTTAGCTTGGACCGCAAGTGCAATTTTCTGTGTCACAACCTCGTCTAAATTACCAAACGGCGTCAAAACAACGTTCGCTGATCCAGAAATATCTCCAATTGGATGACAATAAACATAACTAAACACTTGTACCAAAGCAACTAGTTTCTTAAAAATAAATTACATTATAAAAAAATAATTATTTTTGTACAAACACCTGTCTAACTCACCAACATATTCACAATTTTTTTGTGCAAGGTGCACGCTTTAGTGACTTGAACTGAAATATATGACACAGTTATGAGGTATTTACAAATGAATTTGTTATAATTATGCGATTGACATATTATACAACTGTATATGTATAAAGGTCTTGCTTAAGTCTACATCAGTAACGTTGTACTTTCACTTTCCTAATAGTTAGTCCAGACCAAAGAAGAACACCGACACCAATATGCTACGGTCAATCGTCAAAATTTGTGTGCTTTACATTTTAATATTACTTTCACCTACGTGCCCTACTCTATTTAAAACATGAAGAATATGAATGGATTTTATTGATGGAAGGGATGCAAGTATTTATGAATTATTTACTACGAGATGTAAAGTGTACAGTTTGATTTAAACACTTTGTCCAAATTTTCTTATTTTAAAACGTTAAATGATATGATAAGACGATGTACAGTATATTTGAATATTTAGGAATTTAGGCAAATAAACCTTTTAGATTCTTGACGTACACAGATAAAATCAAGAAAATATAATTCCTTGAATATGTGTTATTTGAAGACAATACATTATTCATATAAGAAAGTATTCTTGTATTATATAACGAAGAATTTGAATATTATTCATACCAAGAATAACATTATTTAATATAAGAATAGAATTAGTCTCATTTTAAAAAATATCGTATAATTTTACAAGAAAATATTTCATTAATTTATATTGACAATTATAACAGTAGTTTATGCAACAAGGTAGGAATTGAGAGATTCTGACGAGTGCGAAAATTGCGCCAGAGCGAAGCGAGGGCTCAAGAACACGAGGCAGAATCAATTCCTACCGTGTAGCATACTCTATTTTTTCTTATACCTGTACGAAAATGGCCACTTCTTTTGCGTGAAACGCGCGAACAAATTAAAACAGCATAACACTGACATTTTGCTTGACACTGTGCGGTGAGCAAATCACCTTGACAACCATAAACAACCACAAATAACTCCTGCATATCAGTAAAGGAATGGCTACCCAAGGGAGAAATGTTACCCCCACTCCTTATTTTCCGCGACTACCCTAAAAACGCGACTTTGTACCCACATTTCACGCAAATAAAGTGGCCGTTTTCGTGTAGGTATGGGAAAAAAACTATTTAATATAACAAGAAGTAATCTTCCTTCAAGTAAATCATTATTTTAAACGGCTAAAACATATAAAATGTGTAAAAAATTATTTAGATCATTCGCTGTCGTCATATCAAAAGTTGAGTCTCGTATCATTCTGGGACCAAAAAATTTGGAAAATCTATTTCTAATTTTGCAGGAATAAAGTCAGTGTAGATCGTGGAATGGTTCTATTACTTGGTTGCGTTAGTCTTTAATAAATCCTTAAGTTTTTAAATTAGAGAATAGATCTATACAAGTACATTAGCAAAAATAAAAATAAAATAAAGAAATGAAGCACAATTTTATATAAGTACATATTTTATATACTTACTCTAACCTCAGAAATTCCAATTTCTGAGATGTAGTCCTAATTTATTCCTTACAAATAATGCACAATTTGCTACTACTATTTCACTGCTACTACTCATGGTCCCCGTGTGGTACTTTACCCGGGTTAAAGGGGGCCCACCTTGGATGGAGTTAAAAAAAAAGCCTACAAACACAATTCAAATCATCCTACGTTTTCTGCCGCATCTAATATGTAAAATCGTAGATGAGGGCTCATACGGTAGAATGCGGGGGCATGCTACTACTAATACTACTACTTAGTATAGAAATTTTAAGATAATTTTTGGAATTTTGTTTTTGATTGTTCTGTTCTTGTTGCAGGTAGGTCCCATCATGATTATTAAATGAGGACCACATCGTAGAAGACAAGGTCAGAACATTTTTAAATTTCTGTTAAAATATTTCATCATTTTGGTGGAAAATTCCATTCCTGAGGATTTATATTCTAATAGGGTCCAAAATTCTACAATGGGACTCAATAAAATTAAAATCGTAATTTTTTTTTCGTGATAGAAACACGAAATTTGTTTTGTTGCCTTAAGATAACATTCTTATTGGAAAATTTCAGGACATACAGGGTCATTATAAAAGAATCTAACATCGTAGTTGGCTGTGAAATCTAATAAAATTAAAATTACCAGGAAATTTCAAAGAGAAAACGTTTAATTTAAATGCCGATCTGATCAATGGATACTAGTGATATTTAAATGATATTCATTGATTAATTACTGATTGTGAGAGATGGTAAATCGTAATACATGAAAAATGCACAGCCACCTTTGATGTTAGATTATTTTATAATTATAAGGTGGTTTATTTTTGCACATTTCCTAATCTAGAAACCGCTAATTTTTTTTTTGAAGTTCTAGATATATAAATTTAATAAAAATTGTCATTTTTCCAAATATTTTTGTTGGATTTTTCGAGAATTTTAGCGCTCACTAACCCTACAATTTGTAGGTATTTGTTGCATAAGATATGACTAATTTTTATGAGTTATTATTCAAATTTATAATATTTATGTTTAGGTATAAGTATTAGACATTTTTTAGTTTTGCTCCGAATGTGAACCAGTATAGACGTGTGCTAAAGTTTTGTTTCTTATTTACGACCACATCGTAGAAGGCAGCATACCAAGGTTAGAACATTTTTATTGTGTGGAAAAGAAAAATTCCATCAGTTGAATTTCGTAAAAGTAACATTGTTAAATCGTTCTAATAGTACCTAAATCAATCCGAGTTAATTTTGAATCATGAATTTGAAATAATTTGCCCATATAAACACTTCATAATTTTTCTACCCAGTGCTCTGAATGTCAACGTGAAGAAATTTAAACAGGGCGGGAGTAACTATGACACTCTTGGCGGATGGTAGATTCGCGTGGGGTGGCAGAGATGTGGAAGAGTTGTACGGGTTGACACCTAGGCATTGCCTAGAGCTGTTGCCTGTCTCTCAACACAAAGAGTCACTACCCGCGGTCTTCCCGGAAGCTTTGATTGTTCTAATGCTGGGGGTCTGGCCTTCCTCTGGGATTAGAATGGTTATAGTTGCGTCTGTGACGTACCTCCCATAGGTAACCGCCGGACAACGCTAATGTCCGATATAATGTTATGTACGGTCTGTGAAAGCAGATTAAATGCAGGCATATGTTGGGGGATTAGCGGCTAAACCGTCACACGTCTTGTTACAAAGCCAATTTAACAAAAATTTAAGTACTGTAATTTTGAAAACAAGTAAATTATTAAAATTCGGGAGGGTAAACGAATCTGGAGTAAACTTGTGCTCCAGCTAGTGCTCCATCGTCCGAGGTGTCGGTCGTATTTGAACTGCTTAATTGCTACGACTAGTATCCAAGATGTCACATGTCAGACCACACGGCGTTTACCCTTTAACCTATTCGTATGCTGCCCTATCCTATGCAAAGTACCGTTGTAGACGCAATGGATGCTGCGGATAGTGAGTAATGCTTAGATTCTTACATTATACGATATGTATATGTATGTATGGTCTAAGGAATAATGTGTGGTAGAGGTTCGCGCAAGCGACCTCGAAAGTAGCCCATTAAATGTGGTAAAGGGAGTAATTAACTCTTTCTACATGGGGTTCTCATTAAAAAAAAATCGTAATTAATTTATATAAACAGTACTTTTTTTTTATAAAATTAGCTTTGTATAACAAAGCCAAATGCGATCTTTTGAAACTGTAATTTAGGGCCCTAAAATCCCGGAAATAATTTATGTATTTAAACAGTTTTTAATTTTAAAATGTCTAAAAACATTTCTTTCAGGCATGTACCTTATAATGTTTATTTTCAGTATCTATACATAATTTTATTTATGTACTTCGAAGGTAAAATTTCTGAAAAATGTTTGGGGGCCCCAATTCACAAATTCATACGGAATTAGGTACAATTTAAAAATAATTGTATCACTAGTATCTACAATTTTTCAATAATAAGACAAATGTACTAAATACCATCACTGAAAATAATTGTATTAAATGTATTACAAAATTTTACTGTGAGATTATTAATATAATCCACATAGGCCTTCCTTCTTTCTCTTTAACAACTAATTTTTCTGTTAACACTAATGGTAATCCATTATTAAGGAACTCCATCAACACAAATTTTTGGAGAAAATTCAAAAATCGAATATATTTATGTATGTTTTATTATTTATATTTTTCCTTTATATCATACCTTTCCCATTATCACTGCAAAAAGTGCCATTATAAATTATAATACTATAAAATTTATCGACCCAAATTTGGGATGAAATCGATTTTTATACAAAAATTATTAATATGAAACTTATCAAGTTGTAAATAATTACATTATGCTCTATAATATTGACCGTGGATTAGGCCTCCTGGGGACACCACGTTAAAAAAACGCGCCTAAACTCTACCTCAATGGTGGTGAGGAAATGAGTTGGTTGTATTACATCAAAGGGAAATATTCCTTATTATATTGCAACTAAAACTCCATAATAGTACTAAGTAATAGTAATCGACCATAGGAAATTTTACCCTTTGAGGATTTTTTGCAAGATAAAACTTTGTGGTATATTAAAAATCATGAACTTTTTAGAGATTTTAACCATTTGTGCGTAAATCACGTGATTTACTTTTAACGCGTTTTCAATTTAATATGACACTTTTAATTGCAGTGGGCCGTGTATAAAATTCAATTTTTACTAACGTTTGTAGAAAAAATAAATTATCAGTCTCAGCTTTCAGCCCACTATGCAGTTTTTCGTAAAAAAGATTATTATTAAAGATATTAAAATAAAATAAAATCTATTAAGTTTAGGTATAGGGAACCCTTAATAAAAATGATAGACAATCTAATTCTCTATAACGTAGTATAAAAATATACAGGGGGTTCCATTTGAAAAAATAAAGTTATCACTGTTTGAAATACCTATGTGATATTTACGAATAAATTACAAACACCCTGTATAAGCTAATTTCACCAAAAATACATCAGAATATTCCCTGGGCTTTGCTTTTATCATTTTAATTTTGGTTTTTCGAATAGACTGTGAATTTATTAAGATATTAATATTTTTGCAAAAGTCCATATGTGTATCCCTTTTTCTTAAAGACTTTGACTATTATGGTGTACGAACTTGAGGAATTCGTATACATATACAAAGAACGGTAAGTATTATCTATCAATGTAAACATTTCTTTACTCTCTTTACAATTAGTTTCCTCAACACATAAATAGAATAATCTTTTAGAAATCTTCTTACGACTTTTAATTATAAGAGTTTGAGATATCACGTTTTCATAAACGTGATATCTAACAAAAAACGCACATATCCAGATTCGAAGGTAAAAACTTAAGTTTTTACTTTATTTAACATTAATTTGTTCGTTTCAAATCACAGGTCTGTGATTTTCTTGAGTATACTTTGATTTTTTATCAAGATTTCTTCCTTATTTTTCCATTTATTAGGAGACATTGGAAGTATAGAGGGCTTCTTCTAGATTTAAGATTACTGGACCTTGGAGAACTCCAGAGGTAGCGAGTCAAATGCCTTGCTTAAGTCAAAGCCAAATCATCCCAGTTCTTCGTGATAATCCAGGGAATATCGCAACTACAGAAGTATTACTTTTTAAATTAGAATGATTTTCTATTCTTCTTTATAGGTCGTGTTTACTACAATTTACAGGTGGTATCAGTTCCTCTATTCTAGAATTCTATTCGGGTTCAATACTAATACGTAAGTGTATATATCTTCATAGTCCCACTGTATTTAAGTCGACTTTTTGGAAATTATAGAAAAAACTAACTGGGAAACTATTTTTAATTAATTTTATTGTAAATTATAGTAAAATCTACAAGATATGATAGCTTCCTTCAGCTTATCATTACTAAATAAAACGAATGCAAATATAGAAAAATAAAATATATTTTATAATTAACAACATAATATAACAATTAATTAATAAAAAATGTATAAAATGTTACAAAAAAATATATCGTAGATAAACACAATTTGAAGACGAAAAATTTTCGTAACACTTTCTACCAGCCAATTTAAATAATTTCCACATAAAATAAGTTTATATAAATATTGAAAATTAACTTCTTTACATATAATATAAACAACATTCATTCACAGCCATAAGAAGATAAATTAACATAACCCAGATGTACTGTACTATTTATACGACTTGTATATTCTCGCACTTCGTTTTTGTCTCACAGTACAAAACAATAACATTGATATTATCAGTCCACTCAGCTGAAACACAAAACAATTACAACATTAATAAAGGAAAAGATGCTAGATCAGTTTATCAAAAAAGATTAAAAAAATTAGTTCGTAAACATAAAGAGATGTTTAGTATCCAATTCGAAAGGGTTTTCAAAGATTAATATATTAATACCGAAAACTATACAAAGAGGGAATACTACTTACTGATCGAACTTTTAGCATTTTCTGTTTAGACAAAAATAGATATAACTTTTTCATGGTGATATTAACATGGTAAACAATTAATAATAATCTTAATATGTTGTCGATGGTACCCAATCAATCAGTAAATAAACGCAAGACAATATTTATTTTCAGAAACAAGTTTAAATTTCCGTTACTTATAAATAATACTTTTATTGCAATTTCCACGCTTGAAGCTGATGCTTTTTTGCACATTACCTGAATAAATGCCACAACCATTGCAACAGACTCAACAATAATTAGTCGTTCTATGAACCACATGAATATTTGCTCGTAGCAGCCCCTCGCATAGAAGTTATCTGCATTTTCTGTTTTGCCACAATCCGTGTGTTGTTTTTCTTGCAAACAACAAGTGTCTGGTACCCATTTTTTATCTGGGTATGCGTCGATCATGTACCAATCTTCATAGTTGTTCACTCCACAGCATCTAAACTAAAATAGAGAAATTATTTAGAATTTTTTATTGACTAGGATGGAAAGTGATACTATATTAGTAAAGACACTTTCCTTGCATTACATGTGCATTTTTTCCACAACTTTTTAGAAGATAAGTTTTTTCTAAACCTTGTTAGTACCTCAATTGAAAAATCAATTATTTTTTTGATTTCTAAACTAAACAGAGTTTAGAAAAGCGTATTTTATCTCCAACCATTTTAAAATTTCTTTCACCTATATTTAAGTTAACGTTTCTGTTAGTAATATAAAAATGTACCTAGATGTTGTTAAACGAAACTTTTAATCCTGTAGTTTCAGCCACATCCGGTGGCTTAATAATTCCTTAGATTCAAACACTTTCCTACACGAAAAGAGATTAGTGGAAGAAATGGAAGCAAGATAATTACAAATTGTGGTTTGGGCATGAAGATGGGTAACAGGCGTTTTCTTAGTAAGTAGGGCTTCTTCAGAAGTCTAGGAGTGAACTGAATGGCTAGAGGGGGGACAGTTCTTGGGGTTGTCAGGAAGGGCGTTTTGCCCACATTTTACAATTATGAAGGAAATAGAATAACAATTTCTTTAAAGGTTATTAATTTAATGAAAACAATTTTTATTTGCTTAAATTAAACAATCATAACTGAATGTCTTAGTTCCCATAATGAATAGAAATTAGGAGTAAATATAATTTACTAGCATAACAGTTAACAAACTAAACTAAATACATTTTTGACAAAAATGAATGTAAAAGAATAGACTTTTTTAAGTTTATTTGTTTACCTACTTAATAACATGTGTAATCTTTATAATGTGAAGAGTAAGTAAATTAGTACGGTTGTAGGTGCTAATAAAAAGTTACAGTTAACAGTGAGCAATATTAATTATTTTGAAACTAAGATTAAGATACTGGCCACACCAAAGGCACTCAAACATATATATATATATAAACAGACTTGAATGTTTACTTATGAAAAAGAATTTATAATTTTATTTCATTATTAAATAAACAATTCCGTGCAATCAACAAGCACGTGTATTTATGTAAACAATTCCTAAATTTAACTTTTATAGTCCATTTACCTAAACGTAATTATCTTTGTTTGATGTTTTATAATTAACTATCTTCAGTCTTAGAGCAGGAGAACAAAATGATTAAAAATATGTAAATTAAAATCATATTTAATAGGATTTATTTTATACAGGGTGTCCCAGTTTATATCGTCAGGATTTCACCAGTCGATAGTTTAGCGAAAATTAAAGGTGGTTTGTCTAATAAAGTATGGTCGAATGTTGCTTCCTTTTTGATGTACATGGCATTAAAGAAAATAAATTATTTTATCTACTACCAATTCATAATAGCCTTGATTTGACATTAATTTGAGTAAGGTAAGTCAGATTATTACGCAACATGTGTTTTAAAGAAATCATTACCACACTGAAATTTCAACAAGAAAATTCTTTCTTACAAGTATTTATAACACAATTTTTACAATTTAGTATCTTTATAGGAAAGTTTATATTTGTAAATGTTTAATTATAATATAATATATATTGTTTAATTCTTTAAAATTTGTGATCAACATTGAGTAATGACACTTCGTACTCTTAAGTTTGATTTTTTGAAACCTGGAGAATTTTATAATAGCGTATCTACCTAGAAAAAACCCTAACTTCACGTTAGATAACTGAAAAAATTTTTAGTTTTATTTTATAATAAATTAGTTTTATATTTTAATAATAAATATAACACGGTGCACGTCCCAGATTTTTTGGTGTATAAATTGTTTAATTATTTGAAAATTTATGATTCAAATTCATTGTTGTGTAGCGCTGGCTAGTTTTTACACAACTTAGGTTAGGTAGTCCAGTACGACAACTTGACAGCAACTACTGAGCAATGTCGCTGGAGATAAATTCAAAATTCATTTTTAATTATTTGGACGGTAGAAGATAAAATCTTGTATATTACACGTGGGATATATACACATTAACATATTCGTCTGATTACAGAACTCGTCTACGACTCGTTCTGCAATTTCCAGACTCTTATGTTAATGATGTTCATATCCCACTTATAATATAAATAACTATTAAATAATTTGCTATAAATCAATAACAGAAAAAGTTAGTCTTCTGAAATTATGCATAGATCTCTTTTTGTATTCTCTTATTAATAGTGGTTGCAATTATTTTATTTAGAACACAGAGGCGTGTGTACGGGTTTCTTCAAAAACATTTTATTGAATAAAACGTACACCACCGTTTTTTTTTTCAGCACCAATATGCAGAGAGTATTTTCCGTTCAATTTAGAAACTTTTTTGTATCTTACAATTTCTTGATAACTTAACTTTTCTTTTCTTATTTATTAAAGAGGTTCTTCCCTATTAGATTTCCGAAAAAAGCATCAGTACAAAGTTGTAGAGAAAAATATTACCTACAACTTTTCTTTTAATATTTTTTGATATTGTCAATATTTAAAAAGATATTCAACAAATAAATTGCAAATTTTAGGGAAATTTTTCTCAAGTTAGGTACTACTTACTACTACTACTTACTACTCTTTCCCCAAAATGTTCAACTTATTTGTTGAATAACTTTTTAAATATCGACAATATCAAAAAAAATGTAAAAGATAAGTTGTAGGAAATATTTTTCTTTACAACTTTGTACTGACTCTTTTTTTCGAAAATTTAATAGGAAGAAAGTTATTCAATAAACAAAAAAATCCAACCCTTAATTGAGGGCTGGTGAAGGAAGGGCGGGGTCTACGAATACACAAACTCAGTTTTAAACTTTCAGGGTGACCCTCTAGAAGATTCTACAAAAATTGGCTGTAGGGTAAAAAAAGTCTATTTGAAGCCTTTTTTCTCCCTTATTTACTGTACTATTAGGTTATTTTGAGTTAAGTTATCAAAAAATTATAAGATACGAAAAAGTTTCTAAATTGAATGGAAAATACTCTCTGCATATTGGTGCTGCAAAAAAACCAGTCGCGTACGTTTTATTCAATAAAATGTTTTTGAAGAAACCCGTACGCACGCCTCTGTGTTCTAAATAAAATAATTACAACCACTATTAATAAGAGAATACAAAAAAAAATCTATACAAAATTTTAGAAAGCTAACTTTTTTTGTTATTGATTTATAGCAAAGTATTTAAAATCATTTATTGTCTTTAATGGCCTGTACGTCAAAAAGGAAGCAACATTCGACCATAGTTTATTAGACAAACCACCTTTAATTTTCGCTAAACTATCGACTGGTGAAATCCTGACGATATAAACTGGGACACCCTAAACGTAGTTTTAGATACTATTGAAACTGTCTTTATAAATATTTGGCAATATAGCGGTAGAGTTTAAATTGAATAGTGAAAAGAACCGGAAAAATAATGCGTTATTAGTGGCACGGCAGTCAGTTCTGTTGTTTATGACTGCCTAATGAAGTACTCATTTGATTTAAGAGCAATTAGAAATTAGAAATTTTGTAACGCTTAATAGAATAATTTAGGTATTAATCTATATTAGGTACTTTTATATATGGAAGAATAAGTGTTCAATTGCAGGAAGTCTTTCAGATGTCTGAAAGTACTTTCTCCTCTACTTTCTTGCAACCCTGCTTTTTCAATGATTCTCAAAACTTTTGAAATTCGAACTATTTTATTGTTTTCTTTCCTAATAAGTTATTCAAGACATGCCGAAACGTAAAATTACGTACGTGATAAAATTTACCTCTGTGTGAATGTGATCCCAAACAGTAACTAAACTGTTTTTCCTCTGGGTTGTAACATTATAATGATTTGAAATACCGTAAACCAACTCTTCCCTCAACGAATGTTCTACGTAATGTTGGAATATCAACGATATACAACCTATAGTAAATTGCACGATAATCAAAAATAGGACAACTCCAAAATACTGCAAAAAAATACAATATCGAATTAATGTGTTAAATATTTTTTGGTCGCCGTTTCTTTACTTACGGTTATCAATAAATATTTGTTTTTGAACCACGATCCACAGCAGGCCAACGACGATAAAAATATCGTTAAAACTCCAATTCCAACAGCCAAAGAATCGGCACTAAGAAATGAGTAATGTGGTAAAAGTGTTGCGTAGCCTTCGTAGGCGAGCCGTAACCACAGACCAATGCCCAAAATTCCACAACCAGCAACCTACAAGTTTACAAAAAAACAAGAACAATAAATTTATGCGTTAAATAAAAATAACTTGTTCCACAATATAAAATTTAATAATGTTATTAAGCAGTTTTTGCCTTAAAATAAACTCTCACTTTTCTGCATGAGAATAAATGTGAATAGAACTGGAGAGTTTTGTTATATTATACGTGTAATGCGAAATGTAATACACAATAAGGAAGCGGATTTGCTTTGTTATATTTAAGGTTTTGTTACAGCAAAAAGAAAAAATTAGAACGTAATAACTATGGGTATGAGAATGGTAATTATTGTAATGTGGTTTAGGAGATAGTTGGTAGGTAGTTAAGAGGAAATTTTATATACTTTTGATGTAGGTAGATAAATAGGAAATGTGCAGTTATGTTTTTTACAGTGTTCAAAATAAATTACAACATTTACCATTTTTCATTCATAAAGTATAAAATAAAGTATAAGTACCTCAAATAAAATTGAATTTTTATTTTGTATTTGTGTGATTAAAATAATGAGGTTAAAATTTGGCAACTTTATTATATACTCTGGCAAGATGTATAAACTGTAAATAAATTTCCGATTGACAACTTACCCAAAATAAAACGTTCAGCCAACAAAAGAAGTGCCGTAAGCACTTAAAGCTAGTCCCCGACATTTCAACTTGCTAACAGAATAAATAACTGAAAAAAAACAGCAATTTTAAGAAATTATACCATGTGAGTCATGGTAAATCATAACTTTTAATGACACCAAAATAACTCAACTATATCAGTAGTATTTCTGCTTCGTTAAAATATTCTGCTGTTCAATCCTTGTCGGGTTTTTGTTCTAAAATTAGCGTAACGAAAATCCATTTAGTGTACATTGGAAATAATGATAATTCGCAAAATAAATTACAGAAAACTACTGATAACCTTGAATTAATTGTTATAAGTCCTAAACAATACGTACATAAAATTACTAATTGATTTTCGTTGATGAACTTAATACAATGACAAAACAAAGTGGATCCACGCATTTAATATAATTATAACTGTTCTGGAAGACATTGAGTGACCACGTTTGACCAAGTTACCGCAAAGTTACACGGAAATGACCATAATATATTCCGCGATGATAGTTTTCTAACAAAAGTAGAACAGTAGGTAAGTATAGGTAAAGGTAAATAAGTTGCTACCTACTTCACAAAGGTGCGAAATTTAATTGAAAAAATAATAGTGTTCAGTGTTTCATAATAAATCACTAATTTCTAAGAGTAAAATTTAATTATAAAAATTGATTAGTTTTTACCGCAAGACAACTCAAATTAAATGGTTTGGAAGTCAATTAAATTTAGTTTTATTGAGTTCTTTAAATGCCATTTCCGTATTATGCGCTGTTTAAAATTTCATTATATTTATTTATATCAGAAATATCCATTACATTAAAAGTTTAAAATACGAAGAGCTTTATTTTGAATGGTCTCTTTATGTCGACATTTATTTCTGATTTTTAATAAACTACTCTATTTAGATATTTGTTATTATAATAGAACTATTTTTAAAGGAAAATCGTAAAAATGAAATTCACACTATGTGCAATTGTGCGTATAAAGTGGTATAGAACCGATCTAATATATTTCACACGAACTTTCCAATCATGATATCGTGTTTTGGATTGGTAAATATAAAGAGTAAATTTATTAGAATTTATTGATTGTTGATCAATGATTTATGATTTATAAAAATTTAAAAGTTTTTGGAAGAATTTCGTCCTATTAAAAGAATCAATTTGTGACAAACTATAAAGTAGTTCATATATCTAATTGTAAAAGTAGATAGATTTTAGGCAGAGCTATTGTAAAGAGATAAATTACAACAATTAAAAATTCATAGGAAAAAAAATTTAAAAAAACATTTTTATGGTGGTTGGTCAAAATTTACATCTTCGAGGACAAGAATGTTTTACAAAGTGTAAATAATTATTTTCTTTCAAAAGTTAGTTATTTTTGAAATTGAGTACCTATCGAAGAAGAATTATAAAATAATATAAGATCTCTACTTTTAAGGATTTAAGAACACAACAAGAACACAATCAAATAATGTCCATATATTAAATTTATATTCCAAACATAAAATGCGATTTTATATTTAACTCTATTTCACCCCTTGCATTGCGTTAGAAGTCACATGGCTAGTTATGGCATTGAGTAACTCGACAAAGCACCTAGTGGGTTGCACAAAGACCGGACCTGAGTTCAATTGACCATGTCCCGGAGGAGTTTAAAAGGACGATGAGAATCAAAATATTCGCACCAACAACACTTGCGATATTTAACATGCCGCCTAAGAATAATGGGAGTTCGTTCTTCAAGAAATAAACGATAGACTTCGGAGACAATTAAATTAATGTTTTTAGCGCCAAGGAATATTACTACATATGTTTTTAAGATTTCAAAAACGACTGAAAAAGCATACAGGTGCTTGGCCAAACTTTACGAGCGTGTTATATGGAACAAAACTATGAAAAAAGTTCCTATAAACAAGGGTCCAGACATGGTTCCTAAGGGAGCTACAGCCCCCTAAAAGGGGCACATTGACGATGCTTTTTTGTAAACGGATTGAACTGGAGTTATGAAAACTGGTATGATGAATAAGTATTAAATATTGAACAAATTTCTGCAAACTTAATTTTAAAAATTTAGTCAGCGGTGTTTTTTACCTGAGGGGTGGGGGCTAAATTTTGGCCAATTATTGTTGTCCATTGGGGGCGCCCCTGACTAAATTTTAAAAATTATGCTTACAGAAATTTGTCCAGTATTTAATGCTTATTCATCATACCAAATTTCATGACTCTATGTCAATCCGTATATTTAGAAAAAACCATCGTCAATATGCCCCCTTTAGGGGGCTGTATCTCCCTTATGAATCATTTCTGAACCATTGTTTATAGGAACTTTTTTCATAGTTTTGTTCCCTTCAACACGCTCGTAAAGTTTGGGCAAGCATATCAGTTATGAACGATCCATAAAAATCCCCAAAACTTCATATCAAAAATTTTTTAATCTTTAAAAACAAAAAAGTTATAAGGCTGTTCACTTTTATTTCGATATCTCTGTACATGATGCATTTTTTCCAAGTTTTACGAACTTAACTGAGTTTTTAAAAATCTCGTGCCATAAATATACAGGTATTCGTGTAGGTTTATACTAATAATCTAAAAAATAACTTATGAATAATTATAAATAAACTCGAGAGAGACGTAAGGAGTATGTAGGCGTACTTGGAAAGTTAAAAAATACTATAAGAAATCTATTAACAGGTGTCCAAGTCCTCATATGCATTCTTAGTCTATTCATTGAATGAACAAAGAAATTAAGTATTTGGCTGGCATTTCAACAAGTAAATAATAAAACCAGAATTTTTTTGCCAATATAAATTACCTAATATAATAAAAAGTTATTTGTTTGTCATTTTGGGGAAAATATCTTGATAATGTCAAAATATGAATAATATGATACATGAAATAATTGTTACCGTATGTCCCTTTTCAAGACGCATCATAGGAAATATAGATTTAAAACTTTTATATCAATTTCGGTATAGTATGATTGGGATATAGTATGGTGTTCCAAATGAATAAATAAGAAGTAACTCTCTAGAATTTCTTGACCAAAAGAGGAATATGGGAAAGGTCAATTTAGCCTTCCCTTCAGATTCTTCTATAATAATCAATCAAAAATGATTAGCCAAAAACTTGTAGAGAATGAATTAATGAACTAAAATTTGTGCGTTTCGAAGCACCACTTAGTTCACGAAATGTCTAGAATTTTTATGAAAAAACAGATTTTATCATGTGCTTTACGATACCTATATTTCTTTATTTCTGTTATTACGACTATAAGATAAGTAAAAATTGTAGGTGTTCATGGAAAACGTTGGCGTTTTTTATGGTCAATTAAATTGAATGCAACGTGTAGGTATAATTATGCAATGCATAAAAATATATTTTTGACGACTTAAGATAAGTAACTGAAAATAATAGAAATAATTTTTGACAACTCTTTCTGTAAGTTATGCGATAAGTTTTAAGTGCCGGTTTTCAAATCAATTACGAAATGCCACACCAAATGGGTCTTGAAATAAAAATTTTGCTCAAGTATTCATTTACCTATAATATGCAGATAGAGAAAAGACATTTTGTATGATTAGTATCATCACAAACCTATTTTTGTAACAACGCAATTATCAAAATTTGAGTTTCAATTCAAATAATTTATATTTACATAGTACACATTTTGAAAAGATGATAATTTCTTTGATAATCCTGTTCTAAATTTTATATTATTTCTTCATTTATATTCCAACCGCAAACTCATACTAGAGATCTATTTCCGCGAAATTTAACAGTTAATAGAAAAAAAATCCTTACCTATTTTCTATAATTTATTTGTAAAACATCCACTCTCCTACCACATGTTCACAAATTACCATACAAAAGTCAAAACTACCAGACGAATGTATAATCAACCATAACAGTATTGTGACGCTCGTACAAACTTAACAATCAACAATGTTTATTTTGGAGGATATTTGCAATTTTGATAGTAAAGTAATGATATGCATGCCGCGTTCTAAAGGTCACATTTACAATAAATACGATTCTATAGTACACTCTCTCTCTGGCTGCACGACAGAGACTACACGATGCAGCTCCTATGTTTAAACTTTAAACAAAACTGATGTTTAAACTTCCCACTCAAATTGTTTAGTAGCATAAGATAGCGGTTACATTTCTGTTGTTGATGATGGGAAGAATAAGTTGAATGTAACAATCTAATGTTGACTGTTGCATCGGAGCTATTATAGTTAATGATGATAGTTTTTACCTTTTATTTAGAAAACGCGCGTTATTAATATAGTAATTTTACGATGGCATGGGAATATGCTGTAATTTATATTGCTGCAGTAGGAGGAAATTAATGCAGTTCTTAGAAATTAGATGTGAGTGGTACCTCTCTATAAAGAATATTTGCTTTGCATTTATCATGGGAATCGTTGGAATCTTAACAAATTAAATTAAAAAAATAATCTGATATTATCTGTATTATTTTTTCTTTATTATAATAGTATTAAATAAGTACAGTAATCGCGTTTTTATCGACCTCGATATTTTGATGAAATTACAAGTTTTGTATTTTTCAAACTTTTCGAAAAAATGTATGTATGTCTGTTCTCTCCACCATAGCTCAAAACCAGTTTGAAGAAATCATATTCATTCAAATTAGCGAAATAACTACAAAAAACTTGCCCTCTTGGGATCCGACGCGGAAAGTGGTGTGTTTCAATATTCTGTGGTGTCCCCCAATTTTATTAGAGCCTTGCACCCCTAAAAGCTATTATTTTTACTAATGTAGTTAGTAATAGGGGGAAAAAAGGCCTCAAATAGACTTATTTTACTCTGCACCCAATTTTTGCAGAATCTTGTAGAGAGAGAAATATTTTTCTCTACTACTTTGTGCTGATGTTTTTTTTTCGAAAATCTAATAGGAAAGAAGTTATTTAATAAATAAAAAAATCAACTTTAATTAAGGGCTGGTGAAGGAACGTAGGTTTCTACGAATACAAAAACTCAGTTTCAAACTTATAGGGTGACCCTCTACAAGAATCTGTAAAAATTGGCTGTAGGGTAAAAAAAGTCTATTTCAACTCCCTGATTACTGTCCTAATTCAATTTAAAAAAGTAAAAACACTATTTCAACCTCAAAATTTTTCATTAAAATTGAATAAATTAGTTACTCCATATACATGGTTCGATAGGAAATGTTATAATCTGCAACAAAGAAAGAGACATACTTTTCAACAAAATGCCGCAAATCGCAAAAAACAAATGCACTCTTAAATCCAAGATGGCGGAAAAACCTTCCGAGGTATGAAGTCTAAAACTTGGATATAAGCTTCATGTTGTGGGCCCCAACTGCCCACAAACATTCATCCTGCCCTCTCCGATTGCGAACTAAAGCATTGGAACTTGGATAGATTGCTTGGATTATATCCGCTCTATTCTTGTAGTTTGAGTAGCACTGTATGTATATAAGAAAAAATGATACATACATTTTTTGAGCAGAATTTTATAAGGATTATTTTTATATAGAGGCTAAAATTGCGAAATCGTGAGTGTTTTGCGGTAAAATGCGGAAAACCACGAACATACATCTTGAGGGTGGTTTTAGGAGTGCCGGCCTCTAATAAAATTGGGGAACACCACAGAATATTGAAACCCAACACTTTCCGCGTCGGATCCCAAAAGGACAAGTTTTTTGGATTTATTTCCTTTAATAGCCCATTTCTCGTCTAATTTGAATTAGTCCAGGAAAAATAGACGAAAAAAAGGCTGAGTTGGAAAAAAATTGTAACAGGCTGAATTTTTGTATGCACCTTAGTATTATAGCATAGCCTTCAATAATGTGTGAAAGTTCCCCATCGATTTGATGGCTGCTAACTGAGTTACTCGAGGTCAAAGGTCGCGATAAACAGTTTTTTGCAAAAATCTCGAGAATGGCGACCTTTATTTAAAAAAATCTAGAGAGCCAATTTGTAGCTGAGGCGATTTTCTATAAAAACTAATTCAAAAGTTTTTTTGTAGGGGCAATCGTTCACGAGATATAGCGTTTCAAAAACTAAGAACGTAGAGGACTTACTTCACTACGAAGAATAACGACTGATCTTAGGATATGAAAGTCGGATAATGAATTATTATTCAATATATATATATATATTTATGGCGTTTTTTATTTATTTGTGCATTTATTGCATTTATTTGGGCATTTATGATACAGTAATTAACTTTCTTCAGTTTCGGAGAGCGATTGTTCCGTCACCAAAGTTTGGACGAGGAAAGACGATGGATCGATGTCGTTATCGATCTCCTCGTTATCAATATTAAAATTTTCAATGTTCATACATGTTTGGCCATTACATTGGCTACAAACTACAGAACAGTTCAATTCTGCCTTCCGACATCCACAATTGGAACCACAGCCTTCCTTGCTCTTACAAAATACTGTATTGAGTAATGCATCAGGAGCGGCTTGGAGCAGAGTTGTAACTGGCTCTAAAATATTATTTTGTAGTACCCATCCCCAGTCCTGAGGATCAATTTCTCCATTCCAATTGTGGATGTCGGCGGAAAGCAGGATTGAACTGTTCTGTAGTTTGTAGCCAATGTAATGGCCAAACATGTATGAACATGGAAAATTTTAATATTGATAACGAGGAGATCGATAACGACATCGATCCATAGTCTTTCCTCGTCCAAACTTTGGTGACGGAACAATCGCTCTCCGAAACTGAAGAAAGTTAATTACTGTATCATAAATGCCCAAATAAATGCAATAAATGCACAAATAAATAAAAAACGCCATAAATATACATATGTACTAATGTACTAATCAATCAAATTTCATATTTTAGGTTTTGAATAAAATTGTGAGTAAAATATTAAATCTTCTTCATATCTAGCATCAATACAGCTGGTACTGTGGTCTTAGTGGTTATAAAAGTATGACACTAAAACTAAAATGATATCCTGTATCCAGTACTATTTTCCAAGTTTCACTTTAAAGGTCTGAAAAATACTCAAAAACAGCCTTTATACGAAATAATAAGGAAGTATAATAATCGTCATTTTTCAAACATCAGAATATATGTAGATATAAAAAGAAAATTTTCAAGACAATTTTCAGCTAAAATTATGATTTAGAGTTTCAACTCAAAACTTAGAAAACTTTAAACTTCGAATATGATGTCAATTGAAGCTCCGAAGAAGAAATAATAAATCTCGAAAAGTCAGCTGAAAATTGGGTTGAAGAAAATTTTTTCACATATCTAAAAGTGTGTTTACACTATCTGATTTTCCGTTTGATTTTCAATTCGATAAATATATAATTTACAAATTTCAAAATTTCTCAAATGTATTCTATTTCAATGTTTACACTATCTGATTTAGCTTTCAAGTTTTCATTCGAGTTAATGTCATCCCCACCTTGACATAATCTCACTCTCTCTAGTTTTATTGTTGCATTGACCATCAGATGAGTAGTAGTATCTATTTGCTATTGAATATGGATGAAGAAACGTTTTACATCGCTACACTTTCATTGTTGAATATAATTTTATTATTACGTAAAAGCTCTAAAAGTGAAAAAGATAGGAAACTAAAAAGAAAGAAATCTTTGTGGAGCAGAAAATGGCTCATGAAGAGGAACGAAGGACGTGGAATTGCAAATTTAGTTTTAGAAGAACTCAAAATAGAAGATCCAAGTAGTTTCAACAATTTTACGAGAATGAGCGTTGCGACTTTCAACGAATTGCTTGTGAAGGTTGAAGATCAATTAAAAAGGCAAAGTACAATACTTCGTGAGTGTATAACAGTAAAAATCAGGTACTTATAGTTTTAAAAGAATGTTTTAAACTTCAACATGAATAATATTGTCCTTTTTTTAAGACTTCTTGTCACAATAAGATTCTTGGCGACAGGAGAGACGTATCAGAGTTTGAGTTACAGTTTCAGAATTTCAATACCTTCGCTTTCAATGTTAATTCCTGAAACACTGAATGTGATTTACAGTGTACTCAAAGATGAGTTTTTGAAAGTAAGGGCTAGAGAGTTTGGTTTGGTGTCACACTTATTTAAAAGCACATTTTTTCTTTTTTAGACACCAAGAACGGAAAATGAATGGAGAATCATTGCTCTAAAATTTCATGAATTGTGGAATTTTCCAATGTGTTTAGGAGCCTTAGGTTTGTCATTATTTGCTAATTGTAAAATATGTAGATATTATATTTGAAGCTTTTGCAGATGGTAAACACATTTCATTTAGGGCCAAGAAAACTGATGGTTCTTTTTACTACAACTACAAAGGTTTTCACAGTATTGTACTACTAGCCTTAGTTGACGCAGAATATAATTTTATATACATCGATGTCGGTTGCAATGGCAGGGTTAGCGATGGAGGAGTTTACAGTAGTTCAACCAGTGCCGCAATTGAAAGAAATTTACTCAACTTCCCGAAAGATGAAATTCTCGTTAATATGAATTTAAAAGTTCCGTATGTCTTTGTAGCTGATGAAGCGTTTAAATCTACTAGACGTATAATGAAACCATGGGGTCAGAGAGCAGTAAAAGAAAAAAAAATTTTTAAATATAGATTAAGCAGAGCTCGGCGTGTTGTTGAAAATGCTTTCGGCATACTTGCCAATAAATTTCAAATACTCCGAAAGGATATAAATTTATCAGTAGAAAAAGTTCATAATATTACTGCAACATGCTGCGTTCGACATAATTTCATTAAAAAAAGAGACGGCCAAAAGTATTTATACGGAATGGATTTTGAAAATATATAAGTTTAGGGACCATAACTGATGGGGAATGGAGGAAAAATGTTTTCGTAGCTAACTTAGAAAAAAGTAGAACTAACAGAACTTGTGACGAAGCCTTAATTGTCAGACAGGAATTCACCAAATATTTTAATGGAGCAGGTTCCGTCTCGTGGCAAGAGGAAGCTATAAAAAACTTTAATTTTTGAAAAAAAGGTTATATTTTATTATAATAAAATAGTAATCTTTTAAAAAAACTTTTTATTTTAATAACCAAATTATAAAAATGTAACCTATCCTTCTACATAAAGAGTTTATTATGAATGAACGAAAAGCAGAATAATTAATCAGTTAAATTAGTCGGTTTCTAAATATTCTATTTGAATCTGTTTTTGTAACCACATTTTTTTATATTTGTAGATGACATTATTAATTTCATGTTTTGCTTCAAGCAGAATTGATATGTCGTCTATTTCTGAGAGTTCCTTCGCAACAAAACAGCCAAATTCTTTTTCAGATACCGTCATAGAATTATTGGTTTTTAAATTCTGATTAAGATAAGATAGTGTTTCGATGCTTTTGTTTATAATGACATCTTCAGTAGTTTGCTCAGCTGGAACCTCCTTTTTCCTAAATTTAGTTAGCCTTCTCGAAAGACTGTTATCATCCAAGTCTGGAGTATCTCTCGAAGTACTGGGAGTTTCTTTAAATGTACTGTTATTATCACATGCTCTCATCGTCGTTTTCGTTACTACCACTTTCCTTTTGTCTCGTTTCTGGATCTAATTGTGAATCTTGAATCTAATAAAATTAATTATTTTAAGTAGAGTAGCAAAGTATTTTAATCATGTTATACCCCTTCAAGAGACCCTAACGAATCTTTTCCCTTACGAGCCTTCATGTGGGAAATTAAAAATTCTACGTAGTCAAACCACCAAACTGTAGGTTCATATACTTCTTCCGTTCCGACTACACTTCTCTTACTTTCTTTGATTTTTTGCAATTCGTGAGAAAGTTGTGAACGAATATTGTTTATTTTAATTTTTATATCCTCAACAGTTAATGTTGGGTGTAATTCTTGAAGGGATTGCCATATTTTAAACAACGCATTAGTGCGAGCGTGCTTGTTCATATATAATTTATATTTTGTGTCGTATAAACAGTCATACATTTCATATTGTTGCAGCAAGTTTTTTATTATTTGTTGTGTCCAAATAGGTGCCTAATATAACTAGATAGGTACCTCGAAAGCTATTTAGATGAACAATAAATAAATCATCATTCTTTTTCTTACCTTCTTAATCCTCTTTTTATTAACGCCCTGTTGTTCAGAATTCATTGTAATGTGTGTTCTTTAGCGGAAGGAACATAACTAAATAAGCATGCGAAAAAACAAGCCCTTGTCGGTCTGTAATAAAAACCTACGTCAAGAATGTAACGGAATAATTTCTGGTATGCTAGTTTCGTGTAGGGTTGTTTTTGGTTTTTATTTCCTTTTTTTGGTTTTTGGCTTTCGGTTTTGCTGTGATACTCGCGCACATTTTTGCCGAGCAGGGACAAACTAGCAGCCTTTGGAGCTGGTCAGTTCTTAATAATTTGTTGTTTAATGTTAATTATTATTTAACTGTACGTGTCCTGGAGCTAGGTGACGGTGTTTTCTCATTGTAGTTTTGTCGCCTATGAATATTGAATAAATTAACATACAATAATTTGCAAATTTGCAAACTCCGAAAATAGGTGCTGTTCTATTCCTTGACATTCGAAAAATCGAATACAAAATCAAATACAAAATAGAACCTCTGAAGTCAAACACGAAATCGAATAGTGTGAAGTAACAAATATAAATATTTCATAAATCGAATTGAAAATCAAACGGAAAATCAGATAGTGTAAACACACTTTAAGTATTGTCCAATTACTCATTAGGTAAACTTAATTTCAACTGCCCATTAAAAATTTTATTTTAATTTTCTTAATGTTATTCAGGATTTAAAATCCATTTTCTTGTACTTGGTTTTTTTATTGCATATCGAACAAGTAAACATTTCTACATAGTGTAACTGTATTATTAAATTATAATTTTGTTTAACAAAAATTCTGTTTCCTAAAAAGATCTGCCAAACACAGCGATTCATCCTCCCTTAGAACGCCAGTGAAGAACACTATTTTGATTATAATATTATAGATTTGGTATGGTTCGATTGGATTGACAGATCATCGATTGAAAAAGCGGCACTAAAATATGTATGACCCACCACATTTCAGAAGTTAGTTATTATTTTACTTTTAGGGTCTATTTTAAAAATGATGATTTAGAACATGACATCGATTTTAACTACTTACTTAAATTAATTTTCATTAGCAAAATGTCAAATTCCTCAGTATAGGATATTAAAACCGAAGAAACGTCCACACTTCTTTTTCATTAATTTTTAATAAAAAAATAGGTAACAGTAAATGCGTGGAAAAACAATAACAATAAATTTTTGTATAAGAAACCAAGCATAATAAAACACCTATTTATACATACGCACCACACATACAACTAAATATAGATATGATATAACTTTAATATGAAATAAAAACTGAAAATTAAAATATTCTATTTAGTCTTTCTTTCTCAATCTCGCACTAGATTTTTCCATTGATGACAGCCAGTCTTGAAGTTCTGGAGGAGGCACCGGTCTATACGAAACATCTTTTCCAGTTAATTTCGCCATCACCTCAGGCACATTCAAATCTATAGTACTTTGTTTGCTTAAAACTATAGCACGAATAAATCCATCATTTAATGTAATAAACTGTTGTTCGATGTACAAAGTTTTGTCTTCCCAGTAAACAATCTGGAAAAAGTAATAAAATCAAACGTTGAATCTATAATAGTGTAAGCTATGAATTTACTTACTTTGGTGGTAACTTTGTATAGTTGCAAAAATGGAATGGTGCGACGATAACGAATGTTGGATGCAGTTTGTAGGACGTGAGCTTTGGCCTTTGTAATTAGTTGGTAAAGACCTGTTCGATCGTAGAAATGAAATCGGGCGAAATCCAAGTCTCGGACGTAGCGAGCATTGTTCATGTGTTTGAAGAAAATGTCCAAATCATTTGTTGTGCAGATTCCTAAAACGGAAGTGATGTATCATTCATTATTTTCCTTGTGTTTTCATAACTAGACTAGAAATAATCGAAAGTTTTGACAAATACCAACAAAATTAAATATTCTAAATCTAAAAATGTCCAGTGCAAATACAAAATAATTATTGATGAGTTTATAATTATTTTGTATAAGATTTTGGGATATTCGATAATGATAAATTAGGCCAGCCATTCAAGCAAAAAAGGTAAACAAAATTCCAAAAGTTTTGAAACTTGGACACAAGTTTGAAAACGAATCTAAATTTGCAACCCGTTCGGATGACCGCAACATTGTCAAAAATTGAAAAACCACAATTTGCAATAGCTTTTTGTACAAAATTGCGAAAGTTATGCAAACTTGGACAAATGTTAAGTGACTTATCTTCCTTTGAGTTTGAAACCTTTTTTGAATAACGGTACATCGATTTTTATTAAATAATTAGCAAATTTTGTTGTAATTTTTAGTACAAAATTCCAAAAGTTATGCAAACTTTATGTAATACTTATAATACAGTCCTGAACCCACATGCCAATTTACATAAGTTTTTGAGGAACGAAAATATTTTTTTAAATTTCTTTATTACTCGGGGCTGTGAATTTTTTAACAAAGGGGGATCAACAAAATGCAAAAGTTTTCGAACATGGTTGCAAATGTTCATTACACAGGTACAAACTGTACTTTGAATTTGCAACCTTTTCATACCTCCGGAACTTTTTTAAATAATTCCAGGATATCCAAAATAATGCTAAAGAATTGCAAATCTCAATTTATATTTGTCTATAATATTATTGAAAGTACTTTTTAATTTGCAACCTCATAGCAAGTCCGGAAAATACTTTTCCTGATTTTTATTTACACTATAGGCAAGGCAGCGCCTTGTTCTCTCACTCTCACTTGCTACTAACCTAGTGTAAATAAAAATAGGGAAAAATATTTTCAGGACCTGCCATGAGGTTGCAAATTGAAAAGTACCCTCAACAATATTATAGATAAATATAATTGGGGATTTGCAACTCTTTTGCAATATTTTGGATATGCGAAATTGGAATTATTTACAAGATGTTATCAATTTAGCAAAGTTCCGTAGGTATGAAAAGGTTGTAAATTCAAAGTACAATCTGTACCTGTGTACCGAACATTTGCAACCATGTTCGAAAACTTTTGCATTTTGTTGACCCCACTTTGTTAAAAAATTCAGCATCCCGAGTAATAAAAAAATTAAAAATGATATTTCCGTTCCTCAAAAATTTATGCAAATTGGCGTGTGGGTTCAGGACTGTATTATAAGTATGACCACAGAATATAATTCTGTGGTATTACATAAAATTTGCATAACTTATGGAATTTTGTACGAAAAATTACAACAAAATTTGCTAATTATTTAATAAAAATCGAGGTTCCGTTTAGCAAAAAAGGTTGCAAACTCAAAGGAAGATTTGTAATAAGCCACTTAACATTTGTTCAAGTTTGCATAACTTTTGCAATTTTGTGCAAAAAGCTATTGTAAATTTTTGTTTTTTCAATTTTTGACAATGTTCTGGTTGCAAATTTAGATTCACCAGTCGATAGTTTATCGAAAATTAAAGGTGGTTTGTCTAATAAAATATGGTCGAATTTTGCTTCCTTTTTGATGTTAAAAAAAATAAATTATTTTCAATAATTTGTTATAAATCTATAATAAAATAAGTTAGCCTTCTGAAATTTTGTATAGATCTTTTTTTGTATTCTCTATTAATAGTAGTTGCAATTATTTTATTTAGAAAACAGAGGCGTGCGTACGGGCTTCCTCAAAAATATTTTATTTAATAAAACGTACGCCACAGTTTTTTTTGCAACACCAATATGCAGAGACAATTTCCCATTCAATTTAGAAACTTTTTTGTTTCTTACAATTTTTTGATACTTAATTCAAAACAAAAAAAAAACAATAAAATGCATGATGTTATACATACTGTTAAAATTTTGAGATTGTTTTTCAAAATAATTAAAACAACTATATATTTTTGAAAAGCCCAAATTTTGCTTAATAAATATAAAAAATAATATACAGGGTATCCCATTTAAAAAATCATAAGTTTAATTATTATCTCCAAAACTAAACTTTTAGACAAGAACTGCCGACGCTACTAAACTCTACGTAAAAAACTCTATCAAGATCAGTTTTCACCTTTTTGATAAGTAGACGTTTAATGGAAATACGAGGGGTGCCTAAAAATCAAAGATTTTCAGAATCACTATGTAGATTAAAAACTAAGAGAGCCATGACTAATTTGACCCCGGAATCTTTCGTTTAGTAAAAAAATAGGAAATTAAAGTGCAAACCGCAACACTCTGTCTTTGATAATAACTCCAATACCCCCTGAAAATGTCAAAAAGGAAGCAAAATTCGACCATATTTTATTAGATAAACCACCTTTAATTTTCGCTAACCTATCGACTGGTAAAATCCTGACGATATAAACTGGGACACTCTGTAGAATCAGGAGTGTAAAAAAGAAATTCAAGTGATGAAAAGTTACGAGTATTCGCGTTCTTTTGAACACCATAAATTTGAAGATTGAGCTGAGGCTTTTAGAATTTTATAACGATGGTTTAGATTGAATTTCTGTAGAAAATTATTGATGGGAAAATACAAGAGGATAAAGTCTGAGTTTTTATTAGTGCTGGGAATTTTTCAAAATTTACAATTCAACTAATCGTTTCGTAATGTATTCGAATTAGTCGAACTATTCATTTAGTTGAAATAGTTAAATATTAATTAGTTAGTCGAATGAAGAATATTCGTTAATATACATTATTCGAATATTTTCGAATTTAAAAGGACAATTCAATTCGAATATTTGTTTAGAGCATAGCGAATGAATACTTATTTATTATAAGAAAATATAGATTAATTTATTACAAAAATAACAACAATAACAATATGGTCATAAAGATATTAAATTTAATAACAATTTCAGTAAATTATGCTCAAGAACTGTTAACAAACTGAATTTATGCCCTGCATAGCTTCTAGCGATTCGTTATACGGGGGCGTTTAGAAAAAAAGGAAAAACTTTTTTGTTTAAGGACATGCAGAGCTTTTCCACAGTAAAATAAATTTGATAATTCTAAAGATAAAAAACTTCCCATTTGCTGAACACTTTCTGCCGGTCACTGTATGTATAGTGTTACATGTCCAAAATAAATAATTGTTCGAATATCCAATATCTACTTCAATAGGTATATATTCGATTAGATATTCGACTAAGTAGTCGAATACCTATATTCAAATATATAAATATTCGATTAATTCGAATTAATGAATAAATCAAAAGTAAATGTATTCGAATATTTTTAGGGAAGTATGCGAATTAACCGAATAATGCGTATTCGATTCCCAGCCTTAGTTTTTATAAATGTTTTTTTACAGAAGGTATTTTTTAAATCGTTACAATTTCCTAGCATAAAATGTAATACCTATACCTGTAGACAATTCGATATGTCTAAAATTTATTAAAAAGTTATCGATGCATGATTATTTGGTTTTCACTAATTGTAATCATGGTACTGTATTTAAAATCTTAATTACTGTAGTAAACAATTTTGTTTAAAATGTGAAACATTTCTGTTGGTGTAGGTGCCTACTCTATCTAAAAGTCTAAATCGAATTACAGAAATTTTCCGATATAACGTGTGAAGTTGAAGAGAATGAACTGCGTCATTTATAATTTTAAATAGTGGAATTTTACAATCATTATTCTAATTATCAAACAATAACGATAACGAAAATATGCATATGTATAACAGCCTACTATTTAAATAAGTAGATATTTACCATTACCTATTTAAGGCCAGTTTTTCAATTGATACTTATCCTTAACTTCTAGTTAATTGTCGTGTTTATGTTTGAGACCAGGTTTAAGTTTTTTAAGTTTTTCCGTTAATAAATGAATTGAAGTGTTTCACTTTAACTAGAATTTACATATTGTGAATTACATAGTTTTGTTAACAGCGATACCCAAAGTCATTAAAAATAAATATAAAATAAGTTAGTTAGACTTATTAATACTAGATGTTAATAGGTAACTTAATAATAAAAAAAAAAACAATTTAGTTATAGTAGTTTAGTATATAAGTATATAGATCTATGGTATACAGTTTACATACCCAATATTTCTGTTGTATCATCAATTCGTTTCTTTCCTTCAAACAATCGTCCCACCACTATCGTAAATATTAATCGAAGAAAATAATTGACGTCAAAGAACACATACAAAAACGACACAATTGACACAAAAGCCGAGTAATATATTAAAGTATAATCAGCTTTTGCCATTATTATATTTATAATGAAATGTAATCACACACAATAATAGTAAAATATCAGTTGCGTCTATGACCGCAAAGGTACACTGTACTTTGCTATGGATTAGAGGTGCATTTGTAGAGGGGCCATGGCCGTTTTAAGTAGAAGGGGGCTTCGGTTGTACAACATGTTCCATTGGGTAAAAGTTCCTTGAACTGGCTAATTTTTCTACTATCATCAAATTGTCTATAAACTTGAACTTGAAGAGTGGTACTGGAACTAACTAGGATGAATAAAGCAGTTCATGGGGCCAAAAGGTAACTGTACTTGGGAAGAGAAAGAGTGAGAGAGATTAGCCAGTAGGAAAATTATGAAAACGATGATTTAATGCTATAAAATTAATTACCCACATAGTCATAAAATCAGACAAATGTCCATAAAATTGCATGGGAAATTAAAATGACATAAACACGTTTTATTACAGAAGGTCATACTTTAACAGTATAGAGAGCGACTACGAGTTACCGAATAGCGCGTAGAATAATTTTTTTTTACTTATTTTTATTCTTCTCCTTAAAAACATTATTAGATACCTAAAACTTAGAACTCGTGCAGGAAAGTTAAATAATGTAACTTCTAATACCTACAGATTTAAAAAAAAATCAATTTATTTAGTTTTGGGGCTAAAAAATTAAATTGATATTTTTTTCTATCTAGGCATTGCAGATACGTCATAATAATAATCAATAAAAATAACCCAAACCCTCGCCAAATCTTCTTAAAGAACTTGCATTTCTTAGAAAACAACTATTTAGGTACTGTCAAAATTTTATTTACCTAAAGTTTATTCTTATACGTTTGTTGCATAGGTATGAGGTGTCTAAATATATCGTCAAAAAATATGAGCATGTCAACTAAAGTTCTTATTGGGCAATGGGCACAGGATTCATCCAGAATATTTGGAAATAAAAAACTTTTCCCCAAATAAGAAATATCACAGTCATCTGTTGCAACATTTTCATAATTATACCAACATAATAGTATCTAGTTTATGCAACAAGGTAGGAATTGAGAGATTCTGACGAGTGCGAAAATTGCGCCGAGCGAAGCGAGGGCGCAAGAACACTAAGCAAAATCAATTCCTACCGTGTAGCATACTCTATTTTTTCTCATATCTGTACGAAAATGGCCACTTCTTTAGCGTGAAACGCGCGAACAAATTAAAACAACATAACACTGACATTTTGCTTGACACTGTGCGGTGAGCAAATCACCTTGACAACCATAAACAAACACAAATAACTCATGCATATCAGTGAGGGAATGGCTACCCAAGTGTGAAATGTTACCCCCACTACTTATTTTCCGCGACTACCCTAAAAAGGCGACTTTGTACCCGCATTTCAGGCAAATAAAGTGGCCATTTTCGTGTAGGTATGGGAAAAAATATGTTGGTTGGAAATATTACCAGAACAAACTTCCCCTCAGTTAAATTTTCTTTTGTACTTTCTACATTAAGTTCCTCCTCTTCTGGTTCCCATGTTTCAATTTCAGACAAATGAGACAAAGCCTCATGTTCTCCATCTTCACTTGTATCACTAGCTTCTTTTCTTTTTCGTTTTAATGTTTTATTCTTTTCACCCTGCAAAGATTTAATGTTATCTTAACTTTTTTGGCCATTTTTTTCATCATTTCCTTTTATATTATTTTGAGCTTCTCTGGAGTATCAGTAATTCTGCATATACACCTGATGGTTCTACATTCATTGGCTCGTGCGATGAAGAAGATTGAGCATGTTCTAGTTTGTTGATCATCTGCAGATAAGGAAGTAGTTTCAGTATACCTAATCGTCGGACGGATATTTTCTGGGATTGTTTCTAAACATATGAAAATAAAACTCCGCTTCTGTGTATATGTCACAATTGAAAGGATGTCATTCTAAATCCTGATACGTACAATATTTTCTGGAGTAAATGTTTTATTATCATAAGCTTCAGCAATTCTCAGCAATTTAAGCGTAGTTTACACGGGATAGTAACTTGCGATAGAACTTGTGAGAGTAACTTGCGCTAGTGTTTACATATAAGCAAGTTGTCAAGGCAATTTCTCTCAGCAAGTGCTCTCTAGACATAACTTGCAGCAAGTGATTGCATGCGCGTTTACACGGTAGAGTAGGTATATTCAAGTGTGAAATGTCACGTCGTAGAAAGAGAGCTGCAACCGTTGCTGTTCTCATTGCACAAAAAGAGCGAAGAGAGGATAGAAAAAGGATAGGGGTCAAAGAATAGATAGCCAGAAGGCCTACTCTTGGAGCTTCGATGTTATTAAAAGAGTTAATAAGTGAAGATCCAAATAAAATTAAAAAACTACATTAAAATCCAACCAGTAGAGACCAAGATATAAAAAATCATCCTTATCACGTGACACACAAGCAAATTTTGTTGGATTCTTGCGGTTCAGAGCTTTATCAATGACCTTCGACTTGCTCTCAAAAATGTGGCCATCCTGTCAACTTTGTAGATATTAGGTAATTTTTGTTCTAATTTGACTGGGATAGTATTATGTACGAGTCTGTATGTACATATTTAAACAAATTTTTAAATTAATTTGGAGGTTTGCAGACCTCATGCAAAAAAACCTTGTATGCAACACGTACGCAAATAGTTTTTGGGGACTTCTCACAATTCGTCCCCAAAAACTCTTGAAATACTTGATACATAAATAACTATATTAATGAATATAAGTTGTTAATTGATAAAAATGTATAAAATATTCGAGCGTGTCACTGCAACTTGTACACAACTGTCAGTAAAATCGAAAAAAATTGTAACTTGCTAGAGCGCTCTCCCAATTTGTTTAGACGTGCAAGTGATTATTGCCGCAAGCACTTGCCGCAAGTTTTGCGACTTGCTGAGAGAACTCTCGGGCAGTGTTTACACTACGCAAATTATTTGGAAGTTGCTCTCAGACATTAACTTGCGATAGTTTACTTGCTCGTGTAAACTACGCTTTAGGATCCATTTATCACATGCTTTATTGTAATAAGCTCGAAATGGTTCAAATACGGATACATCGAGGGGTTGAAGTTTATTGCTACAACGGAGTGGAAGAGTAAAAATATGTACTCTATATTCTCGAGGCTCGGTCTTTTTCAATCAGTCCAACAAAAATGTGGGAATGTGGCTCTCGTGATTGTCATGCATAAGCAGTGTGGGGGTTTTCTGTTGATGAATGTGTGTGATGGGATATAGGATGTTCCAAATCTTCAAGAGAACTATCAGAATTTTTCCACCCGCTCGTAGTACCTATCTAGTCCCAATGCACCAACCGATCCATCTTTGAGCATATGTGGCTCATACCTATGTGTGTATAATGCGAATACATCGAATACCGTTAATTTTAAGAGGGCAGGACTTTTGTAACTTTCTATCTAAAATTAAATATAAAATCCAAAAATGTACTAAGATATTAGTCCTTCAGCTAGGGCAAAATATGCAGTTCTTAGCACATCATCCGAAATATGGCCTTTTAGTCTACGCAGGACATAAACGCTGGTTAATACGGATTTCGCAACACTGCCAACATGCGCAGCCCAAGTCATGCCAGAATCGAGAACAACTCCCAAAAATTTAACAGTTTCCACTGCATTGTGTATCGGTAGTGGTCTTAATGAAAAATAATATGTGTTGGTTTTCCGCAAATTCAAAGACAATTTATTCCATGAGAACCACTCCTGAAGCCTTGACCGCGTCCCGACGATACTGGAAGATAGAGACTCGAAACAACGACCCGTCTTCACTGCGGTCGCATCTTCGGCGAACAGGCAAAGGTCAGAGTTAGAAATATTAGCCGAAAGGTCGTTAATATATACTAAGTGACAAGGAAAAAAGAACACCTAGTAATAATTAGTTTATTTCAATGATATTTGGTATACATGTTTGTTTAGCTTAAGACAAAAAAACGATCAGTTTTTCAGTCATATCGATGCATTGGTTTTGGTGTTATAACGTTTTTTCTTTAAAAAAACGCAAGAGGCGACAATGGACTTTTGTACTAGCTACAGGTACCACTTGTTTTTCGTACAGTACATTTTAAGAGTTTTTATGATCTGTCATTATGCTTAGAGCGAGAAGACGTGAAAATTTTTATGAACTTAGCGAGTTTGATAGGGGGCGAATACTGGGTCTGCGAGAGGGCGGTTTATCCTTCAGAAAAATTGCCACTAGGACGAATAGGAGTCTAAATGCCGTGGTGTATTGTTGTCGGGCATGGCTCCAGGAAGACCGAACATGAAGAGCAAGAGGTACAGGACCTCGCCGAAGAACCACAGAAAGCGAAGATCGCCCCCTTAGACTTTTGGTTCTAAGGGCTCGCTTCACTTCCACAGGGGCGATTGCGGACCAATGGTTTACAGAACATGGAAGGCATATTGGGATGCGAACCGTTCATCGCCGCATAAGAAGTTTTGGACTGTTTTCCTACCGTCCTCAACTTGTGTTACTCCTCACTCCTGAGCACCGACGTAACCCACTGGAGTGGTGTAGAGAACGGCTGCCTTGGAAGCAGGAATGGAATACGGGGTAGTCTTTAGCGACGAATCCAGATTCTGTTTGGGTACGCACGATGGTCGGGCAAGGGTGAGAAGGCGACGAGGTGAAGCGCGTGATCCTCAATTTCCTGTGGATAAGCATGTGTACCGCACCGTTGGAGTTATGGTGTGGGAAGCTATTGCTTATGACACTAGGTCACCTTTGGTCTTCATCAGAGGCAATATGACCACCTAGCGCTACATTCAGGAAGTAGTGGAAACACATGTTATACCCTACCTCATCATCCTTCCCAATCCACTTTTTCCACAAGACAAGCCCGAACACATGCAGCAAACGTTACGTTGGACTACTTTCAGCGTAATCAAATCAATTTGTTGCCCTATCCACCAAGATCTCCGGATCTTTCACTCATTGACCACATCTGGAAATTATGCGTAGAAGATTGGTAAATTTACTCCATCCCCCACAACTTCTAGGGGCACTTTGTCATGAAGTACAGGTAGCCTGGAATGAGATACCTCAGGAGGAAATTAATCATCTCATTAGGAGTATGCCCAGACGTGTTCATGAGTGCCCAGCACACCATGGAGGCCCAAACCATTATTAATTTTTCTCGGGTTCTAACTGTCCGATTCTCTTCATATTTTGATCGTTTACTTACCTTACCATAATAAACATGTATGCCAAAAATCATTGAAATAAACTAATTACTACTAGGTGTTCTTTTTTTCATGTCACTTAGTATATATTAAAAATAAGATTGGACCCAGTACAGATCCTTGGGGAACCCCGAACTGCACCGGACACAATTTAGATTCGTCGTTGTTTGCCTGATACCTGTCCGAAAGATAGGACCGTAGGAGAGACAAGGAGGTGCACGAAAAATTGAATAACCTAAGTTTGTGTAATAAAATTTCGCTCGGCACGCAGTCAAAAGCTTTAGTGAGGTCACAAAAAATGGTGGCCACGTAATCCTTATTTTCAAAAGAGTCCGCTATAATTCTCATTAATTTACAAATTGCTAGAGATGTGAATCTGCAAGGTCTAAAGCCAAATTGCGCACTGCAAAAAAGGTTATATGATTCAAAATGGAAAGATAGTTGAGCTGCTAGTGCCTTCTCAAAAACTTTACTAATAATGGGTATTATTGAAATTTCCCTGTAGTTATTTGTGGATCTCCGATCTCCCTGTTTAAAAAGTGGAAGAACTTTTGCCCTTTTTAATACTTTCGGGTAAGTATGTACCAGTTTTTATGGCTATATTGAATAAGTTGGTCAATGGGTATACTAAGTAATGAATGATGCATTTCAGAACTTTTGAGTTTAGATGGAAACAGTCCAAGCAGTTGGAGTTATTGAGATTTAGAATAATATCGCGTACATTATTATAACTAAGTTCGTTAAACACAAAATTAGGGGCCATTTGATCACCATCAACAGTGTAATTGGGCTCATCAGCAGGCACAGGAATTGTATGCATAATTTCCCGCGCAATATTCGCAAAGTAAACATTAAATTCATCAGCTGATATTGGTATACTGATATTGGTATATGTTTTCCGATTTTAAATATTTTGAATCTCTAAACTCGTTTTTGATTTTCCATGCTGCTTTACACGTGTTACTAGCCCAAGGAACACAGACTAGTCTGACCGACGTCTCAGCGACGTCGCGCTCAACGACTGGTAGTCAGTTGTTGACGTCGAAACGTCGTCTTGAAGACCCTTATATTAACCAAAATGGGCAATAAAAATTTTAGTCGTGAAGACGTCGCAACAACCGACGGTCAGTGTAGAAATCCGACTACTTTCGCCCTATTTGCGACTTGTGAATGAATGCTCCTCCCACTCTCAGTCAAAATTAGTAAATATATTTGGATAGTATATTTACTAACTTTCTGTCGAAGACTTAAAATGACCAAAATTTGTTCTAAATGAAGATGTTAGTGCGAATGGGTTATGCGTAATCGCTGACGCATTTCCGGGGCTGAAGATATCGATCCAGTATCGATCCGACATAGAGCCATGCATGTTGCGCTCTCGTAGCCGGTTAACTTTTGTCACTTTTGTTTTGTGTATGTTATATACTTATATTATTGCTATATTCACTCAGTTTATGTACTTGTTCAATAAACATATTCTATTTTGCAAACTCCTGGTTTATTCACTTGCTCTAACAGGTTATGGGCCCAGAGCGTACCGGGACAGTTTAATCGTGTGTGGTTTGCAAAATTGTTTAATTTCTCGTGAACGTGTTTGTTTGTTCAATAGTAAAAATGAGTGCGACTATTATGGCAAGAATTGAAACTCTCAACAAGGAAAACTACGATACTTGGAAGATGCAGATGGAAGCGTTGTTGATAAAAAACGATGCGTGGGTTTTTGTAAACGGCGAGTCAGCAAAACCTTTATTGATACCCAATGATACGAATTCTGCAGCGGCGGTACTTGCTTGGGAGAGAAATGACAATAAGGCGAAGTCGGATATTATATTGGCAATTAGCCCGTCTGAATTAAAGCAAATTAAGGGATGTGAGTCATCCAGGGATGTTTGGCTAAAGCTGGAAAGCATCTATCAGTCTAAAGGACCGGCCAGAAAAGCCACGTTGTTGAAACAGCTAACTCTGCAACGAATGGATGAGTCTGGCGACGTAAGGGAACATATAAACAAATTTTTCGACGCGGTTGATAAGCTAAATGAAATGGATGTAACGATTAATCCGGATTTGTTAGCGATCATGTTACTGTACAGTTTACCTGCTAGTTTCGAAAATTTTAGATGCGCTATAGAATCTCGGGATGAGTTGCCATCACCTGATACTCTTCGAGTTAAAATTATAGAAGAAAGTAATGCAAGAAAAACCGAAATACGACTGACGTCGCAGAATGCATTATTTACGAATAATAACAGCCAGTGGCGGCGTAAGAACGCGAATAAAACCGAAAAAGCCAGAAATAGTGGCGACTTTAATTCGGGTGCAAGAGAACATAAAGAACCTTTTAAATTTCGTTGCCATAAATGTAGAGAAATCGGACATAAAGCTGCAAATTGTAAAAACCGAGACAATCGCCGTGCATCCGCAAGAAATGCCGAAGATATTTGTCTGAATGTGTCAAAACAGCTGTGTTTGAACATTACGAGCAAGAAAACATTGAAAACAAAATGGTGCTTGGACAGTGGTGCAACATCTCATTTGTGCAACGAAGTAAGTGATTTTTCTGAAATGGACTCTGAGTGTGGTAAGTTAAATCTTGCTAATAATGCATCTACCAATATTACTGCACAAGGGAAGGCTGCGTTCACAGCTGATGTTTTTGGTAAGTCGAAAAACATTTCTTTTAACAACACCTTGTATGTTCCGGACCTACGTACGAACTTACTGTCGGTGGGAAAAATTACCAATAACGGATTTGAAGTTGTGTTCAGAAAAGACAATGCTTTTGTTATCGGTGTCGATGGAAACGTAAAGCTAATTGCAGACAGAATCGGTGAACTTTACTACGCTCGCGAAAACGCTCGAAACGATACGAAATCGCCCTCAGGTTCGGTTTTCGCGGCGGGTTCTTCCTCCAAAGAGACATTCGAAGTCTGGCATAGGCGTCTAGGACATTTGAACGCGAGAGACATGATTGAAGCTATAAATAACGAGTCAGTGCGTGGACTAGAAGTTTTAAAGCCTGCGAAAAGACTAGCAGATACGATTAAATGCGAAGTGTGTCTTCAGGGGAAGATGGTTCGTACTCCTTTCCCCAAACGGTCCAATAGAGTAAGTGAATTGTTGGAACTGATACACTGTGACGTTTGCGGACCAATGCGCGTTGAATCTATGAGTAAAGCGCGTTATTTTGTAGAGTTTATCGACGATCGATCTAAATGGTGCGTTGTTCGTTTTCTTAAATCAAAAAGCGAAGTGTTCGAAGCTACGAAAGAATTTATAGCAATGGTCGAGAATCAGCAAGACAAGAAGGTGAAATATTTTCAATCAGATAACGGGAAAGAATACACCAGTCATGAATTTGATAACTTCTTGAAGAAACTGGGAATATCTCGACGCCTTACAATTCCGTACAACCCTGAACAAAACGGGATAGCCGAAAGAAAGAATCGAACTCTTTTGGACATGGCGCGCTGTCTATTAATGCAATCGGGCCTTCCGCCAGTTTTTTGGGCCGAAGCAGTCAATACTGCGAATTATATTCGAAATCGTTGTCCATCTAAAAGTCTCAAAGGGAAAACACCGTACGAAATATGGACCGGTAAGAAACCCGATGTTAGCTACTACAGAGAATTCGGGTGTCGCGTTTTCTGTCTAAATAGACAACCTAACAGAGGAAAATTCGAGTCACGTACTCAAGAGGGGATATTTTTGGGATACTCGGAAGAATGCAAGGGATATAGAGTATGGCTACCCAACGCAAGAAAAGTTGAAATCACACGAGATGTACAATTCGTTGAAGGATCTGAAAGTAAGAATGATTTCACTGAATTTATTCCAGAAGATTATTTTGAACCAAAAGAAACCGGGGAGTTGCCCTCGCCTCGAATCGTCGATGTAGAAATGAATCCCACTGTTGTAGATCAAGAGGAAGAAGTCGAAGAATCACCAGGAGACGAAGGAGAAGAAGAAATCGCACAAGAGCCAAATGCTAGAGCAAGACGAGGTAGGCTCAGTGGCAGACCTAGAATTGTTAGAACAGGAGCCAGGGGAAGACCTCGTAAAGTATATAGATATTTGGCTGAAGAAGCGAGGACTGCTGAAATTACAGAAGAAGCCTATATCTCAGAAATACCTATAAGACAGGCAATGAATTCTCCCGAAGCTGATGAGTGGTACGATGCTATGGCCGCTGAAATTAAGTCCATCATCAAGAATGATACCTGGAAACTCGTCGAGCGCCCCAACAATTGCAAAGTCATCGGTAGTCGCATCGTATTAAGGAATAAATATGCAGCCGATGGAACACTTGAGAAGAGAAAGGCAAGACTTGTGGCTCAAGGTTTTAGCCAACGACCTGGTATTCATTTCAAGGAAACCTTCGCGCCGGTCGCCCGACTTAGTACAATCAGACTCTTGACTTCATTAGCAACTCAGTATGGAATGAATATTAGACAATTCGACGTGGCCAGCGCTTACTTAAACGGGGAACTCGAAGAAGAAATACTCATGGAACCTCCGAAGTACCTAACTCAGTTGTTAGATATCATCCAATCTGAAGAAAAGAACGAACTTGGGAACAAGGCCAAGGATATGCTCAAGAAACTACAAAGAGGAGATAAAGTATGTCTTCTGAATAAATCTTTGTACGGTTTACGTCAAGGCGGTAGAAGTTGGTATGCTAAATTGGATAATGTGTTGAAAGCTTTTGGTGCAACACCGACTTCTGCTGATCCTTGCCTGTATAAAATTGGAGAAGGAAATCAACTAACCTTAATCGCTATTTACGTCGACGATATTATTGTCGCATCTCGAAACTGTAAAACCATTGGTGATTTGGGGAAGTACTTGTCGCAGAAATTCGAAACCAAAGACCTTGGTGAAATTGGATATTGTTTGGGGATAGAATTTAGTAGAAAGGACGATGCTATATCTATGCACCAAACCGGATACATTAACGAATTGTTGAATAGATTCGGAATGGCAGATTCAAAACCTGTTTGCACTCCAATGGACCCTAATGCAAAACTCATGAAGAGTGAAGAACCTCCTGACGAAAACTTACCTTACCGGGAATTAGTCGGAGCCTTAACATATTTAGCCGTCTCTACTAGGCCTGACATTAGTTTCGCTGTCAGTTACTTGGGGCAGTTTAATAATTGTTATGGAAAAGAACATTGGATTGCTGCTAAACGCGTGTTGCGATACCTGAAGGGAACGATTGACCTTGGATTAGTCTTCAATAAGGAGTCAGAACCCTTGAGAGGCTTCGTAGACGCGGACTGGGGAAATTGTCCAAATGACAGGAAGTCATACACAGGCTTCGTTTTTATACTAGGAGGCCCCATATCATGGGACTCTAGAAAACAGAAAACTGTTGCTCTATCTTCCACCGAAGCAGAGTACATGGGAATGGCCGAGGCTGTGAAAGAAGCTACGTATCTTCGGTCTTTTCTCATTGAATTGGGACTGAAACATTTATCCAAAACAATCATTTTTGAAGACAACGTTGGCGCTCTGAAGCTAGCTGAAAATCCTATCTTTCATGCTAGGAGCAAGCATATTGATATCAAATATCATTTTATAAGAGACGCCCTCAAGGAGAATCTTTTGAGTCTACATCACGTTTCAACAAACGAAATGGTGGCTGATGTTCTGACCAAGGGACTTCCTGGACCTCGGCATCAAAAGTGTGTGAAAATGTTGGGTTTGGGGAGTGATTCGTCTGTGTTCGCGAATAGTGTGTGTCGATTTTCGGCGTACGATCGCGAGGGGAAGTGTTAGTGCGAATGGGTTATGCGTAATCGCTGACGCATTTCCGGGGCTGAAGATATCGATCCAGTATCGATCCGACATAGAGCCATGCATGTTGCGCTCTCGTAGCCGGTTAACTTTTGTCACTTTTGTTTTGTGTATGTTATATACTTATATTATTGCTATATTCACTCAGTTTATGTACTTGTTCAATAAACATATTCTATTTTTGCAAACTCCTGGTTTATTCACTTGCTCTAACAGAAGAGAATACTATAAGTCGTCCTCTCTTTTTATTACAATAATGTCCTTTCCTATGTTATTTGATATTTAGGTATAGTTAATAGGTATTTTTATAAATGTTGTGTTGTCATAATTACCGCTCATATTCTAAAACGAAAAAAAAAATTCTGATGAACATTTAGTCGATAATTAGAAAATTTACAATGCCCTTTTAGAACAATACCTAATTTAAAAAAAATAATTTAAATTTTTTTTTACCACTTTCATTGATATTTAATTCTGACACAAAATCTTTTGAAATACTTAACATATGACTTTTTTTTAACATACAATCATTTTCTACACAGAAAAGGTAAAAAATTCGGTAAATTTTTTAAAAAATTATGTTATAAGAATGGATGCCGTTCTTATACTTATTTCTATTGTAAATATGGCGTAGTCGGTATATTCGACATAAAACGACTAGAACCGACTATAAGTCTTCAACTGACCCACAATATCATACGAAAAGACTAAATCTGACCAAATCTAGACTGTAAATCGTACACAGACCTTTTTTACGACGTTGCCGACGAATCTACGTCACGACATCCACTCTATCTTGTGTGACCACGAATGCGACTACATCATGACCACATGTGACTAGAATATGACTACGAACGACTAACCTATAAACAAATTGGGGGTAACTTCAAAATGAACATAGCAGGTTTTAAAGTGCTGATTATTGAAGAAACCGCGGAAGTGGAACCCGTCCCATACCAGTGGGAAGAAGATGGGGTATTATAGTGGCCCCCATACAAGTCTTTAGTTAGAAAACACCAATCGAATGCTACCAGTAAACCTGAAAAATCCGTATGGAAGAAATATACGTGCGTATACGTATACAGGCTTAATGTTGTATAAAGACGCGGCTAAAAGAACCGACTATTTTTGTGAACATACTACGGAGACAGAGGAAGAGGATTTTTTAGGGAGGAGGTCCCAAAAAAAATAAAAATAAACTTTCAGAATACAATAATTTATTAGAAGGTATTTTCATGAATAATATATATAATAATAATAACATATTACACCAACTCTAGCAAATATCTAAAACAATTGTTTAAATTAAATTAGTTACTACTTTATATACTTACTGCAATTACTTCAGCAGCATACAAAAGAGCACGATGAACTGAATAAAATAAAAATGTCGCCGAGTCGCCTTTAACTAAATAGAAGTGTGGATGTGGAATGTGGATGTCAAGGTCTTCAAAGTCGTAGACCAGTACTAACTATGACTGACATGCTTAAGAAAGAAAGGTCGGTTGGCGACGGCATGAAGACGCCGCCATGCGATTAAAAGACGTCGCGGGATGACTTAATTTAAAGAGAAAAGAATGAGTCTTCTAATGACGTTCTAACGACGTTTGTGTGAAACCACTCTACGACTACGGCGATGAACCATTTTACAAAGTCTTAAGAACGACTTCCCGACGTCGTAGACAAGACTAACCAATAGAAGTCGTACTGCGACCAGATTTTGGAATAAAATAGACTATCAAAACTGATTTAGACTAAATCTGGATAAAAAATGACTCTCTTTAGTCAGGTATTGGTCGGTCTGTGTTGCTTGGGAGAATTAGTGATGAAGTTATCATTAGATACTTTTTTCGCTGCAGTTAGAGAGTTCCGATAACTAGCACGATACTGTTTAATTTGCCGAAGCAAGTCAGGATCTTGGCTTACTTCGTATGCTTCATGCATAAGGTTGAGAGTGTCTCTTTCACGTCTTAATGACTCGGAAAACCAAATATTCGACCTAGCTTTATTTTGTTGTAAACGAACTGATTTGCTAGGAAATACAAGCCTGCTCAGATCTGAAAGCAACTGCATCATTGTTTCAAATTTTGCATCGATAGAAATATCAAGTTTTACGAAACTCCAGTCGATAGTTTGGATAAGTTCGTTCATACGATTTAAACCTTTAAGAGAAATGGGTGTAATAAACCTATTAGTACTCGCATCCAGGGTTGGGTAGGTAAAATACGTGACGTAAAATACGTAGTTTTTTACATGTAAGAAACTACGTAATTTACGTCTATAGTTTTCTACGTTAAAATCGTGTAAAAAACCTAAACAAAAAATAATTATTGTGTTAATGAATTAATAGAACAAAAATAAAGGAATAAGAGAATGTTTATTTAAATATCTGATGTGCCCAACACATGACTTTCTTATACTTACGGATAGTATTACAATAATTACTTTTCCTAAAGAAATTCAGTTAAATTTCTTGTAAAAATTTTGAAGGTTTCCAGCAATTTTCAAATAGTCTCTGTCGCACTTATTGCAATACGCATAAATCTGTCCTTGTCCCACTCATTATAACCGAATTTTACGACAAAAATATGTTTTATTTTAGATTTTTGACCTATTACTCACTTAAAAAAATCTCCCGGTATGAAATTACATTTATTTATTCATTATTATGGTGTTCGGTACCATAGAAACCAGTAAAATAAAAAAAAACTAATGGTCCGGTCCTTCTGGGATTCGAACCCGGGACCTTCCGTTTGGCAGCCATATAATGAGACACATGGTTAGGTTAGCTTGCAGACCAAAAGTACGCATCAAATCCAGAAGATCCAAACTGTTTCGATTTGCATGATTATGAAATGGAACATTAAAATCACCCATGATTACCACGAGCTTATCCGTCTCACCCACCTTCTGAAGTACTCGACTCATAACGTCTAGGAAGATAACAATATCCCCCGAGGGAGGGCGATACAAAGAAATCAAAATTAAGTTGAGTAGTTCAGACTCGATAGCACACACTTTGAAGTGCATTTCTACGGCTAATAACATCACTTCTAGCACAACAGTGCGGGGCCACATTTACGGAGGCGAAAATACACACACCACCATGGATTCTCTCGACTCTAGAATAGTTTGATATTAGTACAAAATTATTTAACTTTAGTGTTATTATTTCGTAGGCTGGGGCCCAATGTTCTGAAAAGCACAAAAAATTGTATTTAGTCAATTTCATTAACATCTCAAACACTGAATATTCAAATGAAAGCACTGGATTAATTGATAACCATCATTTAAACAAAAATCCACTATTTTAGATTTAAGACCGCGAACATTTTGATAACTTATCGAATTGGGTTGGGAAAATCCGAAACACTTTCCGAAATCAAAGCTTTTGACTACTTGATGATTTTAAAGAATTGCATTTTTTTTTCAACATAACTAGCTTATTTTAAATAATTATCAAAAAAAGTTAAGGACATTTTTTTGTACAGAATTTGATTTATCATCGATTTTTGCAAAAATATGCAGAGTGTTCCATTTAAAAAATGTGAACATGAATCTCGAAAAACGAGGAACCCGGATGGTCAATTGTTTTCCTGTTTTCACCATTATAATCATTGAAAAAAGTGCTACTAGTTTACTAATTTAACCGACTTTGTAGCTCCAATAATAACAAAGTTTGCGAGAGTGAGCCACTTCGCGCGAACACCCTGTATACAATATATTCGATAAATATTGTACATAACAAATTTAAAATTTATTTAGGAACATATACTTGAAAATAAACGTCTAAAAAGGCGTTAGATTTTAGCGCGATACGGCAAGCGCGAACGCCTCGTTTCAGTTCCCGTGAACCTTTCACTCACTGTAGCGCAAAAAGTATTGACACAGGAAGAAAATTGTTTAAACAAAAACTATAGTGAGTTTTACGCTTTACAACTTTTGTTTGAACTCTTTTTATTTAATATGGACGATTACCGAAATAAAAAAATAAAAACTTTTAAATCCTACTTGTTGGATTTTTAAACTACTATAATTTGTTTACTGATGAGAATTTGTATACAATTATATTACATCATTTTGTGGGGATTTTTATTCTCTACAAAAAAGGTATCGACACTTTTTTTGCTAATATCAAATATAAGCCCGAAAAATACAAAAAACCAAATCAACCCCAAAAATCAAGATGGCGGAAAATCCGCAAGGAGTTGGAGGTCGCAAACTTGGGAAATTACTTAACTTCAGGTCCCCTAACAACCCCTAAAATTTGATCCTGTTCCGGACGATTCCGATCTCAAAAGATAATTTTACTGTACTATATGCCAGTGAATCAATCCCGTTGATCTATCAAAGTAGACTTGGCTTTCACTTTCATTGAAACGAAAAATTATTGATCTATATCGTTGAAATAGTGATCTCATTGTAGTCATTGTTCAATTTCTCTTCAATTTCATAGATTCAATCTTATTGATCAATGAAATGGACAAGTGAGAACCCGGCTTTAGGTATTGACTTGTTAAAATCAGTAAAAAATCAGTTTTTGTTTATAACTGAAAAACAAATGAATTTAGACTTTTCGTGTTTTCACCATTCAATTTATCTTAAAAAATTTACCAAAAAACGTTGATTTTTTCCTATTTTAAAGTAAACCCCAGATACCCTGTAATCCATAGAAAAGGATCAAAAAGTATCGTATTCTATGCTGTAATCCCGTCGGCTTGTACTTGTGCGCCATCTCGTAACTAATGCTGGTACTACACAGCTGTAATTAAAGTGATCTGTTCATACTAAACACGTTATATAATTTTACGATCGAACTTCATTCGTTTGACCATTTAACTAATAAAAGTACCACTTTTAAGCAAGCTTAAAGTTATCAAAAATTATAGAGCAACCTTAACGGAAAAACCCGAATCGTTGACAAAACAGTGCGTTTGGTGAACGCAGCCATTTTTGTACTTCCAGCACCAGCCACAAAACATTCGAGGGCGCAAGCGTCGTTTTAAATATTTGTAACCGTTTTTAGGATAATCAAAAGTGACACTTCGGAAGTTGAATTGTTGATTTCTTGAATTGCAGATTGGGCAAAATATATCGACTCAGATATGTCTGAATTTGATATAATAGAAAGCGGATTTGATGCTGCCAATGAAACCATAAACTTTGGTAGAAGAAGTTTAGGTGACAACACAAATCTGTACGAAATTGTAACTTTGGCTGTACTGCGGTCTTCGGATGAAGATAAAGTATGATTTTTAACACATATATTTTAGCAGAAAATCAATGTTATTTGTTGCAGAAAATCGAACATACTAATGTGAAGGGATTAGTTCGAAATAAAGTCTATCTGGCACTGGATGAGTCTGTTCGAGTATTTGCAGACAAAACTTGTACTGAAGTAGTTTTCTACAGCCTTTTTGATAGCATTATTGACACAATATGTGTGTCAACAGACGAGAGATTTTTACTAATTTGCTTGGCAAGTGGAATGGTGCACCTGGTTGATCAAACTTCTAATACCCAGGAAAATGCTACAGTTTTTTCGGAGTAATAAACCTTTGCCCAAGACATTAATTAGGTTTACTAATTTTCTTATTTTAGATTAATAGAAGAACATAACGGAGAATCAACGCTTTTTATCAATAGTTTTGTTGAGAGCTCCTCAAATGAATCTGTCAGCTTCTTAGTGGTTTCACAAACTGGAACTATTTATAAAATAATAGTGTTACTAGAATCCCTAACAGTTTCTTCTGGAAAAGTGTTCGAAACTCATAGCTACATAACACAGGTGGCATTTTCTTATCCAATTTTAATGGCAACTGGCGATAAGTTTTTTGCTATTAACATTGAAGAAAAATCGAGCATCCATGCTGAGTTATCAACGAGAATTATTAGGATTTTTCCATTTAAAAAGTAAGTTCATAATTTTGCATTGTAGACAATCTCTCGGATTTGGGTAGAATAATGTTACGACACAAAAATCGATTGCAATCACAAAATTTTATCTGTTTTCAGTTCGAATACATTTTTGGCGTTAAACGAAGCCGGAAATTTGTTAAAACTGTGCAGTAGAAGCCTTTTAATCTATGAAATTACTACCGAAACAACCTATAAAGACATCAGCGTGATACGAGACAGAGAAAAAACTCACATCCTTTCCTTGACTATCCCAACAGAACTTAATCCCTTGTTTATCCAGCTACTCTCTTGTCCAAAATTTACCCCAAACTTCTCCTTGAAACACCCCCATCAAATCGAACTCATCCAATTAGATAACATAACCGACGAAATTCTGTTTCTGTCCAAAGTTATCCGAGGTAATTATATTGAAGAGGTACGAGTTAGCATGGTTTATGAAACCGAGCCGACAAAGCGACTAGAACGCTTGGTAAAACAGTTAAAGTTCGATGAGGCTGAAAAATTCGCTGAGAATTTCAATATTAATCGTATGATTATCCACAAAACTAAAGCACAGATGTTTTTTGAAAAGTCTGTATGTGACAAAGAAGATGTGGATGCTTTGTTGGAACTTTTAGAAAAGATTGACGATGATGAGTTTCGTATGAAAACTTGTATGCAGGCGCACGAAATTTGTGGTTGTGGTGAGGATGTGAGGAGGATTTTAACGTATGGATGCAAGTTTAGTGGTTCTGTAAGTTTATTGCTATTACAAAATTTATATTGATTAGAAATTTTTGGAATTATTGCACAATGTTATTTACTAAAATATCTTTTTTCTTGGAATTGATATTTAGAAAATTAAATTTACGTACGATTATAGGTAAAAACAACTCAATATTTGTTTCAGATACACTCAAGTTGTTTTGGTTTTACATTTTACTCGATTTTTTATAAAATATTCTTAAAGTTGCTATAAAAATTGCGTCACAAACACTAGTTTACAAAATCGAAAAAATTTTATGCCCACCATATCTCACTCTGATTTTCCCATGTATTTTGGCCCACTAAACACGAAAATCACACTTAAAATTTTTTTCATGGAAGCGTTTTCGAGATATGAATTTTAGAATTTTTTTTTCAATTTTCTGAGTTCTTTCGACGTTTTTAAGTATATATCGAGATCTAATTGGCCGATTTGGCCAAACAAGCACTCAAATTACAGGTAACTGAGCCTTCTACAATTTTCATTATATAGTTTTGAGATCGGCCCAGTAGTTCAGATGCCAGCGATTTTAATAAGTTGAAAAAGTCTGGTTTTTTGGTAAAAATCGATGTCGAAAATTCACATATCGTCCTGGGAAAAATAGAAATCGCAAAGATAAGTTTAGTTTAAATTTTTTTACGTGAAGCTGACACTTTTACGAAAAAAAGAAGCTGCTATAGATGAAAATCCATGGACAAATGACGAAGTTATGTATTTTTCAGTGGAAGACCAAGATTCAGCTTTTTGACGATTTTCACGTTTTTTCTTCGTTTTATTGAATCAGTTGAAATCCAACATATTGATAGTTACCATTTTGTTATAATAGGTGAAATTCGGTAAGATTCCAAAGTAATTCAGATAACTTGTTGTAGCGCATCAGTAAATTTGCGTACATTTTTTTAGACCATAAATTCACCTCACAGATTGCAGAAATCGTTTGGGTTGTTTACACAAATACATACTCGAACTCTCAACTTCTTTTAGAACTCATTTCACACATTTTTTTATGAACTAAATAAAACGATGATAAAAATACCGGGTTTCAATGACTCGATACAATAATATCTCCTTGTTTATATCGTATGTTCAACTAATTAGGTTTTATACAAGGGCGAGATGCCACAGTACCAACATAATAACAAAATAATTGACGATCGCGGAGTTATGATCTAAAATTTCAAATTTTACATCATAATTTCCCGATTGTCAATTGTTTTCTAACCCGGTATTTTTATCATCAAAGTTATCTGAATTACTTTGGATGTTACCGAATCTCACTTATTAAAACAAAATTAGTAATTAGCAATATGTTGAATTTCAACTGATTCACTAAAAGAAAAAAAAAGTGAAAATCGTCAAAAAGTTCATATTTGGTCTTCCATTGAAAAAGACATAACTTCAAAATTTGTCCATGGATTTTCATTAATAGCAGCTTGTTTTTTTCGTAAAAGTATTAGCTTCACGCAAAAATATTTGAACTAAACTTATCTTTGCGATTTCTATTTTTCCCAGGACGATATGTGAATTTTCGACATCGATTTTTGCCAAAAAACGCGACTTTTTCAACTTTTTAAAATCGCTAGCATCTGAACTACTGGGTCGATCTCTAAACTATGTAATGAAAGTTGTAGAAGGCTCAGTTACCTGTAATTTGAGTGCTTGTTTGGCCAAATCGGCCAATTAGATCTCGATGTATACTCAAAAACGTCGAACAAACTCCGAAATTTGAAAAAAAAAATCTTAAATTCATATCTCGAAAACGCTTCCATGAAAAAAATTTTAAGTGTGATTTTCGTGTTTAGTGGGCCAAAATACATTGGAAAATTAGTGTGAGATATGGTGGGCAAAATGGCTGTAAACTAGTGAAATTAATATGCAAATGACAAGGAATTTGGATTGCTATTTGAGGCTTCGTTCTTTGCTATTAATTTTAAACACAATGTGTTAACTACATAATAACAATTAAATTGTCACTAGAAACACGAAAATTGAACCAAGAGAAATTCTCATTGCTACCCTCAGCGTTCCAGTGCCACTTTTTACCACGGAAAAATTTTTGTGAATAATAATTTATAAGCAATTAAGCCCTCTTTGTACGAGCCTTCTATCGTTTGCCACAATTTAGTTTTTCTTTAGCAACTTCCACATGAGAGAATCAAGAGAATAAAATGTCTTTTACTTTTTCAAACATTTTATTCAAATAATTTATAGTCCAGTCAATCTGTCGAAATTTCTGGAAAAAGTTACCCGGTAAACTTTTTCTTCATAAATCGTTAGGGGGTCATGTGGAAAGCTTAAATTCAAAAACTCAGGAAAATCCAAGAAGTGCTTGGATTTGATATTACGCGAGAACGGTGAGTTGAGGAAGAAAAGTTTGTTAATTAATATTGTAGAGGGCAATATTTTCTACAATTTATCTCTAAGGATCGATGCGCTACGACGAAAATGCCAAAAGTACGGAGCACCAAAGTACTCAAAATTGTGGAAAGTAGTAGATTCGCTCGGAAGTGTTTCCATGGCTTGGTTTTTTCAAGTACGTTGTACGTTCTGCACTTTCCAAAGTGGCAAGCAATACTAAAAGGTCAATGTCTTCGTCAGTTATTGTAGTAGAGTCATACTCAGCAGATCTTTGGAGAGCTGTCTCGACTAGTAGACGATCCGCATCCTCAAACGCCTGCTGAACCTCAAAGCCAACAGCCTGGATCCTGGAGGTCTGTTTGAAGAAAATTGATTAAATGATATTTGTTGTTGTCGTTAGACAATAGTATATTTCATTAGGAGTCTGGAAATAAGGATTTTCCGTGCGCGCGTGACAAATTCTTGTGGGAGGTGAAGCCGAACACGAAGTCATGCAAGCATGGAAAATGCATTTCTGGACGTGTAATGAATGATATTTTTTATTATACTTATCTGAAAACAACGAAAAAAAGATTAGATGTAAATTTAGAACATTTTATTTTCAAAGTAATAATAATACGAGTACATCGTAAAAATAGTAGGCAAACACGATTAACATTTCCACTCTGCATGCTTTATCTACGAAAGGGTGGATCGTATAGAGAAAAACATTTATATAAAAATTGTGTTTTTCTTCGCTTGTCAACATTTATATTTACAGTTGTGGGCAAAAATTTTTTTTTCGATGTAAAAAAATTAAAAAACTCATTTTTGGGTAGTTTGGCGCCCTCTACTTTTTGGCATTTTTCGTCGTAGCGCATCAATCCTTGAGATAAATTGTAGAAAATATTCCCCTCTACAATATTTATTTACAAAATTTTCTTCTGCAACTCACCGTTCTCGCGTAAGATCAAATCCAAACACTTCTTGGATTTCCCAAAAAATGGGTCCGAGGATTTTCCCGAGTTTTTGAATTTAAACTTTCCACATGACCCTCTAATGAATTATGAAGAGAAAGTTTACCGGGTAATTTTTCCCGACAGATTGACTGGACTATTAATAAGTAAGGGAACATTAGACTAAATAGGTAAAAGCAAACTGTGATAAAATTTTGTAGAGAATCAAATTCTGCACATTTTTTATTTATAACATTTTTTCATATCTCTTATTGTTTAAATAATACAACAGCGCAAAGTGGAAAAAATAGGGCAAGTCGAATTTTTTGCGTTTTTGTCATAGTTTTATGAAAGAATGAATAATTATACAATTTGCAATATTTATACAAAATAAAATTGTTGTAGTAATATAATAATAATAATAAATTGTCACTACGAACACGAAAATTGAACCAAGAGAAATTCTCCTTGAAACCCGCATCGTTCTAGTGCCACTTTTTACAACGGAAAAATTTTTGTGAATAATAATTTATAAGCAATTAAGCACCTTCTTTGTATCTCGGTGATTTTTTTCCACTTTACGCTGCTATATTATTTAAACAATAACAGGTACGAAAAAATTGCTCTCGATGACTTTACTTATCAAAAATGTTTGAATTTTATGTCATGAACATGAGACATTTAAAAATTTGTAATCCAACTGTAGTTAAAAGTTTATTAGTTTTAAAAATTCCTCTCCATGATTGCCTGTGATCTAAGTTAAATATTATTCTAACTGCATTTTTCTGTGTAATTAATATTTTCTCTAAATTACTACTTGTGCCATAGACCATAGAACATGATCCCGTAGTTCATTCTGGCCTGAAAATTGGAAAAATAGATGAGTTTTAATGTCTCAATCAAGATATTTTTTTAATACCCTTAAGGAGTAAGAAACGTTATTTAATTTGTTCACAAGTATATCGATATGATGCACCTAATTCACATGTTCATCAAGCCACATTCCTAGAAATTTAGTATGATTTTCTAAGGGGAAGTTATTATTTAATATGTACTATAAGCAGTTTACCTCCTAGTCCCAGTTTTTGTCTCTTAAACATAAATTACATTTTATAATATGTACTGTTTTTTTTTCTCTTTAAGCATATTTAATAATTTATGTCCATTTTATTGTTATTATACTATAAAAATTCTTATTTTATACACCGTTAAATTTATATTATTTCTTTTCACGTTATACAGGGTGTTTTGGTATTAACTGGACAAACTTAAAATCTGAATTCAGGACCTCAAAATAAGAAAAAAAATTTCTATGGAGGTATGTCCGGAAACGTTTTGTTAAAGATGGAGGCTAAAATTAGGTTTTTAATTTTTTTCTCAAATTTAGATAAAGATATAAAAATGAACTTTGGTAGGGATTTTCTACTAATGGAAACGCTTCTAAAGAATATGTTTTGAATCATCCCTTATCGAGGAAAGGGGTAAAATTAGCAACCCCTATTTAATTTTTTTATTGAAACTCTTTAACGGACCCGAATTTTGTCATATAAAAAATTGTTCCTGGAGAACTAGATTCATTTAGAAAGTATTTTGTTTCTTTCATTTTTTTCATAGAACCGACATTTTATAGTCCAGGAAAAATAGACTTTAACATGGAAAAAAATTGTTACAGGCTGAATTTATGCATGCACCTTAGTATTATACCCCTCAATAATGTGTGAAAGTTTCCCATCGATTTGATGGCTGCTAATTGAGTTACTCGAGGTCAAATGTCGCGATAAACAGTTTTTTGCAAATATTTCGAGAACGGCGACCTTTATTGAAAAAAATATAGAGAGCTAATTTTTAGCTGAGGCAATTTCCTATAAAAACTTATTCAGAAGTTTTTTTGTAGGGGCAATCATTCACGAGATATAGCGTTTCAAAAACTAAGAACGTAGAGGACTTACTTCACTACGAAGAATAACGACTGATCTTAGGATATGAAAGTTAGATAATGAATTATTATTCAATATGTATATTTATGGCGTTTTTTATTTATTTGTGCATTTATTGCATTTATTTGGGCATTTATAATACAGTAATGAACTTTCTTCAGTTTCGGAGAGCGATTGTTCCGTCACCAAAGTTTGGACGAGGAAAGACGATGGATCGATGTCGTTATCGATCTCCTCGTTATCAATATTAAAATTTAACATGTTCATACATGTTTGGCCATTACATTGGCTACAAACTACAGAACAGTTCAATTCTGCTTTCCGCCGACATCCACAATTGGAATGGAGAAATTGATGCTCAGGACTGGGGATGGGTACTACAAAATAATATTTTAGAGCCAGTTACAACTCTGTTCCAAGCCGCTCCTCATACATTACTCAATACAGTATTTTGTAAGTGCAAGAAAGGCTGTGGTTCCAATTGTGGATGTCGGAAAGCAGGATTGATCTGTTCTGTAGTTTGTAGCCAATGTAATGGCCAAACATGTATGAACGTGGAAAATTTTAATATTGATAACGAGGAGATCGTTAACTACATCGATCCATCGTGTTTCCTCGTCCAAACTTTGGTGACAGAACAATCGCTCTCCGAAACTGAAGAAAGTTAATTACTGTATCATAAATGCCCAAATAAATGCAATAAATGCACAAACAAATAAAAAACACCATAAATATACATACTGAATAATAATTCATTATACAACTTTCATATCCTAGGATCAGTCGTTATTCTTCGTAGTGAAGTAAGTCCTCTACGTTCCTGGTTTTTGAAACGCTATATCTCGTGGACGATTGCCCCTACAAATAAGTTTTTATAGCAAATCGCCTCAGCTACAAATTAGCTCTCTATATTTTTTTCAATAAAGGTCGCCGTTCTCGAGATTTTTGCAAAAAACTGTTTATCGCGACCTCTGACCTCGAGTAACTCAGTTAGCAGCCATCAAATCGATGGGGAACTTTCACAGATTATTGAGAGCTATAATACTAAGGTGCATGCAAAAATTCAGCCTGTTACAATTTTTTTCAACTCGGTTTTTTTTTCGTCTATTTTTCCTGGACTATTTATAAATAAAAATATCTGATGTGCCCAACACATGACTTTCTTATACATTGCCATGATACAGTTTTAATCTTTGGAAAATACTGAAGGGGTAGCCAATAATCACATGCTGTCGACATTCAACACGTTATTAATATAAAATCACATTTATTTATTACTAGCTGTCCCCCGCGGGCTTCGCCCCACGATAGTTTTCTGTCTTGCTTCGTTTTTTCAATAATATTTAATTGTATTACAATATATCAATATTACACAAAAAACACGCCACCACGATGCTGCCATTGCCGTCGCTTTTTTCAATAATAATTATAGGTACAGTTAATTTCACAGAAATCGACTACACCTAATATTTCCCTGATTCCCTGTGTTACAATGCCTTTGTTTGATTGACGTTTACTGTCAAATTGACAAATTAAGTACTTATTTGCATCCGTCGCCAAAAATCAAAATGCCAAAACTTACTGAACGACTCATGATAAAAAATAACCTAATTTCTGTGAAATTAACTGACGAGAGGCTAATCGCAGCAAAGTATTCCATCAAATTCAAGGTCACGTGTAAGGGCAAGGGTTATTCCGGCATCATCTTATGGTACCGATTTATGCTATTATTTAAAGGAAAAAAAACTATACAAAACAACCTAACCTGGTCCGTGACTTATAATCGCTCCGAATAAATAAAGCATTTAATTAAAATAAAAAAAAGAAGGGAAATCTATGGAATCGAACCAGCACCGTGTGGATTACTAGGCAGATTCTCTACCCACTGCGCCACGGCGGCTTGTGCTAGAAGTGGTATTTGTTCTGGATAAGAAGAGTACACTGAATACTTTGCTGCTATTAGCTACTCCTATTAACTGTACATATTACAATATGACACAAAAAACACAAATCAACGACCGCGTAACAACCGGTGGTAGTTTTGCCACCACAATGCTGCCGTAGCCGTCGATCTTTTCAAATAATAATATTGCTACAATCGATTTCCTCAACGGTATAGATTTCTGTAATTTATATAAAGTACTTTTGTAACTGAAAGATAGATGGCGCTACTATATGAAAAATAATTTTTGACGGAATTTCAAAAAAAAGTTCAAATAAAATTTGTTCAAAATTTAATTCTAAATCAATGTCTAAGAATAAAAAATTGTCGTAAATTGTTTATTTTTCAAGATATTCCTAAAAAACCTAAAAATGTCATCAGGTAACTGTCACTTGTTTTGGTGCTAGATGAAAAACATTGAATGTGGCACCCACAAATTTGTTCAAACTCTTAAATATGAAATTTGAATCAAATCCGAGAAGTCGTTTTTGAGTTATGGTGGATACAGACAGACAGACACACAGACAGACATCATGGCGAAAATGGTCAAAATGGATTCAGGGGCCCTCAAAACGTGTAAATCCATCAAAATCTCGAAGTCGAAAAAAATCACTATACTTCCTTATACTACGTATAAGAAAGTAAAAATAAAATAGTTTTGATCCACATGGTTATTTTGGAAGTTATTGCATTATTTTATAAAATGGAAAATGTCCAGCAGGCTGTGGGCAAATAATATTCTTTAGAAGCGTTTCCATTAGTAGAAAATCCCTACCAAAGTTCTTTTTTTATCTTTATCCAAATTTGAGAAAAAAATTAAATATCTAATTTTAGCCTCCATCTTTGGAGGGGCGTAACTCTTTAGTGAAACGTTTCCGGACATACCTCCATAGAAATTTTATTTTGAGGTCCTGATGTCAGATTTTAAGTTTGTCCAGTTAATCCTGAAACACCCTGTAGAGACTGAGTGGACATATTATTATTAAGAAAACAGAAGGAAATTTGTTACAAATTTTGAATTTCAGACGTGTTTTCAAGTTTTGTCTTCAGTTTCTTCTGGTTTTACTAAAAACCAAAAGGCTGGAATTTTAAATCGTTCTTTTTATTTAGAAGTATATTTTACTGTAAACTCAGAGCCGTAATGAGCTTCATCAAACATTTGGCAGCTCTCTCTTCGCAGATTTTATAATATGTATAAATGAAATGTTCTAATCGATTTTTCAGGCCTTAAATATTGGTCAATCTCTCCAAAAAACTCTGTTCAGATTTGATACATTTATGATTCTAAACGATACATACGACATTAAGGAATGGGCACGGTTTTCCGGATGTGATCTTTTAGTTGAGCTAAACGACTGTTTAAAGCATGTAAGTAACTAGAAACTAGATTATTTTTTATAGCACTATGTCATGATTTAATCTTTCAGTACCAAGTAGATAAAGCAATAAATATATACAACCGGCTGGATGAGGAGTCCATCGTCTGTTTAACTGACAGTTACATTATTGAGCACATCCTTCTTATTTTAAACAATGTAAGCAGTACCTACTATAACAAAATTTAAGTCCCAATTTCGATGGGAATGGGGGGTTTTACTCATTTCTAGGCGAGATAGAAAAAAATGGTTATCGCAATACTGTGCTCGATTTTTAAGAAAAATCGATTGGTAAAAACCACATCTTGATATCTCTAACCGTTATTAAGATATCTTTAAAAAGTGAGATTTGGCCGATTTTTAAAAAGTGTCATAACTTTTTTGTTTATTAAAATATTTTAAATCTGTAAAGTGTTTGTTGTAGTAGTTTTTCACGTAGAATAATGTGCACTAGAAATTTTTGTTCTAGGTTCAATACATTTCGAGTTATTACACCTAACTTTCTTATTTTAAATGCAAACCATAGTTGGCTAAGCCATTAAAAAATTGCTTATTTTTTTATATTTTCAAAAATATATATCTAGGTATACTTATTTTTATATCTCACTGAATTATACGTTTTTATATTTTTAAATTCGTAAATTAAATGTTTGGAATATTATTAGTAAGCGTTGTTAAAGAAAAATATATCAATGAACCAACGTCGAATGGTAACAACACAGCCAAGTTAATATTAATCAACATAAACTTAAGATTTTACATTTTTTTATAGAAATCATTTTAGTAAATTATAAACATGTTAAACAAATAATTGTTTAATTTAAATATTCAAATTGCTGCCGATAATGTTGTATTGCAGCATGAATCACGTTAAAAATCTGATTTGGTTTTATATTTCTAATTATTTGCAATCTGCTTCACCCTATGCTCAATTTCTTCCTTTATGTTCGATTTATTTAAAAAAAATATATTGTCCTCGAGAAAAGTTTATGTGTTCAACAGAACGGACAAGAACTTGAACATTTAATTCAACAAATTCGTACTATAATGTGTTTCAATTGTTTATTTATTAGTTCTCTTTCAGTTATATATTTTGTGTTTCTGTTTATTTATTGTTGATTTTTTACCTGTTAAATTTGATATATTTTGATTATTGTTGATAAATGGCTTTTACTATTTGACGCTCGTTCATTGATATAACATTTTCTTTAACAACGCCTACTAATAATATTCAAAACATTTAATTTACGAATTTAAAAATATAAAAACGTATAATTCAGTGAGATATAAAAATAAGTATACCAAGATATATATTTTTGAAATATAAAAAAATAAGCAATTTTTTAATTGCATAGCCAACTATGGTTTGCATTTAAAACAAGAAAGTTAGGTGTAATAACTCGAAATGTATTGAACCTAGAACAAAAATTTCTAGTGCACATTATTCTACGTGAAAAACTACTACAACAAACACTTTACAGATTTAAAATATTTTATTAAACAAAAAAGTTATGACACTTTTTAAAAATCGGCCAAATCACACTTTTTAAAGATATCTTAATAACGGTTAGAGATATCAAGATGTGGGTTTTACCAATCGATTTTTCTTAAAAATCGAGCATAGTATTGCGAAAACCATTTTTTTCTATCTCGCCTAGAAATGGGTGAAACCCCCCATTCCCATCGAAATTGAGACACCCTGTACAAATTACCAATTAATCTACAATTTTTAATTATTTTAGTTGCCGTTTGAGGTGTGTGAACCATTTTTACCCAGTTTTATACGTTCAACTCTCATTAGACGTCCAACTACACTATCTATTTTTGTTAATTGGCTCGAAGAGCAAATATATAAGATGGAAAAGCATGACAGTGATAACTTTCCTAGGTGTGCTATAGAATTTACCGAAAATATGTTTAAGTTGCTCAAAGTTGGTGGTGGAAAGAACGTTACCTTACAATTTTCTGTCAACCATGAATGTCTTAATCGCTTAAATCCAATTTTAAAAGGATTAAATGGACTGGAAATGCTCAAAAATACTTATTTTATCAATGTATCGCTATCTGAATACCTTAAGGTTTGTATTTTAGCTAATATTGAAAAATACTAGTATATTAAACTAGTTTGTTTGGTAGGAACCAAAAGAATTGGTGAAAGTTTTACTTAGAGTCACAAGCCGTCATCCAAACCAATTCGAAGATTTTCTTAGCAGTTTTCTGTGTAACTTTATGCAACAAAACCAGTTAGACCATAACCAGATTTTCTTAAACGAAATAAAGGTAAGTCACTTGTCTAAACTATCTATCTAGGAATAACAGTAATTTATATTTCAGTGTTTGACTAAAAATGTTGAACGATATTGGGTTGATATAATAGGACCAATTTTAAAGTGCATCAGTTCCACTCTGAGTAAACTGGAGGCAGTGGAAATTATTTTGACATCGTCTAATGTGCCATGGTGCGAGAAGGTGCGAAATATTGCTCATAGTGTTCTGCATTATTCCCATCCGAGAGTCGAGGTAATCAAACGGATTCTCGAAGACGAGAAGCGACTGATTGTGTTGCAGAGACCTTACTATAATTTTAGGAAGACTCTTAAATCTAAACAGGTAAAATTATATTTGTTACCAATTATTTTGACACACTTTATTTAATGTTAAATGATTTAAATCTGAAAAGTGGCACACTTCCATAGACAATGTGAACTCTAATGAAAATATTGGAGTATTTCTAGTGCTTCGCTAGAAAGTCATAAGTTGGTTCACCGTTTCTAGTAGCAAATTAAGTCTAAAGTGTCCTATAAACAGCTATACAAACGTGCTCCTTTCTTAAATATACAGGGTGTCTCAATTTCGATGGGAATGGGGGGAATGGGGCGAGATAGAAAAAAATGGTTTTCGCAATACTGTGCTCAATTTTTCTTAAAAATCGATTGGTAAAAACGACATCTTGATATCTCTAACCGTTATTAAGATATCTTTAAAAAGTGAGATTTGGCCGATTTTTAAAAAGTGTCATAACTTTTTTGTTTATTAAAATATTTTAAATCTGTAAAGTGTTTGTTGTAGTAGTTTTTCACGTAGAATAATGTGCACTAGACATTTTTGTTCTAGGTTCAATACATTTCGAGTTATTACACCTAACTTTCTTATTTTAAATGCAAACCATAGTTGGCTAAGCCATTAAAAAATTGCTTATTTTTTTATATTTTCAAAAATATATATCTAGGTATACTTATTTTTATATCTCACTGAATTATACGTTTTTATATTTTTAAATTCGTAAATTAAATGTTTGGAATATTATTAGTAAGCGTTGTTAAAGAAAAATATATCAATGAACCAACGTCGACTGGTAACAACACAGCCAAGTTAATATTAATCAACATAAACTTAAGATTTTACATTTTTTTATAGAAATCATTTTAGTAAATTATAAACATGTGAAACAAATAATTGTTTAATTTAAATATTCAAATTGCTGCCGATAATGTTGTATTGCAGCATGAATCACGTTAAAAATCTGATTTGGTTTTATATTTCTAATTATTTGCAATCTGCCTCACTCTATGCTCAATTTTTTCCTTTATGTTCGATTTATTTAAAAAAAAATATATATTGTCCTTGCCAAAAGTTTATGTGTTCAATAGAACGGACAAGAACTTGAACATTTAATTCAACAAATTCGTACTATAATGTGTTTCACTTGTTTATTTATTAGTTCTCTTTCAGTTATATATTTTGTGTTTCTGTTTATTTATTGTTGATTTTTTACCTGTTAAATTTGATATATTTTGATTATTGTTGATAAATGGCTTTTACTATTTGACGCTGGTTCCTTGATATAACATTTTCTTTAACAACGCCTACTAATAATATTCAAAACTTTAATTTTCAAATTTAAAAATATAAAAACGTATAATTCAGTGAGATATAAAAATAAGTATACCAAGATATATATTTTTGAAAATATAAAAAAATAAGCAATTTTTTAATGGCATAGCCAACTATGGTTTGCATTTAAAATAAGAAAGTTAGGTGTAATAACTCGAAATGTATTGAACCTAGAACAAAAATTTCTAGTGCACATTATTCTACGTGAAAAACTACTACAATAAACACTTTACAGATTTAAAATATTTTAATAAACAAAAAAGTTATGACACTTTTTAAAAATCGGCCAAATCTCACTTTTTAAAGATATCTTAATAACGGTTAGAGATATCAAGATGTGGTTTTTACCAATCGATTTTTCTTAAAAATCGAGCAAAGTATTGCGAAAACCATTTTTTTCTATCTCGCCTAGAAATGGGTGAAACCCTCCATTCCCATCGAAATTGAGACACCCTGTACATAATTATTATCCTTATAGATTGGTGTTCTGATGATTCATATCAGATATGTAAATCAATCAACAATGATTGAAGACATATACAACTTATGCAGAACTGATGCTGACCGACATACAGGAAGTAAAATATTAATGCTCAATTTTGTTGAGAAAGGGTAAGTGATTGAGTTAACTCTTCTATTTTTATAACAGCACGAATTTTTATAGTTTATATAAAGATGCCTTGGCGATATTAGAGAATAATTCCCAGAAAGAAATTGCAAAATTGATTACGGAATTCATATCTCTGGCATCTGTTGTAATTAACAGCCAGGTAAGTAAATTAAAAACCTAAGATTCACTTTAAAATATGATTATTTTGTAGTATTCCTCTCAAAAACACTACTACAACGTACTTATATCATCACAGAACCATTTGCTAGTTAATACTTATAAAAATTCAGTTTATGACTCAGAATATCTACAAATTATGCGGAATACTTACAACATCAACAACTATTTTAACACTAAAGTATCTATATCTGATTTGCAACAAGCGAATCAGCTTGCAAAAGTTTATAATAGCATTTTGGAAGAGACTGTTAGTAATGTCCTATCGGCGGAAATAAGCATTCCAGAAATCTTCAAAGTGTGCGAGAAAATAGCATGTTATTTGCGTATGAAGAAAGAGGATGTTGTGGTGAGACTATGCGAAAAACTAGGAAACATTGATGTGGTGCTTGAAGCTGCTAAGCAGTTACACCAGGACGAAACAACCAGTTCCAGAAACTTATACTTAGGAGCTCTGTTAATATTGAAGTACATTGGAACGAACAACGCCCTCTCGTTAAATGATACGTTTAATGCTGAACCAGACATGGATAGGGATGATTTGTCTGAAGGATTAATGTTAGCAGAAGATCTTGCTGTTCAGGCTTTGGTCAAGGCCAAAGTGAACGATTATCATATGTGTTGTGAACTAATGAATTGGATCGACTGTTATTCCTATCTTACAGACCGAAATAAGTTGAAAACACTGGAGAGATATGAACCACGCTCAAGTTCATTCGCTAAATATCCCACTTTTAATGCGGCTAAGCATGTTTTTGAAATGTATTGTCGATTTGTTGGTAAGTTCAGACGTTTAACAGCAAATTTGGTTGTATGTACGAGTAGGTTAAGTTTTTCTACATATATAAAGAAAATCATTCGGTGTAATATAATAACATACAGTATATATACAGGGATATTCACCGAAACCGTTGGTTAGATGTTTTAAAAGATGTAGTTAATATTTTTTTCTGAAAATTGGGTTGTGCCCTAAATAGCATATGATCTCTTTATTTAAAATATTTTCAAGTTTCTACGACTTCCGGTTATACCGGAAGTAGACCCTAACTTCGTTTTTTTAAATGGAACACCCTGTATATTATTACATTTTTAAATTCTACATTCAATTATAATAACATTTTGATAAAACAATTTTTCGCTAAAGTATTTCGTTTAATAATTACAGGATGATATTTTAAAAAATGTCCAAAAAGGGGCTAACTTTAAAATTTTATTTTCTAGCCTTCTAATATTCAAATTGAAATGCGGTTTTGACAAAATGTTAACAAAAGTGTACTACTTGCAATTTCTTCATTGCAACAGCTCAATGTTCTACAGGGGGTTTATAATTTAGGTGCCATTTAGAAAAAAATCAAAAAGGAATAACTCATTTTTTTCAAATGGAACACCCTGTATATCGATACAAATTTGGATTATTCATTCAAATTAAAGGTAATTTTGTTGAATAAACTTTATACCCAACTCTTGCTGTTTTCGTGAAATTTCGTTTTTTTGGGTAATATTGAAAATTATGCCAAACAATTCGATTATTGGACCAAGCAATCGATGTTGTCAGTAAAGCATCTTAAACAATATCGTTACATTAATAAAAAATTAATTAAAAAAAAACTTCTCTTGTTAATCATTATATTAAGTGTAAGTACCATAAAAATTTATATTTCACGAAAACGACAAGAGTTGGGTGTAAAGTTTATTTAACAAAATTACCTTTAAATTGAATGAATAATTTAAATTTGTATCGATATACAGGGTGTTTCATTTGAAAAAAATGAGTTTTGCCGTTTTGATTTTTTTCTGAATGGCACCTAAATTATAAACCCCCTGTAGCACATTGAGATGTTGCAATGAAGAAATTGCAAGTAGTACACTTTTGTTAACATCTTGTCTAAACCGCATTTCCATTTGAATATTAGAAGGCTAGAAAATAAAATTTTAAAGTTAGCCCATTTTTGGACATTTTTAAAAAAATCATCCTGTAATTATTAAACGAAATGTTTTGGAGAAAAATTGTTTTAACAAAATGTTATTATAATTGAATGTAGAATTTAAAAATGTAATAATATACAGGGTGTTCCATTTAAAAAAACGAAGTTAGGGTCTACTTCCGGTACAACCGGAAGTCGTAGAAACTTGAAAATATTTTAAATAAAGAGATCTTATACTATTTAGGCTATAAATCAATTTTCAGAAAAAAATATTAATTACATCTTTTAAAACGTCTAACCAACGGTTTCGGTGAATATCCCTGTATACAACTTTTTTCCTGTGCCTAATTGTTTCTGAGATAATTACGAGGACACCGTAACTGGACCACCCTGTACATTATTTTGAAAATTTAGGATACAAAAACTAAAAACAAAAAACGGTGTTTGTTGAGAAAATATTAAATAAAATTTAACGTGAGGGCTCTTACACAATTCACAATACTTTTGTTTCGATTTTTTGCAAAACTACAAGAGATATGAACGCAATAGTGAGGTTATATTGCAAATTCTTGTTATTCTATCTTTAATAACGGTTCTTTGAACTACTATAATGAAGTTAAGCATTAGATTGAGGATATATTAACTTTTTTCTCTGTTGAACATTGAACAAAACTTTAGGAATTAGAATGTTTTGTGTAATTGCTATATTAATTTTAGACAAAACGATTTATAAGATTTCATTGGTTTTCAGTTTTTGACATTAGTAATCAAGAAGACTAGATACAGGAGAGTGCACTCACTTGGAAAGGGAAGGCCTATATACGGCGAAAAGCTCCCCACTCTTAATCGTCACTCGCCATGTGCGCAGTAATGTACTGCGCATCTTTCAAGTAGCTTGACATTGTGACGTTTGTTATAGGTTTTAATAGTACTTGTGACTGTAACAACGTCAAATATGTCAAATATTCTGAGTATAAAACCAGTCATTGTTATGAAGGAAATGAAATTATAAAACGATGGAAGGAGCACACAATAATTTATTAACGTAAGAGCTTGTTGAAAATTGTAAGTACAGGGTGGCCCATTTTCGAGCCTCATCATAGGGATCTCGGAAACCGTAAGAGATACAGGGTCGGTTAAATTATGGCAAAGTTGCGCATTTTGATGCTTATCAAAATGCTGTGTTGCAATTTGGAAAATTCCGAATACTTTCTGAAATATCCTGAAAAAAATGAAATTTCATAAAATCTTTTTTATTTTTGTGTGACGTTATTTGAAAACAAACTTTAAAACAAACAACACTTCGTCATTGCCACATTTTATTCTCTACAATATGGCGCTGTCAAAATTTAAATCCGACGTTTCGTCTTCCAGAAACCATCATCAACTTATTTTTTTTTAAATACGGACCTGGATTTTTTATTTTATTTTTTGTTAGCTTTGAACTACCTTAAAACTATGACCCATCACAAAATTTGATTTTCAAACGTTTCGATGACAAAAACTGACATTTTCTTTATTCTTAAACATATTTAATACGATACTATTTTTAAAACAAATTATTTTTTCAATATTCTAAATTTATGATACTGATGAAAAGCTATTATAAACATTATTTAGTCAGAAGTAATAATTTGTTTTAAAAACAGTGTCGTATTAAATATTTTTAAAAATACAGAAAACGTCAGTTTTTGTCATCGAAACGTTTGAATATCAAAATTTGTGATGGGTCATAGCTTTAAGGTAGTCCAAAGCTAACAAAAAATAAAATAAAAAATCCAGGTCCGTATTTAAAAAAAATAAGTTGATGATGGTTCTTGGAAGACGAAACGTCGGATTTAAAATTTGATAGCGCCATATTGTAGAGGATAAAAAGTGGTAATGACGAAGTGTTGTTTGTTTTAAAATTGGTTTTCAAATAACGTCAGAAAAATATTAAAAAGATTTTATGAAACTTTGTTTTTTCAGGATATTTCAGTAAGTATCCGGAATTTTCCAAATTGCAACACAGCATTTTGATAAGCATCAAATTGCGCAACTTTGCCATAATTTAACCGACCCTGTATCTCTTACGGTTTCCGAGATCCTTATGATGAGGCTCGAAAATGGGCCACCCTGTACATATCGTTGGTTTGGCAGAAGACTGTTCCTACGAAAAATTCATTGTTTTTCAAGAGAAGCCTTTTAAATTATACGTTTTATACAACAATATGCTAAACTAACGTGGTACGCGCTTTAAAAAGTAGGCATCATGAGCTGCGTTTAAACCTAACAACTTCATTTTTCTCATTACCTGTAACTCTTATTTCACCTTTAATTAAAATTTGTGACGGTCTTTCCCAAAAAAATTGTAACTTTTATTTACTGACTTATGTATAAAACAGTATAAAATAAAGAAACTACGCACAATATAAATGCAAATAAAATTCATTAGTTATAAAACTGCAGAACAAAACGATAAACAATGTAGGTACACAGTCGATGTAAACTATTTAAGCTGTAGTATAGTTTATTGTAAAAGTCGAAATAGCACATAGGGACAACTAGTTTCTTCGGTTTGTTCTGGGGGGGAATAAGGAGAGTAATCCTTTCTTTTTTGCTTCTTTAATACCTGCCTTATGTTTAGAGGTTCTTCAGTGTCACTGAAGAAAAGTCAGCTAGTTGACGTCTGATGGTTATTTAGAACATTTATAAAAACTCGTTTTGTTCGTAAGAAGTTTTGTAGAAGAGTATTCCAGGATGATTTTTTATCATAAAGATTTTTATATTTGACATTTTTAACTGTATCTCCGTCTGAATTCTTGTACATACACGTTTTTATATCAATTTGGGTAACAAGGTTTTTAAAATGGAAGACATCTTTGTGGCACACAAAAATATGTGGTAGATATATAATCTGTTCTCGTTTTTGCCCACACAGTTGTCTGTATAAAAAATCAAATCTATGGATTTTGATTTGCCTGTTGATGTGGGAATGTTTTCTTGTAAAGACATCAAGTAATTCCAAACACACGAAGCACTTTCATTTGCCCCTTGGTGGACTTCTCCTTCATGCCAAATGTAACGTGCTTCATTGATTTTTAATTGAAACATCGTTAAATTGAAAACCATTTAGAGACGGTAAAAAGATCAAGCATCTCCTGTAAAACACGGCAATACTGCTTAAAAATCAAATATTATCACTGCTGTTGAATCCGGTAAAAAACTTTCGTGACATTTTAATGGTTTTCACTATATTTACTACGTGACTTTGACATCTTGCATGTTTAGAATTATTTTGAATGTGCCATGTGTTTGACAGATGCGCAGTACACCAATTTAAGAGCACGGCGCACATGGCGAGTGACGATTGAGAGTAGGGAGCTTTTCGCCGCATATGTCCCATCGGGAAACAATAGAACAACAATGAAGTGCACTCTCCTGTATCTAGTCTTCTTGATAGTAATAATTATAATGTGATTTTTTTGTAAAAACCAAGAAGACTAGATACAGGAGAGCGCACTTCATTGTTGTCCTATTGTTGCCTGATGGGACATATGCGGCGAAAAGCTCCCCACTCTCAATCGTCACTCGCCATGTGCGCCGTGCCCTTAAATTGGTGTACTGCGCATCTGTCAAACACATGGCACATTCAAAATAATTCGAAACATGCAAAATGTCAAAGTCATGTAGTAAATATAGTGAAAATCATTAAAATGTCACGAAAGTTTTTTACCGGGTACAACAGCAGTGATAATATTTGATTTTCAGGCAGTATTGCCGTGTCTTACAGGAGATGCTTGATCTTTTTACCGTCTCTAAATGGTTTTCAATTTAACAATGTTTCAATTAAAAATCAATGAAGCAAGTTGTTACATTTGGCATGAAGGAGTAGCCCACCAAGGGGCAAATGAAAGTGCTTCGTGTGTTTGGAATTACTTGATGTCTTTACAAGAAAACATTCCCACATCAATGGGCAAATCAAAATCCTTAGATTTGATTTTTTATACAGACAACTGTGGGCAAAAACGAGAACAGATTATATACTTATTTAACACATAAATTTTTGTGTGCCACAAAGATGTCTTCCATTTTAAAAACCTTGTTACCCAAATTGGTATAAAAACGTGTATGTACAAGAATTCAGACGGAGATACAGTTAAAAATGTCAAATATAAAAATCTTTAAGCCAAAAAAATCATCCTGGAATACTCTTCTAGAAAACTTCTTACGAACAAAAAGAGTTTTTACAAATGTTCTAAATAACCATCAGACGTCAACTAACTGACTTTTCTTCAGTGACACTGAAGAACCTCTAAACATAAGGCAGGTATTAAAGAAGCAAAAAAGAAAGGATTACTCTCCTTATTCGCCCCCCAGAACAAACCGAAGAAAATAGTTGTCCCTATGTGCTATTTCGACTTTTACAATAAACTATACTACAGCTTAAATAGTTTACATCGACTGTGTACCTACATTGTTTATCGTTTTGTTCTGCAGTTTTATAACCAATAAATTTTATTTGTTTTATATTGTGCGTAGTTTCTTTATTTTATACTATTTTATACATAAGTCAGTAAATAAAAGTTACACTTTTTTTGGGAGGAAAGACCGTCACAAATTTTAATTAAAGGTGAAATAAGAGTTACAGGTAATGAGAAAACTGAAGTTCTTAGGTTTAAATGCAGCTCATGATGCCAACTTGTTAAAGCATATACCACGTTAGTTTAGCATATTGTTGTATAAAACGTATAATTTAAAAGGCTTCTCCTGAAAAACAATGAATTTTTAGTAGGGACAGTATTCTGCCAAACCAACGATATGTACCTACAATTTTCAACAAGTTCTTTCGTTAATAAATTATTGTGTGCTCCTTCCATCGTTTTATAATTTCATTTCCTTCAAAACAATGACTTGTTTTACACTTAGAATATTTGACGTTATTACAGACACAAGTACTATTATAACCTATAACAAACGCCACAATGTCGAGCTACTTGAAAGATGCGCAGTACATTACTGCGCACATGGCGAGTGACGATTAAGAGTGGGGAGCTTTTCGCCGTATATAGGCCTTCCCTTTCCAAGTGAGTGCACTCTCCTGTATCTAGTCTTCTTGGTAAAAACTATAAAAGATATAAACCAAATTGTGAGGTTATTTTATTTCCTAATGCCCCAAAGGAATTTCGGACCCATGACAGTTTTCTTCGTTTGAAGTGCTCAAAACATGATATAAAGGAATTAACTTGTTTCGAGAACAGCCTCTACTGTTGTAAATATTATTTCAATTGAACGTTTTTTTCTAGGTCAGTTTCGTAATGAAAGCACAATATTTATCACGGATCTTTACAACAAAGCACCACTAACAGAAGTAAGTAACACGTAATGGTAATTCAAATTCTATATCCAAACCACTTGTAATAAAAATAGTTATGAAATATAAGCTTATATTTTTCCGGCACCTTATTCTACGAAAGTTTTGCTATTAAAAATTTTATTATAGACAGTTATCTACTATAGACAGTTAATTAATATTCTCAATTTACTAGCATACAATAATATCATCAACTTTTGAACCTAATGTAAAGTACTATACAGGGTGTTCGCGCGAAGTGGCTCACTATTGCTAACTTCGTTATTATTGGAGCTACAAAGTCGGTTAAATTAGCAAACTAGTAGCATTTTTTCCGCTGATTACAATGGTGAAAACAAAAACACAATCGACCATCTGGTTTTCAATTTATTTAAAAAAATAACATTTTTTTAAATGGAACACCCTATATATTTTTCCAAAAATCGATGGTAAATTAAATTCTACAAAAAATGTCCTCATCTTTTTTTGATTATAATTTAAAATAAGCGAGTTATTTTGAAAAAAAGTTCGCAATTCTTTAAAATCAAGTAGCCATAAAACAGAATAGTAATTTATTAAAACCAAACAATCATAATTTTGGATTTAAGCGCAAGTTGAAAAATGCTTGAAGGAATTACGGAAATATTGGAAATTTACAAAATTGTAATTTTCATGGCTACTTGATATTAAAACTTTGAAAACTTTTTTTCAAAATAACTCGCTTATTTTAAATAATTATCAAAACAGCATAAGAACATTCTTTGTTCAGAATTTAATTTATCATCGATTTTTGTAAAAATATACCGGGTGTTCCATTTAAAACATGTTATTTTTGTAAATAGCTCGAAAACCAGATGGTCAATTGTTTTTCTGTTTTCATCATTGTAATCAGCGAAAAAAATGCTACTAGTTTGCTAATTTAACCGACTTTGTAGCTCCAATAATAACGAAGTTAGCAATAGTGAGCCACTTCGCGCGAACACCCTGTATAAAATCATACTGAATAACGATGGAATATTTAAAAAAACTAAAGTCAACTTGAAAAAATTTGCTCAATTTCTGTTGAAACATAATCATATTCTTTTTCTAATTCTCAACCTTTTTACTTTCTTATACGTAGTATAAGGAAGTATTGTAATCGTGATTTTTTTCGACTTCGAGATTTTGATGGATTTACACGTTTTGAGGGCCCCTGAATCCATTTTGACCATTTTCGCCATGATGTCTGTCTGTGTGTCTGTGTGTCTGCTGTGTGTCTGTCTGTATCCACGATAACTCAAAAACGACTTAACGGATTTCATTCAAATTTCACATTTAGGAGTTTGAACAAAATTGTGGGTGCCACATTAAATCTTTTTCATCTAGCACCAACACAAGTGGTACTTACCTGAAGACATTTTTAGGTTTTTTAGGAATATCTTGAAAAATAAACAATTTACGACATTTTTTTATTCTTTAACATTGATTTAGAATTAAATTTTGAACAAATTTTGTTTGAAACTTTTTTTGAAATTCCGTCAAAATTTTTTATTTATATAGTGGCGCCATCTATCTCTGATTTACAAAGTACATGTTGTTTACATACAGAAATCTATACCGTTGGGGAAATCGATTGTAGCATTACTATTTGAAAAGATCGACGGCTACAACGGCTACGGTTTTATGTTTTGGATATCATGGCAAGTCGATGAAAATTTTTTCTAATATATACAATAAAGTCGTGAAATTGTATTATGCAAGCAAATCTACTTTAAAGATATCGACGCCAAATTTTTTATGAATGCTCTTTCAATTTTTAGACGTGTCGACAAAGTAACAAAAGTGTTTTATTTTGCGCCGTTTTTTAATAATTATAAATTATTTACATATTTATATAGTGTTGCCATCTATCTCTGAGTGGCTGTTGTTTACATTACAGAAATCTATTTGTTTTTATACTAAAGATTCTATTTGCATTAAACACACGAAGAGCTCGAATAAAGTTATAAAAATTTAAAAAGTGAAAACCAATTAATCCAATCCTGGTGAGAGTGGCTATATCGCCAAACACCAAAAACTTGACATTGCTTTGTAATCCAAGTACGAAGAAGAAGAAGAGTTTGTTAGTCAAACAACTGTCAAAGGCAAAAGATCGAAATACTTTGATGAGAAGGATTATTGTGCACTGTACAGTTTGTTTGAGTGAAACGTTGACCAAAACTGAGAAGTATTTTATAAATCTTCAAAGTTTAGCTACAGCAAATTCAAAGATATCAAGCATTTTTCGCACTGTGGAATGTTGATAAGTATTCTGTTATTTATTTGTCCTAAAATCTGGTAGTAATGAGTGGGACAAGGACAGATTTATGCGTATTGCAATAAGTGCGACAGAGACTATTTGAAAATTGCTGGAAACCCTCAACATTTTTACAAGAAATTTAACTTAATTTCTTTAGGAAAAGTAATTACTGTGATACTATCCGTATAAGAAAGTCATGTGTTGGGCACATCAGATATTTTACTTTCTTATACGAAGTATAAGGAAGTATTGTAATCGTGATTTTTTTCGACTTCGAGATTTTGATGGATTTACACGTTTTGAGGGCCCCTGAATCCATTTTGACCATTTTCGCCATGATGTCTGTCTGTCTGTGTGTGTACTGTGTGTGTGTCTGTGTGTCTGTCTGTATCCACCATAACTCAAAAACGAGTTATCGGATTTGATTCAAATTTCATATTTAAGAGTTTGAACAAAATTGTGGGTGCCACATTCAATGTTTTTCATGTAGCACCAAAACAAGTGACAGTTACCTGATGACATTTTTAGGTTTTTTAAGAATATCTTGAAAAATAAACAATTTATGAGATTTTTTTATTCTTTAACATTGATTTAGAATTGAATTTTGAACAAATTTTGTTTGAACTTTTTTTTGAAATTCCGTCAAAAAAATTTCAAAAAAACTAGATATTCTTAAAACACTTTATATTTCTCATAGCGCGCTTTGATAGTTGAATCCGAGGGTCGAAAAGTAATTATTGTGATACTATCCGTATAAGAAAGTCATGTGTTGGGCACATCAGATATTTTTCTATGAACATCCATTTTCTTTTTCAGGATGCCTTATTAAAAGAGGTACAGAAACTATCTCACATGATCGATAACATGAACAAAAACGGTCAACTAATAACAGCCTACAAACTAATTGTCAAACTGCGCAACAGCTTGTTCTTCTGTCCTGTGACCAACCACAACATCATGTCAAATTTGAACTCACTACTCTTGAAAAAATGCATTCCTCTATTACTGCAAGTTTTAGTAGCTGAACCAAAAATTGATACCGCGCTTTTTTATCACATCCTAGAAAATTTGGACAAGGAAACTATCTTGAGTTACTTGGAGCACTTTATGAAACAAATTAAAAGACATCCAGAGAAACTTAGCGCGTTGGCCGTGGTCGGTTTGAAACTTACTGAGATCGGGGTGATTAACCAAGATCCGTTTGTTGACTGCATCTTGGGTGTGAAATGGTGGAACAAGATAAAGAATGGCAGGATTCCATATGATACATTTTTCAAGGCTAAACCAAATGGTCGGTTGGAGTTTATGATAAAATGCGGCTACATCAACGAAGAAATCCTATTAGAATATTGCGTCGATTTCAAACTAGATGTTCAGGTCTATTACCAAGTGTATCTCAGGCAGATTTTACTAAACTTTAAACCAGATTATGAAATACAAGTTGATTTGGCAGGTAAACGGTGCCTTTTGGTTAAAGCCACTGAAAATGAATTGTTTGGAAAATGCAAGAGTATTGTCAAAAGAATTGAAGATAAAACAAATTTGTTAAGAATTTTAACCGAGATTTGGAACGAAGTAAGTAAAAACAAATCTTCAACTCCGCAGTATTTGTTTAATCACTGAATATTTCAGGTCAACTTTTATTACTACGAGGTCTTCTCCTGCATTATATTACTTCGCCAATTTTTAAGAAACTTCGATGCTGATCAATACACTATGGTGTTGACAATTCTAAAAATGTATCAACGTATTAAACCGCCAAATCAAGACGAAATGACAAAATGGTACAGTCGCTTTGTTGACAAAACTACTTTGGATCCCTTGTCAGAGTTTCGTTTGCCTTTCAAACAGGATCTGTGTGCAGATAACATCAAGCCAGAGATTCATTTAAAAACTTACAAGACTTGGTTAGGTGCTATGGGCGTTCTTAACGACAGTCATTTGAACAAAGATAAAATTTGTACTATAGCGATCAAAGATGTGGTCAGTTTGTTGCTATTATTCAAGTATAATTGTTACCTTTGTCGGTGATTAATTAATTTTATTATAGATTGCTAGTGGAATTTTAGGCAAAAATCAAAATAATCAAGAATGGTGCTTATATCCAAAACACGAGGAATTGTTTCGTGAAATCGATGAATGTGCAGCGAATATATCCAGTCTGGAATTATGTACCTCGGTACTTTATCACGTGATGACACAAACACCTAAAGGTAGGTAAGTGAAAAGTATGAAAAATTATTCATACCGAAAGTTGTGTTTTTTAGGAGCCGATCAAGTCAGTGCTACAGCTCTTTGTTATAAATATGCTAAATTGTACAGGGAACAAAATCCAGGCAATCCTGATGTTGAGAAGTCTTGCCTTAAAGTGCGTACAACGTTTATTTTCATTTCTGTTCTAATTTTTGTGTATTAGGGCAATGTTAAAATTACTTTGCTTTCACCCTAAAAATATGTATAAGCAAGGTATATAAAATATTAAATGTGTTGAGTTTGAAGACGCCTACATGCCAAAACAGACCGATCTTCCCCTACAACCATTATGCCAAGTTTCAGATTTTTTCATCAATTATTATACAGGGTGTCTCAATTTCGATGGGAATGGGGGGTTTCACCCATTTCTAGGCGAGATAGAAAAAAATGGTTTTCGCAATACTGTGCTCGATTTTTAAGAAAAATCGATTGGTAAAAACCACATCTTGATATCTCTAACCGTTATCAAGATATCTTTAAAAAGTGACATTTGGCCGATTTTTAAAAAGTGTCATAACTTTTTTGTTTATTAAAATATTTTAAATCTGTAAAGTGTTTGTTGTAGTAGTTTTTCACGTAGAATAATGTGCACTAGACATTTTTGTTCTAGGTTCAATACATTTCGAGTTATTACACCTAACTTTCTTATTTTAAATGCAAACCATAGTTGGCTATGCCATTAAAAAATTGCTTATTTTTTTATATTTTCAAAAATATATATCTTGGTATACTTATTTTTATATCTCACTGAATTATACGTTTTTATATTTTTAAATTCGTAAATTAAATGTTTTAAATATTATTAGTAGGCGTTGTTAAAGAAAATGTAATATCAATGAACCAGCGTCAAATAGTAAAAGCCATTTATCAACAATATTCAAAATATATCAAATTTAACAGGTAAAAAATCAACAATAAATAAACAGAAACACAAAATATATAACTGAAAGAGAACTAATAAATAAACAATTGCAACACATTATAGTACGAATTTGTTGAATTAAATGTTCAAGTTCTTGTCCATTCTGTTGAATACATAAACTTTTGGCAAGGACAATATATTTTTTTTAAATAAATCGAACATAAAGGAAGAAATTGAGCATAGAGTGAGGCAGATTGCAAATAATTAGAAATATAAAACTAAATCAGATTTTTAACGTGATTCATGCTGCAATACAACATTATCGGCAGCAATTTGAATATTTAAATTAAACAATTATTTGTTTAACATGTTTATAATTTACTAAAATGATTTCTATAAAAAAATGTAAAATCTTAAGTTTATGTTGATTAATATTAACTTGGATGTGTTGTTACCATTCGACGTTGGTTGATTGATATATTTTTCTTTAACAGCGCCTACTAATAATATTCCAAACATTTAATTTACGACTTTAAAAATATAAAAACGTATAATTCAGTGAGATATAAAAATAAGTATACCTAGATATATATTTTTGAAAATATAAAAAAATAAGCAATTTTTTAATGGCTTAGCCAACTATGGTTTGCATTTAAAATAAGAAAGTTAGGTGTAATAACTCGAAATGTATTGAACCTAGAACAAAAATGTCTAGTGCACATTATTCTACGTGAAAAACTACTACAACAAACACTTTACAGATTTAAAATATTTTAATAAACAAAAAAGTTATGACACTTTTTAAAAATCGGCCAAATGTCACTTTTTAAAGATATCTTAATAACGGTTAGATATACCAAGATGTGGTTTTTACCAATCGATATTTCTTAAAAATCGAGCACAGTATTGCGAAAACCATTTTTTTCTATCTCACATAGAAATGGGTGAAACCTCCCATTCCCATCGAAATTGAGACACCCTGTACGTCTAAGAAATATTTAAGTAAGGGGTTCGAAAAAATACCTACATGCATTTAAAATTTCAAACGTTCGGTGGCACGTGTTAAAATTGTCCGGGCGCCTTCGAAATTAGCAAAAGAACATTCACATACACCCTGATTATATTTTTCGGGTGAGAGCAAAGAAATTCAGGCGTCGCCCACCCCAATATGTATTTGATATCATTGCACAAAGTTACATATCTCAAAAATTTCTACTTTCTAGGTTGAAATTAAATACTACAGTTTGACTGCTATGCACATTTTGTATACTTTTGAATTAAACAACGAGAAATACTTGGAATTGGTAACTCAACCTGAAAATCTGATCATAGCACTGTACCTAGATGACAGAATCGTGAAAACATCTAATTCTTTGAATTCCAAATGTCCAGGTAACTAAAATAAAAATTGGTATAAGCTAATTGGTCAATAAGTTTCCTGTACCTATTATTTTCAGATATAAATGGAGCAGCAGTAGCGCTAGAAAAATTATTTGACCTCCATCTCCAAAAAATTCAATACCAGCTTGTTAACAATTGGCTCTCTGTTGATTTGGTTTGTGATTTGGATTCTCCCCTACTGATGATGCATAGTATACAAAGTAAAAATGAAGATAATAACAATTTGAAAAGGTTCGTTTTCTATCTATTCTATCCAGCGTAGAAATACTAAAGTGTGCCTTTCAGAATTGTGTACATTTGTGCTGGAACCGATAGAGAATTTTGGGGAAAATATTTATTGAAAATTGGCTTGGAAGATGGAAAAGATACGAGCAGTAATGCCAAAGCTTTATGGTGCTTCCACTGTATCAATGATGAAGACACTATCAAAGAGTGCACTCAAATGTCCCCTGGGGAGCTATTGTAAGTGACGGAACGATTGTGTTAAAACCTAATTAATTTTTATTTGATTTAGGTATTACATTGATAAACTGTATTTAGTGAGCGAGATAAATAATTTTGGAATCGAAATGGACATCGCTAGTTTCGATAATTACAATAAAAAGGACCTGGTGAAACGACTAGCTAAATATAGGAATTCTAGTAGTATTAAGTTAATGGCAAATGTTTGTATGAATTACAATATCATGGAGATTAAGTACTGGGAGTTTATAATTAACAATGCCATTAAACTGCAAATGGTAACGTATAATTTATGAGGTACCTTAAGCTGGAACAACGAAAGGAGCACACAAGGGTACAAAAAGTGTAATTAAATCAGGCCTATTTAGTGGTAATTTTTGCAGGTTTTAAAAAAAGTACTATTTTAATACGTACTTTGGTCCGACATATTTAAAAGGTGTGTGTGCTGAATTAAATGTTGAGAATGCACACACGTAAAAAAATTACAAAATTTCGAGTAACAAATTAGACAAAAAGACAAAAAAAAGACATTTTTCAACAGTGTGTAACACAGGCCCGTAATTAAAAAATAATTTATATACATTTTTCAAAAACTCGAAACATTAGCACTAAATAGGCCTGATTTTTAGTACACTTTTTGTACCTTTGTGTGCTATTTTCGCAGTGCCAGCTTAAGGTACCTTAAATAGACTTGTTGCATTTTTTCTAATGTACCTTTTTTATAATTTTTTTCGATAGTATACACCATTTCAAAGCTCTATGCAAATTTTTATCAATTTTGGTATTGTAAAAAGTCGTTCGGCTCATTTGAATTATCAATTTTTAAATATTAATTATTTAAAAACGACGTAACTTTTGGTAAAAAAAATGTGTGACTAAAATAAGCTCTAGTTTCCAAAAAAACATTTTTTGAAAAATAGGCTATAGGTCTATTTAACTAAATTTAAGCTTATATGGATGATCAAAGTAAAAATATGGCTCAGTTATGTAGTGAGGTCTCCACTCCAAATTTTCGTGAGATATTGAAAATCATTCAATCTATCATAAAGCATTGGGAAGAAGGGCAATGTAAAATTTTGAAGGACCAGATAGCCAATTGTTTTACTGTTTTCACCATTATAATCAGCGGAAAAAATACTACTAGTTTGCTAATTTAAGGTCTATTTACACACATCAGTGCCGTGTCAGTTCAGTATCAGTGTTATACGATCCGTGATCAATCAGTGATGTCAATTCACACACATCCGTGTGTAGTACGTACTGTACCAAAGCAACTTCCACAACAGGCAAAGAAATTACGTCAGTTCGTCAGCTAAAATTCAAAACTATCGTTGCCGGCGTATTTAAAAATCACGAAACGGACACTGTAGCAGCACTGATGGTAAAATACGTCACTGTGTCGGGCTTGTCTAAACAGATCAGTTTGAAACAAAGGTAACGATATTTTATTTTTGACTGACACTGATGCGGCACTGATGTGTGTAAATAGACCTTTAACCGATTTTGTAGCTCCAATAATAATAATAATAATAATAAGTTAGCAATAGTGAGCCACTTCGCGCGAACTTTGCATTTGCGGACTCCTAGTGAGCGTAATACAGATCCGCAATTTGCTGACCCTGAGACTCAGCATAACATATCATAATTTGAGCCCTTTACTTAAAAGCCGGTTGGATGTACAAACTTCAGGTGATATTATAATTTTTTACATGTCAACGTACTGTAACTTTTAATTAATTATTATTGATTTATATCCGTTGTTAGAACGTATTTAAAAAATCGAATTTTGGCACCTTATCACATCGAATTTGCTTAACTTCAAACATTGTAAACTATATTTTCAAGAAAACTAACTTTTATATAAAGTAGTAGGTACTCTCAGATTATTTCGTATTTACAATTTTATGTTTTACATTTAATTTTTTAATTGGAAATATTGATTTTAATTTACCACATATGTACTAGATACTAAATTTATTATATACATGTTCTAGTACGACGACCTAAAAGTATATGTTGACTTTCTATCGCAACAGTACAATTACCACGATTTTTATATCAAAGCTTGGCAAGCAATTGTAAATAATATCACTAATCATTTGGAATTTGATAGTTTTCTTACAATTCAAGTAAGTATCTGACTTAAATATATTAATTATTTTAATAATTTGTTTTTTATATTATTTTTTAGTCGTGTCCTGTTTTGTACTCAATAAATTTCGACAAATTGTTCAACTACTGCTTGGAAGGTGAACGGTATAGTTTTGCAGCTGTATTTTTACAGTTCTTGCCAGAAACTGAAAATAAAAAGAATAATGCAAAGGTGAATTTAGATTAATTATAATTCTTTACGAATTTTTATTGGCTAACCATTCTTGAGTCACTAAACTTTAAAATTGTACTGTATACAGGGTGTGTCACGACGAGTTGACAGTAGACATAACTCTATTACTAAACACAATTTGATTCTAAAAATTGGTGCACACCCATTATACAATGTGCTCTATTTAATGAAAATATTGCCACCTTTCTGGTACTTCCGGTTATACCGGAAGTAGACACAAACTTTGTTATTTTAAATGGAACACCCTGTATATTTTTGAATTTTTAGGTACTACACTTCATTTTAGACATAAAAGTATTAAGGTTGTGTGATCCTAACATTAACGGTATTATAATTATTTACACTTTTTCATTGTTTTTAAATAAAAACAGATGTAAATAAAAATTCAAATCTTGACAATGACACGTTTTTTCCAAAATTTTTTTCTTGTGTTTGAGGTAGGAATATACAAGAAATAAGCTGATGTAGTTTTGGAAAATTTGCTTTATACAGAGTGTTGCTGGTTGTTCGTTCATTTTTAAAAACTTTAATCAATGATAACTTAATTTTTTTAAATGGAACACCCTATATATTTCTAGATTTTCGAATTCTACACTTAATTCGAGACATAAAAGTATTAAGGTTGTAAGGTCTTAAAATTAACGGTATTATAATTAATTACGTTTTTTAAAAATTAACGGTCTATCACAAGCACCCTGTATAAAATAAGTTTTTTAAAACCATATTACCATGTTTCTTGTCATTTCTGCGTCCACTAAAATTTGGTTTGTTTTTTGAAAGAACGCGTCATTAGTAAAATATAAAAATGTTTGACTCTAAGTTTTTGTATGAAAAAATTGAAAGAAACATAATTACTTAATTAAAATAAATAAATAAAAATAAAAAATATTAAATTAAATATAATAAAAACAAATTATAGTGGACGTAGAAATGTACAAGAAACATGGTAATATGGTTTTGAAAACTTTATTTTATATCTACAGGGTGCTTATGGTTGATCGTTAATTTTTAAAAACCTTGAAAATTGGAAAAAACGTAGTTAATTCCGGTATAACCGGAAGTACCAGAACGGTGGCAATATTTTCGTTAAAAACAGCACATTGTATAATGGGTGTGTACCAATTTTTAGAACCAAATTGTGTTTAGTAATAAAGTTATGTCGACTGTCAACTCGTCCTGACACACCCTGTATGTATGAAACTAGTATTAATTTATTGTATTCAAGATTTGGTGAGCCTTTTACAAAATTAATTTGATTTGATTGCAATAATTTGATATTTTCAGCGTATTCTGGACTCCTGTAAAACTATTTATGAAGATTTGGATAGCTTCAGTCGTAAAGGAGTTTGTGGATTGTCAAAAGTACAGACTTATTTAAAAAGAAGCGATGTTAATTAAATTTAGAAAAATACTTGTTTATTTATTTTTATAAGTAAAAATATGTTGATCACTTATTGCATTATTATTACAGTTTTTCTGTACCTTCTTAGCATTCTTTGTAATACTGTGGATCATATTAAATTAATCAAACCACGTAAGTCAATTAATATTTTATTACACTTCAAAAGCGCTCGGCGGAATATTCCCAACCTTATACAAATCCACAAAAAGCAGCAGTGTCTTCCTTAAGTCACAACCACATTCCTCCAGTAATCTACAACAAAGTAGCTGCATTAATACCGAAATACTACCGCGTATACATTCTTGTTTACTTTATAGACCATTCTTTATTCAAACTCGTCAGTTCTTGAACAGTTTCAACCAATTGTTCCCGTTGTAACGGTGTTTCCGGAATTGGTATCGTGTTATCCCTTTTCAATTTACTAGTAGTGAAAGCGTTGGTTTGTTGAGCTGATAGTGCATTACATACATGGAGCATATCGTTTATAATACTGTATTCGTTATTATCACATTCCAGTATAAACGTTCGAGAGAAACCGAGAATTCTTTCCTGTTCCAACAGATTTTCTCCTTGCTCCCGGAAAACGCCATTTACAACTACCATACAACATTTGGGCTAAAACAAATATAATATAAATACAATAGTCTTTAAACTAACATAAAATTACGAACCGTATGATACATCAAGTCTGTTGTAAAACTGTATGGGTCATGCTCTGTTGCTGGTAACGCTTTAAAAATATTTATAATCTCCGTACTGCCTTTGAACAAATATTGACCAGCCTTGGACATATCTGCCAATTTTTTCAGGTTCCTTGAAAGATTTTTATAGACGTGCAATCTAAAATCAAAATATGTATAGGTAATTACGTTTACACGAAGATTAGTATTTTACTGTGCAAAAGTTGAGGAAAGTTGGTAGGAATGGTAGGTGGATGTTAGAGAAAAAACGGCGTCTTTGTGGTACATATCCTCCATAAGCTGACGATTTCTGCAGTCAAAAGATGTGAAAAACTGCTCGAGAAACTGATTTACCAAGTCTATTTGTTGCGAGTCACACAAAAAGTTACGTTTGAACACTGGCAATCCGTTGTTTATTATAGCAACACCATCCTAGAAAAAAATATGAAGTTTTAGCGAAAAAAACTTGGGGGAAATAAATATTTGAAAGAGGTACAATACTTTTAAGAAATATTCTTCGGATATTGCGCATTAGTTAAGAAAAGAAGATAAGTTAATTTTTTTTTTTTTAGATTTAACTATTATAATTCATTTTAGCTAGCGGCTTAAGCATCACTCTCTTGGCGTCCCTGAGCACACAATTTCTTTCTTTACTTGTTTCAAAGGCTGTAATTAGTTAATAGTTGATATGTTTTCGATGTTTTTTATGGTCTAAAAAAAGTGTCGCCTGGACCCTACAGCCAATTTTTGCCGAATCTTGTAGAGTATCACCCTGTAAGTTTAAAACTGAGTTTTTGTAATCGTAGACCCCGTCGTTCCTTTAATTAAAGGTTGATTTTTTATTTATTGAATAACTTCTTTTCTACTAGATTTTTGTGAAAAAATCGTCAGTACAAATGTTTCTTGCAACTTTTCTTTTAAATTTTTTTTTGATATTGTCAATATTTAAAAAGTAATTCAAGAAATAAGTCAAAAATTTTGAGGAAATATTTAATTACTACTACTACTACTGCTTACCACTCTACCTCCGTGGTGGCGTGGAAAAGAGTTTTATAGACAGAAATAAATGGAAATTGATACAAATGAGATCGAGTTTTTATTTTAAGTGTATGGTCTAGCTAAAAAGTCACTATAAATTATTTTAAATGACAACAATATGAGATTCTACAGGTTGAAAAAACGGAAAAATGCATCTATACAGGGTGTTTCAACTCAAAGTGGACAACGTAATAGAGGTTGTAGATCTCATCGAGACTAACGCTTTTTTCAAATTAATATTTTTCATTTGAGCTTTTGTTTTCGAGTTATCGATCTTCTTTTGTTTTTACATAAACCTCGTTATCTTCATTATTTATGGCCGGATTTTAAAAAATTTAAGTTTTTGGAAATTGTCAGTTTGATATCTACAATTATTGCGTTAAACATTTTTTCAAAAAATATCAACAAACAAAATGGCGACCAGTTTTCTTTTTTAAACTTGGATAGCTCTAAGTCTGCTCCAAAGAAAATTGGTCGCCATTTTGTTTGTTGATAGTTTTTTTTTTATTTTAACTCTAAAATTGTTGATATCAAACTGACAATTTCAAAAAACTTTAATTTTTTAAAATCCGGCGATAAATAATGAAGATAAAGAGGTTTGTGTAAAAACAAAAGAAGGTCGATAACTCGAAAACAAAAGCTCAAATGAAAAATATTAATTTGAAAAAAGTGTTAGTCTCGATGAGATCTACAACCTCTATTACGTTGTCCACTTTGAGTTGAAACACCCTGTATAAAAAGTATGTAATACGTTTCTTGTAGCTCTGAGAGAGCTATGCAGGGTGTTTCAAAAATATATCAAGGGGTGATTCCTGAGATCATTCTAAGAAAAAAAGTTCATATAAACATGGGTCACAAAATGCCTACCCGCTGAGTTATAGCCCCTTAAATTTGGGACCCTGAAGAAGGTTTTCATTTATTATCTCCGAAACTGTTCAAGGTAAAATGATGAAATTCACCACATTCACTAAAGATTTTAGGCTTAATAAGATAGAGTATAAATCATTTTGAAATTTTCACCAGAGGCGGATCAAACCTGGGGGGTGGGGGGTAAAAAAAAAAGCATTTTCGGACCTATGTTCATATAAACTTTCTCAGGAATCCCCTGAAATAATTTGGTGTATTTTTGAACCACCCTGTTAAAAAAACATTAATTACCCTGAAACTTACCGTTAAGGAAATATTTAATAAAAAAGAAAAATTCCCCCAAACTTCCAACTTATTTGTTGAATAACTTTTGAAATAGGGACAATATAAAAAAAATGTAAAAGAAAAGTAGTAGAAAAAATTTTTGTTTACAACTTTGTATTGATGCTTTTTATTCAAAAATCTAACAGGAAAGAACTAAAAAAAGTCTATTTTAACTCCCTACTTACTGTACTATATTTTCAGAGATAACTGAACAGACATGATGGCACATTTTTGTAATTAATAACGAAGATTTTGGATAAAAAAATTGAAAAAGTTACCACACATTAAAAAGATATTCTTTCACAACACTGAAAAATTTTACATAAAACTAATAAGTGATTTATGGCCATGTAAAGTTTAATGTCATGAAAATATCGTGTAAAAAATGTACTTTTTTGGTATAAGTTAAAATATCTTCATAACATGTTAATTTAAGTTCAAATTTCGGTGAGTGGTTAAAAACAGACACATAGTAAACGCATATTTTTTTTGCTTCTCCGTTTCTAAGATATTCGCGGTTAAATTAAGGGCTCAATACATTTGAATAGTATAGTAGATGCATCGATCTATTGAGTTTCTTTTTGGGTGTGAATATACCTTCGAAGGGCTACGACAGAAACGTAGAAAAACATATTCTTCGGATAATGCGCATCTGTTAAGAAAAGAAAAGACGTTAATTTGTTTGGTTTTTTAAATTTAACTATTATACATATTAATTTTAGCTGGCGGTAGTATCTTTCAAAACCTCTTAGAGGCAGGAGGAATTTCAAATGATTGGAAGCGGTATTCTTATGCACTCGTCCGCGCAAGGCACTCAATAAACGCGTGATGTGGGCTGTCGAAAATATCGATCGGGATTTGTTAAATGTGTTTTCCGACGACGCATCTTTTTGGGCATGGGTTCCTAGAAAACGTGCTTGGTCTTGCCCCGTTGCGGGTTTCGTCCAGCGAACCGTTAAACACCCAGTAAAAATTCATGTGTGGAGATGCTTCGCTGAGTGCGGTTTTGGATAGGTATTTGGATTAAATGGTCCAAATATATAATCCTGGTCAAAATTAACGCATCAACCTAGAGTTATCATTTTCCAATGACTCTTGAGCTTTTATTAATGGTGGGTTAGTTAGTTGTTTTTCTATAATATGCTTTAGACTTCTCAAAAATTTGAGTTAATGGTTACTTATCTATGTTTCATACACAAAAATTTAAAATAAAAAATTTCACTTTGAAATTCTCTTATTAGTGTGATGCGTTAATTGTTCATTTTGACCAGGAGTATATAAACTTGGTCTCTTGAAGTCGGTCAAGAAGATTTTCGGAGAAGAAAACGAAAAATGGGTCTTGCAAGAAGACAACGACCTAAAACACCCAAGCCGACTTTACAACCTGGAAAGCAGAACATGGGGTCGTAACAAGGGACTGGTCTTCACACTACCTGGACGCAAATCCCATTGAAAAAGTGTGGGGTTTAATAAAGAACAGACTTGAAAAAAAACGTGTCTTCAATCTCAAGTAACCACAGATATCTTACTCTTTCTAGAATAAGATATCTATGCAAATAACTCATCCGACATATTAGCGAGATATGACGTTCCTTACCAGGCGACTACGCCGAAAAACGTAGAAAGCATACCGAGAAGGTGCCAAACGATTGTCAATAACAGTGGGGATTAGACAGTCTATTAAAAAAATCTGACGTAGCTCTTCGATTGTATTTTCGTTAAAATGAAAAATAAATAAATATTCTATAAACTTCTTGAAAAAAAGCGTACACTGTTTTCTTTAACTGCGTTCTAAATTAGTATTATTTATTAAAAAAATAAATAAAAAACTTATGTCCATTTCAGAACTTTTCCATTAAAAGCGTTCTTTTAATTTTATAAATTGTGACCTTACGGCCCCCAGTCAGTACTGGAGAAATAAATAGCGTCGAAATTCCCTACGTTGTGTTCTTTTTTAGAGTTCTGTGCAGGCGAAAGAAATAAAACAGTTTTGGCGATTATATAATTTTTATTCAAGCTCATAGCAAGAAAACACATAATATGCCAAATGATCAGTCTAGGATAATCACCCTATGGGACACTCTGATAACTCGACCCTTTAATGGTCGCACCAGCATGATAAAACAAATTATTACTGCTCCAAAATATTCCATTAAGAAATATTAGTAATATTGCATCAAATAATACATATTGCAACTGCTGTCTCCGAACTACCCGTTACATTACTCACATTCTGGGTGTACATTCCCCTGGTAGGCGGCATCTATTAGATGAATCGCACCTCCTTGTGTTCGAAGAGGGGTATTTTAGCAAATAAAACATATAAAACAATGGTGCTTATGTACACCACACTGCGCTAGAGGTTGATTAGCCTCGCAGTGTATTCCCTCGTTGCAGATTGTACATGATAGTCTAAGCGACCTTAGGAATGCAAGCAGTAGCCAGGTAACAAGCAGATCAATCAAACATATCAAAAATAGGTTATACAAGTAATAGATAAGTTGTGTGTTGTACAGAAAACTCTGGAGCAATTTCAGAGAAAGTTAAAAAGAAATATTGTGATGGCAAAGAATTATCCCAAAGGTAGATTTTACAAATACAGCAAAACAAAAATTATGTAAATATTATCAATGCAACGAAAGTTATAGCGAGCTGAAGATATCAAGTTAAAATGAACAAATATGAATAATCTTTAAATGGTTTTTCGATGGTTTACGGACCTGCAGGTTCTAGACCCTCGGACACATCCATGGTGGCGGAGACTCCCCCGGAACTCTGGCCGTCGGCCATCGTGGGTGGCACGTCTAGGCAACTAAACAAAATAAGGATTAAACAGTCACGGTGGACTCACAGAGTTAACGAAGCACCAGAGTAACCCACGAAGCAAAAAGCTGCGAAGTTTTGAGTGCCCGCCTCTGCGGTAGACCGCGGGGCTGGCGCTACACCAGAGTAACCCACGAAGCAAAAGCTGCGAAGTTTGCGGTGTCCGCCTGTGCAGTGGATCGCTGAGATAACGCAACACCAGAGTAACCCACGTAGCAAAAGCCGCGAAGTTTGTGGTGTCCGTCTCTGCGGGGGTCGCTGAGATAACGCAACACCAGAGTAACCTACGTAGCAAAAGCCGCGAAGTTTGGGGTGTCCGCCTCTGCGGGGGTTCGCTGAGATAACGCAACACCAGAGTAACCTACGAAGCAAAAGCTGCGAAGTTTGAGGTGTCCGCCTCTGCGGGGGTTCGCTGAGATAACGCAACACCAGAGTAACCTACGAAGCAAAAGCTGCGAAGTTTGAGGTGTCCGTCTCTGCGGTATGTTTTGCTGGACAAGTCAGGACTTAACCAGGCAATTGAGACAATCAAGATCGTCTGTCTTCTGCAGCCAAACGGTCCTCTATTTAAAGGTGAAATTCTTTTGTTTTCCATTCGCCTCTGACGTCAGTAAACTGGGAATCATGTGCTGGACCAATCGGAGGTAGGGTTGAGAGATTTTTCTTAAGCCGATGCGCTGGTATTGGCTGCCATCAGGGTGACAAACGGGTAGAAAAACTTAACTGTTCAATAGCGGACGGTATTCGGGTACTTTCACCAATCTGGGTATTGGTATTGGTTGTGGTGTGCATTTCAAAAAGGGTAGTACTACCTGGATCGATCGGAGATCGTACTTGAAACTTTCACCGGCTTTTCTTCCCTTTTTTGATGTAAACAGTGACGCTTTCTACTAAGGTCAACCACCGGATGGGTACCTGACCATGGGGTTGTTATTTTGTGGACCATGGAGGACAATGCTCTCACCAGTTGGTAAACGGGGTTGGTCAACGTTCCAAGTCGAGTTTATGATGGCAAGGGTGCAACAATGGGGATCCACTGGGCATCTTCCACTGCTTTGTTGGTGCTGGCTGTTTTATTGTTGGGTCCTTTTCTCGGTACGATCCTTGCAGTGCCTGCGTTCTTAAGCAATTTAGTTTATTGGGGAGGATAGGGTGGCTATTGTTACATATTGGAAATAATATTTTGCTGGAACAGAAACTCTTTATTTACACAAACACAATGTTTTTTAACTAATGCGTTTCTACGGTTTTTATGAGGGCTCCCAAATAGATACAACTACAAAAAAATAAGTTTGGGTCGCGGTTTGTAATACACAAACAACTAACATAAATTTCTAAATAATTTTAAACATAGTAAGACGAATGTATTTTATGCGAAATAATTTTATATGTAAGGGACCGGGGTTTGCCGGTCTCAAAATACTTCAAGTTTTGGTCTCGAAACTATATTGAGACTATGGAATGTAGAGGGGAGGAACACCGACTGTGTGTATTAAAAGTGTCCGTCGAATAGCATCAAATAGTAGATGGCGCAAGTGTACCATAAGGGTATGATATGAACTTAGCAGTTGTAAACAAAGTGAAGTATGCTGAGTTAAAATAACCTCAAAACTATTGAAGGTAGAAGAAGAAGTGTAGAAGGCAAAGGGGAGAAACGCCGATATTATATTTATTTAATTTTTAATTCACAGAGTCGGCGTTTCTTCCCTTTGCCTTCTACACTTCTTCCTCTACCTTCAATAGTTTTGAGGTTATTTTAACTCAGCATACTTCACTTTGTTTACAACTGCTAAGTTCATATCATACCCTTATCGTAAACTTGGGCCATCTACTATTTGCTGTTATTTGACGGACACTTTTTCAGTTTGATTCCCATATAAGATGGTGTTCCTCCCCTTTACATTCCATAATTGAGACCTTGAATTGTTTTAACTTTAAGGAATCTACTTACCAATATTTGGAGCTTTGGACACAATTCTCGAATAGCCCGAATATAACTGTACGCATCTTCAAATTTATCACATAGCGGATTTCCAGTGAAAGAGAGTTCAGTTATATTTTTGAATTCCTTCAATATGGAAATTTGGGAAATGTCGGATATCTGAAAATTTTTTCAAAAGTTATAGCCCAGTCAAATTAGATCAAAAAGTATAGGTACCTAATATCTGCAAAATTGACACTATGGCCAAATTTTTGAGAGCAAGTCGAGGGTCCTTGACGAAGCCCCGAAACGCAAAAATGCAACAAAATTTCCTTGTGCGTCACGTGATAAGGGTGAATTTTTTTAAACTTGGTCTCTACTGTTTGGATTTTAATGTAGTTTTTTTAGTGTATTCGGAAAAATATTTCAAACAACTTTTGTTTGAAACTTTTTTTGATAGCTCTCTAAACAAAAAAGTTATAAGCAAAAAACTGCCTTATTTTAGGGGGTTTCTTCATTAAAATATATTTGTTTTTCTGTTACAATTATGAAAAAAATATTTAAACAAAAGTTGTTGGGTATGTTATTTCCTACAACTTTTATTTCAAGTATTTTTTTGTGACACAAAAATTACATAAAATAGAGGGCGCAAAACACTGCACTTTTTTAGTGGGTGAGTTTTTTAATAAAATGTATATGCTTTTCTAGTACATTTACGAAAAAAATCTTTAAACAAAAGTTGTAGAGGATATTATTTCCTACAACTTTCATTTCGGATATCTTTTTGTGAAACTAAAATTATATGAGGTAGAGGGCGCAAAACACTGGTCTTTTTTACGGGGTGAGTTTTTTCAATCAAATATACATAATATGTATACTTTACTATTACAATTAAAAAAAAATTAATAACGATGATTGCCAAAAAACGCGAATTTTACCATTAGAAGTAATATTTTGTAAGCGCAGTTGACTTTGGCGCCCTCTACCTAATGTACTTTTTGCGTCACAAAAAATATACGAAATAAAAGTTGTAGGAAATAAGATCCTCTACAACTTTTGTTTGAAGATTTTTTTCATTATTGCAATAGAAAAATATATAAGTATATTTTATTAAAGAAACCCCCTAAAGAAAGGCAGTATTTTGCTTATAACTTTTTTCTTTATAGAGCTATCAAAAAAGTTTCAAACAAAAGTTATTTAAAATATTTTTCTGAATAAATTTTAAAAAAATTCATTAAAATCCAGCCAGTAGAAACCGAGATATAAAAAATCACCCTTATCACGTGACGCATAAGGAAATTTTGTTGGATTTTTGCGTTTCGGAGCTTCATCAATAGGTTGACTTGCTCTCAAAAATTTGACCATAGTGTCAATTTTGCCATTTTTTAATCTAATTTTACTGGGCTATTAGGTACTTAATCAAAATATTAAACAACAAAATATAGGCCAGTCAAATTAGCAAAACACCCGGAAATAATTGATAAAGTGTTAAAAATTTGATAAAAGTTGTAATTTGATATGGAATGGAACTATAAATTTTTGCCCCCTCCAAAAATGACGGGAACATTTTTAAAATTGCAAAAAACTAAAAATTAAATTTACTCACTGAGAAATAAATTAAAAGAGGGGCAAAGTCCGGTAAGAAATTTTTCTATTTATTCTTTATTTTCTATTAATTTTGCCAACTTTTCAAACAACGGGAACATTAATATTTATTGATTTTTAATGTTTTTATTTATGACAAGAAGAAAACAAATTATAAAGATTGGCAAATTGCAGAACATTCTTCTGTCTAATATTTTCCAATTATCCTTGAATTTGCTCCCATTTTTTTGGCCGGGAAGGTAATTTTTTGGAATTTTTTCTTTAAAAATGGAAATTTTTTAATTTTTCGGTCTTGGAAATAATTATAAAGTTGCGATTTTTGGTGGCATATGTTTAAAAACGATTTTCATTGTGCGGTGTATAATTTGCCCCCTTTAATTGCATCGGGAACTTCTCCGGAATTGCAATTTTTAAATTTCGCATATTTTTTGATAATGGAAATAAATAAAAAGTTTGGCAAAATTCACAGATTGTATGAAACCACGGTTTCGATGCGAATACAAATTTGCCTCCTTCTACAACAACGGCAACTGGCTAAACATAATTATTTTTTACACAAGTTTTTATACCCCTGGAAATAAATTTAAAAATTCGCAAGTTAGCGGGGGATGTGAAACAATTACTACTATTTATTATTATTATGTGATGACGTATTTAAATATTGACATAAAAACGATTCGACGCGACGTTTTAAATATGAGCGCTGAACGTGATACCTAATTATTCTATTGTTTTTTATGTGATAAACGATTTTGTTCTGAAAAAAATATTCGAGTTTTTGATAAAGGCTTGCAAAATCTGGTGTTGCATCGACTGAAATCAGTGATAGTTCACGAGGCCTACCGAAAATTCGGGAATTGATACTTTTTTTTTAATTTGCTTCAAAACTGAAAAAAAATCACGACAAAGTCCATTTTTAATTTTTGGATGGATCTTCGGCTTAAATACTTTTTTATAATTCTAAAATTAAAAAAAATCTGATGGAAATCATAAAAAACATGAAGATTCTATAAATAAAATTTTAACGTGTTTTTGTATTTTGTATTATAATTTGAATTCGCATCGAAACCGTGGTTTCATACAACCTGTGAATTTTGCCAAACTTTTTATTTATTTCCATTATCAATCAAACATATGCCACCAAAAATTGCCACTTTATAATTATTTCCAAGACCGAAAAATTAAAAAAATTCCATTTTGAAAGAAAAAATTCCAAAAAATTATTTTCCCGGCCAAAAAAATAGGAGCAAATTCAAGAATAGTTGGAAAATATTAGACAGAAGAATGTTCTGCAATTTGCCAATCTTTATAATTTGTTCTCTTCTTGTCATAAATAAAAACATTAAAAATCAATAAATATTAATGTTCCCGTTGTTTGAAAAGTTGGCAAAATTAATAGAAAATAAAGAATTAATAGAAGAATTTCTTACCGGACTTTGCCCCTCTTTTAATTTATTTCTCAGTGAGTAAATTTAATTTTTAGTTTTATGCAATTTTAAAAATGTTCCCGTCATTTTTGGAGGGGGCAAAAATTTATAGTTCCATTCCATATCAATTTACAACTTTTATCAAATTTTGAACACTTTATCTATTATTTCCGGGTTCCTGCATTATAAAAGCTAATTTGACTGGCCTAATATTGAAACTTTTAAAAGGATACACAATATACACATACCAAATTATGACTAAAATTAAACGAAGATACGTTAATAGACGCTAAACTTTCCAGCTGTTCTAAATGTCTCAGTTCATTGTTGCTTAACACAACTTTGGTCGGTTGCAAACCATGTGCCAAATGTAGCACGAAATGCATAATTTTGGGTTGAAACAGGGGACAAAATTCAATTAATTCTGAAAAACCACAACATATTAAAACTTACACGACAAAATAAGTGAATATTTCTTACCAGGAGTTTTATAAAAACTATCTAAAGAGAGCTTCTTCGTAATCGAACTGAACTTCTGGTTTAACACACTGATTATATTACTATGTACATCAACTTTATATTCGCTTGTGGTAGAATACTTCAAATTTATTTGTACTTTGAACTAATACAAACAAATCAAATAAATTAGAAGGAAATTGTCTCATGGTTTTAATACTTACCGGTTTTTTAGGGTTGCCAGGGAAAGGTATAAGCAAGTTGTCTTTGCATAATTTCTCTATCGCCGCACCACAATTTCTGGCTAAAAAGTAGGAATTCACATGATTTCGATCATAATTCACCGGGATTAAATCCAACGGATAAACGTAGTCCAACACACTTTTCAAAACAGTATTACGATCAAGCCCATCCGTTGAAAATATCTAAAAAAGTACAATATTAAAAATGTGAATATGTGAAAACGAAACATCTACTTACTGTAAATTTATGCCAAAAATTGGAGTTGTGCAAATAGGTTTTATTTTTGTATACTATTCCTGTGTGCACATTCGAATCATTTATTACGATTGAGTTTTTTTGTGCTTTTGTGTTTATTATATCGATACGTGTCATGGTAGTTTTAATACAGGTTCCAGTACACTTGTATTTCTAATTTAACACAAATCACAACTTGAAATCTTGACAGGTTAGAAATTATAATAGAAAAGTGTTAGGTTAGGTTCGAAAAAAGGTACGTTCACAATTTACTGGTAACAAAAATATGTTTAGTTTTTCCATTTCAATGTATCCAGTATTTAATTGTTTGTAATAACAGCGAAGTCAATTTTTAAATGAATAAAATTTTGGTATTATTAATAAGTAAATGGAAAAATAAGTTTGCAATTTATGTACAAATATGTTGTGAACGAACCTTTCGGTAATTTGAACCTGGGGGAAAAGTGGCGCTGTTGTGTTGGCCAATTTTTTGTTTTTATTGTCGAAAAGTCACTGAAGTATGTCAGTTTTGTTGTGGTTAGGTGAATTAATCAAATAGTAATTTTAAAATAATAAAGCAGGATAATCATCAGTTGTAGCTTATCGAAAATGTTAAACGGAAGTGCTAATAAATAGGAATTTGTTTGCCTACGATGTATATAAAAACTAAGTGCAATGTTAGTTAAATCGCGTTACTAAAATAAGAAGGTTTTCCTCTCTCTGATATTTATTATTAACGGCAGAAATGAGTGCAATAATTAGACACATATTAACAATCGGATGGCACCGAATATTAATACTGTTTTTGGCGGTATGGTTACTGATTTTAGGCTTCACAGCATTACCTATGTTAAATACTAGTTACACAGCAGTAGATCAAAAAACATCAGAAAGATTAACTAGAGCTTTAGCTGATTTAGATGCTTTACGCAAACAAAATATCGAATTACAGGAAATATTTAAAGACATTAGTGGAAAGTAAGCATCTGGCTAAGTTGAAGCGACCGATTTAACGCAACACTTTATTTTCTAGCAATTTGAAAGATGATCAAAGAGAAGCAATAGAAAATTTCCAGTCGCGGTTAACCAAAGCCGAACATTCATACGCTAAAAGTAATCTAGGCTACATTAGCCCCAAGGAGGAACCAAACACTCAATACGAGTTGCTCAGAAGACGCATATATTCCAATGCACATGAAATTTGGTATTTTTTACATTCCGGCCTGTTGGATATTCAGAAAAGAGCAACAGATATTGCCCCTGATATTGTTGATTCTGTTAATTATTTATTAAATTTAGGTATCGAACACAAAAGGTATTTCTCAGTTAATTTATAAACCAATTCAACTGACTTAATTATCTATTTTAGAGCATTAATTCATGACGTAGAACAATTAGCAGATGTAGATGGTTATTCTACTTGGAGGGAAAAAGAAGCAAACGATTTGAGTAATATCGTACAAGAACGCATTAAATATTTGCAAAACCCTTCTAACTGTAAAACCGCTAAGAAACTAGTCTGCAGTTTAAACAAAGTAAGAAATCTAAACTTCTACTTACATAGTTTAAAAAGATTAAAAATCTTATTCTAGGGTTGCGGTTATGGATGTCAACTCCACCACACCGTCTACTGCTTCATGGTAGCATACGGCACCAAGAGAACCTTGATTTTAAAATCAAAAGGCTGGCGTTATCACAAAACCGGCTGGGAAGAAGTATTTAAGCCAATCAGTGAAACCTGCACAGATCCAACAGGGGAGAGTGTAAGTAACTGGCCTGGACACTCAGATACCCAAGTTGTTAATTTACCGATAATCGACTCGTTGTCCCCGAGACCCCCATTTCTTCCACTGGCCGTACCTGAGGATTTAGCGCCTAGATTGATACGTTTGCATGGGGATCCGGTTGTTTGGTGGGTAGGCCAAATCTTGAAGTATTTGTTGAGGCCTCAGGAGAAAACGGCGACTATGATACAGGAGACGATGACGAAAATGGGATTTAAAAGGCCTATTGTTGGGTGAGTAAAGAAATTTTAGATTTGGTATGCAAATGACTTCCGTGTTTGAGCTATGGAATTTAAGTTAAGGTCATGTTAATGGTGGTACAGAATTAATGATCGGAACGTAAATTGTATTGATGAGGTGTTGAGATCGATAAAATTATAAAAGATGATTATTTTTTTAATATAAAATTGACAACTAAGCACAAAATTATTTATTCCAAAAGGTTAAAGTTGACTAGAGATAAGATTAAACTATTAAAGTACAATTACATATATAAAAAACCGAAACTGATAATTAAAAAAAATACTAGTAAAAATGAATCTCACAATCAGTCGAAAAACACAAAATGTTGATATTTCTTATATTTATGTTACATGTTAAGATTTATTGACTTAAAGTTGTAAAATTTGTTGCAATTAAGATAGCAGTTATTGTTATATAGTGTGTTATACTGTATGTAGAATCTCAAGGGACCAAGAATAAATGCGTGTTACGGGAAATAAACACAAAAAAAAAACATTCAAGAAAATATTTGTTTATTTTATAGTATCTCGGTTATTTTCTTTGGGGCACACTTTTCCTTTTCTACAAAATCTCCCACAACACACACACACACACATTTAAAGACCTGTGAATATAAATATAATCAGGAACTTTATTTCTAGACCCTATAAAACTTTTCGAAGTGCAAGTGAAATATTGGTTCGAATTATAGTACAGTAAATAGGGATAAAAAGGCTTCAAATAGACTATTTTTACCCTACAGCCAATTTTTGCAGAATCTTGTAGAGGGTCACCCTGTAAGTTTAAAACTGAGTTTTTGTATTCGTAGACCCCTCCATTCCTTCACCAGCCCTTAATTAACGGTTGCATTTTTTGTTTATTGAGGAAGTAACTTCTTTTCTATTAGATTTTCATTTCAGTACAAAGTTGTATAGAAAAATGTTTCTTACAACTTTTCTTTTAATTTTTTTTTATATTGTCAATATTTAAGAAGTTATTAAAAAAATACTTACTACTAGTACTACTGCTTACTACTCTACATCCGTAATGACATGGAAAAGAGTTTTATAGAATGAAATAATTAAATGTCTTAGTATTTGTTGATTGGAAAAATAAATTCCCAATTTATTTTTCCCAAGTGACATTTTCCCAAAAAATCCTATTCCCATATTCCAAAATACTTTTCCCAAAATATTTTTTTACATGCAGTTAATCAGTAAAATCACGAGTAAAATCATGAAGTAAATCCATTAATAAGATTTATTAAAATTTAACATTAAACCAATAACTTATAAGTACCTATCACTTACACCATTTCTTTAACAAAAATCACCATAAGATAATACAATATTCGATATTTGCTCCTCTCCTTTCTTCTTTTTATCTTTTATCACGAATAAATATCTGTATCTGTATGTCGTTATCTCTGCCTCTTCTCACTTATTGACCCAGCTCTATCTGTCGCAGCATAAATTCTGTACCTATCTGTTTAATGTTTAATCCTTTGCCAATTCCGTGAGAAAAGCATACAAATTTGGGTGTTTTTTTTTCTACGACTAACTGGAACTTATTGTTTTGGAAAATTGAATTTGTATTGGGAAAAAAGGTTATGGAAATAGCGATTGTTTATGAATAAAATTTTTGAGAAACATGTCCATTGGGAAAGCTTGATTTGGGAGAAGTGTACTACAATCGATCATGTTTTTTTTGTCACTATAATTTATTTTAAACGACCACAATATGAGATATATTGAAGATACAGGTTGAAAAAACGTAAAAATTCGTCTGTATAAACAATATATAATTTTTTTTGTAGCTCTGAAAGAGCTGTATAAAAACATTAGATACAAAATTACCCTGAAACTTACCTTTAAGGAAATATTTAATAAAAAAGAAAAATTTCCCCAAAATTTTCAACTTATTTGTTGATCAACTTTTTATATATTGACAACATTAAAAAATGTTTTAAAGAATAAAAAATATCAATTTTAAACTTACAGGGTGACCCTCTATAAGATTTCGCAAAAATTGGCTGTAGGGTAAAAAAAGTCTATTTCAACTCCCTGCAAAGAGCATTAAAAAGACTACGAAACGTCAGAATTTAAATAAAAAAGCTGATAAGCTCGGGGGCCTTTGGTCCCAGGGGATAAACATAAAGTAATCCCGTGATGCTTGTTTTTAAATAATGCCAATTTCATTAAAACTGTCTGAGTGTAATAAGTAGAAATCGAGTTATTTGCTAAACTATGAAATTTTGTGATTTATTTAGTAAAATCTCGATAATGTTCTTTAGAGCGCCATATTTACAAAAACAGCCCAATCCAGAAGGACTCTTGGGAAAACTCGAGGGGCTCTTAAACTCTCCTAACCTTAGATCCTTCCTAATAATCTGGGAGAATATGAGGTTCTAAGATGGATTAGGCATTAAGTTTTCACTTCACACATTCTGACGTTCATAAGTTTTGGGTTCGAGAAAGGCAGGGACAGTTTTCGGGTTAACTAGAAGAGCGTCAGCTAGGCTTGAATCTCCTCACAGAAAGTTATACAAAATTGTGAGACATAAACTGGTTCCAATATTTTAAATAAATCTGACAATGAGTTGAATTATTATTTTTATTTACATTGTCTTAAAGAATTTCCTAATTTATGTCCTTAACCACTAAACGAATTTTGTCTTTATATTGCAGAGTTCACGTCCGTCGCACAGATAAAGTTGGAACGGAAGCCGCTTACCATGGTATTGAAGAGTACATGGCTGCAGTTGAAGAATATTACAATCATTTAGAATTAAAACAAAACATAGATAAACGTCGCATATATTTGGCATCGGATGATCCGAAAGTTCTAAATGAGGCCAAACAAAAATACCCGCAATACGATATTATAGGTGATCCAATGATTGCCAAAACTGCCTCTGTGTCCACCCGATATTCTGATTCATCTCTGTTTGGTATCATTTTTGATATTCATATGCTTTCTATGAGCGATTTTTTGGTCTGCACTTTTTCCTCGCAGGTAAGTTGAGTTTTATTTCATTGTTATTTTTTAAAGTGCGACACTTATTTTGTAATAGTGATGATTTAAGTACTAGACTATAGTTCAAATCCTTTTTTTTTTCACTCGACACTAAGACAAAAGAAACAAGTTAAAAATTATTTTCATTAACAGAATTCGATGTTTATTTCATTTTCCACTTTTCCTATTTCCCAGGTTTGCAGAGTGGCCTACGAAATAATGCAAAACTACTACCCCGATGCTGCCTCACGATTCAAATCGTTGGATGACATTTACTATTACGGGGGACAAAATTCCCACAATGTAATGGCGGTGTGGCCCCACGAGCCTAAACGAAACGGAGAGATGAGTATCGCTGTAGGTGATTTAATTGGCATAGCCGGAAACCACTGGAATGGCTTTAGTAAAGGGAGAAATCTCAGGACGAATCAGGTTGCATTTTATCCTAGTTTTAAGGTTAAAGATAAAGTGGAAACGGCCAAGTTTCCAACATATAAAGAGGTACTGAGAAGTAAGGAAAACGACGAAACGTAGAATGAGATAACTTTAAAGTGATACTATATTTGAAGTTGATTCAAAGGTGATTTTTTTAATATGTTATGTTTAATGATAAGAATTATTATGGCCTACAAGGCACTAAAGAACTGGGAAATGTTGCTATAATTATTAATAATTGTTTAACAAAATTAATACTCATAATTGTTTGTGGTTACGTCTTCCAAATCAATGAGTCTTCTATTTTATACTCATTGAAAAGTTATCACTTTGTATACGGAGCGATTTTGACATAAGTACATGACATAAGATGTATATTACTAGTTTTTCTCATTACTTACTTTATTATCTATTACTTTTAAAAATTACTCATTACAAGGTTTCGTCCATTTCTAAATTTTTTTAAATTCAAAATATAAGATGACTGCATTATGGACTTTTTTGGACTAAAATTATTATAATACCAACGCTGACTTTTTTTATAGCAAATTTTCTACTCTACAATAGCTATTTATGTAACAAGTATATAATCTATTCCTATATACAATTTGAACAACTTTGATTGAAATTGAAACTAATTAAAGATCTGCAGTCGCTATTAACATTTTTAGTCTCATTTTTGACGATATTGGTAAATGTTGCTGTCTCATTGTCAAAAGTCACGTCCACTTCACCGGAAGTCTTTGATTTTTCGTGTGTGATAATTTCGCTTCCACTAGTGCTTGGTGTGGCTTCATCCACTCGCAAAATTTTTGTTCCAACCTCTTCTTTATGTTTGAATGATTCTTCAATGTATCCCTCGGATTTCCACCCTACGTGCCTTTCGAGGCAAATAATATCTCCACCAGAATCCACAAGAAGAGTTGCGGATGTTCGACGTGAAAAATGCTCGGTATATTCTTTGCATGTTCCACCTTTAAATATTTAGCTAGTTCTTGAGGAACACTACTAATTTTGTGAATGCCAAGTACACTTCTGTTCAATTAAAAAGCATACAAGTCTTGAGAGCGATTTTTGAGTTTTTTTAGTTCCGTAAATTTGTCTTACATCTGTTTCCATGTTTGCAAACCAGTTACTAGGAATCATTTACCTCCATTGATTACCGTTATTAATTATTATCAAGATTTGTTTTAAAAAAAGACTAGTAAATGACCACAATTTTTTATTAACGACAGAAAAAATAAATTGGGATTATTGAACATAAAAAAACTGAAGAGATAAACTATTGCTAGTAGTTAATTCTAGCTCCATCCTTTTCAACCAACAGTGCCAATCTTCTTGGTATGGAGTGAATTAAATTCTGACAAATATTTTCTTTCAAATTCAGATTCTCCCATGCTGCTTCAATGTTGTCCCATAACTCTTCCTGATTTCTGGGACGAAAATTCCTTTTATACATTTTTTTACTTAACCATGCCCATATACAGGGTGTCCGGAATTAGGAGCAAAAAACTCGGGGGGTGATTCTACTTGAAAAATTAATGTAACAAGTTCCTATAACATTTTTCCGAAAGCTCATTAATATTAGAGTTACATGGCCTTAAAGACTGTTTTTTTAAATCAATTTTTTCCAGTAACTTTTTTTCTAGTGTACCGATTCGTTTCAAATTTGGCACTCTTATCACTAATGTTTATTTGTATTCTTACACCAAATTTGAGGTAAATCCCCAGTGTCAAAGAGTCGAAACTGACGTTGACCTTCGGATAAAGACCCAGAACTTTTTTGTTAGGCACTTTTTCTAAAATTTGATGACGCCCAATTGAAGAGCATCGAAAAATCTTCAAAAAAGATCCTCTTGCTGCATCACGATAAAACGAGTCATTTTCGAGAAAAACGCCTTAAAAAAAGTTGCTTGCGTTAAATGAATACCAACTACTTAACTACAGCTCATTTTCAAGATTAAACAGAAGCGCGTTTTTCTCGAAAACTACTCGTTTTATCGTTACTCAACAAGAGGATCTTTTTTGAAGATTTTTCGATGCTCTTCAATCGGGAATCATCAAAATTTAGAAAAAAAGTTATTGGAAAAAATTGAGTTAAAAAAAATTTTTGGGGCCTTGTAACCCCAATATTAATGAGCTTTCGGAAAAATGTTATAGGTACTTGTCACATTAACTTTTCGAGTAGAATCACTCCCCGAGTTTTTTGCTCCTAATCTCCGGACACCCTGTATTTTCTATGGGATTTATATCTGGACTATTTGCGGGCCATGGTAAAGTTTCAATATTGTTGTATGTAAGCCACTGTTGAATTATTTGAGCCTTATGAACCGGACAGTTATCGTGTTGGTAAATGAAATTGTTTTCGCCATAAATTTGATTTACTGTTGGTAGCATAACATTATCCAAAATCTGACGATAAGTTGGCGAGTTAAACCTCGTACCAATTCTCCAGCAAACCCCAGGCCCGTTACTACTCATCCAAGCCCAAACATTTACTGAGAACCTTCCTTGCTTGTTAACTCCAGTTATATAATTTTCATCAAATCTGGAGTTTGGTGGTCTATACAGGGATATTCATGAACAGTTGGGCCAAGCCGGCGACCAATACGCGACAGCGTGCTAGCTAGTGTGTGCCCTACCATATCGCCGGTCTCGCTTGCTGCCGCTCTCTCTCTAAATCTGGCTAATTTGTGCAGTATCTTGGGAGTAAACACGCAAACGTCCGGCATTAGAGGATTGGAAGACTTTTTCATCTGTAAAGATAACTCGATCCCAAAAGTCAACATTGCGATGCAAGTGATTAAGAACTCAAATGGATGTTCTTTTAAAAAATTAAGCAATGCAGCATCTTGTGTGTTATTTGAAATTTTTCTCCTCCCAGACCCAACTTTTCGGCTCAAAGTATCTTGTTGTTCCCATCGCTTTTTGACTCTCAATATCGTGCTTGGATTAATTCCGAGATAAACAGCGAGTCATCTTATTGACCAACCATCTTCTAATTTAGTAATAAGGATAGCCTTTTGGATTTCGCTTAATTGAGAGGGCATTGTAATGAACACTTCTTGAAAATCTTGAATATTAACTGAATGGATATTTCGATTGTTGTATGACAGTGACATTAAAGTCAAGTTACACAAATAAAATGTAAGTGTATGCATTTTTATTGCACAGAAGTGTACTTGGCGGTAGCAAACTTCGTTTTGATATTTTATGAAAAATCGACGTTCACTATAATTGTTTGGGCGAAGAGCTAAATATTTTCTGTATAGATTCATATTCATATGTCATATTCGTTATCGTAGGCGTCTCACGATTTTTTCGGTAGTAAGTTTTGTGTTGCTTTTTCCGCTTTAAAATCAAATTGAATTTTACGATTTCTTCTCAAAATAATGACAATAGTAGTTTATGCAACAAGGTAGGAATTAAGAGATTCTGACGAGTGTGAAAATTTGGCCCGAGCGAAGCGCCTACCCTAAAAGGCGACTTTGTACCCATATTTCACGCAAATAAAGTGGCCATTTTCGTGTAGGTATGAGAAATAGTTATTTGTGTAAAGGCCGTAAAGGTGATCTTTCTGATCGAATCTGTTGTTTGCGTCCAAGGCGTTAGCCGAGGCTGCAATTCAGATGAGACCAAAAAAGTACTTTTGGTCGAGGTGCACACAACGTTTTTTAGACGATCATCACGAAAGAATTCAAAAATTTGGTCACAAAACACAAAATTAATTGTTTTTTTACATTTTGCTGAGAAACATAGTTACCTTAGACAACTAAAAACCAAAGCACATCCTGTCAAATTTAATATTAAGCGTCACTTTTTATTTCAGTTTCTACAGTTCTGTCCCAAAAAAATAACATCTGACAGATGTATACAAAAAAGTAACATTTGACAGGTGTGTACAAAAAAGTAAAACTTTATGACGGCAAAAGGCGCCATAAATTCAACGCTTTTGTAATAATCGCCTAAAAATATGTTTTTTCTTGTTAGGTATATCTCAGTTTATCGAGTTTTTTTCGTAAAGCAATTTCTTGTTTAAAGTTTTAGCGATTCTGCAATTTACGATATGTTCATGGAAAATCTTCAATTTGAATCACAAAAGAGGATTTACAAGCAAAAAAATAATATTAAAAATAACTGGTAATAATTTATTTAGTTACTAGTTTGATTCAACAGTAATAATTCAGCGCTGCAGAGAAAAATATACACAGTTAAGTACAACATTGATTTCCTGATGTAAAGTTTATTAAAATTTTATTTATTATCTTTCGTCAGTAATTCATTGATAGAAAATGTCCTAAAATTATTTTATAGCAACATTTCCTCAAATTATCCCTATATAAATTTGCAAATTCTGCATTTTATTTATTATCTTCTTTAACTCACTAGTCTACAAATGAGTGATTAATATTAAGAAACTACTATTAATTGAAATATAAACAATATGTTAATTTATATTATATGTATTTTAACACGTATATATCTAAAAAATTATTATTTGAATTGAAATCATTCGAATGAATTTTTTATGTACAAAATGCAACAATGATATGATACAATTTTATGCTCCAAAGTTTAATTAATATACTCATCACTGAGTGCCAAAAGTTTGTTTTTTAAACAGCTGCATTATAAAATAACCAGACAATTATCTATTCTCACTACTTCTGTATGTCAATCAAAAATCTCTTGTAATCTTGTTTATATTTTCTTCTCATACCAATACATGACACTCGAATAAATTTTTATAGATATTAATTTATTGTTCTCGTAATCAAAATCGTAATGTGACTTGTTTAAGCTCTGGCTCTACCAGATATTGGCTCTATTTATTTAATATACGAGATTGAATCAATATTTTCTGATATTATCGTAATATATGAACTGTTATAATATCCTAAACAAATAGGCTCAATAGCTAATGCTATGCCTTAAGACTGTTTCTTTATTTCCAATTATAATAACATTCTGGTAAGGAACCAGCATAAAATTATTTACTTCGAGAATTTCCATGAGTAATCCTAAATTATTTTCTATTTACTTTTAACCATTTCATACAATTATTAACATAATTGTTTACTATATTTATTGTAGACTTCAGGGTATACATTCAGTTATCTATAGCAATTTTCAGTAGGGATTTTGTACTATTTTAGTATATTTTCTTTATAATCTTAAGATGTGACCAAAATCGAGATATATAAAACTACATAAAATTATAACCTCTCTGCCATAGATTATTTAACCACAGTTTTTCTTTCAGCTTTTGTTCAAATTGCTCAAATATTTAGTTAGTGTGGTGTATTACAGTTTTTTTGTCAAAAATATGTGCAATACAATAAAGAAAATAAATAATAATTAAAACTGTACGTTGCGATATTTTGTTTGTGGTAATAACTAATAATCATATTGAAAAACAATAATAATTACTTATATAATATGTGTATTTATTTTAATTTAAGTCGAAAATATTTACATATTGTTGTTTGGAAAAAAATCTTTTACCTAAAATCTGAATATTATTTATTATATGCGGTAGTTTACCTCTGGAATATGTGTAATAATTGTAATTTTATGTACAATAAAATATTTTCTTAAATAATTGTCTTATATATATTTTTTCTTTAATTTTGTGCCCTATTGTGCTACATCATAAAAAATCATATCTTTTAGATTTAGTCCATTCAACTCAGATATGCGTGGGTGAATAAGTAAGTAAGTCTTTTTGTATCAGTTAAACTACCTTTTTAGTAAAAGATATCGCAAAATGTTCAGAATACAGAATAAATGCCCAATCAAAATTTAATACCGATAATTTTATTCATAGCAATTTCGACCAATCATAGTGCAGTATTGGACCAACCTACATGGTACATTCATAAAATTATCTTAACGAATATAATCGTGCTTTGGATTTTCCGGTTAAATTACGAAAACTTGTTGCACAACAACAAAGAGTGTCAGTTTGACAGTTTAAAAAAACCGAGTGCGAAGCACGAGGTATTTTCTGTCAAACTGACAAAATTAGCACATTTTTGGACATTTAAAAAAAAATCATCCTGTAATTATTAAACGAAATGTTTTAGAGAAAAATTGTTTTAACAAAATGTTATTATAATTGAATGTAGAATTTAAAAATGTAGTAATATACAGGGTGTTCCATTTAAAAAAACGAAGTTAGGGTCCACTTCTGGTATAACCGGAAGTCGTAGAGACTTGAAAATATTTTAAATAAAGAGACCATATGCTATTTAGGCTATAACCCAGTTTTCAGAAAAAAATATTAACTACATCTTTTAAAACGTCTAACCAACGGTTTCGGTGAATTATTACTATTGAAAAAATCCCACAATTTAATTACACAAAATTGTTTATTGGGTTGAATAGCTAAGATCCATTATGTAATAACATATATCAATCCTTAAAAAGAAATCAATATTTAATGTCATATTTTTTGGTTTTCCGGACTTTTCCCAATCTAACTCGAAAGCTAATAGAAAATGACAAAAAGTCATAATTGTCTTTTTTGTTAATGATATACAAGGAAAATGAATGTAAAATGAACTCCGCAAGATCAACCGTTTTAAAAATTAGTAATATTGTAGGAAAATCACTGTTTTTTAAATTAATTATAATTTATGGATTTTTCATTTTTATCGTCAGTGATGCAAATTGTTTCAGCGCTACTGTATATTATGAAATTTATCATTTCAGGCATATACAGACGATAAGAATGAAAAAGCCATACTCACCCTAACCCCGCATTCTTCAGTTCCCGGGTCATTATTATATAAACAATTGACTGCATAAACATTTTGTTTAGACAAAAAATGTGCGAACTTTTTTACTATAAAATTTCTCTCACCCATTTTTCCAATAAAAACAACGATTTAGGAGATATCACTGAAAAAAGAAATCTTGTTAATAATTTCGAAGGTTTTTAATTTTAAAACAAATCAAGATCGACCTACCATTTTTGTTTGTTTTTTTTTAGTCTTAGAGTTAATTAATGCCCGGTTTCTGAAACGCTACTTATGGTACCGATAAAGTTATGGAATCTATAAACTTCCTGTTAACGTCAAAAAGCGTTTCTCAAACACTCCATAACTTCTATAGGTTCCATAAATCCCTCATAACTTATGGGACCTTCATACCTCTGATAACTTTATGGGCCCGACATTTATCGAACCGATAGCGGGATGTTTCAGAAACCGGACATTATTTTATGCTCCTTCATTTTGCATATATCGATACGGAACACCCTGTAGTTTTAGGCATTAAAACCCATAATTTTCGACGGATTTTCATTCTACTTCAATTTTGTAGTACAACTAACTTTTTTCTTTGTTACAAATAAAACCACATGAAAATCTGTTTTTCGAAATTTTATTTTTTAAATAGTGAATACCTACACAATGAAATCCGAAATGTTAGAAAGGTTTTCATTATGTTTCAATATTGTAGTAGAACTAGTTTGACTCTTTAAAACAATACAAACCGCAGAAAATCGGCTAGTTTTTTTTTAAGTTTTATCACAGTTTGAAAGTCTAAAATTGAATAAATTTTGAAAAAAGTCTGTATAGAATGCAATAAAATCCGGAATGTTCGAGGGTATATAATTCTGCTTCAGTTTTCTACTAGAACTAACTGGAATCTTTGAAACGGAACAAATCGCAAGGATATCTATCTATTTTTCGAAAGTTTTTCGAAGTTGTAGGAACAACACTTTTGTAACACGTTCGTCAGTCGTCACCTCGAACCTCGATAGTGTATACAGGGTCCGTCAAAACCCTGGCATTCTTCTATAAATTCGTTAAGTTTGGAAATAGAAAAAAAATTTAAAGACAAAAATTTACTGCTCCATAACCTAAAATTATTTCCATTTATACAGGGTGTTTAATTACGGCTGGACAGCTACTTACTTCGTTATTTTAAATGGAACACCCTGTATATTAATAGATTTTCAGATTCTACACGTAATTTTAGATGAAAAAGTGTAAAAGTTTCATATTTTTTAAATGAACAGTTTTCGAGATATTTACACTTTTAAAAAAGAATTCACAAAATTAGAGATTTCAAAAAACGCGTTTATTTTAGTTATACTTTGTAGTTTTTTAAAAATTATTTCAGAGTTCTAAAAAGTGAGATCTAGGGAATATTGTGATACAAAAATCTGAAATTTATAGTATACAGGGTGTTTGCAATTGACCGTCAGTTTCCATGGAGTTCAAACAAAAAAACCTCTATTTTTTCAAATAGAACCCCCTGTATATTTTTGACGTAGGTTGTAGAGATTTAAATTCTCTACCTTTTTATAAAGTATTCCCTATACCTAAACTTAATATTTTAGGAGATATTTTAAATAATTTATATCGTATGGGAAATTCTATTCTATTTATTGAATTTAGATTGCCATGGAAATAAAAAATGCTTTATTCTGTCATTTTAAGGTTGTAGAAAACTACTCGTATACTCCGTTTGCTGAACAAAATGCCAAAAATGTTTTTTTCAATACTGCTTTTCTATTTAATGGAGAGAGTAGAGAAGAGAAAATGTCGACATTACTCAAGTCAGCTGAGCAGACTTGAGAAGGTAGTTTAAGTACTTACTTTATGCCAAAAGTAAATCCTAATCGCTGTAGTATACTTAGTTTAAAATTATAAAAAAGAGATAAATAATAAAAATTTGGATGGCTGCAATTAATCATCAATTTTCAGAAAAGAAAAGAAACCATTTCATAAAATCATAACAAAATTAAATAAATACAATAAAAAAATTTACAACTGAAAGTCAATTAAGCAAGTGTTCAAAGTGACGTCCGTTTTCCTGAAGACACATACCGTTCGACGTTTAAAAGAATCTTGAGTATTTAGGAGAACTTGCGGAGTTATCGTTCTGACCTGAAGGCTGTAGTAATTCTTATTATCTTCATATTAATTGCAGTCGTTGGAGGTTCCTGATACACTAGTTCTTTAATATAGCTCCATTAAAAAATCTATAGATGTAAGGTAGGGAGACCTAACCGGCTAACGTGTGTCCTCCACTCCTCCTCTCCCTAAAAGCATTTTTTATTTCCATGGCAATCTAAATTCAATAAATAGAATAGAATTCTCATACGATATAAATTATTTGAAATATCTACTAAAATATTAAGTTTAGGTATAGGGAATACTTTATAAAAAATGTAGAGAATTTAAATCTCTACAACCTAGGTCAGAAATATACAGCGGGTTCCATTTGAAAAAATAGAGTTTTCGTTGTTTGAAGTCAATGGAAACTGACGGTCAATTGCAAACACCCTGTATACTATAAATTTCAGATTTTTGTATCACAATATTCCCTAGACCTTACTTTTTAGAACTCCGAAATAATTTTTAAAAAACTACAAAGTATAACTAAAATAAACGTGTTTTTTGAAATCTGTGTAAATATCTCGAAAACCGTTCATTTTAAAAATATAAAACCTTCACACTTTTTCATCTAAAATTACATGTAGAATCTGAAAATATATTAATATACAGGGTGTTCTATTTAAAATAACGAAGTAAGTAGCTGTCTAGCCGTAATTAAACACCCTGTATAAATGGAAATAATTTTAGGTTATGGAGCAGTAAATTTCTGACAACTTTAGTCTTTAAAATTTTTTTCTATTTCCAAACCTAACGAATTTATAGAAGAATGCCAGGGTTTTGACGGACCCTGTATGTGTGTATACAGGGTGGTTCAGAGTTTATCCTTCAGACTTCAATAGGTGATAGTACTCGCTAAATAATAAGATTTTTCACTTACCACTTTTCATATAAACGCCTCCTTTGGAAGTTACAGGGTGTTAAACTTGACATTTTTTATCAGTTTTTTTAAATTACTCGAAAACTAAAAAGGCTATTGATTTCAAATTTGGTACGAACAGTAACAATGTTTATTACTATCAGATAAAGGTAATTTGTTTTTATTTTATATACTGAATGTACTTTTTCTGATGGGCCGTACGCTTTTATTCACTCTAACTTTTTTCACGTATTCGTTTGACTATTTATTATAAAGTACAAGACACGACAGACCTTTTCTCTAACTTTTTATACTCTTGCATTTTTTAAAATTTGGCTTATTTTAAAACTTGTAGCCTCCGACAGATAAAATGTACTCCTACTAAAAATTGCAAGTTCATACTCCTAGTTGCCATGATAAACAAAAATAAGTTGATGTCAGTAAGTTTTTAATCATTTAATTTTATGTACCAACAAGCGAAGACTTCACAAATTAAGTTTAGTGGCGTTAATATGTATTTCACTTTTTATAGATGAAATAAATAACAGCATACTCTTCATTTGTGAAAAGTCTTGCCATGTTGGTACATAAAGTAACTGTTTAAAAACTTACTGGCACCAGTGACTAAAACAGTATGGCCCACCAGAAAAAGAACATTCAGTATATAAAATAAAATCAAATTACCCTTATCTGATAGATATAAACATTGTTACTGTTCGTACCAAATTTGAAATCAATAGCCTTTTTAGTTTTCGAGTAATTCCAAAAAAACTGATAAAAAATGTCAAGTTTAACACCCTATTGTCCGGTTGCACCAAGCTCTGCTAAATGCTCAATTAACTAATTGCGCGTTTAAAATTTAGCAGCGGCAGCTTATTGGCTCTTTTAAATTTGTTGCCACGCAACGCAGCAAATAACAATCATTTAGCCAATAAGATGCCGCTTTTAAATATTTACCACGCTGTTAGTTTAGCAGAGCTTGGTGCAACCGGACATATAACTTCCAAAGGAGAGGCGTTTATATGAAAAGTGGCAAATGAAAAATCTTATTATTTTGGCGTGTATTATCACCTATTGAAGTTTGAAAGGTAAACTCTGAACCACCCTGTATATGTATACCTACAGAGTTATTCAATTAGGATGGCTTATACAGGGTGTTACGGGATTAACTAGACCAACTTAAAATCTAATATCACGTAACATAAATCTGCCCAAAGAGAAAGGGTCCCGCGTTTCTTGTATTTCCAGGTATACCCAATCCGCTCCTGAAAAGATTCTCTTATCAATATAACACTTGTCAATTCTTCGATCACCCTGAAGGCGGAGATTTATCATTGTTCCTTTTCCTGTGCCGGTTTCAGCCAGCATATTGTACCTATTCTTTAATTGGTCGCCATAATCTTCCTCTTTATCCTCATCATTTGGTTAGTCCGAATCCAAGGCATGATGGTCTTTGGCACTTTAGAAAATATTTTTTATTTATCATGCCCTAAAAAACGTATTTCAAAAGCCTCACTTTCAGGATTACTAAAGGTGATATCATCATTAAACTTTAATTTTGCCACACTTTTGGTACACAGACTGAAGGAATGCTTTACTACATAAATACATTTCAATAATTAAAAATGAAACACTGAAAAATGAGTTAACGAATTATGGGCTGAAGATTAATATTAACAAAACAGAATATATGTGTATCGATGGGGAACAGCAAGACATACACAAAGGAACATAGTGGAAGAAAAATATTGTCGACAAGACGACTGGAAGGACCGTGAAAGATGGAGGCTGAAGACGATGGAAAAACGTCATAAAGAACTAGAAAAATGTTTTTACATGTTGTGTATCTACGAATCTTACACAATACTTGATTTTATCAAGTAGCATCTACAGTAGAAGCATTACAAATATAACTTCTATATAAAAACATCTTATACTTTAACAAAACGAAAACATTTACCTTTTAACAAAACAGTTTGTGCTCTAGTACCTAATAGTCAGATTGCTTATCCTAGAACTTGATTGATTTGTTGTCCAAAGTGCATGTGAGGTATCTAAGGAAAGGTACAATATTAAACTATAAAACCTACACATTTGATTTGATGATATGAAATGTAACAATTCTGGAAGAAATTTCAATATAAGAAAAAATGTGAAAGAACTAATAAACACTCTAAAAGCAAAGTAAACATAATTGATTAACTTCGAAAGATTAGATAAATTACAATGATAACTAATTGTTTGCACTGTGTCTATATTTAAAACATAAAATGCAATTTTTTCACAATCTGATGGCAGAATTCATTTGCCTACAACTGCGATTAAGAAGACAAATTTGACAATATTTATTTTAGGAAAAATCAATAAATATATCAAAGAACAGGATGTGAGATGATTTTTTCCTTCACTTTAATACAGGTACAGTTCCTTATCTCGGTTCCATTCTCGATATGCGATGTATAGATTGATAATATTTTATCCAGCAACTATTGAAAAGTCAAGACGTCTGAAATAATACAAGAATGTGTTATAATTTCCAGCAGTAGGTAGTTGAGTGAAAAATATTTCGAGAGTGTGTGTTCCATGTAAGTTATTTTTAAATTTATTCATTTGCGCACATATTTAATTAAAACTAGAATGTAGGGATGTGCGATATTTCTATATTATAGATTTATTTAGCTTATCAATTCAAATTAGACACCATGTTGAAATAAGTTGATGCGCATTTATAAAATTTAATTTACTGGACGACAATAAATATATTTTGAAAAGAAATTATTGGCTGAAATTGTTTTAGTGCAGAAGTAAAATTTTTATTAGTTTCATTTGCATACATACCAATAAATTAACGTAAAACGATTTAAAAAAAATTAATTTCGCCCTATTTTGTATGTTTTTCATAATACATAGATATTGCCTAATATTAAAAAAGACTTTTTATTAAAAAAAAATTTTACACACTCAATTTTTTGGATAAATTTATAAATACACATCAGGAGTTGAAATTTTTGTAATATTTGGAATTTAGAAACTGACACGTTTTTCTCCTGTAATAGTGAAGAAACGAAGCAATAAACTAAACACACAAAAAATGGAAAAATTAAATTTTAATCATTTTCGAGCATCTCACCTAACCAGAAGCCTTGTTCTACAGGATGTCCCAGTTTATATCGTCAGGATTTCACCAATCGATAGTTTAGCGAAAATTAAAGGTGGTTTGTCTAATAAACTATGGTCGAATGTTGCTTCCTTTTTGATGTACAGGGCATTAAAAAAAATAAATTATTTTAAATAATTTGCTATAAATCAATAACAAAAAAAGTTAGTCTTCTGAAATTTTGCATAGATCTTTTTTTTTGTATTCTCTTATTAATAGTGGTTGCAATTATTTTATTTAGAACACAGAGGCGTGCGTACGGGTTTCTTCAAAAACATTTTATTGAATGAAACCTACGCCACTGGTTTTTTAGCAGCACCAATATGCAGAGAGTATTTTCCATTCAATTTAGAAACTTTTTTGTATCTTACAATTTCTTGATAACTTAACTTTTTTTTCTTATTTATTAAAGATGTTCTTCCCTATTAGATTTCCGAAAAAAGCATCAGTACAAAGTTGTAGAGACAAATATTTCCTACAATTTTCCTTTTAATATTTTTTTGATATTGTCAATATTTAAGAAAGATATTCAACAAATAAGTTGCAAATTTTAGGGAAATTTTTCTCTAGTTAGCTACTACTACTTACTATTCTTTCCCCAAAATTTTCAAGTTATTTATTGAATAACTTTTTAAATATCGACAATATCTAAAAAAGTTTAAAAGATAAGTTGTAGGAAATATTTTTCTTTACAACTTTGTACTGACTCTTTTTTTCTAAAATTTAATAGGGAAAAAATTATTCAGTAAAAAAAAATCCAACCCTTATTTGAGGGCTGGTGAAGGAAGGGCGGGGTCTACGAATACACAAACTCAGTTTTAAAGTTTCAGGTTGACCCTCTAGAAGATTCTACAAAAATTGGCTGTAGGGTAAAAAAAGTCTATTTGAAGCCTTTTTTCTCCCTTATTTACTGTACTATTAGGTTATTTTGAGTTAAGTTATCAAAAAATTATAAGATACGAAAAAGTTTCTAAATTGAATCAAAAATACTCTCTGCATATTGGTGCTGCAAAAAAACCAGTGGCGTACGTTTTATTCTATAAAATGTTTTTGAAGAAACCCGTACGCACGCCTCTGTGTTCTAAATAAAATAATTGCAACCACTATTAATAAGAGAATACCAAAAAAAAGATTGTGCAAAATTTCAGAAGGCTAACTTTTTTTGTTATTGATTTATAGCAAATTATTTAAAATAATTTATTTTCTTTAAAGGCCTGTACGTCAAAAAGGAAGCAACATTCGACCATAGTTTATTAGACAAACCACGTTTAATTTTCGCTAAACTATCGACTGGTGAAATCCTGACGATATAAACTGGGACACCCTGTACAGCTAACGTACTTACCTCCTAATTAATCTTAAACTACTTGTTCTCTTTTCCAGATACCTAACGATGCTAACCTTGACGCTTCTAACAATTTTCCTTGCCTCATTTTCCACAACGGAATCAGGCTGCCCTTCAACATGCATTTGTAGCAACTCTTCAGTTATCTGCAGTGAAAAAAATTTAGAATGTATACCAAACTTTGACAGTCTAACTAACACTCCATTGTACATTGATTTGTCCGGCAACCAAATAAATGATATCAATAATCTGGATTTTACGTTTGATGCAAGCAGCGATGTTAAAGAGATTTATTTAAATAATTCCCAAGTGACGTCAATTGATTCCAAGGCATTTGATGAAATGGTTAATCTACAAGAATTATATCTGCAAGAAAATCTTCTAAACGAGATTCCTGAGGAGCTATTTCAGAAGTTAAACAATTTAATTTTATTGGACTTGTCCAATAATTTGTTTTTTGGTGGTTTTCCCAAGATAAAGTCGAGCAGTTTGGAGATATTAGGATTGGTTAACTCAAAAATAACCGAGATTTCAATAGATTCATTACAATCTCTACCAAACCTCAGAACATTGCTACTGCAAGAGAACAGCATAAAGTATATATCTCCTAGTGTTTTTTTGGGCTTAAACAAATTTTCCTACATTCACTTAGCTCATAATACATGGAACTGTAACTGTAAGACAATGGAAATGTTACATTTCTTATATAGTAAAAACTACATTGACCCACGAGAAGCTATTTGGTGTCTAGATGAGGAGAAAATATTCAGGGACATAAGTAACAGTACCGCCCTCGTAAATTTCCAAAATAAATGTAAGGAAAACGATGTTCTTCCTTGGGATTCTGCCAAGTCCTACTCATTGATAAAAGCCAGTACCGAAACTAATGAATCAAAATTTAGAGATGAAGAACATAAGGAAGCGGAAGAACCTCCTCGACCACAGTTAAACTGTACAAGTAATCATCCTCATGAAAGTAATAATGAGAGCTTTCGGTTGTATTTTTGGGAGATCATTTTTGTGTTAGTAGCATTTTTAATTGGAGTAATATGTGGTGGTAGTGGTATTTATTTTTGCGGAAAATGTAAGAAAAATTTGGAAACATCTGATAGTACCACAAAATTACTAGTGTAGATTAGCTTTAAGTACCCTTAGTGGCAAATAGGGGATTTTACTAAATTAACTAAACCATAATTAAATATAAAATTTTGTAATATGTTTTTAAAAAAATGCGCGCGAGAAAAATATAAAAATTTCATGATCTACAACCTAATTATATTGCTAAAGGTAATTAAGTTAATTATTATTAAATCCGTATGGAAATGAAAATTTTTATGGTTTCATTATCTAGCGTCATCTTAAAACCCACCAAAAAGTACAAATAATATCCAGCCCTATAACATACAAAAGTTGCCATATCCCCTATTTTGTCAGTAGTTTCAAATTTTTCATTTAAATAAGAATCCGTTGGTAAATCAAGAACTTATTACACTGTTTTTCAGAAAATCCTTTTAAAAGCGTACATAAAACATTCCGATACCTTTGAATATTGTTTTATAAGATTGATTTTTATGTTCATTTTTGACTTACTTAAATTTATATTTTTTATAAATGGTTTGATTATATTTGTACGAGTTACTTATTGTTAAATATATTCTGTTTATATGTGTGTTGATTTAATGTATAGTTATAGGACTTGGTAAAATATAAATGTTTGTTATTGAAATCTCTCATATATTTTTATACAGGAAATAATTTCTACTTAAGTATTGTATCCTAACTTTTCCTCATGTTAATACTTAATTAGTGCTTGTATTTATAATTATATTAATTATAAATAGAACAAATATATTTGATGGTCTTTTTATTTAAAAAAAATATAGATTATACAGTGGATCGTACATAAAATTTATAACTAAAATACAATCTCTCCCATTATAATTTCAGTACTTACCAGCAGTACTAATTGATTTGGCAAGATTTAGTTATTCCTTAATTAGACTGTATTATTAATGAAAAAATTTACAGTAGAATCCGATACCCCTTATAAGGATAACTAGAGAAAAAAGAATTTATCTCATAATTATTTTACTTATTTTTATAATTTCTGGATTTACAATGATTGAATACGGTTTTTGTAATAGATAAAAACTCGAGGGCCCCAGGATGCAAATATGGCAGTGTCAAACTAACGAATTCGTGTTCGAGTCAGGTAATATTTTACTAAATGAAGCGTACTTAATAAAAAAATATGTCACGGATTCGATCAAAAAAGGTTCATGGGCGAGTAAAGCAGCTAATTAAGTAACTGGCATAAAACATTACAATATTGTTAGTATATGAATATCACCAGAATAATTTACTTCTAATTACTAAGATTATACTTCCAATTTTAATAAAAGTTTATTGAAAAGTACTAAAGATAGTACCTATTTTCAGAAATGCTGGATAATATTTTAATAAAGATTTTATAGAGCAACACTTTGTTTTCTAAGGATCTTCGGCCGATGATCGAATACATTTAACTCAATTTGAGGCCTAGCTGTTTACGTTTGGTGTAAATATGCTTTCGCCAGGTAAGTTGTCTGTCCAGGTGCATACCTAAATAATTGACATTATCAGTTTGAGGGAGTTGTTGGTGGTTTAGCTTCACTGGTGGACATATTTCTTTCCGCATAGTGAATATAGTACGGGGCATTTAGATTTCGGTACATGGTTTTCTGGGAAATAATTCCGACACGAATTAGGCCTCTGATTTTCGAAAGTGTATAAGTATACGAGCCGGAAAACACATTTAGCACAATTTTACCCTGTGGTGCAACGCTGCCATCTTGTTTTTAAGGATTGTTTTAGTTTTTCGCGCATAAATCGCGTATTTTCGATTTTAGAAGAAATTGTTTCAATGACATTAATTTGCAAATTAAATTTTCTACAAAATTGCACTGGTGACTTTTTCGCTAATTGCAATTGTTTAGAGGTTTGTGCAATTTGTTATAAAAAATAGGGGACGATTGCTTCGATAAAAAGTTTTGAACTCAATCATGGTAATAAGTGTTTATCGCAATCTGCCACGCATAAATGTCCTGATAATGTTATAACAATATAAGCTTATAACGCAAATACATAGTTTTGTTTAAGTCTCTATTCCGATTTTTTTAAATTAATTATAGAAAATCCGGGGGCATGACTTTAACAATAGAGAAAGTCAACAAAGGTACCATAATCAATTAATCACTGTCCTGAGTGGCACATGTATGGTATTTTTTATAATTTTTTTTATAACAAATTTAACAGTAAATTGTAAACAATTGCAATTAGCGAAAAAAGTCACCAGTACAATTTTGTAGAGATTTTAATTTGCAAACTAATGTCATTAAAACATTTTCTTCTAACATCGAAAATACGCGATTTATACGTGAGACACTAAAACTACCCTGAACAATAAGATAGCGACTTTTCACCACATGGTACAATTGTGCAAAATGTTTTTCCCAGCTTGTATACCTACTTATACACTTTCAAAATTCGAATGCAAAATTCGTCTCGAAATAATTTCAATAATTATACCTAGATATATTCATTTGCTTATGGGAATTATGGGATCAAGCTCTATGAAAATATGTTCATCTTCCATGCGCTGCAGAGGGAGAAGTATTGGTCACAACATCTTTTTTCATAAAAAATATAGGTAATTGAAAGCTCTACACTTTTTATATGTACGATTAGAACAACATAAAAAAAGATATAACGAGTATAAAAAAATAATCCCCTATTTTTTATAACAAATTGCACTGTAACTTGTAAACAATTGCAATTAGCGAAAAAAGTCATCAGTGCTTTTGTAGAGAACCCAATTTGCAAATTAATTTCATTTAAACATTTTCTTGTTCAATTGGAAATACGCGATTTATGAGCGAAAATTTAAAACAATTTAAAACAAGATGGCGACGTTGCACCAACGAGTAGAATTGTGCAAAATGTGTTTTCCGGCTCGTATACTTATACACTTTCGAAAATCGGAGGCCAAATTCGCCTCGGAATTATTTCCCAGCAAAGTCTAAATGCCCTGTACTATGAATGGGATGTGCGTGGATTTTGTTTAATTAGCTTTTATTCTCCACTTCGTTAACCATATTCCTGGATTTTGTTTAGGTTGATCTGAAGATTTCTAGATGCCAATACTGGGACTGGGTCAAAATGTGAAGTCAGAGTACAGCGCTATCGTCTGCAAATATTGCCACTGTCGTTAATCTTGTAGTTGGTAGATCACTCTTATATAAGAGACACTTTCTTGTGGATACCTTGTGATACTCCCGATCGAATTGGACAGAGTTCCTAGTATTCGTTATTTTGCTCTACAAGGAAATGTCTGTTGGTCAGGTAAGTCTTAAGGACTTGGTAATGTTCATGAGGTTGATTTTGTTTTAATGTATATACAATCCTGAATGCCAGATCTTATCAAATACCCGGCTGATGTCCAAGAAGGAAGCTGAACAATTTCTCCTTGCTTGCAGATCTTTGTAGATTTTTGTAGATGTAGATGGTTAACGATTTTTGTTAACCAAAACAAATGAAAACAGGTATATGCATGTTAATTATTGCTTCCGCAATTAAACTCATTTCCTAATTTCGTTTCATGGTTTTATATTAGGTAGAGGATAGAGGTAGACATCTCGATCCTAATTAGGTAAGGCTTACAAGGTCAGATAGATCTAAGAAGTACTAAGCATAGCTGGTAATAGTATATTTCATTACCAGTCTGGAAATAAGGATTTTTTCGTGCGCGCGTGACAAATTCTCGTGGGAGGCGAAGCCGAACACGGGAAGTCATGCAAGCACGAAAAATCCATTTCTGGACGTGTAATGGACGATATTTTTTATTACACTTATCTAAAAACAACCCAAAAAAAGGATTAGAAGTAATTTTAGGACATTTTATTTTCAAAGTAATTATAATACATCGTAAAAATAGTAGGCAAACGCGATTAACATTTCCATAGCAACGACTTGTTTATTATCGGCAATGCTTTAGTTTCTGTCATATTTAGTGCACGGAAAAAAGAATAGGAGACCGGGAAAAGTTTTCCGTGCGCTGTTCTGAAAACGTCACCTTTACGTCATTGCAAAAACAGATGAAAACAAGCTGTTTTCAGATAAGTATAATAAAAATAATTTTACAGATCCAAAAAAGAAAGACACTATAATAAAATGGAAATGCCTGAGAATGTTAAAATAAACGTGGGACGTGGGAGTATTCTTGGGATTAAAACATGTTGGTCCTAACATATGCATGTACTTTTAGGGGGTATTGGCGTTATTATCAAAGATAGAGTGTTGCGATTTTCACCTTCCTGTCCTACTTTTTTACGAAACGAAAGATTCCGGGGTCAAATTTGTCATGGCTCTCTTAGTTTTTAATCTACAGAGTGATTCTCAAAATCTTTGTTTTTTAGACACCCCTCGTATTTCCGTTATGCGTCTACTTATCAAGAAGGTGAAAACTGATTTTGATAGAGTTTTTTACGTAGAATTCAGTGGCGTATGCAGTTTTTATGTAAAAGGTTTAGTTTTTGAGATATTGCTCAAACTTATGTTTTTTTAAATGGGACATACCCTATATATTATTTTTTATATTGATTAAGCAAAATTTGGGCTTACCAAAAATATATAATACTTAATATTTATTTTGAAAAAAGATCAAAATTCGATATTTTTAATAATTTACTTTATTTATAACAGTAGGCCATGGCTAGTTTAGAAACAAATGTGAAAACTGCAACACTGTATCTTTGATAATAACGCCAATAGCCCCTAAAAGTGTCGAAAATGAGATTTTTCTTTTTACCATTTACCACTATTCAAAAAATTGTGCTTCTGTTGAAGATGATTTTTTTTGTCAGTAGAAGGGCATCCGAAATTTGATGAGTTATTAAAAAAGCTGTAATAAAAATAATATTGTGTAGTGAAAAACTTATAAGAAAGTCACTCAGCTTTTTTGGCATTTTTTTTAGGAAATAAAGTAACCAAAATTATGAAAGATACGGCCAATGTGCGTAAAAAATTTACTCTTGTTAAATTTACGTTAACCCAACTAATTACGAAAAAATTACAGTTTAAACATTTCTTTTACATTTCAAGTCATTTCTGACTCACAATGAAAGCTCAAAAATGTAATATAGTAGTTTTTAAGACTAAAACTAGACATACTAAGCTAACTAAACAAATAAAATGATTATCTCCATATGAATTTACGTGGGATAAACTTAAACTTTTGCTAACTATTTTTCTCCTGCGAATTAACGATTTAAGATTTAAGTACAATTTTAGTTTTTTTGGGAAAGTTCTCTAAAACATATATATTTTATATATATAAGCATCAAAATAAGTAGGTATAGAAAACTTTTAACTGAATAAACCAATAGCTGTAAGATAAAATAGAAAATTTATACAGTAACTATACATATAGGCATTAACTTTACCATAATTACCCATCTAAAGTATATTGAATACTCTATTCTTTAAATTTCAAAAATATCATATTTAGTAGAACGTCTAAATTTATGTGGCACTAATAATAGATAATAATTTATGTAAGTATAATGAAAATAGTTTGTTCTACCTAGTATCGATAACTTAAGTAATTATCGAGAACAATTCTCGCTTTCATGTAGGTACTTACTTATTTATAATAATTATTACAAGTTGTAGAACAATAATGATATAAATAAGAAACCTAGTTTATCTGAGATAAGTTTATTGACAAATTGCAATTTTTTTCGTCTTATTCCATGCTATTTACAAAAACAAAAACTTTTCATATCATAATTGTTTATACTTTTATTTGTCGAATATAGTAAAAAAATTAATTTACAAAGATAACAAAACCTTTAATAGATACTAAAAAAATAAGAGAGAAATTTTTTGGGCTTTCAGCTTTCTTCTTCCATCGCAGTTATTATATAAACTAAAAATTATAATCTAAACCTAAATTTATTTACATAATTTACAAATAATTTTACACGAAATTGAGCACGATTTCACTAAACAACATTATGCAAACATTTTAAAATTATTGGAAATAAGTAGAACTATTCCTTCAAATTAGCTGCATAATTCTCATAAGCAACGCTCTCCAATTCATGAATTTTTATATGTAACTTGTCCAAATTATTATTGTTGTTGTTGTTAGTATACATTTCATTTGAAGCCATAATTGCTCCTATTGTGCTTATCCTCAACTCGTTCTCCGGATCCGGTATAATTCTTTTATATAATATTCTTGCCACCCCCATCAACATTACCATTTCCCCTAACATCAGAGTATTGTGAATTACTGCAACAAAATCATGTTAGTGAGATGCTCTCTTCCCTGAACGTATTTATCGTACAGTTAGCATAAACTTGCGGTGTTATTGGTGGATTACAAGGTAAAACATCGGTCCAAACTAGAGTTCTGGTAGCCAAACCCTGCATCTTGGCAAAAAGCAGTACCATTTGGAGAACCATGAATTTGCCGATTAGGAGAAAATCATCACCCAATGAACCTTTGAGGAGGTTTATGGTCATGGCCATACCCCACACTCCAAATAAGATGGAGACAATTATGATTGGCTGTAAATACATGTAGTTCACTTGGTAGAGGCTCTAAAATAAATAAAATACCATTTACTTTCTCTTAAACGGAATTGTTTGATGTAGATTTACTTCTCGTTCAGCCCACATGACTAAGAGTGTTAAATAAACTAAGCCTTGAACTACTGGCAACTGTAGAACTAACATGCGAAGTCTTTGTACTGTTTTCCTAAAAAATACAACACAAATGGAAGTTTAAGTTTATTTAAGGGTGAAGAGCATTCGACTTTTAAGGATGACTTAAATATTTACTATTTAGTTTCAGAAAATAAAATGAAATAAATAAAATTAATTTAAATGAGCAGAGACCTCAAAATATAAAAAATTAATATTTACGTTCACTTTAAATACCAAAACTTTTTTGTTATTAATTTACCTACTTTGTAACATCAAAAGAAGGCAAGAAAAAGCAACAGGGCCAACAGCAGCAAGGCCCAACTTTCAGACTCAATGTACTAGGTTTAACTTTTTTGACTAATTCAGCTTCACCACCGCAATATGCGACAAATAAACAGAACAACTGATACATGCCAGCCATAAATATTCCCTGAGTTATGGCTTCGGCGATTAAATGAGACCGTGGCACCAATATCGCAAAATATGTTACGAGGGACGTCACCTGAAAAAAATTATTGGAGATGAAATATTTTTCATTAAGGAAGTCTTAAACTCGACTATTATTTTTTGACTTTCATGAAAATATGTACGAAGTTTTTGCAAGTAACCAATTATTCATTAAAACTATTTTTAAAATAATTATTATAAGTATAAATATTCAAAGACTTTAATTGAAGACTGGAAGGGCATGTATAGCTTAGCTTCCTTAGGAATGATTTTTGGACCCCTCGTTAAATGAAGCTATTTCAATATTTTTTGTGTATAACTGTAGATGAACCCCCAAATTTATTACTGGACACCCTATATAATATATATGTATATGTATTACTTAATAGGTAGTCTATACTTATCCTATGATAATAATAATTAAGGAATTTAGATATAACTTTCAGAAAAATTAAGAACGTAACTTACCAACTGCCATTAATTTAAATATTAATTAAACTGCATAGATTTTACTAGAGTTCACTGTAAAAACAGTGAATCCTCATTTCCAAATTACATATTATTACAAGTTTCTGATGGAAGATTAAGTAAGCCACTAGAGATTTTTCTGATGAAATTTCATTCACCCCTTGCTATTTATCCTACATAAACAAACCTTACGCAATACTTGCACTTTTACACATTAAACAAATCAAATGATTATTTGTTTTATGCAGTTAAAAAGAAATTCACTTGACCTTACCGGATACACTCCTATGACGAAAGCAGAATGGGCTTTCACTCTAGACGAAGAATTCTTCATTATATAACGAAGTGTGTCCACAAACATTATTAAAACGAGTATTACTGCTGCAGTTCCGATTGTAACCACTGTTATTCCATAGACATTTGTTGCTGAAAAGGAATTAATTAAAATCAATAATTAAAACGCAAATATATTTTTGTTAGGAAAAAGAAACTTCAAGCTTCCGAAGTAGGAATATAATATTTTGATGTGGATGAAGGTATTACATTATACAGGGTGGGTCGTAACTATTCGGACATAGAGTAGCCACAGATAGTTCGGACCAAAATATGAGAATTTGATCAAATATGCCTTAGTAAAATGTTGTTGTGGAAAAAAATACCGGGTGTTAAAGTTGAAATATGTTTTTCTTTTTTTGGTAATAATATCACAACATCTTTATAAATTGTTACAAAATTTGGCAGAGGGGTATTACTTTAGGTAAGGAATATTATTTTATTTATTATTTTAATGTTGTTATAGGTGGCCACATAAGCGATACCTGATGATGAAATTCGATCATAACTTTTTTTGACGAACCTTTTTGGTAATTTTGACTAAAAAATATGTTGTAAATATCATTCATATGTAAAATTGCTGTACTTGTTTGAACTTGATAATTTCAACCGTTTTCGAGAAAAACGCCATTAAACAGTTCAGAGTCTCGAAAAGTGTTATAAACGAAAAACGTAAGAAGGCTTGTAAGTGTTTGTATTTGATCAATAAACAGGAATAATAAACAAAACTAGCTTTAAAAAAATAGAAACTCAAAGTAAATGTTCAACGTTGTAGTTTCCTCCTACATCTACAAAAAGAAAAAAATATTTCAAATTTAACACCCTGTATGTTTTTCCACAGCAACATTTTACTAAGGCATATTTGGTCAAATCCTCATATTTTGGTCCAAACTATCTGTGGCTACTCTATGTCCGAATAGTTATGACATTTATAATATTTATTTAGAACACTTTTCGAGACTCTGAACTGTTTAATGGCATTTTTCTCGAAAACGGTTGAAATTATCAACTTCAAACAAGTACAACAATTTTACGTATGAATGATATTTACAACATATTTTTTAGTTAATATTACCAAAAAGGTTCATCAAAAAAAGTTATGATCGAATTTCATCATCAGGTATCGGTCATGTGGCGCCACCTATAAAAAAAATTAAAATAACATATAAAATAATATTCCTTACCTAAAGTAATACTCCTCTGCCAAATTTTATAACAATTTATAAAGATGTGATATTATTACCAAAAAAATATATACAGGGTGATTCATTAAGAATGGGCAATCTCTGAACTGGAGATACTACACACCAAAATATGTCGATTGAGCTTAACATGTCTTATACAAATGTTGCAGGTTTACGAGATACAGGGTATTTAAAGTTGGAATTTTAATTTGAAATTTCTTAATAATTTTGTGATTTTAAGCAGTATCGTCTTGAAAATTGGCGACTTTATGTTTTTTGGCATGAAAATTACGAATTTTATGCTGAATTTAGCACTATTTATACAGGGCGTTAGTTACACCCTGTTACTTAGGAAAATTACAACATATCTTTTTTGCCTAATGAGTTATGGCTAAAATGACTAAAAAATCTAAAAGGCAGTTCAATTTTGAATAAAAAAGGTACTCTTGTTTATTTCATGTAACTCCATCAGTTTTTGAGTTATTTGCATTTTAAACATTCAATGAATTTTGTTTATTGTAAAATGAATTTATTCATTTAAATTACTACTATGCTGGGTAACAACAGTAAAGACAACAAATAACAATCAGTAACAGTAATAAAAGAAAACTTCAAAGTAAATGCTCAAAATGCCCGCCTTCCACTTCAATACACTTTGTAAGGCGTCTTCTTTAAATACCCTGTATCTCGTAAACCTGCAACATTTGTATAAGACATGTTAAGCTCAATCGACATATTTTGGTGTGTAGTATCTCCAGTTCAGAGATTGCCCATTCTTAATGAATCACCCTGTATATATATATATATATATATATATTTCAACTTTAACATCCTGTATTTTTTTCCACAGCAACATTTTACTAAGGCATATTTGGTCAATTCCTCATATTTTGGTCCGAACTATCTGTGGCTACTCTATGTCCGAATAGTTACGACCCACCCTGTATATTAGTTTGTCTTAAATAGGACCATGAAATAAAATATCTACAAGTTTTAAAATTCGTAAACAGAATCCAAAAAAAAATCTAGTTTAATTACTTTTCAAACTATTTGACTATTATGTATAGATATACAATTATGTTTTATTATTTTATTTCGCAATTTTGTCAAAAATGATCGATAAGATAACCAATAATTTATTGATAACGGAAACAATTATACGATAATTATATAGAGGTATACATTGCATTACACTAAAAGGAGTGTTTTTATTGAATTTAATTATGCAATTGATGGGAATTATCTCAATAGTCTAATAGCTATAATTGCAGCTTGCAGCACCCAACTATTGCATTTTTAATTGTGAAATTGTGTTGAGTGGCCAGCAATTTTCCTAACCTTTTACCACACCACAAACTGTCTTGAATAATTAAGCAACCAACAAAAAATATGCCATACAATTTCGTTTCACAATTATTTGCAATAAAATATAAAATATTCAACTAAGCAGTAAATTTTACATTAAACTTTTTATAAATTTTAATTATTAATGTAGCGGAAAATACGATGTATAAATTCGACAAACAACAAAGTATTATTCACAGTTTCAAAATGCGTGTGGCAAAATTCGTAATGAAACTAACTGGAATTTGGCCAGTAGAACTAAGCGGCTACAAATATTTCCTCTATAAAGCCAACTTTTATCTATGTTTTATCCACTATATCACAGTAACCATCACCATGGCCATAAAAGCTGCTTTGGTTTTCCGTACAGATTTCAAACAAACCTCAGAAAATATGGGCATAACCATTGTGTGTTGTTTGACGATTTTCAAAGTAACCGTTTGTACATCCGAACCAATTCTCCAACTGATGCGCAACGTAGAGATTTCCGAAAAGGAAATTAAATCCTCCCCCGATCCGAATATCAAAAAATTGCATAAAGAGTATTCGCAGTATTCAGATCGGTGGTCGTACGCGATTATTTTGACTACAGGCGTGGGTGTGGTTTTTTATCTCATCAATCCGATTTACCAGGATGTAAAACATCCACATTTTAATAACGCTACTCAAAGTTTTGAGTACTCGTTCATGTTTAACGGATGGTTCCCGTTTAATGAAACTGAGTACTACTGGGTGGCATACACATGGCAGGTTTGAATACTTAAACTTTTTTATGGTACTTCCAAAGTATTCATTTACTTTGTAGTCTATAGGTGGAACAATTGGAGGCGCCTACGTAGCATTCATTGGACTATTTCTCTATTGCACGATGATTTTCTATACGGAGCAAATAAAAATTTTGCAACATAAAATGAGAAATTTTACGGAACATGTTGATGAACTTGTTGAGAAAGATAAAATATCGAATGTACAGGCACAGAGGATTGTATTGAAAAATATTATTGTACAGCATCAAAATATAATTGAGTAACGTTTTAAAAAACTTTATAATATTTTGAAATGAATGAAATGAGTATTTTGTAGGTCAGTAGATACGTTGAAAAAGTCTATCAAAACTTATATGTTAGTAGAGTTCGGAATTTCCTCACTGCAATTGTCCATGGTTATTATTCAAATTCTTCAGGTAGGTATTCAATTAAGTGCTTAAGAAATACTGTTTTTGCCAACATGCCGGTAGGAGAGTACTCAATGTAAACATTTTATTTCCATGAAGGTAACAATAGACAATAGACAATTTATTGTTTATGGAAGTAAATGCAAGTATATTATGATCCTTGATCATATCTTAAGTAAATGCAGAATGATTGTCATCATAAAATTATTTTCAGCATAACTACTTTTCTATACACTAATTTTTTTTATTTTACAAAGAATGAGAATGTGAGATTAAAGAAACAAAGAACATCAAATTTTTTTTTCACATCGTTATTAATTACAAACATTTGTGTACGTAAGTGATGCATACAGAGTTGACAATAGACATAACTCTTTTAATAAATAAAAATTTAATCTGAAAATTGGCCCACTATCAATTCACAATGTGATCTGTTTAATGCAAATATTGAAGATTTTGTAGTATTTTGTAGTATTGTAGTACATACGGCTCGTAGACGCTAACTTTATTATTTTAAATAGATCACTCTCTATATTACTATATTACTATATTTTTGGATTGTACATTTAATTTTAGGTATAAAGTTACTGATGTAGGTACCTACTATGTACAGATAAACAGTTCTAAAGTCCCCGATTCTATGCGTAGACAGACACAGAAGCGTGAAACTGTTTTAGTTCTCTAGTACAATCGGAGGAAGAATATTATTTAAAAACGTACAATTTGTGTGTATTGACAGCGAAAATTTGAAATTACATCGCATTTTTTATAGAAGGTACTGATGTTTTGAGGCGAAACACGCATGTTCTACATAAGTAGTGGGGGATGTGGGGTCTCGACCATTGCGCATCGGGGACTTTACACTGTTCGATCTGTACCATGTTCTTACAATTAACGGAACTCAAGTTTTTTGTATTTTTTCAAAAAGCTTCACGAATATAGAGTTCTACAAAAATAATAAAATTAAAAAAAGAAACTCACTATTTTTGGCAAAACATTAAAATTATAAAATAGAACGTTCAAAGAATAATTTGATGTAGTACATACTACTAAAATTAGCATATACAGCGCCTTTGTAATTTACTGTTAAATATAACCAACTTCAAACAGTGAAAACTTAATTTTTTCAAGTAAAACAATAGTATATTAAGTATGGAGAACGGTAAGGGATTTTTACCGTTCGACATGCTTATAACATTTTTTGCACGATCCGTCAAATTCACGTATTTATGGGTTTAATTAAAGAATAGTAACCAAACTAAAATTTGTTCATGTCAAAGTGACAACTATAAAATTATCTAAAATAAAGTGACAAAACTTTCAAATGACATTATACTTACCGATCAGAATGCGAGAATCTGATCGGTAAAATTACTTACCGTTCAGTAATTTGTAAACAAAACCTACTATGCTTTTAATTAAACCAGTAAATACGCGAATTTGACGGATCGTGCAAAAAAGTATATTATTAAATTTCTTATTCCTGACTGAATTATTTTCTAAATTAATTATTTTTATTTGTTAAAATTCAATTACTTAAATAAATCATAGACATAATCTTGCCCGTCGATAAAATTTAATATTATATTTATTTAATAATAATATCTAATAATCAATATTAAGAGGTAAAATTTACGAAAAACAATAATGACTTATAAAAATTGACATTTAGCGGTAATTTGGAAAATAAATTTTTTACTCAAAATAAACTCTTCTTTCACCTCTCTATTTAATTTTTTACCTTATGGGGCAATTTAAAAAAAAAATGAGTAAAATTATGAACAACCATGAAAATTTAACAAAAATTTAATGTCAACGCATGTAACTTTTATACGGTTACGAATTAAACAAAAAGTAACTAAACCTTTTTGATAGGTGATTTAATTTAGAAAAGTAAAAAAATGATTTTTATTAAATAATTAGTAAATATTGTTGTAATTCTTCGTACAAAATTTCCAAAGTTATGCAAACTTTATGTAATACTTATGATACAGTCCTGAACCCTCATGCCAATTTGTATAAATTTTTGAGGAACGGAAATATTTTTTTTTATTTCTTTATTACTCGGGGCGGTGAATTTTTTAACAAAGGGGGGTCAACAAAATGCAAAAGTTTTCGAACATGGTTGCAAATGTTCGTTACACAGGTACAGACTGTACTTTGAATTTGCAACCTTTTCATACCTCCGGAACTTTGTGAAATTGATAACATCTTGTAAATAATTCCAATTTCGCATATCCAAAATATTGCAAAAGAGTTGCAAGTCTCAAATTATATTTGTCTAATATTATTGAAAGTACTTTTCAATTTGCAACCTCATAGCAAGTCCGGAATAGTAGTTTAATAAACAAGAGTGTTAATAAGAGCGATTAATAATCGAAACGATTTTAACGCGTGAGCGCAGCGAGCGCGTTAAAATCTAATATCTAATAATCTAATAATCTAATAATCTTTATTAGAATGAAAATAATCTAATTTTGTTCCATGGCAAAATCCAAATTCTGACATAATATGCAATAAGTCAAAATACCACTGACATAATTAATTAATTTCGGCAGGTGTCAGTTCCAAATGCATGTTTCAATAATATAATATATTGTTGGTTACCTAGCAAATCTCATAATCTCAACAATGTTTTAATGTGCATGTATGCATTAAACTGAGTTATTAATACACTCCTTTTATTACATTAACTAGATAATAAACGATCGACAAAAAAATATTTTTCATGATTTTTATTTACACTAAGTTAGTAGCGAGTGAGAGTGAGAGACAAAGGTACTGCCTTGCCTATAGTGTGGTTACGTTACTAGCTACAGGGTATGAAAGAAAGTCGTCTTTTTTTTCTCAAACTTTATACCTACCGGAATTCCACAAAATTTTTTTTATATTTTTTTGATGTCGATTTTTTTAGTCCCTGGTTAATGAGGAAAAAACTAATTTCTCAAATTTTTTATATCCCTCTTATTTTATAAAATACCGAATTTTTTATTAAATTTAATATTGTTGAACAGGTTTTTGCAATAGTAATGCTGCCATTTTGAAAGCAAATGACATCATGTGATATGTCGATAAAAAGGTAATTTTAAATAGAATCTAATTCTTACGGAAAAAATATACAGGGTTGTTTTAAAAAACTTTGATGAAAGTTATTAGGTGACCCTTCCGGTGAAACTGGAAGTGTCAAATAATTATTCCTTTCAACAATCAAACCATGGCAAATTTCAAATTAATACAGTTAAATGTAACAAAATGGTGGGAGTTGTAAAACGATTTCGTAGCCACCCGGTATACACGAATATGAGCAAATTTTTGAAAAAGTGTAAAACCCGTTTCGAGGATATAAGTCACTTAAACCAATGGTGAACATAAACTAACTAAATTCCATTCTATTCCATTAAGAAAATAGCCTCAAAAATTATATTAAAAAATTTACCAATTAGCGAACGTGTACCGATTTTTGATAAGCCCCACTGGTTACCAATAAATTAATGAAAGTACAAAACGTGTACTTTTTATAAAAAAGCCATTCATAAGGTATTATAATCAACTATAGAGATTGGTTCTTACGAAACACAATACGGCCGAACAACAAAAAACAAAGAAAAAATCAAATTTTCAGCAAAAATTCGGTATCTTATAAAATAACAAAGATATCAAAATTTTGAGAAACAGGTTGTTCTCCCATTAAGTAAGGACTAAAAAAATCTTCATCAAAAAAATTTAAAAATTTTTTTTATGGAATCACGGTAGTTATAAAATTTGACAAAAAAAAAGACTTTCTTTCTTACCCTGTAGATAGCAACGTACTTCAAAGTAAAAAAATCGGGTAACACTATTGTTTTCTCAATTAAATTATCTCTGAAATCCTGATAACCGCATGTTGATATCTTTACTATTTTTCAAAATATTTGACTTTAAATTCAACCTAAAAATTCGCTTGGTACGTTTCAATTGGCCAGCAGTTTAGTAGGCGACTTTCACAGTTTTGTTAGGTTTAATAAAAGCAGATCATTTAAAAAATATTTTCATATAAAACTTTTTTAAATAATACTATTATATTAAGCATATTAAGTTGTATATTACTACATTATAAGTAGACAATGTTTTCGTTAACCAAAGAATAAACATTATTTTCAAGTGTTCCTCAGAGGTCTCTCTTTCAGATCTCTCTACAAATTCTATTGTTATTGCAATGTTATTCTAATTTTCATAATTTTTTATATGTTTTAAAATAATTGTCAATTTTTTATTTTTTGTAGTTTTCAGACGTTTTCGAAAGGCTGACCGTGTCATTGTACCTCATAACCCTTTTAATAGAAATATACATGTTATATTGGAATGGAAACGAAATATTAATAGAGGTACCAAAAAAAAAATTTCAATTTATCTATTATTATGTTCCTATCACCTTTTTAGAGTGTCAATATATCCCAAGCCCTATTCGAAAGCAAGTGGTACATTTTAGAAAAAGATGTAAAGAAAAGTTTCATAATGATAATGATGAGGGCCAGTCGACCACTGTTTATATCAATTGGTTCCATTTACCCTGTTAAAGTTGATTTATTGATAATTGTAAGTAAGTGAATGGATAATTTGATCTAGTTTCGTATATATAATATTATGTATAAAGTAATAACGCTCAACTTTTTGTAGATTACGAAAGCCATATACTCTTATCTAACATTGTATTTAACGAAAATCGAATTTTAATATACGAAGCAGAACTCAAGAGCCACACTATTGCATTTCCGTTGGGTTAATATGCCAAACTAGCATATTACATCTTACACAATTATTTAGTTTTATATAACACTTAATAAGAATATTTATGACATACACATTAGAGGGAGATGTATAATTTATACAAGACGCAGCATTTTCAAGAAAAAAAAATTCGTGGAATATTTATTGAGTAAAGTGAAGTTTAATGTAGCGGCAACGAAGAGAAAAGCAAGTGAAAGTTTAAAAAATATAGGATAAAATATTATTAAAACGGAATTCGCTTTTTATGTGTGGCAGCAGGCAAAGTAGTTACATAATAGCGTGCAATGAATTTATTTATATCAACTTGAATTACCTAAATGTGTTTCAAGAGGTTACATTTGCAATTGAATTGTTCATTGCGTTAGATAACAATAATATTGTAGTTTGGTTTAGAATATTTTTCTTCGAAATTAAAAAAATGAAGAAATTGTGTCACGACAAACTTAAATTAAAAATATTTCATAATGGTCAACTTCACTTTTCTTGATATATTTATTTAATAAATGTTTGTTTGAAGGTCTGGAAATTAATTACTCACCAGTTCTAAGCGTTCTTTAGAAGGTATGGTCGAGGTAAGCTCTTTATTTACGTACAAGAAACTTGCATTCTTGTATGAGAAAAAATCTTATAAACACAGAACTTTATTGTCTTCAACTTATGCAGTTATTGGTATTTGTATAAGTACTTATTTATATTTTATGATTTATTTCTCTTGAAATAATAGTTCAAACTTGTTTACTAAGCGGTCATTTCATTTTAGAATGTTCTTAACAGTTTGTGAACTGAATAATTAGTAATTGGACGTTTTTGTATTGTGTCTGATTCACTACAATATTTCCATAAATATTATTATGTAACTATTTAAACGACCTCGTAAATCTATAATCTCAAAAAATTATTGATTATTATTGATATTAAATTTCTTTAATTCTCTTTCAAAACTCGAAAAATATATAAAACACATTTTTAGCTCGTGGAATATATTTAAACCTAAAGACTAAAAAATTTTCATATTTCTGTAAGAAACTATGGATTCGCGTCAAAATTAATAAAAGTTGTTGAATTTGTATTTGTGTTTACCTAATTATAATCAAAATTTAGATTTTTTAGTACATCACAAACAATTCTAATAATTTTAAATGTCTTTTGAATTTATTGCATTAATTTGGAAAATTGTTAAAAAAATATTAAATTAATTTTTAGATAGGTACCTAATATTATTTATGAATTAAATGTCTACATAATTACCAAAAAAATGTTACGCAGAGATTAAATAAAAATGTGAGTTTACAATTTGCTCCGATTGTTTTAAATTAAATCCAACATCAAATTAAATATCTAACGCAATTCTGATAACTAGTTTCACAATAAATTTTTTACCAGATAAATAAGCCGGTATTGATGGAATTTCATACGAAGCACATTTTGATATATTTTTGGTTACCACAGTTGTATCCATTTTTTCTATTTTTCTTCTTTAGATGTATATCCTTTTTACTACACACCACACTTATCTTTAACACTAAAAACTCCTAATAAATGACCACAAAAATACCTATAATATTATTTTTGGCACCACATCGTTTCTGTTTTATTTTAGTTTGTTTAAACAGTTTATTTAATTTTTACGTACACACTAAAACTCATCATTATATTTACTATGGTTTAGCTGTAGCTAAATCGGAATATAAGAATAAATGAAAGTATGTAGGTATAAAAGGAGTGAGATAGGCTGGGTACGGCACCGGTAGTACCTATATTAGTGTTAGTGGGGATGTTAATATTTACTTTCATTATTTAATTATTTGTAGATCAGTGTATGTATTTGTTTAAGAATTTAAGATAATAAAAAATGTATACATAATTAAATCGTAATTATTTAAATAAACAGTTTTCGCGGGATATAGCAAATTGACAAAATATGAGCATAGGTAGGTACTTCAGCAATACTTGGCTAATGAATTTTTAAAACAAGTTTCTATTTGTGTTACAAAAAAGCGTATTAAAATATTTTTCTAATTTCCGGTCCTGGTTATTTTTATGTTCCTATATAAAAATATCAACTCTCATTATAACCAGAATCAAGAAATTGTTTTCCTCGCTTAAAATCCACACAATAACTGATTCAATACAGGGTGTCCCGAAATTAAGGGGCAATATTTCTAGGACAGGTTGTACTTGTCAAAACATGACTCGAAAAATGCTTCCTAAGGTAGCTAGAGCCCCCCGAAGGAGGGACCCCAAAGAGAAGTTTCCTGTAATATCTTTGGAACTGTTTCATGAAATTTTGTGAGTTTAAATCTTTTATAATTTACCACATATTTCTTTTTCCAATTTTCAGAAATTTTCTCAGGGGCGTCACATACAGGTTTTTGAGTAAAATCGTTTTGAAAAATCACATCCATAAAAATAATCACAAAATTGAAAAAAAAAATTTATTTGAAATTTTGTTTTTATTGTTAATATTTAACGAAGAAATGTTAAACGAAGTAATTAATAGGCACCTATAAATTTTAATCCATTGTCTACTTTTGACAAATTTCAATTTTGTGATTATTTTTATTACTTAGTCTAGTTTTTATGGAGGTGATTTTTTCAAAGCGATTTCACTCGAAAACGGTTCAAGACACAAAGATCGACTAAGATTACCTTTTTTGTGTAAAAATAAACCAAGTTTCATAATTTAATATAAAAAAGTAAAAATTATCCACACAAAAAATATGGGGCAAAATTTAGCTAGCACCCACTATGTATGTGACGCCCCTTAGAAAATATCTGAAAATTAGAAAACGAAATATGTGGCAAATTATAAAAGCTTCAAACTCACCAAATTTCATGAATTTACCTCAAACAGTTGCAAAGATATTACAGAAAACTCCTCTTTGTGGTCCCCCTTTCAAGGGACTCTAGCCTCCTTACGAAGCATTTTCCTAATATAAACTTTTCGTCATATTTTGACAAGTAGAAGCTATCCTACAAATATTACCTCTTAATTTCGGGACACCCTGTATATTGCATATTTTATATGGTGAATATTAAAACTTTTAGTTGTTTTTTAGGACATTGAAACCATAAATATTTTTTTCTACTATTAAAATATTTATAATATATTTTTATATTTTATAGTCTGTATCCTTCCCATAAAATATAATCTATGTCTGTACTTAATTGTTTGTTAAATTGGTATTAATCATTAATCTTACATTAATGTGCAATGCTGATAAATCCAACAAAAAATATATTTTTAAATTATTAATACCAAACAATAATATAAATTTGTAGATATATAAAATACATGTAATCTGCGATTTCTTATAGAAAGTGTCAATAACCTTCAATATAATCCTGAATATCGTAAAAATATATCATTAAAAAATCCTTTTTATTCTGAAGAAATTAGATCAAAACAAATAAATCCAGATTAGGTAAGTATTACTAGATTAAACATGCAAGTCATATGTATTTGTTATTTGATCAATCTAAATTGATAGTTTGGTTAAGTTAACAATCTTTTTAGGTAGTAATAATCCTAGACAAAATTTTCAAAGAATGTTGAAATATTAATAATATTGGTTACCTACCGCTGTTTCTCAACCAATAAATATAGGTAGGTCGTAGAACAGTTCGTTTTTTTTTCAGTTGAAAATGAATTTGCCAATTATGTTTTTAGTATTTTTTAAATCGATAAAGTACAATAAATAATAAGTCTCATTAAATTTCAAATCTCTCTCTGATATCGTTAATAGATATACTTATCCGAAAAATGAATTCTCAAAATCGTTTTCAACACTCTGTATCTCAGAAGCGAAGCATTCTATGACCTAGATTTATAAAAACTTAATCCTAATTCATAATATGAAATCTCTATTAGCGACTGTTAAACTCCGACTACTTTAACCTGTCATAGAAATGAATAAAATATTTATCCTTTTCTATATTGTTGTAAATTAAAATACACCTTTTTAAATATAGGTACTTAATAGCACATAAAAACATCCCCATTATTAAATTTGAAAATATTAGAAACGAAGTAGGAGTGATTAACTGAAGTTAAATGTCGAAAAAGTGATTGTGAAGGATCGATTACAAGTGATTCCATATTTTGGGATTTTTTATATTTATTTTAGAGTTCTAATCTCTGTATTGCAAATCGTTAAATTATGCAGACCACACTGAAAACCACACCACAACCAATGATATACAGGGTGTCCCGCAATAGGATGTACATACCTTCAGTGGACACCCTGTAGTGTAAGTAATCACATTTTAGATTATTATATTAAACCACCATTGTGTTTATGTAGAGACCGTCAAAAACTCTGCACCATAAATGGAAAAATATTTTTGATTTTTTTTAACTGTATGAATCAATATTTTGTCCATATCTGATAATAATCTAAAACTAAGTAACTAGGTGAAAAATGGAGAAGAATTTATTCCAAATTCGAAAACTATTATTCTGAAAATATTAAACATAAAATTATTTTTTTTATTTTTGGAAAATAGTATACTTTACAACAAGACATGAAGATACCGTTTTTTTTTTTCGTGAGGTGAGAATTGTACACGAGCTGTGTAGCAGCGAGTGAGGCAATCTCACGAACGAAAAAAAAACGTATTTCATGTCGAGTAGTAAAAACTATTTTTTCTACGATACTGTAATTTATAAATTGAATGATAAACTACAATTTTTTTTTAAATTATTTAAGGTGACAGTTTTCAAGTGAAACGTCAAAATTATATTTTAGTTTTTATTTTAACTATTTTAAGCTTCATATATAAAATATTTCATGAAAGGTGAATGAATTGATATTGAAAATTTGTGTAAATTTAGTGCATATAGTGTTTTCATTAAAAAAATCACGAAGAAAATCATAATTTTGATATTTTCACTCTAGAGAGAATATGACTATTTTCGCAGTAGACAAAAATTTAGAAGTTTCAAGTAGAGTATGTCATGGAAAAATGACTACTTTCATATACAGTTTGTCAAATGTAGGAAGAGACGTGAATCTTTGCGTTCTCGCTCTGTTTTCTATGCAATCCACATAGAAAACAGAGCGAGAAGGCAAAGATTCACGTCTCTTCCTACAATTGACAAACTGTACATATAAGAAGTAGAAAAATTACTTTTTTTAAGTTATCGAAAAATCTATTGCTGTTGGCGTTACAGTTGCTGAAAATCTAACGAATCACGTACCGTACTAAAGTTCTATGAAAGTTGCTGATATTTTTCGAAAACTTAAAGGTTTTTTTGACTTAAACTAAAAATTGTTTATCAGACCTAGGATCTAGCTAGCTCACTGTAGCTCCAAGCACTAACTACTGGCCCAACAGTTTAAAAAAAATTTACCATAATATGGTACAAATTTTTTGTCAGTCACTGTATAACCTTGCATTTGACAAAATTTTATGCGTAGGTATATAATTATTGTTTTCAATTTGCTAAGTGGACACTTTTACTAAAGGTCCTCCTGGACAAAAATGCAAGATGAAACAAGAGGAACATCTACCAGGACATGGAAAAGGTTCTTCTGCTTATATCATAAATTACTTTTTACGAAATGGCTATAAAATAATGCTCAATATAAATATAATTATCTGAAGAAACACCTGTTATTATCATATTATATTTGCTACATTTTCAATATATTATAAGAAAACGGAGGATTTAATTTCCTGATTCCAGGTGATTAATGCAATGAATGAATGTTTAATACCGCACTTAACTATCATTATTTGTAATTACCAGGAGAAAATTGTCCAAAATCAGATATTTATTTATTTATACCCTGAAACCCTTTAACAACTTACATCTACCGTTTTCAGGACATTTTTAGCCAAAATGCAGCGTGATACAAAAATCCACATGTGAATCGCTCGAATTCTAAAAGTGTGTTTACACTATCTGATTTTCCGTTTGATTTTCAATTCGAGAAATATTTAATTTACAAATTTCAAAATTTCTCGATTGTATTCTATTTCAATATTTACACTATCTGACTTAGCTTTGAAAGTTAAGTGTAAATAGTGTAAATATTGAAATAGAATACAATCGAAAAATTTTGAAATTTGTAAATTAAATATTTCTCGAATTGAAAATCAAACGGAAAATCAGATAGTGTAAACACACTATAATGTCAATTTCAGGATTGTGGCCTGTAAAACTCACAGGAACGAAACTTAAACTCTACAACTGGTACTTCTACTGCTCTTTTGCATATTACATAATTTACAACATAACTGGATTAGCAAAAGCTTGTCTGATGTTTTCGGAAAAATGCTCATCTGTCGATCTGAACCCATCAAAAATTTGTTGCGGGAAATCGAGGCTAGAGACGCTTTAGTGCTTGGTTGTGCTGACGAGGCCTTGAGGAAGATTTACTGGAAGCATGTGAAGCAAGCTCACAGGACAGCTACTGCATCCTAAATCTGGATTTTCTTCTGTTGCAATTCGAAGGCATTTGTACAGGGTGTCCCATTTTCGACACTTTTAGGGGGTATTGGCGTTATTATCAAAGATAGAGTGTTGCGGTTTTCACCTTCCTCTCCTACTTTTTTACGAAACGAAAGATTCCGGGGTCAAATTTGTCATGGCTCTCTTAGTTTTTCATCTACAGAGTGATTCTGAAAATCTTTGTTTTTTATACACCCCTCGTATTTCCGTTATGCGTCTACTTATCAAAAAGGTGAAAACTGATCTTGATAGAGTTTTTTACGTAGAATTCAGTGGCGTAGGCAGTTTTTGTGTAAAGGGTTTAGTTTTAGAGATACTGCCCAAACTTATGTTTTTTTAAATGGGACACCCTATTATCTTTTATATTGATTAAGCAAAATTTGGGCTTTCTAAAAATATATAATACTTAATATTTATTTTGAAAAACAAGCTCAAAATTCGATATTTTTAATAATTTTCTTTATTTATAACAGTAGGCCATTGCTAAATTTTTAGAAACAAACGCAAAATTTTCAAAATGCGTAATTATTCTAAAGCTAAACACTTCAAAAGATAATTTTAATGCATTATATAAAACATACCAACAATATAATACTTCTCATAATTATCATAAAGGGCCATTGTAATAAAAAATTAAAAGTAAAATAAAAACACCTACGTAAGAAAAATATTTCATCAACAATAGAAATCTGACAAATCTGTCAAATTTTGCATTTGTTTCTAATAAACTAGCCATGGCCTACTGTTATAAATAAAGTAAATTATTAAAAATATCGAATTTTGAGCTTGTTTTTCAAAATAAATATTAAGTATTATATATTTTTGGAAAGCGCAAATTTTGCTTAATCAATATAAAAAATAATATATAGGGTGTCCCATTTAAAAAAAACATAAGTTTGGGCAATATCTCAAAAATTAAACCTTTTACACAAAAACTGCCTACGCCACTGAATTCTACGTAAAAAACTCTATCAAGATCAGTTTTCAGCTTTTTGATAAGTAGATATAAAAAACAAAGATTTTCAGAATCACTCTGTAGATTAAAAACTAAGAGAGCCATGACAAATTTGACCCCGGAATCTTTCGTTTCGTAAAAAAGTAGGAAAGGAAGGTGAAAACCGCAACACTCTATCTTTGATAATAACGCCAATACCCCCTAAAAGTCTCGAAAATGGGACACCCTGTACATACTACCTGGCAACAAAAAAAGGCAAGTTTATAATATAAAATTTTGAATTTTCTACAGTTGGTTCTTAAGAATTGAAACAAATGGCAGCAGGGGATTTTGGTTATTAAAATATTTTAAAAATATTTAATCAAATTTACTTTTATTATTTGACTAGCCGGATGTTTCGTTTCCTAACCCGTTTAGCCCCTTCTAAAAACTGTAGAAAATCATACTTAAACTCTACTCTTTATATATTTTGACTAACCTCAGCATTTATAAAATTAATTTTGTGCCGTTTTTATATGACATCGTCTTTCTGATAAGAGGTTACATCGATTCCTTAAATTGTAAACATCTCGAAAACGTTTAACTTTACAGGCATACAAAAAGTATTTATACAGGAGTCATTTCAGTTTATTTTGTCATTCAAAAATTTGAACAAGCAAAACGTTTTTTGGGTGGATGAGGGTCGCAATGTTATCCAAGACTTTGTTACAATTGCTCATATGTTAAAAATAGTTGTGATCATACCAACCTCTTTTTTAAACATTTGAAAAACGTGTCGAAAGTTGGTAAATTTTTGAGGACAACTAATATACATATATTTAGCGTTTTTTCTGTATGAATAAATATATCACTTACCCTCTCACCGAGGAATACTTTTGGAGTGGTTATAAAAAATCCACTTAAAATCGTATCAATAAATCAATTTATCAACATAATGCACCATAATTTTTGTCAACAATTTAAAACTTTGGTAATAATTATATATTGGATATTATTTCATATTTCATCTGAAAAGTTTTTTTATAAATTTCTAACCTAGTCCGCGGAAAAAAAACATCTATTAACTGAAATTGCGGGTTGTTTTTTAAATCAAATTTTCCAGTCTCATATTATACAAATTAATATAAAACCCCATTATTGCGACGTAAAAATACTAACTGGATGGTTCGTTCTTTTGGAGGCATTTGATTTATATAATAGATTTATTTGTAAAATATTACACCATAAATATTAGGTAAGCTACAAAAATACAAACAAATTTCTTTAAAAATATAGTTTCGCTGATATAATTTGATTTCTTATTATACTACTACACCACGATAAATATAATATGATAATAATAGGTGTTTCTTTAGATAATTATATTGTATGTAAGTAGGTATTTTCAATATATTATAAGAAAACGGAAGGATTTAATTTCCTGATTCCAGGTGATTAATGCAATGGATGTATAATACGGCACTTAACTATCATTATTTGTAATTACCAGGAGAAAATTGTACAAAATCAGATATTTACTTATTTATATCCGAAACCCTTTAACAACTTACATCTACCGTTTTCAGGACATTTTCAGCCAAAATGCAGCGTGGTACACAAATCCACATGCGAATCGCTCGAATCCTAATGACAATCTTAGGATTGTGGCCTGTAAAACTCACAGGAACGAAACTTAAACTCTACAACTGGTACTTCTACTGCTCTTTTGCATATTACATAATTTACAACATAAGTGGATTAGCAAAAGCTTGTCTGATGTTTTCGGAAGATTTCATTGGTACTTGCATTAATTTGGGGGTGACCATCGTCTACATCATAAACATATACAAAATGCTCATCTGCCGATCTGAACCCATCAAAAATTTGTTGCGGGAAATCGAGGCTAGAGAGGCTTTAGTGCTTGGTTGTGCTGACGAGGCGTTGAGGAAGATTTACTGGATACATGTGAAGCAAGCTCACAGGACAGCTCTATCATATGTCACTTTAGGAAGTTGTGGAATTTCCCTGTATTACATCACTCCGATTGTCAATAATCACTTTCATCCATTACCAATGGATAATGCGACGATGACCAGGCAACGGACTTTGATTTTTTCCAGTTGGTTTCCGTTTAATGAACAAAAACACTATTGGACAGCTTATATTATACAGTTTCTTGGAGGGTTTTTTGGGTATGCTTACATTACTTATGCCGGCGCTTTCATGTTTTGTACATTGATATTTTGTGTGGGACAACTGAAGATTTTGCAACATTTTTTTCGGTATATTCACAAGTATATTGAACACAGTAGGGTAACGAAGAAAATATCGAAAAATGATGCACAACGGTTAATTATTAAGGCTTGCATTCAGGAACATCAGAAAATTATCAAGTAAGTAATAAAAATTAAAATAGTAAATCCTCTAGTGTAACTATTCCGGAAAAAGCAAATTAGGCTTAGGTATTGAATTTTATTCATGTCTCGTTACAAGACGCTTTCTAAGAAATTTGCTATAGAATTGTGCAAAGGATAATGCTTGGAAAATACACGTGAAGTATTGAGAAAAATCACGATAAATTGTAGTGCCGATTTAAAGGCCCTTCAGGCCCTGGGCGCTGTAAGCTTTGTGGCCTCAGTCCTCAAATTTATTACTGCTGCTAATAAATTTCTCTATGATACAGCTCAAACATAAAAATCGCTATTTTATTACATTTTCTTTTACTTTGATTTTTTCTATACATATAGTACAGTCAATAGGGAAAAATCTGTGCAATTTTTGAGAGGACTCGAAATTCAAATTGCATATTGTGGGGTAAGTATATCGAGACTAAGTTAAAACTCGGTTTGTGGGACTGAAAAGTCAGTGGTTCGTCCGCCATCTTGAGAAAAGGAGTTGAAATGGTTTATCCCTTATATTCCGAAATCTATTAACTTTATGCAAAAACTATAAGAATAACTTTTGGTTGGAAGAAGAAAGATACACCCTTTTTATATAGGTATAACTTTTTTCCGGGCCATGCGTATTTAAAAAGTTATAAACAAATACGTTGCAAAAATTAGGTGTAATTCTTCTTTGACGGCTGATTATTCGCGTATGGTTGATTTTACGGAAAATATACATCAGTTACCTTTTGTAGAGCAGTTTTCCACGAAGGAGTAGGTGTATGGTATTGACCATTTGTATAATTGGTTTGGATCTGATAACGCTCCAAACGCATGTATGTATACGAAGCCTCTCGTAAATATTACTCTGATTTTAGGAATATAGCTGCAGATAACCGCCGTCGTCCTCATCGTCATTTATACATATTATTTTATATTATATTATACATATACACTATTGGACAAAAGTAAAGCAACAACTATTAATTTTGAAATATGTGAACAGAAAATGAAACTTACATTTAAAAATATGAAAAATATGATTTAATTAGTTTTCTATAGTCAAAAACATTTGATCTGGAGATTCATACTTTTATAATATTTCTTATTAAGTCTCGATAAAAAATTAAAACCAATTGTAGGAAAAAGGAGTCGGACAAAAGTAAAGCAACGTTTCAATTTTATTGAACTAACTGAACACTGACACATATGAAACAAGTAAACAATAAATATAATATTTTGTAATTTATTGCATATCCATTACTTGCAATAATTTGCACGCATCTTCTTAGCATCGACGAGATTAATTTTTGTATAACACTTTCCGGAGTATTCCTCCAAATATCGTTGATTTTGTCGATCAACGCCTGCTTGTTTCTAAATAATTCCGGAGTATTAGCAACTACAATGAAAGAGGACATCTAGAGACCGCCCCAAAATCCGGACGACCACGGAAAACCACAATCCACACGGATAGATTAATTAAAAGAATTAGTCAGAATGACCCTTTCAAATCAGTTCCAAGTATTAAAGCAGAAATTGCGAGCCTAAATATTAGTTGCAGGACTATTCAAAGGAGACTGGTTGCTGTAAAGCTGTTCAGTAGAAGACCTAGAAGAAAACCTCTAATTTCAGCAAGAAACAGGGCCGCCCGACTTGCCTTTGCACTTGCTCACTTGAATTGGACTGTGGACGACTGGAAAAAAATATTTTTTAGCGATGAAACCCGGTACACGATTTTTAATTCCGATGGAATGTGTCGTGTAAGACGGTTTAATCCAAAGTTTGTTACACCAACCGTAAAGCATGGCCATGGAAGCGTGTTCTTATGGGGTTTTTTCTCATGGAATAGCGTCGGCCCCGTCCATTTCAATGATGGCATCATGGATGGGCTTGCTTATAGGGACATTCTCCAAAACACAATGCTGCCTTATGTAGAATGGAAATGCCCTTACACTTCATTTTCCAACATGAGAACGACCCAAAACGCAAATCACGCATAGTAACAGAGTAGCTAATAAGAGAACGTGTTCGAATTTTGGACTGGCCAGCCCAGTCACCTGAGCTCAATCCAATAGAGAATCTGTGGGAAGAGGTCGAGAGACGAATTAGAACGGAAATATTTAAAAACAAGCGTTGATCGACAAAATCAGCGATGTTTGGAGGAATATTCCGAAAGGTGTATTACAAAAATTAATCTCCTCGATGCCAAGAAGATGCGTTAAAATTATTGCAAATAATGGGTATGCAATAAATTACTAAATATTATATTTATTATTTATTTGTTTCATATTGTGTCAGTGTTCAGTTAGTTCAATAAAATTGAAATGTTGCTTTACTTTTGTCCGACTCCTTTTTCCCACAATTTGGTTTTCATTTTTTATCGAGCTTAATAAGAAAATATTATAAGAGTATGAATCTCCAGATCAAATGTTTTTGACTATAGAAAACTAATTACATCATATTTTTCATGTTTTTAAATGTAAGTTTCACTTTCGGTTCACATATTTCAAAATTAATAGTTGTTGCTTTACTTTTGTCCAATAGTGTATATTCTCAAAAACAAGGCTCAGAAAAACAGTTTTCCGCGAAGAAAAAAGAACAAATATAAACAGCCCTGGGGTTTATCTACATATACCTTGCAGAAAATTCTGAAGTGTCTTAATTAAAATTTTCGGACTTAGTGTAGCAATTCAAAAGTACTCTCGGTTCTGATAACAGGACCATTAAAGGTCAATTGCATAGAAAATACGGGAATGTCATTCTTATTATCGACCAGCAAAAACGGGAAGCGATTATTTGGTTTCGTAACACTGGTTATGATGTTTTAAAAGCAGCACTTTTACGAAGACAAAAAAAAAGATTCAGCTGAAGAAACGAAAAGAATCGTCTCTAAAGCAGCAGATATTGTTCTATCACTTCCAGTATTGACTTCGATATAGAAAAATAGCCATTTTTGTCGGCAATATTTGTTTATGAGTTTCTGAATATGTAGAATACAGAAAAAGTGACAAATAAATGGAATACATCTACCAAAATACAGGGGTTCCATATGTTAAAATTTTGGGAGTATAAAGTAGACTTAATTCTAACACTAAAAAATTCAAAAGTGGTAAGGTCAATCTTCATTTGTTTTGAAGTTACAAGCATTTGAAATTATTAACAAGTTTTCTTTTCTCAGTGATATCTTCTAAACCGTTGTTTTTATCGGAAAGGTGGTTAAGAGCAATTTTGTAGCAAAAAAAAATTCGCACATTTTTTGTTTAAACAAATACATACTCACCCCGCTCCGCATTATTCACTTCCCGCGTCATTATTGTTTAAACAATTGATTGCAGAAAAAAATTGTGTAAACAAAAAATGTGCAGATTTGCTTTAGCTACAAAATTGCTTACAACAAATTTTCCGGTAAAAAGAACGGGTTCGGAGATATAACTGAAAAAAGAAAACTTGTTGTTAATAATTTCAAAAGCTTGTAACTTTAAAACAAATGAAGATTGACCTACCACTTTTGCATTTTTTATAGCTAGAATTAAGTCTATTTTATACATACTCCCAAAATTTGAACATAACGGTATATAAAACAGCCTGTATACATATAAGTACGCATTTATCATTATTTATCTGGACATACCTGCTTTGGAGCGCTGTTAATTATACAAATGGTTAAATATCATGCACTAACTTCTTCATCGAAAACTGCTCTACAAAAAGTAACTGATGTATATTTTCCGTGAAATCAACCGTACGCGAAATATCGCCCGTCAAAGAAAAACTACCACTAATTTTTGCAACGTATTTGTTAATAACTTTTTAAATACGCACGGCCCGGAAAAATATTACATACAAAAAGTGTGTATCTTTTTTTTTCGATCAAAAGATATTCTTATAGTTTTTGCATAAAGTTAATAGAATTCGGAATATAGGGGAAAAACCATTTCACCCCCTTTTTCCAAGATGGCGGACGAACCACCGACTTTTCAGTCCCGCAAATCGAGTTTTAACTTAGTCTCGATATACCCCACAGTATGCAATTTGAATTTCTAGTCCTCTCCAAAAATGTACAGATTGGTCATTTTGAACTCCCTATTGACTGTAGGTACTAATACTCTAGTGAACTTTAGTCAAAACATACTATCCGATAAATAAAAAAAAATCAAAATGCGATTTTCTAGAATAAGGATTTTCTTATTCTAAATGTGTTCCAGAACTTAAAATTTGAGGAAAACATTTCGAACATTGAATAACAGTTGGTACTAGTACCTATACATTGGGTAGGATAAATTAGGTCCAATAATTTTTACGTTCAGGGCCCCCTTTTTGGTCAGTCTTAGAACCCCCAAATGTGTAAATCCGGTCACATAAAGATTATAACTTTCCCAAAAATGCGTATGGTAATTTTTCTACAATAGTTTACCGACGATATTAAATTTTTTCAAAAATTCGACATAATTTCAAGACAGTTTTGTGGCGTCAAACAATGTTATAATTAAAATTTCAAAAAATATATACTTTTCTCACTTCTCAAACTCTGAATTTTCAAAATTTTAGTATATTTGATTATCGATTATTAACACAAGCACTAGAGATAACCTTGGTTATTTTAAACTTGTAAATTCTAAGGCGTCAGTTGTGAAGTTGTGATGGTAACGTTATTACTTAAAAATAGTAGAAAAATATCTAGAGAACCTTTAATTAAAAAATATTTCAATAAATGAATAGAAAGTTCTAAAATACTAAACTTCTTTCATCGACACTTTAGAACTCCAACTTCCAAAATTTTAGCATATACCTACTGGCCAAATTAGCCAAGAGAATATTCTATATATATATATAGGTACCATATTTGGGACTACTGAGTCTTAGATCGCAGGTTCGATTACTGCACAAGGGAAATTAAAAAATTTGCACTTTTACGGTGCCAAACTCCCCATCCGCCTTGCCAGCTAAAATTCGGAATCCACTGTGTTCACGTATATAATGTGGGTGTCAACACTTATAGGCAGAGGAGATGCCGATACTCCAACAGTGGAGTGGGAAACGGCTAATGATGAATTTAAATTTTCTCAACATTATTTTTAAAATTGTAAGCGACAAAATGTGATATCTACCGGGCCTTTGGGCTCGCGCCCAATGCGTCGTAGGATAAAACGCCACTGTTGGAGAAGAGGAATTGACAAAGTATCTTAATAGTGCAGTTTGGTTTTTGGTTTTACAGTAATAATAAAAACAATCTAATAATAAAATGCCTAAAAAATCAGCGTTTCTCCCTAAAGTGTATCTAAATTCAAATAAAAATTAGCTTAAGACAATTACGAGGTAAATAGTTTACGTAGGTATCAAAATTATTTTAGGAAAAATACATAGGTACCTTTCCTGAATTTATGTGCTATTTTCCTTCGAATATATCGTATATCTATTTCAGATTTGTTACCACTCTAGATTCATCAATGAGAACTTTTATGCTCTTGGATTTCATTATATCGTCATTCCAACTGTCATTAGTGGTGTTTCAAATTATAATGGTATTTTTAACACCGTCTTTTAATTACCTATTATCATAAATATTTTGAATTTTAGAGCTCCGGTATAAACATTGAACGTATAGCAGCATTTTCGTATTTTGCAACATTGTCTCTGCAACTATTTTTCAGTTACTGGAATGCACATGAGATAATAATTCAGGTAAATATTTACAACTTTAAAATACGAGTAGTTACTAAAATAAATTCTTTATTTCAGAGCGAGAATATAACTGAAGCAATTATGGAATCAGAATGGTACACCTTAAATACGTTTGTGAAAAATTGTTTCGTTTTTATAATAATGCGAGCTCAAAAACCGTTATCTATGAAAATAGGACAATTGTATGATATGAGAATGTCGGCTTTAGTCAGTGTAAGATTATCTTGAAAGCATAATGTAATTTATTAATAGTTTGTTTTTAGATTTTTAAAGCCATATATTCGTATTTGTGCTTAATTTTACGTAGAGTGTAAAACTAATAAACAAAAATGAAGCTACAAATGATTCAATGAATTTATGAATTTCCTAGATAAGATTAAACCAGAAAGTTATAACTTGACAATTTGGAAATAAAAATAGTTAATACATAAAAGAATGAACAAACACTTTTTTCTGAAACTCGACGGTTTAGTCTACACGTTGCTCTTTTATCTTCACGATGATTCTCAGTACATGCACCTTACAGACATATAATATACTAGTAACAAACAGCAGCTTAACAATTGTAGAATAGCAGCACCAACTATCCTAGCGTTAGAAGTTTTAAATAAAGCAAATATTTATCGCAAAACGCATTCTTTATTTATTAAACGGTTATAAGTAAATTTAAATTTCTTTTATAATAAACATAACTGTGGATAAAATAATGTTTAAAGCAACAGCAAAAGATAATTTATTCCGGCATAGGCGAGGCTAGCTTAGGATGTGGATTGTAGCCAATCAACTCAAAATCCTCAGCAGTAAAATCCTCGATATGCTCAACTGTCCTTTTAATTTTTAAAGTTGGAAATGGTCTGGGTGTCCTGTTCAGTTGCTCCTGAAGCGGCTCCACGTGATTCAAATACACATGACTATCCCCCAGTGTGTGCACAAACTCTCCAGGCTAAAACATTGAAATTATTCCTACTAAAAACTAACTACAATTCAAACAAACCTTTAATCCCGTAATATGTGCAATCATATAGGTCAACAAAGCATAACTAGCAATGTTAAATGGCACTCCCAAACCCATATCTGCAGATCTTTGGTACAACATACAAGACAATTCATCGTCGGCTACGAAGAATTGGACCAGGCAATGACAGGGTGGTAAAGCCATGTCATTAATATCGATGGGGTTCCAAGCACACATAATAATCCGTCTGTCTGCTGGTTTGTTTTTGATGGTGTCGATTACATACTCCAATTGATCGAAGCCTTTGTTGGTGTAGTCTGCATGCATTCCTTCATACTTCGCTCCATAATGACGCCATTGGAAACCGTAAATTGGACCCAAATCGCCCTCTTCTCTTTCTTTTAATCCATCAGCATTAAAAAATTCGCGAGTACTGTTCGCATCCCACATGTGGATTTCCTTCTTTTTCAATTCCAAGGCATTTGTACTACCTGGCAACAAAAAAGGCAAGTTTATAATAGAGAATTAAATAAAATTTTGAATTTTGTACAGTCGGTTCTTAAGAATTTAAACAAATAGCAGCAGGGGATTTTGGTTAATAAATATTACAATTTAATCAAATTTACTTTTATTATTTGACGCAGTAGTTCTTGTTAAAAAATAGCCGGATTTTTCTTTTCCTATCCCGTTTAACCCCTTCCAAAAACTGTAGAAAATCATACTTAAACTCAACTCTTTATATTTTTTAACTAATCTCAGCATTTATAAAATTAATTTTGTGCCGATTTTATAATTATGACATCGTCTTTCAGATATCGACTCCTGTAAACATCTCGAAAACGTTTAACTTTATAGGCATACAAATAGTACCTATACACGACAGTTATAGCGATTTTTTTTGTCATTCAAAAATTTCAGCAAGCAAGACGTTTTTTGTGTGGATGAGGGTCGTAACGTTATCCAAGACTTAACTAGTTACAATTGCTCATATGTTAAAAATAGTTGTGATCACTATCTTGTACATAATTTGATTATCTACAACTTTTGTTTAGACATTATACATATCATCAATCTTCTATCTAAGGAACTGAATTACCAACAACTTTTTGAAACATCTTTTTCGTAGGCGTTTTAAGCAGATCTACGGAAAAGAAGATATTTCCAAAAAAAGTGGCGAAAATATTTTTCGATATTTTTGGGCGCTGTAGCACGAAAACGAATAACACTACAAGAAAAATGTTTAAACAAATTCTGGATACCTAATTCAATTCTACAAAACTTTTTTTAGCCCATTTTTAACATTGGAAATGTTTATTTTTGAATATGCAAGGAACGTTTCATTTTTAAAAATTAATGAATTAATCCGATTTTTTTTGTCTCTATCGACTAGACTAGTATAACTTTTTTGTGCAATAGATAAACCCACGCATAACTTACCAAAATGGTAGAAAATTTGGGGTTTGATTAACAGTTAACACTTATGTAGTGCAACTTAAAAATAGAGAATGGATTATATGCTCCTTTCCAAAAATCCTCGTTTACTACTTCAAATCGATATCTAAGAACAAATAATACAAGAGGCGAAATTCCAATTGGGCTCTTTAAATAGTATGTGCAAATGAAGCGCGTATAATTAACAAATTAAGTGAGAAAAAATAAATCAAGAAGCGAGAATGGTTCATTAAATTACATGTAGGTAGGTATCTTTTATCTTTCTTACCAAAGAAAGATATTTTGTTATCAAGATTTGCCACTTGTACTGTTAGTTTTGGTCAATATGTTAAAAACTACCGACAGAAAAGCTGTTTAAATTCCACTATGTATTAGGCAACATTATAACAGATTTGAAAAACCTACTTCCTTCAAACGTTATAAAACTTTTCAATTTGAATGGTTTTTTGCCATGAGCATCTCATACAGAAAGTGACATATAATAAGAGTTCGTGAAGTAGCTGAGAATTACAGTGGTTGGTTATTTTGGCCTGGCATTAGTGGCATTAGGAATCTTTTATTAAGAACAGGTATTCGTGAAAAAAAGGAAACAACATTAAATTTGTAAATAAATATAGTATGTATATTATTTAATTATACAATTTACAAAAAAAAATCACAGGATAAAAACAAAAATATAAAAATAACTAAAAATTCAATACAAAAACTACAAATAGGTATATAAAAATAATATAAAAATTCATATAAAAACAGGAAAATACTCATGTTCTTTCTTTTAATAGCTGAGGTAGTAAATGGTTCATTTTCTATGCCATAATTGGTAAATCTATTGCCTGTAAATATTGGAAATAGAATTTCAATTTTGTATGTGTATTGCCTGTATTTGGTCCATAATGTTGGCGTCCTCGATATCCATACGTATATCTACGTTTTCTTCTGCGAACGTCCGGAAAATCTTGTTTCCTTTTACATTGATAACGGTACGTTGCAGATCTACAACTTGCCTGAAGAGCTAAGTTTTTTCAATATCATTGTACATACCTACTCATCTGAGTAGGTACAGTAGTAGTAGTAAGTCGTTTTTGCATTCAATTTTTCGACCATCATATCACCATATACAAGTAGACGACTATCGATTATTTTCTTATACACAGTACACACTTACTATCCCCGTCTACTATGAGATATTTGTATTTTAGACCATGCATCTCAATTTAAAACCTTCGACAATAACGTCACTCTCAATAGCAGTAGATGAACTTGTATAATTTTTGTAACAAATATGGTTAGTTTTGTTACCATGAACATCACAAATCGAATAATATTTTCCACCCCACGAAATAAAATTTTATTGGTTTTCTCACCTACAATGCACACAACCCCTGAATTTGCATCATAATTTGTTCTGTATGATATTTTTGACTAGGCACCGTCAACTACGACAGGAATAATAGGAATACCAACATCCCCATTTTCAATAGCCAGCTATTTCTCCTCTTTACCGCCTTCCATCATAGGAAGTACTGATAAAAGTTTCAGATAATTTGTTATCAAGTTTTCTAAATAATTTAACACTCATAGGTATATTTAGAAAACTCGAAAATTCACTCATCTGACTGAATCCATTACCAGAAGCAATAACGCCGGCAACAGCAGCAACAGTGACGTTCAAGACATCTTCCTTCTGCATTTCGCTGGCTAATTTATGTTCTATGTTACACATTTTGCAATGTAAAATTATTGCTCAGAAAAATGGTTTTCAATTGCTTTTGGTCCCTTTGCACCTATCCATGGTACTGGATTACTGGACGTGCCTGAGAAGCATGCGGTATCCGATTATATAGATTCTACGGTAGTTATTTTGCATTGATTTCTATAATAGCACATCTGGTCAGCAATTCAGCAAACATGAAAAAAATGTCTAATGTTTTCCTTGGAATTCTTGTTGGAAAATAAGTTGAAATCCCATATAAGAAATTTGCAGTCCATAGACCCTTAACTGCCTGCTTCGTCTGTTAGCTACTTTGCTCGTAAGCGCAGCTTCAAGTGAACGCAAGTTTTTCAACTTTGCGACGGGTGAAAAACCGGCTGAGAACTTCCATGGGAGAAGATTAGTTGAGCTTGCTCTTCTTAACATGCATAAAGATATTGACTTAAATGTTGAGAAGATAATCACTCGATTTGCAAAATTTTCATAAATGCGATGAAAAAGCACAACACTATTAAGATGTGTCTGATTAAAAAGTTTACTGTTTAATTTTTAAATAATTAATACCTACAAGTTTAATTTTGTGTTTCATACATTCTTCTTTTGCCTTTTATTATAATTAACATGCATAATGTTAATTAATAGGTACCTACATAACATTTTAGTTACAATTTCGTACTTAAGAACTTAGGGTACCTACCTAGGTACTGGATTTAGTATGAAGATTAAAGCTCTGTTGAATTTAATAGCAAGTAGCCTACACAATTAGCTTTAATTTAAGGGGTCAAGAGCATAAAACCATTTCCCCCCTTAAAAAAAAATTCGCCTCTACACTCGCTTTTTAATTTTTGACCCCCTCCAAAAATTTTAGCTGAGACTGCCCCTGGCTATACTCGTATGTCCCATTACATTTAAATCTAATCATCTCATCAGAGACGAGAAAAATAATAATATGTCATTAAAGAGATTAAACATTTTTACGGGGAAAGCAAATATTGACACCTCTTGTACCTACATATTTATACAAATATATTTGCATTCATTGTTTGAGATAGGTATCTTCACTCTTGTATTAAAATATAACTGTATGTACCTCTAATGAACCACAGAAGTTCCTCAACAACCCCTCGCCAAAACACAGGTTTTGTTGTCAGTAAGGGAAACACATTGTCGCGGAGCGAATACCGCATCTGAGCCCCAAAAATCGCAAAAGTTCCCACACCAGTTCGTTCTTCTCTCTTCGAGCCTTGCTGAATAATATTACGGATGTGATTCAAATACTGATATTCTTCATGGCCTCTAGTAGACGACATGAAATTAGAATTGGAGAAAATGCATTCCATGCAAGTTAACTTACCTTGCCATTATTTACAAAAAAGTGTATACAATGTACTTGTAATTTGTTTGAGAAGATATCCGAAATTGAATTTTTGTTTGGATGAACAAACAGTTTCGTTCCTCTACCTATTTAAGGTTATTCTACAATAAACTAGAAAATGATCGAATCACTTTTTATTAGTTTTTATTTAGAATTAATTCTGTATAGATTAGTTTCCACCGGTAAGTAATTATTCAACCACACCTTTAAACAAACTAGCAAACATAGATAAAACTTTAGATTATACTCTAGGGTACTGCCACATCATAAATGAGATAAGTTAAGGGCCCCTTCCACGCTCAAACATGTTTGCGCAAACTGGTTTGTACAAACCAATTTCCACAAACAGTTTGTGCGTGAAAAGGGCCACTTCCACGCTCAAACATGTTTGCGCAAACTGGTTTGTACAAACCAATTTGCACAAACAGTTTGTGCGTGAAAGGGCCCACAAATGTTTGTACAAACGTGTTGGCGTCGGTTTGCGCAAACCAAAATAAAATCTGTCTCGGTTTGAGTTTTGGTTTGAGGTTGGTGCGTTGGTTTGAGCGTGGAAGGATGAATTCAAAGTAATTCAAACCGATTTGTGCATGGCGCTTGCGTATTAACGTGACTTGTACATCTAACGTGGTGTCAGATGTACAGAAAAAAAGCCATTTATGAAAATAATTATTTCTTGTTGATGTTGGATTATATAAAATAAACAATAAGTATATAAAAAGTACCATATTCGACTTTTATTAGTTAAATGTTATATTTTTAAGCAAGTTACAGGAATTATTCTACTTAGATAACAAGCTGAAATGCACGTGGAAAATTTTAGATCTTCGTATAACCTCCCTGTAGCCAAAAATCTTAAAGTAGCAGTCAGTCGTTCATGCGGTGTAATTGCACGTTTCATGACAGTATCTTGCTTTTTAATAATTAGTGTTACCAAAGTTAACAAATGCTAATAAGTTTCTTCGTTCATCCTCAAGTAGTTAAGAAAATCTTCAAGTTCATTTTTTAATTCTTGTATTAATGTAGTATGGGCCAATAAATGTCTTTTTTGCAACCACGATTTCGTTGCCCTTCTTTTTGGTCATGAAGCAATGTTGTACTTACAAATTTACTTATTTCATTACTTAAACACGTGAAACTATTTACAGGCGTTGTATATTAAACTTTTAAAAATGTTCTACCAGGGCGGAAGTGAGTAAAATTTCGGATTTCGTATATTTTCACAGTAACATAATTGCACATTTTTCCAGATTTCTGAGACAATATGTATAGAATGGAATTGAAAGTTTGGGTGGAGGGTATACAACGCATTGTTTGTGGTGTCACAGAAGCCACCACTTGCCAGGTTAGACATTTTTTCAGTAATTTAAGCATGGAATTTGAGCTGTTTTATTTTAGGATGTTGTGTTTGCTCTTGCCCATGCTACTGGAAAATCTATACTTTAGTGAACTTTAGTCAAAACATACATCATTCTCCGATAAAGTACTACTTAGAACCCCCAAATATATAAATCCGGTCACATAATTGTAACTTTCCCAAAAATGGGTACGGAAATTTTTCTACAATAGTTTACCGACGATGTTAAATTTTTTCAAAAAGTCGACATAATTTCATGACAGTTTTGTCGCGTCAATCAATGTTATAATTAAAATTTCAAAAAATATATAATTTTCTCACTTCTCAAACAAACATTTAAACCCTGAATTTACAAAATTTTAGTATATTTGACTATCGATTATTAACACAAGCACTAGAGATAACCTTGGTTATTTTAAACTTGTAAATGCTAAGGCGTCAGTTGTGAAGTTGTGATGGTAACGTTATTACTTAAAAATAGTACAAAAATATCAAAATTTTAGCAGATACCTACTGGCCAAATTAGCCAAGAGAATATTCTATACAGGGTGTATCAGTTTTAATCGAGAAAACTTTAATAGTACATTCTCCTAGTCGTCCTGATTCGGAAAAGTGTATATTATATACATCTATCTCGATTCCTAAGAAAGATACAGGGTGTTGAAGTTTACAAGAAAAAATCATTTTTTTGCAATAACTTCTATAAAAAAGCTTGGATTCAAACAAAATTTTGCATGCCTGCCCTCCTCCCTAAGGTCAACTTTATGAAGATATTTTCGATTTTGTGGGGGCACCAGTGGCGTGTAATTCGGCCACATCTCAATTATTTCAAAGAAAAAAGCATGCCACTGTAATTTTTAAGAAATATATTTTTATGTATTGAATTCCTTGTTCAATTTAGAGTACCTAAACTTTGCTTTTACAGAACAAAAATTTAAGTTTTAGTTCCAAAGATAATTAGTTTTTTCGAAAGAAATAAGTCACAAATCAAATAGGAAATTTATTAAAAAACAAAAAGTAACAAAAAATAATTATAAAATTACAGCAACTGTTCAAAATGCAACCCGCCAGCCTCGATGCATTTCTGACAACGACGAACTAATGAATTAACAGCATCTGTCATCATTCCCGGATTTTTTTGTAATTTCAAGTTAGCACGTCTTTGGAAAAAATTAATTAAGTATCTCTGGAACTAAAACTTCAATTTTTGACCTGTAAAAGCAAAATTCACTCCAAATTGAACACGGAATTCGATAGATAAAAAATATATATACAGGACGACCAGGAGAATGTACCATTAAAGTTTGCTCGATTAAAACTGATACACCCTGTATATGCACCATATTTGGGACTACTGAGTCTTAGATCGCAGGTTCGATTACTGCACAAGGCAAATTGGAAAATTTGCACTTTTACGGTGCAAACTCCCCATCCGCCTTGCCAATTAAAATTCGCAATCCACTGTAGGTTCATGTATACAGGGATATTCACCGAAACCGTTGGTTAGACGTTTTAAAAGATGTAATTAATATTTTTTTCTAAAAATTGGTTTATAGTCTAAATAGTATAAGATCTCTTTATTTAAAATATTTTCAAGTTTCTATGACTTCCGGTTGTACCGGAAGTAGACCCCAACTTTGTTTTTTTAAATGGAACACCCTGTATAATATTACATTTTTAAATTCTACATTCAATTATAATAACATTTTGTTAAAACAATTTTTTTCCAAAACATTTCGCTTAATAATTACAGGATGATTTTTTTAAAAATGTCCAAAAATGGACTAACTTTCAAATTTCATTTTCTAGCCTTCTAATATTCAAATGGAAATGCGGTTTGGACAAGATGTTAACAAAAGTGTACTACTTGAAATTTCTTCATTGCAACTTCTCAATGTGCTACAGGGGGTTTATAATTTAGGTGCCATTCAGAAAAAAATCAAAACGGCAAAACTCATTTTTTTCAAATGGAACAACCTGTATATCGATACAAATTTGGATTATTCATTCAATTTAAAGGTAATTTTGTTAAATAAACTTTACACCCAACTCTTGCCGTTTTCGTGAAATATCAATTTTTATGGTACTTACACTTAATAGGTATAATGATTAACAAGAGAAGTTTTTTTTAAATTTTTTATTAATGATTAATGTAACGATATTGTTTAAGATGCTTTACTGACAACATCGATTGCTTGATCCAATAATCGAATTGTTTGGTATAATTTTCAATATTACCAAAAAAACGAAATTTCACGAAAACAAAATTACCTTTAATTTGAATGAATAATCCAAATTTGTATCGATATACAGGGTGTTCCATTTGAAAAAAATGAGTTATTCCTTTTTGATTTTTTTCTAAATGGCACCTAAATTATAAACCCCCTGTAGAACATTGAGCTGTTGCAATGAAGAAATTGCAAGTAGTACACTTTTGTGAACATTTTGCCAAAACCGCATTTCATTTTGAATATTAGAAGGCTAGAAAATAAAATTTTAAAGTTAGCCTATTTTTGGACATTTTTTAAAATATCATCCTGTAATTATTAAACGAAATGCTTTAGAAAAAAATTGTTTTAACAAAATGTTATTATAATTGAATGTAGAATTTAAAAATGTAATAATATACAGGGTGTTCCATTTAAAAAAACGAAGTTAGGGTCTACTTCCGGTATAACCGGAAGTCATAGAAACTTGAAAATATTTTAAATAAAGAGATCATATGTTATTTAGGGCACAACCCAATTTTCAGAAAAAAATATTAACTACATCTTTTAAAACGTCTAACCAACGGTTTCGGTGAATATCCCTGTATAATGTGGGTGTCAACACTTATAGGCAGAGGAGATGCCGGTACTCCAACAGTGGAGTGGAAAACGGCTAATGATGAATTTAAATTTTCTCAACAATATTTTTAAAATTGTATGCGATAAAATGTGATATCTACAGGGCCTTTAGGCTTGCGTCCAATGCGTCGTAGGATAAAACGCCACTGTTGGAGAAGAGGAATTGAAAAAGTATCGTAACAGTGGAGTTTGGTGTTTGGTTTTACAGGAATAATAAAAACCATCTAATAATGAAATGCCTAAAAAAGCAGCGTTTCTCCCTAAAGTGTATCTAAATTATTTTAGGAAAAATACATACCTTTCCTGAATTTATGTACTATTTTCCTTCGAATATATGTACCTATATCTATTTCAGATTTGTTACCACTCTAGATTGATCAATGAGAACTTTTATGCTCTTGGATTTCATTATATCGTCATTCCAACTGTCATTAGTGGTGTTTCAAATTATAATGGTTTTTTTTTTATTTATTTATTTATTATTGTACATTAAGAGTACGATACATTGAAACTGGTCAAGCATGACCAACCATCAATTTATCTCGCTTTTAATCCTCTGACTAAATGACTACTTAAATAACTAATGTTCGTCCAATGACGTCCACAAGTTTGCCACGCACACACTAAAATAGACACACCGCGCACTGTACCCTGCTTTTAAGCACATGTCACGCATTACACCAATTCAAAGGGTTTGGTTCTCTTTAATCGGCGCAGCAGATCTTCGTTGTCGAGGAGATGGAGTACTTCGACGTTTGGGTGATGACGAAGACGGTCTTCGTGCCTCCCAGCAAAACGTTGGATTTCCTCTTTGACGAAGGGGATCCTCAAGTCTCTGTGTAAATCCGTGTTTCTCACATACCACGGAGCATTGGCTATGCACCGCAGTACTTTATTTTGCCACGTCTGGATAATCTTGACGTTGCTCTGCCGCGTGCATCCCCACAGCTGGATGCCGTAAACCCATACCGGTTTGAGTATCTGGTTGTAGATCAGCAATTTGTTGGCTATGGACATTCTGGAATGTCTCCCCAGGAGCCAATTCAATTGGCGAAACTTAAGCCCAAGCTGTTCACGTTTCTTCTTTACATGTTCTTTCCACTTCAATTTTGCATCAAGGGTCATGCCTAGGTATTTTGCGGTGTTAGCGTGAGGGACGGCTATACCGTTGAGGTATACTACCTGCGATATGCAAAATTGACGTGAACGGATTTGAGCCCATTGAGCTTGATCCTCCATTTCCTGGTCCATGCCTGGATTTTTTCGCTTGCATGTTGAAGTTTGGTGGTGGCTTCATGTACTGTTTTCCCAGTCGCGAGGAGGGCAGTATCATCCGCAAAAGTCGCACTGGTTACTTTACTGCACAAAGAAAGATCGGCCGTATATAGGAGATATAATATCGGACCAAGGACACTACCCTGCGGTACGCCTGCTTTGATCTCTTTAAAGCTCGAAAATTCATTATCTTGTCGCACTCTGAAGATTCTTCCAGTCAAATAGGACTCTAGGAGCTGGGCATATTGGGCTGGCAGCACATTATGCAATTTATAAATCAATCCTTGATGCCAGACTTTATCGAAAGCCTGCGCTACATCAAGGAATATCGCTGAGCAGTATTGTTTATTCTCTAAAGTCTTTTCAATCAGATCCGTGATACGGTGGACTTGGTCTATGGTTGAATGTTGGCTTCGAAATCCGAATTGATGATCCGGGATCACTTTCCTTTTCATTAGGAGTAGTTTCAATCTCTTTAATAGCAACTTCTCAAATAGTTTCCCCATGATGTGGGTATTTTTAACACCGCCTTTTAATTACCTATTATCATAAATATTTTGAATTTTAGAGCTCCGGTATAAACATTGAACGTATAGCAGCATTTTCGTATTTTGCAACATTGTCTCTGCAACTATTTTTCAGTTACTCGAATGCACATGAGATAATAATTCAGGTAAATATTTACAACTTTAAAATACGAGTAGTTACTAAAATAAATTCTTTATTTCAGAGCGAGAATATAACTGAAGCAATTATGGAATCAGAGTGGTACACCTTAAATACGTTTGTGAAAAATTGTTTCGTTTTTATAATAATGCGAGCTCAAAAACCGTTATCTATGAAAATAGGACAATTGTATGATATGAGAATGTCGGCTTTAGTCAGTGTAAGATTATCTTGAAAGCATAATGTAATTTATTAATAGTTTGTTTTTAGATTTTTAAAGCCATATATTCGTATTTGTGCTTAATTTTACGTAGAGTGTAAAACTAATAAACAAAAATGAAGCTACAAATGATTCAATGAATTTATGAATTTCCTAGATAAGATTAAACCAGAAAGTTATAACTTGACAATTTGGAAATAAAAATAGTTAATACATAAAAGAATGAACAAACATTTTTTTCTGAAACTCGACGGTTTAGTCTACACGTTGCTCTTTTATCTTCACGATTATTCTTAGTACATGCACCTTACAGACATATAATATACTAGTAACAAACAGCAGCTTAATAATTGTAGAATAGCAGCACCAACTATCCTAGCGTTAGAAGTTTTAAATAAAGCAAATATTTATCGCAAAACGCATTCTTTATTTATTAAACGGTTATAAGTAAATTTAAATTTCTTTTATAATAAACATAACTGTGGATAAAATAATGTTTAAAGCAACAGCAAAAGATAATTTATACCGCCATAGGCATGGCTAGCTTCGGATGTGGATTGTAGCCAATCAACTCAAAATCCTCAGCAGTAAAATCCTCGATATGCTCAACTTTCCTTTTAATTTTTAAAGTTGGAAATGGTCTTGGTGTCCTCTTCAGTTGCTCCTGAAGCGGCTCCACGTGATTCAAATACACATGACTATCCCCCAGTGTGTGCACAAACTCTCCAGGCTAAAACATTGAAATTATTCCTACTAAAAACTAACTACAATTCAAACACAACCTTTAATCCCGTAATATGTGCAATCATATAGGTCAACAAAGCATAACTAGCAATGTTAAATGGCACTCCCAAACCCATATCTGCAGATCTTTGGTACAACATACAAGACAATTCATCGTCGGCTACGAAGAATTGGACCAGGCAATGACAGGGTGGTAAAGCCATTTCGGGAATATCGATGGGGTTCCAAGCACACATAATAATGCGTCTATCTGCTGGTTTGTTTTTGATGGTGTTGATTACATGCGCCAGTTGATCGATGCCTTTGTTGGTGTAGTCTGCATGCATTCCTTTATACTCCGCTCCATAATGACGCCATTGGAAACCGTAAATTGGACCCAAATCGCCCTCTTCTCTATCTTTTAATCCAACAGCATCCAAAAATTCGCGAGTACTGTTCGCATCCCAGATGTGGATTTTCTTCTGTTGCAATTCGAAGGCATTTGTACTACCTGGCAACAAAAAAAGCAATTTTATAATATAAAATTTTGAATTTTGTACAGTTGGTTTCTAAGAATTGAAACAAATAGCAGCAGGGGATTTTGGTTTTTGAAATATTACGATTTAATCAAATTTACTTTTATTACTTGACGCCGTAGTTCTTGTTAAAAACTAGCCGGATTTTTCGTTTCCTTTTAACTCCTTCCAAAAACTGTAGCAAATCATGCTTAAACTCCACTCTTTATACAAGGTGTTTTTGAAATAGGTGGTCAAAATTTAGAAGCATGTAGAGCAAGTCAAATAATGAAAAAACCTTTCTAAGGGAGCTACAGCCCCGTAATTGTAGGCCCCTAAGAATGGTATTTATTAAATATCTCCGAAACCGTTTAAGATATAATAATAAAATTTTGTACATTCATTAGCTCTTTTATGCTTAACAATATGAAATTAGTATCATCTGAAAATTTTATTCAAGGGTGTGTCAAGTGGGAGGGGCGGGGGGTAAATATGCTTCCAACTTTTTTGTATGTTGTGTTTTTTTGTTTTTGACATGAAAATATTAAATTTAATAGTTTTTTACAAAAAAATTATCCACTTGCTTAATTTTGATACCATGCACCGTTTTTGAGTAAAATCGTTTTGAAAATTTTTAACATTCTCTGAACGTGAAGCGTTCTTTTTTAACTTTCGAAATGAATATAAAAAATTTAGGAGAATATAGAGCAAGTCAAATGATGAAGAAAACCTTCATAAAATTATTTTCTAAAGAGCTTTCTAAGGGAGCTACAGCCCCTTAATAGTGGGTCCCTATAAGAATGGTTTTTATTAAATATCTCCGAAACCGTTTAAAACACTTTAGAGAAAAACTTTATTAAGGTTTTCTTCATCATTTGACCTGCTCTACATGCTCCTAAATTTTGACCACCTATTTCAAAAACACCTTGTATATTTTGACTAATTTATAAAATTAATTTTGTGCCGATTTTATATGACATCGTCTTTCTGATAGGAGGATACATCGACTCCTTAAATTGTAAACATCTCGAAAACGTTTAACTTTATAGGCATACAAATAGTACCTATCTATACAGGGGTCATTCCGGTTTTTTTTTGTCATTCAAAAATTTCAACAAGCAAGACGTTTTTTTTGTGTGGATGAGGGTCGTAATGTTATCCAAGACTTTGTTACAATTGCTTATATGTTATTAATAGTTATCACTATCTTGTACTGGCAAAAATGGTAGAAAATTTGGGACTTGATTACCACTTATGTAGTGCAACTTAAAAATAGAGAATGGATTATATTTAAACTTCCAAAAATCCTCCTTTACTAATTTTCAAATCGATATCAAAGAACAAATACTACAAGAGGCGAAATTACGATTGGCTCTTTAAATAATATGTGCAAATGATAGTGCGTACAATTAACAAATTAAGTGATCAAAAATAAATCAAGAAGCGGGAATGGTTCATTAAATTACATGTAGGTATCTTTTATCTTTCTCACCCAAGAAAGACATTTTGTTATCAAGATTTACCACTTGTAGGTAGGTATACTGTTAGTTTTGTCAATATGTTAAAAACTAACGACAGAAAAGCTGTTTACATTCCACTATGTATTAGGCAACATTATAATAGATTTGAAAAACCTACTTCCTTCAAACGTTATAAAACTTTTCAATTTGAATGTTTTTTTGCCATGAGCATCTCATACAGAAAGTGACATATAGTAAAAGTTCGTGAAGTAGCTGAGAATTACAGTGGTTGGTTATTTTGGCCTGGCATTAGTGGCATTAGGAATCTTTTATTAAGAACTGGTATTCGTGAAAAAAAGGAAACAACATTAAATTTGTAAATAAATATAGTGTGTATGTATATTATTTAATTATACAATTTACAAAAAAAAATCACAGGATAAAAACAAAAATAAAAAAATATTAAAACTTCAATACAAAAACTACAAATAGGTATATAAAAATTCATATAAAAACATAGGAAAATACTCATGTTCTTGCTTTTAATAGCTGAGGTAGTAAATGGTTCATTTTCTATGCCATAATTGGTAAATCTATTGCCTGTAAATGTTGGAAATAGAATTTCAATTTTGTATTTGTATTTGTATTTGTATTGCCTGTATTTGGTCCATAATGTTGGCGTCCTCGATATAAATACGTTTTCTTCTGCGAACGTCCGGAAAATCTTGTTTTCTTTTACATTGATAACGGTACGTTGCAGATCTACAACTTGCCTGAAGAGCAGTTTTTTCAATATCATTGTACCTACTCATCTGAGTAGGTACAGTAGTAGTAAGTCGTTTTTACATTCAATTTTTTCGACCATCATATCACCATATAGGAGTAGACGACTATCGATTATTTTCTTATACACAGTACACACTTACTATCCCCGTCTGCTATGAGATATTTGGATTTTAGACCATGCATCTCAATTTAAAACCTTCGACAATAACGTCACTCTCAATAGCAGTAGATGAACTTGTATAATTTTTGTAACAAATATGGTTAGTTTTGTTACCATAAACATCACAAATCGAATATTTTCCACCCCAAGAAATAAAATTTTATTGGTTTTCTCACCTACAATACACACAACCCCTGAATTTTCATCATAATTTGTCCTATATGATATTTTTGACTAGGCAGCTACGACAGGAATAATAGGAATACCAATATTCCCATTTTCAATAGCCAGCTTTTTCTCCACCTTACCGCGTTCCATCATAGGAATTTTTGCAGTACTGATAAAAGTTTCAGATAATTTGTTATCAAGTTTTCTAAATAATTTAACACTCATAGGTATATTTAGAAAAATCGAAAATTCACTCATCTGACTGAATCCATTACTAAAATCAATAACGCCGGCAACAGCAGCATCAGTGACGTTCAAGACATCTTCCTTCTGCATTTCGCTGGTTAATTTATGTTCTATGTTACACATTTTGCAACGTAAAATTATTGCCCAGAAAAATGGTTTTCAATTGCTTTTTGTCCCTTTGCACCTATCCATGGTGCTGGATTACTGGACGGACGTGCCTGAGAAGCATGCGGTGTCCGATTATAAAGATTTTACGGTAGTTATTTTGCGTCGACTTCCATAATAGCACATCTGGTCAGCAATTCATCAAACATGAAAAAAATGTGTATAATGCTTTCCTTGGAATCCTTGTTGGAAAATAAACTGCTGGCCAATTGAAAAGTACCAAGCGAATTTTTAGGTTGAATTTAAAGTCAAATATTTTGGAAGATATAAAAGATATCAACATGCGGTTTTCAGGATTTCAGAGATAATTTAATTGAGAAAGCGATAGTGTTACCCGATTTTTTTACTTTGAAGTACATTACTATCTACAGGGTATGAAAGAAAGTCTTCTTTTTTTTGTCTAATTTTATAACTACCGTGATTCCACAAAAAAAATTTTATATTTTTTTTATGTAGATTTTTTTAGTCCTTACTTAATGGGAAAACAACCTGTTTCTCAAAATTTTGATATCCCTGTTATTTTATAAGATACCGAATTTTTGCTGAAAATTTGATTTTTTCTTTGGTTTTTGTCGTTCGGCCGTATTGTGTTTTGTAAGAACCAATCTCTGTAGTTGATTATAATACCTTATGAATGGTTTTCTTATAAAAAGTACACTTTTTGTACTTTCATTAATTTATTGGTAACCCGTGGCTTATCAAAAATCGGTACACGTTCGCTAATTGGTAAATTTTTTAATTCATTTTTTGAGGCTATTTTCTTAATGGAATAGAATGGAATTTAGTTGGTTTATGTTCACCATTGGTTTAAGTGACTTATATCCTCGAAACGGGTTTTTCACTTTTTCAAAAATTTGCTCTTATTCGTGTATACCGGGTGGCTACGAAATCGTTTTACAACCCCCACCATTTTGTTACATTTAACTGTATTAATTTGAAATTTGGCATGGTTTGATTGTTGAAAGGAATAATCTATTTGACGTTTAAAACAATTTGATGACACTTCCGGTTTTACCGGAAGGGCCACCTACTAACTTTCAAAATTTTTTAAAACAACCCTGTATATTTTTTCCATAAGAATTAGATTCTACTTAAAATTACCTTTTAATCGACATATCACATGATGACATTTGCTTTCAAAATGGCAGCATAATTATTATTGCAAAAACCTGTTCAACAATATTAAATTAAAAAAAAATTCGGTATCTTATAAAATAAGAGGGATATAAAATTTTTGAGAAATTGGTCTAAAAAAATCGACATCAAAAAAATATAAAAAAAATTTTTTGTGGAATTCCGGTAGGTATAAAGTTTGAGAAAAAAAAGACGACTTTCTTTCATACCCTGTAGATAGTAACGTACTTCAAAGTAAATAAATCAGGTCACACTATTGTTTTCGCAATTAAATTATCTCTTGAATCCTGAAAACCTCATGTTGATATCTTTTCTCCTTTTCAAAATATTTGACTTTAAATTCAACCTAAAAATTCGCTTGGTACGTTTCAATTGGCCAGCAGTTTAGTTAGCTACTTTGCCCGTAAGCGCAGCTTCAAGTGAAGAAGTTTTTCTACTTTGCTACGGGTGAAAAACCGACTGAGAACTTCCATGGTAGAAGATTAGTTGGGCTTGCTCTTCTTAACATGCATAAAGATATTGACTTAAATGTTGAGAAGATAATCACTCGATTTGCAAAATTTTCATAAAGGCGATGAAAAAGCACAACACTATTAAGATGTGTCTGATTAAAAAGCTTACTTAATTTTTAAATAATAAATACCTAAAAGTTTAATTTTGGGTTTCATACATTCTTATTTTGCCTGTTATTATAATTAACATGCAAATTTTAATTAATAGGTACCTACATAACATTTCAGTTACAATTTCGTACTTAAGAACTTAGGGTACCTACCTAGGTACTGGATTTAGTATGAAGATTAAAGCTCTGTTGAATTTAATAGCAAGTAGCCTACACAATTAGCTTTAATTTAAGGGGTCAAGAGCATAAAACCATTTCCCCACTTAAAAAAAATTCGCCTCTACACTCGCTTTTTAATTTTTGACCCCCTCCAAAAATTTTAGCTGAGACTGCCCCTGGCTATACTCGTATGTCCCATTACATTTAAATCTAATCATCTCATCAGAGACGAGAAAAATAATATGTCATTAAAGAGATTTAACATTTTTACGGGGAAAGCAAATATTAACACCTCTTGTACAGGGTGTTCCATTTTCGACACTTTTAGGGGGTATTGGCGGTATTATCAGAGATAGAGTGTTGCGGTTTTCACCTTCCTCTCCTACTTTTTTACGAAACGAAAGATTCCGGGGTCAAATTTGTCATGGCTCTCTTAGTTTTCAATCTACAGAGTGATTCTGAAAATCTTTGTTTTTTAGACACCCCTCGTATTTCCGTTATGCGTCTACTTATCAAAAAGGTGAAAACTGATCTTGATAGAGTTTTTTACGTAGAATTCAGTGGCGGAGGCAGTTTTTGTGTAAAAGGTTTAGTTTTTGAGATATTGCCCAAACTTATGTTTTTTTAAATGGGACACCATATATATTATCTTTTATATTGATTAAGCAAAATTTGGGCTATCCAAAAATATATAATACTTAATATTTATTTTGAAAACAAGCTCAAAATTCGATATTTTTACTAATTTTCTTTATTTATAACAGTAGGCCATGGCTAATTTTTTAAAAACCAAAATTTTCACAATGCGTAATTATTTTAAAGCTAAACACCTCAAAAGATAATTTTAATGCATTGTATAAAACATACCAACAATATAATACTTCTCACAATTGTCGTAAATTGCGATTGTAATAAAAAATTAAAAGAAAAATAAAAACTCCTACGTAACACAAATATTTTATCAATAATGGAAATCTGACAAATCTGTCAAATTTTGCATTTGTTTCTAATAAACTAGCCATGGCCTACTGTTATAAATAAAGTAAATTATTAAAAATATCGAATTTTGAGCTTGTTTTTCAAAATAAATATTAAGTATTATATATTTTTGGAAAGCTCAAATTCTGCTTAATCAATATAAAAAATAATATTTAGGGTGTCCCATTTAAAAAAACATAAATTTGGGATATATCTCAAAAACTAAACCTTTTACACCAAAACTGCCTACGCCACTGAATTCTACGTAAAAAACTCTATCAAGATCAGTTTTCACTTTTTTGATAAGTAGACGCATAACGGAAATACGAGGGGTGACTAAAAAACAAAGATTTTCAGAATCACTCTGTAGATTAAAAACTAAGAGAGCCATGAAAAATTTGACCCCGGAATCTTTCGTTTCGTAAAAAAGTAGGAAGGTGAAAACCGCAACACCCTATCTCTGATAATAACGCCAATACCCCCTAAAAGTGTTGAAAATGGGACATCCTGTACATATTTATACAAATATGTTTGCATTCATTGTTTGAGATAGGTATCTTCACTCTTGTATTAAAATATAACTGTACCTCTAATGAACCACAGAAGTTCCTCAACAACCCCTCGCCAAAACACACGTTTTGTTGTCAGTAAGGGAAACACATTGTCGCGGAGCGAATACCGCATCTGAGCCCCAAAAATCGCAAAAGTTCCCACACCAGTTCGGTCTTCTCTCTTCGAGCCTTTCTGAATAATATTACGGATGTGATTCAAATACTGATATTCTTCATGGCTCTTGCCTTCCGACAGGTTTTTAATATCGCCTCTACCCATAGTTGGATCGTAATTTTCCTTTAGATCACTTTCCTTTTTGCTGGCCTTATCAACAGTTATTTCAATTGTGACTTTTTCACAACCATTATTAGAATTTAAACTGAAAAAATATGACAAGTAGCAGACGACATGAAATTAGAATTGGAAAAAATGCATTCCATGCAAGTTAACTTACCTTGCCATTATTTACAAAAAAGTGTATACAATGTACTTGTAATTTGTTTGAGAAGATATCCGAAATACAATTTTTGTTTGGATGGACAAACAGTTTCGTTCCTCTACCTATTTAAGGTTATTCTACAATAAACTAGAAAATGATCGAATCACTTTTTATTACTTTTTATTTCGAACTAATTCTGTATAAATTAGTTTCCACCGGTAAGTAATTATTCAACCACACCTTTAAACAAACTAACAAACTACGTAAATAAGTTTAAGTTGTCGGAAAAATTGCAATAAAGAATTGGCGGGAAAATTATGATATTATAGAAAACTGTAATATCATTGTCGTAACATTACAGGTAACTGTAATTTGCGTGGGCGTAGAATTTATGTTGGCTAACCTGAGACATTTTAGTCTTTTTTAGTACTTTTTTCCTGACAGGTCGATTTTGACGTATGTAAATATTTTTAAAGCCAAAAGTTTGGTCATGAAGCAATGTTGTACTTACAAATTTACTTATTTTATTACTTAAACACGTGAAACTATTTACAGGCGTTGTATATTAATCTCTTAAAAATGTTCCACCTGGGCGGAAGTGAGTAAAATTTCGGATTTCGTATATTTTCACAGTAACATAATTGCACATTTTTCCAGATTTCTGAGACAATTTATATAGAATGGAATTGAAAGTTTGGGTGGAGGGTATACAACGCATTGTTTGTGGTGTCACAGAAGCCACCACTTGTCAGGTTAGGCATTTTTTCGATAATTTAAGCTTGGAATTTGAGATGTTTTATTTTAGGATGTTGTGTTTGCTCTTGCCCATGCTACTGGAAAATCTGGACGGTTTACGTTAATTGAACGTTGGAGAAACAATGAACGACAGTTAGCTCCTACGGAAAATCCTATGAAGGTTATTTGCACAAGCTCAACTCAATTTTAATTTTTGTTTAATACCGAGGGAATATTTGTAGATTTTGCTAAAATGGGGAGAGTATTCTAACGATGTTCAGTTCATACTTCAATGGAACGACAGTAGTAAAACTGCCAATAAATCAAAGTCATCCATCGGCTCCTCCGCCACCCCCACAAGTTTAACTGTAGAATCACCCGAGAGAAACAAAGATCTGCAAAAAAGTTTAACGTTCAGGTATTGACTCTAGTTTATATAAGCTACGGAATGTTAATAATATTTTATTTTCCAGTGGTCAGCATGTTTCAAATCCCGATAACGTGGGTGTGGTTAAAGGGGTGCCCCAAATACGGTCTGTAGCTTTAGAGGTTAGGGAACCATTAGCAAATTCCCCTCATAATTCACCAAAAAAAGGCAGCTATTGCGGCTCGGACTTGTCCGATTCTCCTAGTCAACGTATAGCGCCCCCATACAAAGATCCACCAGCACCGCCGCCCTACCGTGACCCACCCCCACCTACCTCTAGTGTTAATTATGATAGATTTAAAAAGCATATTCTGCAAGTAAGTTACATATAAGCAACGCTTAACTAAGAGATTTTTAATTTGTTTGTATTAGGACCCGAATAAAAGTCAGAAGGATAGAGATGATAGAAATAGAATGCAAGAAAGTGTTTTATATAATGCACAATATAGGGAATTAATTGCTTTGATTAATTATCAAAGGGACAAGTTATCGAATCAACAAGCTGATCTCACTAAGGTATAATATAATTTCGTTTAAATAAATTGCGTTTATATATTTTTTTCTAGTATGATGCAGAAATAGTTTTTTGGGAAGGAAAGGAAAGAGAAAAGCAATTACAGTTAGAATACATAGCTCAAGAATTTTTGGCTGTAAACAATGCATGTAAAACTAATCAAGAACAGGTAGATTTTCCAGAACACAAGATCGTTTCTTTGCTAATGCTAATGTTATCCATCTTTCAGATTCAAGCGTTGAACTACATGGAGGAGGAAAGCGAGATAGTGAAACAGCAAGAGAAAACTCTAAAATCAGAAATAACTTTATTACGCTCAAAGTTGGCAAATTGCGAGACGGAACTCCTACAATGTAAAAATAAAATTAGATTAGTGATGGATGAGCTACACATGGAACAAAGGGCTCAGTGTCGAAGATCTGAATCTCGAAAACAATTAGAAAGGAATTTACTAGTTGAAGTGGAGAGGCTACAGAAAGACATCGAATTGGCTAAACAAAGCACAGAGTTACATCACATAACAGCTGAAACACTAAAAAAAGAAGTAAGTAATAAAGTAAACACTACAGGGTGTTGACAGTAGACGTAACTCTGTTGCGAAGCACAATTTATTTGTAAAAATTGGTACACGCTAATTACACAATGTGGTCTATTTAATGAAAATATTGCCACCTTTCTGGTACTTCCGACTATACCGGGAGTAGACACAAACTTTGTTATTTTAAATAGAACGTCCTGTATTTTTTTAATTTTTAGATTTTAGGCATAAAAGTATTAAAGTTGTATGGTCCTAACATTCACGGTATTATAATTATTTACGCTTTTTAATTTTTTTTACAAAAACAGATGTAAATAATAAAAATTCAAATTTTGACAATGACACGTTTTTTCCAATGTTTTTTTCTTATGTTTGAAGTAGGAATATGCAAGAAATAAGCTGATATAGTTTTGGAAAACTTGCTTTATACAGGGTGTTAGTGGTTGTCCGTTCATTTTTAAAAACTTTACTCAATGACAAATTTATTTTTTTAAATGGAACACCCTACATATTTCTACTTTTTCGAATTCTACACTTAATAATCGATATAAAAGTATCAAGGTTGTAAGGTATGAAATTAACGTTATTGTAATTACATAATTACGTTTTTCCCAATTTTTTCATACAAAAACTTAAGAATAAAAAAAATTCATATCTTGCTAATGACACATTTTTCCAAAAAAAAACAAATTTTAGTGGACGCATAAATGTACGAGAAACATGGTAATATGGTATTAAAAACGTATTTTATACAGGGTGCTTGTGGTTGACCGTTAATTTTTAAAAACTTTGGAAATTGGAAAAAAAACATTAATACCGTAAATTTTAAGACCTTACAACCTTTATACTTTTATGTCTAGAATTAAGTGTAGAATTCGAAAATGTAAAAATATACAGGGTATTCGCGCGAAGTGGCTCACTCTTGCTAACTTCGTTATTATTGGAGCTACAAAGTCGGTTACATTAGCAAACTAGTAGCATTTTTTCCGCTGATTACAATGGTGAAAACAAAAAAACAATTAACTATCTGGTTTTCAAGATTTTCACAAAAATAATATTTTTTTAAATGGAACACCCTATATATTTTTGCAAGAATCGATGGTAAATTAAATTCTATACAAAAAATATCCTTATCTTTTTTTGATAATAAGTTAAAATAAGCGAGTTATTTTGAAAAAAAGTTTGCCATTTTTTAAAATCAAGTAGCCATAAAACGGAACAGTAATTTATTAAAACCAAACAATCATAATTTTGAATTTAAGCAAGTTGAAAAATACTTGAAAGAATTACGGAAATATTGAAAATTTACAAAATTATAATTTTCATGGCAACTTGATATTAAAACTTTTTTTCAAAATAACTCGTTTATTTTAAAATATTGTCAAAAAAGCATAAGAACATTCTTTGTTCAGAATTTAAATTATTATCGATTTTTGCAAAAATATACAGGGTGTTCCATTTAAAAAATGTTATTTTTGTGAATATCTCGAAAACCAGATGGCCAATTGTTTTTCTGTTTTCACCATTATAATCAGCGGAAAAAATGCTACTAGTTTGCTAATTTAACCTACTTTGCAGCTCCAATAATAACAAAGTTATCAATAGTGAACCACTTTGCGCAAACACCTGTATATTAAAAATAATAAATAAAATAGTAATATTTCCGTAATTTTTTCAAGTTTTTTTCAACTTGCTTAAATTCAAAATTATAATTGTTTGGTTTTAATAAATTACTATTCCGTTTTATATGGTTACTTGATTTTAAAGAACTGCAAACTTTTTTTCAAAATAACTCGCTTATTTTAAATTATAATAAAAAAAATTAAGGACATTTTTTGTACAGAATTTAATTTGTCATCGATTTCTGCAAAAATATATAGGGTGTTCCATTTAAAAAAATGTTATTTTTGTGAATATTTCGAAAACCAGATGTTCAATTGTTTTTCTGTTTTCACCATTGTAATCAGCAGAAAAAATGCTACTAGTTTGCTCATTTAACCAACTTTGTAGCTCCAATAATAACGAAGTTAGCAATAGTGAGCCACTTCGCGCGAACACCCTGTATAGGGTGTTCCATTTAAGAAACTAAAGTTATCATTGATTAAAGTTTTTTAAAATTAACAGACAATCACCAACACCCTGTATAAAGCAAGTTTTCCAAAACTATATCAGCTTATTTCTTGTAAATTCTTACTTAAAACATAAGAAAAAAACTTTGGAAAAAACGTGTCATTGTCAAGATTCGAATTTTTATTTACATGTATGTTTTTGTAAAAAAAAATGAAAAAGTGTAAATAATTATAATAGCGTTAATGTTAGGACCATACAACCTTAATACTTTTTATGTCTAAAATAAATAGACCACATTGTATAATAGAGGTGTACCAATTTTTTTAGAACCAAACTGGGTTTACTAACAGAGTTACGTCTACTGCCAACTCGTGACACCCTGTATGCTAACAAATTTTTAAATGATTGTTTTAGGTTGCCGCGTTAGAAACAGCCATCATCGAGAAAAAGAAACAAGTGGAGCATTTAGTTGCAGAAATGAAAGAAGCCAATTTGCAAAGTTTAAGTATTTCTCCCCCAGAGGACATCCGGCAAATTATCGAAGGGCCCAACAAATCAGGTAGTACAAGAAAAATGATTGGTTCACCAAGACAGCTAGAAAATGCCGTACCGACCAATAAAAACCCACATGGTGTTTGGGTTTAGTTTTTTATTTCACCGTTTTGTTTTAATCACATTGTGCAGTAGAGAAAAAAATAGTCGTGGTGTTTACAGGAAATGTAAAAGCGTGTCACATGAAAATCACCCTGCAAGCATACAATAATAGGCGTAGAACATTGTGGTTTACAAATATGTAGGTGTTTTCTTATTTGATATAGTAAAACCAAATTGATAGAAACTAGTATGTTCTAAATTTCGACTTAGAGGTTGGTTGATTTGTTGCAATATTTTTGTTTATTTTACGACTCACTCTCTATACTTTTCACGGTGCTCGAAAAATAGAAAACAAAAATATACGAATCTCAAATTAATATTATTATAAGGAAAGAAAAAATATATTTGTTTTAGTTTATAAAAATAAAAAAATATAAATTAATTATAATATTAGGAGTTTCTTATAATTTATATATGTTTTAAGTCTGATAGTTTATATTATAATAATTATGAAAAACGCCATTTAATATTTTTAAAAATGTTATTTATTGTGTTAGGGGAATGGATATATGAGACATTTTTATATGTATTGCGAAGAATGTGTTATATTGATACAGTTGTATGTTTTTAGGAAATATTTATATTTTTTTATTTATGCACAATTTTAATTTTAATAATTTAAGTTACACTGCCATATTTTGTTTACGTAGTTTCTTGCAAAATACATCACAAAATTACTAGACCACCGTTAATTAAAACCTGCCGTTTTATTTTTGCTTCCATAGTTGCCTCCAGAAAAACTCAAACAAATCTTAGCATGTTAATTCCAAACTTTATTAAAATCCAGATTAAAAATGAATTGGAACAATCAGACCAGTAGCAGATTGTCAAATCAACTTATAAAAAACACAAATGTTACTCTTAAAAACTAATTTTCTATTTAAATTTTTAAGCACGGATTTATGTTTTTTCCTCTTTCTCCTTATTGTACTTTTCAAGTTCTCTCAGAAACTGTGCCTTCGGTTTCATCACGTTGGGTCTCTCACCACGACATTTCGGACAATACCACTTGCCTTTCGGTTTGGTGGTCAAACTGACACAAGAAAAGTGGAACCATTCTATTGGACATAGATCGTTATCGCACATGATCATTTCTCCATAGGAAATCTGATCACATAAACAATAAGTTGGTTCATCTGGGTCAATGGCAGGTTCTTCTTCTCTTGGTGGCGACTCTTCTTTCTGCGTTTGGGCAACTTGGCGAGCCTTGCGTTTTTTCTTTTTACCTATAAAACCAACCAAATGTTATAGTATTATTATTATTATGAAGCTCATGACAAATATACCAGTAGTGGTCTTTTTTTGTGTGGTGCTTTGGGTGCTGGTCGGAGCCTGGCTTCTCAAAACGTGTTCAGCAGGAGCAGGTTCATTGTGGTTATTTTCCAAACCTGAGAACGTATCGTGGCGGGCTCGTCGGGCCCTTTTGGCTGGCCTTTCACTGTTTGCCACCGGTGTATTGTTACTTGTATTCGAAGGGTTCACTGGTGGTTGTTGTTCTTTATTTTCTGTTTGTGTCTGTTCTTCTTTACCAAAGTCTACAATCCAAACAAATCAAGGTGAGTGTGCACTTTAAAGTATTTTCTAGGGTAAATCAAACATAACCTCACCTAAATTTTTAAAGTCCTGATCCAGAAGACGAGTTTTAATTTCGATTTTATCTAAAATACACTGAAGCAAGTTCATTTTCTCATCACCAAGTTCTTGGGCTGCGATTAAAGCCTGCTGCATTCGGTTAAAGCTGCGTGCTTTCTTCGTTGGATTGTCATTACCGCTGTTCTTGAAGTTTTCGGTTTGTAACGCTACATCACGTACGCGTGCTGTAAATTCAAGCCAAATGGAGATTATTTTCCTATTCTTTTATTGAAAACTTACCTAAATAATAAACGTCCAATTCACGCATACGTGAAATAAGGCGCTGCAGTTCATCTGGAAGATTTTCCACACAGTCCAGGTAATTTTCTACGTATGTAGCAGAGTACACAGCTTCAACTGATACCTGATTTAACATTTTTTTAAGACAGAAAACAGTAATTTATGCTTATATATACGCGAACCCAACAAACATTTCAAACAAGCTCTGCCATATTTGACATCGTGACAGTGTTTACGTTTTCTGGTGGGAAATGAAAGTCACCAGAATTCTAAACGCGGTATTTTTAAAATTTTAAGCTTGATGAAAATTTATATTTAAAGTGGATGTTATATAAAATTATAAATTGTAATAATACAATTTCGTTCCAAATATTAGAATTAGAAATATAAAATATATACTTTCTGACAAACATTAAAATTCCTGATGCAATTCTAATTTGAAATTTATTATTTTTCAAAATGTATAAAGAACTACCTATTTTATTGATCGTTTAAACTTATACAAAGTGTAGGTCAACGATTTGACAAAAATGTAACACGAGTAATAACAATAAAACGTAGCCAAAAATAATTTTTCTTGCTTAAATAAATTCCCAATTCATCCTATTTCGTCTTGTTATTTTTATACATAGGTAAGTACAGGGTGTTTCAGAATTAACGGGACAAACTTAAAATCTGAATTCAGGACCTCAAAATAAGAAAAAAAATTTCTATGGAGGTATGTCCAGAAACGTTTCGTTAAAGAGTTACGCCCCTCCAAAGAATAGGGACTTTGCATGATTTTCAAAATAATTTATTTTGAAAAGCTGATACCAAATTATCACTATCAATATTTTTAAAAAAAATTTTTGGTCCGTACTTTCCGAGTAAATAAATAAAAAGTATTGTAAAATTTGAAATTTCCACGCATTGCCCGGAAACGCCCGAATCGTCCCAAAAGATTGCTGACGTCACGAATCTAGTTCCACAGTGCAGCACGCCGGATTTTGACTATTTCGAAAAATGTCAAACGCGTAAAAAATATTTAGACATGGCAATGTCAACTAGATTCGTGACGTCACAGCAGGACTCTCCGATCTCAAAGCGTTTTCGGGCGGCAATAATATATTTGAATTACGGTCAACTTATAATCGTTTTTTCATTTACAAATATGGAGTAAAAAAAATATTTTTGCTGTAGAGTATTATTATTATAGTCGTTTTACATTTCTAACAGAAAAAAACGGGATTTTAAAAAAATGCAACATCCCTATTAGATTTTTAGATTTTTTCTCAAATTTGGATAAAGATAAAAAAATGAACTTTTTTTATTGAAACTCTTTAACGAAGCCGAATTTTGTCCTATAAAAAATTGCTCTGGAAAGCTAGATTAATTTAGAAAGTATTTTGTCTCTTTAATTTTTTTCGTAGAACTGACAGTTTATAATTAAAAATATATAATAGATCCGATCCACATGGTTATTTTGGAAGTTATTGCATTATTTTATAAAATGGAAAATGTCCAGCAGGCTGCTTTCAAATAACTATACTTTGATAAATTTGTAGTACCTAAAGGGTTACTAGTAATTAATTATTTATTACTTAATTGTTAGTAACATCGGGTTATTTTCATAAAAAAAATATTAAAATCATTTTTATTAAAAAGGGTCCGTTTTATTAATAATTAAGTAATATTTCTAATTAATTACTAGTAACTCGATCCTAAAGGTTTAATAAAATACGGTTATTGGACAGCAGCCTGCTGGACATACTGGAAATACTTTCTAAATGAATCTAGCTTTCCAGAGCAGTTTTTTATATGACAAAATTCGGGTCCGTTAAAGAGTTTCAATAAAAAATTAAAAAGGGGTTGCTGATTTCACCCCTTTTATCGATAAGGGATGATTCAAAATATATTCTTTAGAAGCGTTCCCATTAGTAGAAAATCCCTAGCAAAATTAATCTTTTTATCTTTATCCAAATTTGAGAAAAAAATTAAAAACCTAATTTTAGCCTACATATTTGGAGGGGCGGTCATACCTCCTTAGAAAATTTCTTTCTTATTTTGAGGCCCTGAATTCAGATTTTAAGTTTGTCCAGTTAATCCTGAAACACCCTGTATATTAAATCATTATGGTGTTTTAGTTTTTTTCGTTCAAAGCTTACTTTTCTCCACAAAAACACAAAATAATTCTTTTCCTCCAAATTGGATTTGAAATATCTAAGTTGGAAATATTAAATATATATATATACCTACTTCTTGTCAAACAGGCCCGTGCGCAGGAATCACCTAAGGGAATCTGAACTTATTATACATGAAACAGTTTTTCGAAAATCAAAGACATATTTAATAATGATAAACCTTCATATCTAGTGGCTATCAGATAATTCAATTTTTATTAACTGCTTACTAAAATCTAAGTTCCAATATTATGGTAATCGGTCATCCTCTCAGGCTCTTGGAGAGTTACCTTACAAGTTCGAACCCCCACTCCTCCTAGTGCGCACATCCTGTTGTCAAAACAAAAATTATTTCTCCCAATTAATACAAAAAGTATTTAAAAAATCAAGTTCTTTTTGCGTAACGATATAAATTTGCAATTCACCCCATTTCGTCCTAGTCATTTTGATACATCATATGAAGGACTACTCATGTAGCTGGTATTTGAGTTTATTCTTTAAATTAATAAAAAAAAAAATTTTAACTTCAGAGATGTCGTTAGTGCTTCGCTGCTTGATTTGAGTAAGGCTTTTGAGTGTGTGGATCATGCAAATCTCTTAGATAAGTTCCAATATTATGATATTCGGCTATTCAATCTGCTGGGGAGCTCCCCTATTTTTCTTCATCTACGTAAACGATCTTCCAGCAAACTGCAAGCCTGATAAATTAATTCTATTTGTTAGCTGGCTGCATGCACGCTCCATGTCCGCTTGATGATAAGGCTTACTCTTCACTGGAAACAATCAGGATATTATACCATTCAAATTTCGGCAGTGTTCTTGTGTATCGCGTTGTTAGATCTGGGATAGGTACTTGTGCTACTGTGAACCGGCTTTTTGTTCTTCAAAAGATAGCAATAAGGTCTATGTGCAGGGTGGAATGGAGGCCTCTTTTGTGAGGTTGACAGTCCTCACGCTTGTCTGTTCGTGTTTGAATGCGTTGTATATGTGAGGCGGAACTTGAGTCATCTACGTTTTGTTTCTCATAATTATGAGACTCGTGCTCGGTCGGGTCTAGAGTTGCACCAAGCTCTGCTAAACTAACAGCGTGGTAAATATTTAGCAGCGGCATGTTATTGGCTAAATGATGATTGTTATTTGTTGCGTTGCTTTGCAACAAATTTAAAAGACCCAATAAGCTGCCGCTGCTAAATTTTAAACGCGCAATTAGTTAATTGAGCATTTAGCAGGGCTTGGTGCAACCGGGCATTAAACTACTATATCTACAATGGTGAACATGCAATCGGACATTTTTTGTTTCCTGAAGGTCGAAAATAGGAAATAATTATTGAAAGCTATAAGAAGAAATTTCTCATATTTTTAGTGTTGAAAACACTTATCTTACGCAGCATTCCCGATCTGAAAGACACGCTCAAGCGTCACACAGCGCAGTTAGATGAGATAGATAGGTTGAAAAGCACCACGTACGATCAGTGTCCAATGTTGGAATGTTGCCGTTTCAGTAAAATTATTGTATTGATCAGAGTGATGATTATGATGAGATGATGGTCACCTGGATGGGTGGGATGTTTCTGTAACGTTGTAATATTAACAGACTGGGTAGGTAATTTAAATGAATGAAAAAATTTAAAACTAGTATTTTTGAATAATCACAGCGTATAATCTATTAATCTAAATTCCAAAGCTGAAAAGCACTAAATTTGAGTAAGTACGATTTTACTTAATAAACATTTCTAAATGTTATTTAAATAATTATTTAAAAAAAAACATAAAATTTAATAACAGTAGAATTTTCTCGCTTTAACATGAAAGGGTTCAATGCAACAAACTAGACCAGGTAGTTCTGAATTTGTTGAAAACATGTAGAAAACAACACAAACACGTTTATACGATTACTATTATACAGGGTGGTGCGGTGGCCCGAATTTTACCTTCGATAATTTGGGAATCAATAGAAAACCTTAAAAAAACATCAATTTTCTTAATAAATTATACCGAAAACTCAACCGTTTCAGAAATACTGTGTGTTGAAGTTGCATTCTGAAATCAGCAGTCGATTTACGAAAAAAAAAGTTTTCTTGTAGTTCTTTTGTAAAACAAATCGTTATACAGTAAAATATTAATTAGATGTCATTGTAGGTAATTTATTGCAATGACCAAGTACCAAGTATACAGGGTAGTCCGAATTGAACTTTCGATAATTTGGGAATTAATTAAAAATGTTAAAATAATATAAATTTTCTCAATAAACTTATATCTAAATCTCAACCGTTTCAGATATACAGGGTGTTGAAATTACATATTTTTTTTAATAAATTTAATATCTCCTGAACTTTTTTTTTATTTTGAGCAGGTTCTCCAATGATTTAAGTTTCTGTTGTAAAATAAATTTAGTTGTTTTATTTTTAATTTATTTGTTTGAAATACATAGTTACTTGTCTTGTTGCGATAAATTACTTACAATGAATTCTAATTAAAAATTTACTATAAAACGATACGTTTTAGGAATCAACCACAAAAAGACTTTTTTTTCGTAAATCGACTGCTAATTTCAGAAATTTAGAAAAAAATATTATACCTATCACTGGCGTAACTTTTTTTTATATAAAAAGAAATAATCTCAGCCTGTGGTTACGCCACTGCCTGAAATAGGAAAACAAATTATGATAATTGAATATGGTACTTATTAATAAAATAATACCCACCAAATTTCAATAAAGTATTCCCTTTGGTTCAGGAGATATTGAATTTATTAAAAAAAAATATGCAACTTCAACACCCTGTATTTCTGAAACGGTTGAGTTTTCGATATAAGTTTATTAAGAAAATTCATATTTTTTAAGGTTTTCTATTGAATCTTGAATCCCAAATTATTGAAGGAAAAATTCGAACCACTTTGTATATCTGGAAGATTTTTTATATCCTTAAATTTTAGAAATTAGCTGAAAAGGGAGTTTTGAAAAGTACCCATAGTATTTTAAACCAAATATGAAATTGTGAAACTGGACCACATTATGCTGGTTTGTTGTCAATGGTTATAGTTTTGTATGTGTGTTTTAGATAAAGAGGGTATTCTGTGGTTTTAGAACAGTATGGTAGTGTTCAGGGTTGTTTGTGTTAAACACGTGCAAGGCGGACTGGATTTTAATGTTGTTAATAAAAACAAATATACTCATTTATGATTTTAAAGACAATGGATGGTAGGTGCTATCTGCTTAGAAATAGTATATTACACTATAAGACAGTGGTCTCCAAAATTTTTGATCTCGTACCCCTAAGGTAGAAAAAATAAATAGCGCGTACCCCCAACTAATTGAAGACAAATTTATTGTGCTAAATACCATTGCTATAAAAAAAATTACACAGTATTTTATTTTATTAGGAGTATTATTTTAATCATGTCGTATCCCACTTTGGAAACCACTGCTATAAGAGAAGAAACTGACACTGAGTAGAAAAGTTGTAGCCCTCGGCTATCGCCTCGGGCTATAAATAAGTTGGTTAATTAAGAATGATTTTTATTAATTCTTACTACCTAACTCGTAAATTGAGATGTGTATAAGAAGTATTATATTAATAAGTACTACTTAAGTTTTTCAAAAATAAAATGCTAAAAAAATCTATGTTTATAATAATCTTGCGTGTATAATAAACAGTTAATTATGTTTCAAATATGGTGTTATGATTTCCAATGTCTCCGATGGTTGCAAGGATTGCGAACATTTTTTATCATGATAATTATATATTGTGTTTGTTTTCAACACCCTCCGATGGTTGCAAGAATTGCGAGATCTGTTGATTTTTTTCCATAATTTCAAGAAACATACCTAAAATATACGATTGTTTAGCACTGTGTCTCTATTACATAAATCTATTTTTACAATTTACACTTGAATCTAGACAAAATAGGTATAATCGATTGTAGATTGTATGTAGACTTTGATTTTGATATTTTTTGCCATTTGCAAAGTTCTCAAAAACATATAGAATTTATTTTTTAAAACTTAATTTTATAATTTTAAAAATAAATAGTAATATCCTGGGTAGGTATATTTAGATATGAATAATATAACAATTTATTAACAATCCGAACAGACTGTAGAAGACAATTTTGTACCTATATCAGTTCAGAGTTTAACAAGGTAACCCCCCCTAGATCTTCATTTTTCTAAATCTAAAATTCTTTTTTATTAACAAGCTCGTATTTTAATGATTTTTTTATTATAATCATAAGTTTTAAAAATGCGTTGATAAATAAGGCGCATTAAAAGAAAATATTTATTGCACAAATTCTGTACTTCTACTTAATCTAAATGTATTCAGTTACTTATCTTATTTTATATTAATTATTGAATATAATATGTGGACATTTCTGTTAACAGACAGAATGTTATTTCTAGATTTTACCAGTCTGCTAAATCTAAATTCCTTTCTTAATAATAAATTTTTCATTATTCGTTTATCAGGACTGTAATCTGTAATACTGTAAAGGAACTGTTGATGGTATAACCAAACGATATGTTTTTATATACTTGCCTTAATAAACTTCCATTACACTATAATTAATGCCATCCCACCGCACTGCTTTCTGGCAAAACAAATAAATTAATTTTAAATAACAGCCATAAACCTGATGCACAAAAAATTTATTGCTGCTTTTTGTTTCAATTGTACTCATTTTTTTTTTGTCTACATAAAAAACTCCCATCCCACACTTCATGTTGTGCGTATTAAGACAGAGTTACTATCACCCGTCTTAAATCCGACGTATACTACAAAAGAAGTTTTCTTCAACTTAATCCGTATTTATTATAGCACATCATATTATATACGTGCGCAGAGAGAAAACTGAAATAAAATTTACAGTTAAATGCATACAAAAAATAAAATGAAAATAAAATTAATGAAGATCGTACTTAAACGGAATAAAGGATCATCGTGCGAGCGGTCCTTGGAGCTTATTTGGACATGGGATAAATATTTAACGAAACTTGAATTAAAGCGAAGATAAAATGAAGGACACTTTATAGTGTATGTGCTGTATAGGATAAAACTGAATGCGTTTAGGGTAAATTACTGGTATAGATCCAACATTAAGATCCTTTTTCTAGGCAATAAAACTATTTTATGTAAGATTGATGTTGGAGATGTTTGGATTATTTTTATACTTTTTTATCTCCCCAATTTACATTATTTACTTTTGAACAATTTTACTAAATTGAAAATTTTACATCACAATTTTTGGAAAATTCAAAAGAAAAACAATAATAAACCCCTTTTATTTATAATATAGTGTTTTTATTTATTTTATAGCGTAAACTGTAAAGTTCAGAGTACGAAATCGTGACCTTTATATAAAAGTACAAGATAATGGTAGCTAAGTGTAAAAAATATTAGATACTTTTTCAAATTATGTTACTCTTATTGTTATTTATTACTATAGAAAAATTCCTAAGCATCCTTCAAATGGCTCACATATATTTTTTGTAACACAAGACACAGAAAAGTGCAATTCTATTTCTGTTATTAGAAAATGAATTATTTTGGTACCTACCTACATATAATATTTAAAATGGGGTATTTAAAATTCGTCAATAAATATTATGAAATGTGTTCATTTTCAGCCACATAGTAATAATAATAAAATTATTAAAGCAAATTTTATATTTATCAAATAAAGCTCTCTTTATTAGTGTAATATACTGAAAAATTCTACTCAATAAATGCTACAGAAAAACAAGTGTTGCGTAATCAAATCTGATATATTTTTCAGAATATTTTAATGAATTTTTTTGCATAATTCAAGAAATTACGTGCATTTGAAGGTACCTTTCTTTCGACTACAAATTTCTTTAGAAATCATATATGAATTTATTTAAAAAATCGTATAGCTGCGTTTTTTTATTATTACAGTAGAACCTCTATAACTCGAATTTCAAGGGACCGCGAAATTAGTTCGAGTTATAGAAATTTTGAGTTAGAGAGGTCAAAAATACATTGTATACAGGGTGTCCCAGTTTATATCGTCAGAATTTCACCAGTCGATAGTTTAGCGAAAATTAAAGGTGGTTTGTGTAATAAACTATGGTCGAATGTTGCTTCCTTTTTGACGTACAGGCCATTAAAGAAAATAAATTATTATAAATAATTTGCTATAAAGCAATAACAAAGAAAGTTAGCCTTCTGAAATTTTGCATAGATTTTTTTTTGTATTCTCTTATTAATAGTTGTTGCAATTATTTTATTTAGAACACAGAGGCGTGCGTACGGGTTTCTTCAAAAACATTTTCTGGAATAAAACGTACGCCACTATTTTTTTTGCAGCACCAATAGGCAGAGAGTATTTTCCATTCAATTTAGAAACTTTTTCGTATTTTATAATTTTTTGATAACATAACTCAAAATAGTTCAGTAAATAAGGGAGAAACAAAGGCTTAAAATAGACTTTCTTTACCTTAGAGCCAATTTTTGTAGAATCTTCTAGAGGGTCACCCTGAAAGTTTAAAACTGAGTTTGTGTATTCGTAGACCCCGCCCTTCCTTCACCAGCCCTCAATTAAAGGTTGGATTTTTATGTTTATTGAATAACTTTTTTCCTATTAAATTTTTGAATAAAAGAGTCAGTACAAAGTTGTAAAGAAAAATATTTCTTACAACTTATCTTTTAAACTTTTTCTGATATTGTCGATATTTAAAAAGTTATTCAACAAATAAGTTGAAAATTTTGGGGGAAAGAGTAGTAAGTAGTACCTAACTAGAGAAAAATTTCCCTAAAATTTGCAACTTATTTGTTGAATATCTTTTTAAATATTGACAATATCAAAAAAATATTAAAAGGAAAGTTGTAGGAAATATTTTTCTCTTCAACTTTGAACTGATGCTTTTTTCGGAAATCTAATAGGAAAGAACCTCTTTAACGAATAAGAAAAAAAAGTTAAGATATCAAGAAATTGTAAGATACAAAAAAGTTTCTAAATTGAATGGAAAATACTCTCTGCATAATGGTGCTGCAAAAAAAATCACTGGTGTACGTTTTATTCAATAAAATGTTTTTGAAGAAACACGTACGCACGCCTCTGTGTTCTAAATAAAATAATTGCAACCAATATTAATAAGAGAATACAAAAAAAAGATCTATGCAAAATTTCAAAAGGCTAACTTTTTCTGTTATTGATTTATAGCAAATTATTTAAAATAACTTATTTTCTATAATGCCCTGTACATCAAAAAGGAAGCAACATTCGACCATAGTTTATTAGACAAACCACCTTTAATTTTCGCTAAACTATCGACTGCTGAAATCCTGACGATATAAACTGTACATAAACTAAAAATATATAGAAAATGTAGCTACAGGGAACGAAAACAAACTTCGACTTATAGAGAACTTCGAGTTGTGGAGGTTCGAGTTATAGAGGTTCTAATGTATTTAATTAAGTTTTTTCTTTTGGTGCTTTCGATTAATTTTAGAAACGACGGTAATATTATATGCAGTTTCTTAATTAATTCAGATAACTTGAAAAATAACATCAGCATTTAAAAAATATTTATAGTGGCACTCTAGATCAACATATAATAATAAAAGAAATATATAAAATTTTGAAGCATTAAAAGGTGTCAAATGCTGCATTATTATTGTCTTTGTTAATTAATAATTGCGAAAAATGTATCTATACCATATCTTCAGATCTTAAATTATTCAATGATGGTATACTAAGATTATTTTCAGAAGACATGTGTCTCTGTCTCTAGCTTTCGTTCACGTCTCTTGATAGTGAGAGAGATGGATAGTTAGAAACAGAGTGACACACATGTCTTCTGAAAATAAATCTAGTATATTACTGTTTTCTTGTTAAAAGAATGGATTTTTATGATTTATTTTTTTAATAGTTCAGGCAGTGTAAGTTGAAAATACACAAAAATGGAATTAATAGAGTAGATTAGGGACTTTTTTTTAACTAGGTACCTACCTACATAATAAGGTTTCGGCGAAAATAATGTCACAGTTTCCTTATCCCAAAAGATTCTTTTGTATACTACAGGGTGTTTCAAAAATACACCAAAATATTTCAAGGAGTGATTTCTGAGATCATTCTAAGAAAAAAAGTTCATATAAACATGGATCCGAAAATGCCTACCCGCTGAGTTATAGCCCCTTAAATTTGGGACCCTGAAGAAGGTTTTCATTTATTTTCTCCGAAACGGGGGTTTATACATAATTGATATATAGCTTGGAAGCTTGGATAACAGGAAGTATTTTTTAAAAATTATGTCAAAAACGGTTTTTAAAATATTTTCAATAATAATAGCAAATTGAATTTGATGAAATTCTCTACAAAACAAGTTTTGTATCCTTTTTTGGTCGCTGAATCCGAATCCGTGCGTCGTTTTTCAATAAAGTGGTGCAAACAAAAGTTATTAACAATTTATTGTTTAAAACGCAATAACTCGAAAAGTATAGATTTTACCGAGCATTTTACCAAAAAAAATTTCAAACGAAAGTTGTTCAAAATAAAAAGACTCCGAAAAATGCATATGATATTTTGTGATAAAGTCGCACGGACAAAAGTTATTAACAATTTATTGTTTAAATGTTTAAATTAACTCGAAAACGAAAAGTTTACGTTTTACCAAAAAAAATTTCAAACGAAAGTTGTTCAAAATAAAAAGACTCTCCGAAAAGTTCATATGGTATTTTGTCATAAAGTCGCACGGACAAAAGTTATTAACAATTTACTGTTTAAAATGCAATAAGTCGAAAAATGTACATTTTACCAAAAAAAGTTTCAAACAAAAGTTGTGCAAAATAAAAGGACTCTCCTAAAATGTATGCTTTTTGGTTTGTTCCGTTTTAAACAATAAATTGTTAATAACATTTGTTCGAGCGACTTTATGACAAAATACTATATGACCTTTTCGGAGAGTCTTTTTATTTTGCACAACTTTTGTTTGAAACTTTTTTTGGTAAAATGTATACTTTTCGAGTTATTGCGTTTTAGACATTTAAACAATTAATTGTTAATAACTTTCGTCCGTGAGACTTTATGACAAAATATCTTATGACCTTTTCGGAGAGTCTTTTTGTATTGAACAACTTTTGTTTGAAACTTTTTTTGGTAAAATGCTCGGTAAAATCTATATTTTTCGAGTTATTGTGTTTTAAACAATAAATTGTTAATAACTTTTGTTTGCACCACTTTATTGAAAAACGACGCACGGATTCGGATTCAGCGATCAAAAAACCGTCAGAAGACACTGCGTCGTCTCATTCCACTTTTACTTCCTACCTTTTGATCCCTAGCTGAAGGACTATACCTAGTTATAGTCATTCGAAAATTTCTATGGACTTCATGGCAAAATTTATGCACTGCCTTCTATAATCATAGCTGAGTAAATAGATTTCAAGTCTGCAATCAGCAAAATTCTGAGTAGATCACAATAATAAATGGCACTCTTCAAGGATCCATTTTAGTTCCATTATTATCCTTTATTCATATAAAGGACACTAGAACAAAGTACCTGTGTAAAATAGGTAGGTTAATAATTTAATATATGTTTAAACTTGAGCCATAAAAACATGAAAATATTGAGATAGTAGGTACCTACAGGAACATTAGACTTTTTCTGATGTTATGAAATTTTCGGGTCTTTCGGACTTTTTGCTAACGAAGGGGGTCAACCGTGGTTTTTTATACGTGGTTTCCCCTATAGGCCTAATCCACATGTCAAAATTCGTGCCTTGTTATAGTGTCTCGTCCTCTTTGATGCAGTAAATCCGTTGCATTTCTGGCAAATAACAGTGTAGTTGAGGTCGGCCTTACCACAAGTGCGAGATTTACCGCATTTATCGATCGATGTTCCTGTACTAAGATCAAATTTGAGAAAGTAATGCAAGCAAAAAAGTTGTGTTTTACAAACAACAAAATTAATAATATAAAAAAAAAATTAACACTCATAGGCTTATAGATGGACTCCGGTAAAAAACAGTATTCGCTTTAAGAAGGATAAGGAAGATTCCACAATTTTTTCGACTTTTGCATAATTTGACTGTGTTTGGCAAGCTAAACAAGCACATTCTTTACAAAGCAAAAGAAACATGTATTAGTCTTTATTCTTTCTATTTGATATTAATTTAAAAAAGGATTTAATTTTTTGAAAATTTTGGTGTTAAAGATTCTAGCTTTGTGTCAATATAAAATAAATTTTTGTTTAAAAAGAACGATGAATTGATAATTTGAGAGCGATATGAATGAATATTGAGAATATTTACTCTATTTTTTAGAAAAATTTCATCTGAACTTTCTATATGATCATCTTACCTAATCCATGTTTCTACTTTTCTTAGTTTCAATTTCCTTTTGGAAATTTGTAGAGTTTTCTTGTAGCTCTAATTACATTTCCATTATAATTACCAATTACCAAGTTTTGTCAATACAAAAACCATTTTTCTTGTAAAGAAAATCATACAGCACCTAATTAAAAATAATTTATTCATCAACCGCAACTCCCCGTTGTTTAGCTTAGCTTTTGATAATATCGATTGGTGTTCTTCTATAACTAATAAATTTTGCAACAGAATCTTTTAATAATCATATTTCTATGGTCTTGATGAGAATTTCAAAATATAAATCAGAAGATGATATATTAGCATATAATTAGGGAAGATTGTGGGATGACCAATAATGTGGTCAGTCTCCCCACCCGCGTATAATATGTAGGCGCCGCGTAAAGGATATAGCTGCGTTATCCTGCAACATTAACACGTCTATCCTGAAACGCCTGTTGATCCTGCAACCAGTTGTGCGTGAGGTCCCAGCAAATTAACTTAACATGTAAGTAAGATTTTTAAATAATAACTTCTGACTTAGTTTAACAATATAAAATTTAATTATAATCCATGCATGCATAATAACGTTTTTCTTGTATAAATTAAAGTTTAAGATGTTTGCAATGATTAATGATTAAATACTTATTTACTTAGAAATTAACTTTGATTTTGAAGAAATTCTACAATTTTTACAAATTACTGCTTTTATTCCCGGCACCTCCACCGAAATTGAAATTATTTTATAAGAAAAATTCTTAGATACCTACTATATTATCATTTATTAATTTTTATAACAAACTTTAAACTTTTGTCTTTACTGTATGCAAAGTGCTATTTTTTTATTAACTGAATACAATTTAATTTGTTGAGTACACACTCAAAAGCTGCTAATTGTAAAATTTTAAAATTTCTATAATATTTTTAATATTTTGTATTTTTTATAATAAATTATTTATAATTTTTACATAAAATTCTGTGGTTTGTGTAACTTATCAATGGAATATTCACCTATACCGTATTTTGTGACTACCCCAATATTATTTTCATAATTCTTTGAAATAGTTGTCATTTTTATAAAGGCATGTACTTATTTGTTAAAAAAATATCTCTTGTTTTTATTTATTATGTTTATACTTTATAAATACATAAAAGAAATACCATCATAAATTTCAAACAAAACTTTTGACATCGACCTATAAATCAACTATTATGGTAATTATACACACATATTCATCAATTAATATCAACATAAACATAACATCTACAACTAAAGCAAATATTTTACTTATAGTTTACGGTTTTCACAACGTAACTTTTGATAAATGAGATAAATGATTTAACTGCAAAATTAGTAATACACACTAATTGTAAGTACAACGAAAAACCATATTTGACGATTAATAACTTGATTTTAATAATAACTTTTCATGTACCAACAATATTATTACCACAACAAATAGAAATTTGCACAATAAAGAACATGTCAAACAACAGTTGGATTAGCTAATTAAAAAGAATGAAAAGAGTAATTACGTTTGGTGTGAAAAATAGGAATTAAAGAGTTTACAAAATTTTTTGGGATGTGACACTGGCGCATCCGCCAAAAATTTAATTTCTCATCCTCTACATATATGATGTAGTAATTTGTAATTAATTAATTTTCCAACATAACTTTTGGTAAATTAAAAAACAATTCAACTATAAAATTGGATGAATTTGCTATACAAGGAGAAAATGTCATTGAGGAAGTAGTAAATTGATGATGTAAAATTGGCGTCACAAAAAAAAACAAACCGATTATAAAGTTGTCATTTTATATTACATATATTAAAAAGATTGTGGTAATATAAAAAATAAATATACAATGTATCCTCGGATATTACTGCCCGGAAAAGAAATAAACTTTTTTTATGTCTCAAGGAAAATTTGTTCGATAAAAAAATTTATTTATTACTTAAGGACATTTAAGAAGTAATCTGGGAGGACTATAAAAATTAAGAAAATAGTTCCAAAAAAAGGACATCAAGGATAAAGATGTCAATAGGTTTGTCAGCTTAAGAAAATATCACAAACATTATTGTCGCTATGATTGCTTACAATTATTGTTAAAATGTTCAGTCAACCTAATAATTAGAATTTCTTGAACTTGATATATTAAATTGTTGCCAGATTAAACTCATCTTTAAACTGAAACTAAATTTGTGATATAATCACGTACAGTTGGATTCTTTTAACTTGTCTGTTTCGTCACAAATTTACTTGTGATCTACAATTACGCTGTTAAGCGTTCTTTGTTCACAAAACAAAAAAATATAGTTGCCTGTAGTGCCTAAGCGACCAACATCTTTTATGCGTTATAAGAAAATTAAAAAAATTAAAATGATGATGAAACGGAAAAGTTAAAAGAATTCAACTGTAATATTCAACAATGTCATCTGTAGAGAAAATAAGAATTTTATTTTTCTTAAAGTTTTAATTTAAGTAGTGATGACTTAAATTTTATTCTGATAGTATCGCGTATCTATCTATCAGAAATTTGTCTTTAACATACGTTTTCTACTAAATACTAATAATAGTTGAATTTATGAACCGAACTAACACTATTTTTTGAGGAATGAAATCATTCAGTACTAGCAATTTTGGATTTTTAAGAACAAATTATTAGTACCTAACCCGAATCTACAAAAGTAAAGAAAATTCGCTGACGCTGACGCTGACCACCACGAGCTGTAACATATGCTCTTCTTCAGAGTGATCCAAATTTTTTAAAATTAAACGAAAATGAATAGGACTACAAGGAATAATTCCTTTAAATATTTTTTATTTAGAAAAAGCTTATTTAGGGTGATTCATACACAAATAAAGGTAGAGAAAATTTTTAATAATTGTCCTACGTTGATTATACGAGCCCTAACAACTAAATATTCGGAGAAAAGTATATTTTTGAAGTTTGAAAGGAGGACTGGAAATTTTACGCAAATAATTAGTAAACACCTAATAAATACAATAAGATAAAGCCTTAATAACAATATTATGTATGGAAGAAAATTATTTATTGGATTTAACAATATTTTAACCTTAATAATTAGCAAACTTTACAAAATGAATATGCAACTAAATGTTGGGATAATTTTTAATTTAGGACCATTAATAAGAGATTACGTCTCCTTTCGCTTTAATAGCTGCCTGTACTCTAGTACGCATTGTATTTATCAAATTTTGGTACAATTCTGGCGTGAAACTGTCCCAAATTTCTACTATTTTGATCTTTAAGTCCCCAATGGTTCTTGGTGGATTATTGCGTAGAATACGTTTAATTTTATGCCTAAGAGTTTCAATGACATTTAAGTGCAGACTGGATAAGGGCCATGAAAGCACCTTTATGTCGTTCCCCAAGATCCAAAACTGATTTTTTAAAAACAGTCGTTAAAAAATTACGTCACATTTTTCAAGTGCAATTTTAAAGCTACGAAAAATGCCTAAAATCACCAAATAAAAACTTTCAGGATTTTTTTGTACATAAAACCAACATCCAGCTTTGCAATAAAGTAAATTTTACCCAAATCCAATCAGTGGTTCCAAAACTGTGATTATTTTAATGTAGGTAGCACCCTCAAAAAACACGTTTTTTGAAAAGTGAACTGTGGAACTCGAAAAAAATGCAAAAAAAAATCATTTAACATTTCAGAATTTTTTCAATATAGTACGATTATGAGCTTTGATTTAAATGTTTTTGACACAAATCCAACCAGCGGTTTCAAAACTGTGATTATTTAAAACAGTTACTAGAAAATTTTATCATTTTTAAAGGTGCAACTTTGAAGCTCTGATAAATGCCTAAAATCAAAAAATAAAAACTTGTGTAATTTTTTTGTAAAGAAAACCAACATCCAGCTTTGCAATAAAGTAAATTTCATCAAAATCCGACTACTAGATCCAACGTTTTGAAAATAATAATTCTTTGTTTCTACAATTTTCCCATCCTGCTGGGTTAAAGTGCCACAGTTTTGGAACCGCCGAGCGGATTTTTACGAAATTTACGTTTTTATATAACTAAATGTTGGCATTATAACAGAAAAAACCATCAACATTATGGAAGTTAATTTAGATAACTTTTGGGCGTATGGAAAAAAGATAATCAAATTTATTTTTGTCCGAAAATTTAGTTGTTAGGGCTCGTACATATGACCTTTTTTTAAATTGACGACTTTCTAGTACTTCTGAAAATCTCTACGATTGCCTCGAATTTCTTAGAAATTTCCTTAAGATTTTGTAGTGCTTATTGAGTAATAAATGGTATTTCGTCCCGAGTTCCACTAAATTGAATACATTAAGTTTATTTCATTTTTTTCAAATAAATTATTACTTTAGCATAGACGACCTTATAAATATTTCACAATTAAAATTACATTACATCATACTTTAATACGATCAAACCTCAATTTTAAATATTTTTCCACTTGTTGTTTCGTACATTCCATGAAGTCGACTAACAATATTAATCCACTTTGGTTATGATGCATGGCTTTATTACATTTCAGAAGTATCACAGTTTCAATTCAATTAAAATTTTATTTTTCTACTACTACAAAACTATTAAATGAATCTAAAAGTTACATTTAGTAGTTGATTCAACTTGATGTAAAAGTTCTCAATGTGGTGTAAGTTTAAATTAATCTGGTATATTAGGGTGGAAAAGTTCGTCTTTTTACTTAACACTTCATAGAGAAAGTCCGAGGGGCTAAATAAATGTTACCTAAAGTAGTTGCAGCAGCAAAACATCACTTTCAACTTCGTTATAGTAATAAAAAAACTCTCAAATTGTATTACTTATCTTAAGCATTTTGCAGTAATTAAAATTAATATCAATTGTTCACATTACCAAAATTTTTATGTTGTTTAAAAAATATTGTCACCCCGGCGCATTCGCCACAATTTAAATTTCACAAAATCTCATGTTGCAAGAACAACTAACGATCTTGAAATCCATAATTTAACCACATAATGTTCTCATTAGTACCTTCTGAAGAGCAATCTTGTAACCTGTTATGAAAATAAATTACAATACCTCTTGACAAACTTATATGCGGTGAAATAAAGGTAGGTAAGTAGGAAAGTAATTTCCTCATTTTCATTATAATTGTATTATATTAAAAGCACCTACCTACATGCTTTTTTAATTATCACCCAGATAGTTGTACAACTTTTAAGTTTCCCCAAGCTGGTATTCACATAACAAACATGGTGATGTGGAAATTTTTAACTCTTTTGTTTGCGAAAATAGAGCTGCTCATAAGTTTCATGTAGCAGTTTTAATTACACCACTTTATCAGAGACAAGTATAGTAGAAAAAAAACTAACAGCTTTTGTGCACAATATATTACAAAAGTACATCACACAAAATAAAAATACAAAATATACAACAACTATTCTAGAATTTTAAAATGCAGAATTTATACCTAATGGTGATTTAATTATGCTGGCTTTAGTTGCCATCAGCAAAGCATTATCACCCTCGTGATGCGATACATATCAATTTGAAACTAAACTATGCGCTCTAGAAGCTAACCGTGGATTAACGTTACACTTTTAAATAGCCAATTAAAACTATCTTGTTGTGTTGAAACAGAAAACAAAGCACATTTACAGTATATATCATCATCACACACACAGAGGGGTCAATTACAACTCTCGCCACGTACATTTATCTAGATCGTATAACAGGAGTTGGAAAGCGTGAGATCCATAAACCTGCAGAGGTGTTGGACTGTTGGGATATTGTATTATATGATCTGTGTTGGTGATATTTACGGGAGAAGCATGTTATGGTCAATTCGTTTTTATTTCGACTGAGATTTACTTTGTTATTTTGTAATGGGGAGTTCTTTAAGAGCAGTTTGCGACTTAGACACAAAAACTTGATGATTACTAGTAAAATGTTATGGCTATTTAGGACCAGCCAAGGTCCCCAGATTGAAAACTGGGACAAATACATATACATGATGTTTCAAAGTACGTTTCTTGATTGTAGATTTGAAGACCAAAATATGAACAAGGGTTGTTTTAACTCAATTTTTGCAAATCAAATTTTTATTAAGAAATAGTCATGAAATAAAATGACTCGCTACCGTTAGGATACGTTAGGATATTTATAAAGTAGCTTAAGTCGTGGTGTCTAGTATTTAATTTCTGGTCCCCAAACGTAATTATTTAAGCCATTTACAATATTAATTTTTTAGCCACTTGATTATTGTAAGTCGCAAGTCTTAATCGTAGAAAGTTGACAATATCCCTCTTCAACTTCCAGCGAAGATATAACGTCGAATTTTCTTGTTTGAGACCCACGTAATAATTATCGCTATGAAATAGTATATTATTATAAGAGCGATTATAATGGCCATAATCGCGAATGTAATATGTACTATGTTTTTTCCACACCTATTAAAGAAATAAATTAGACTCAAATTTGATAATTTTTTTGACACTTATTTAATTACTGTCAAGCTAGTCGATTGTCACCTGCAAAAAGACTTGATGGGGGGCGATTTAAAATATCATTGGTTCAGCAACATTGAATTATGAATTTGTGTGTTTATGATTGGCCGGATACACAGTGAATAATGAAAATAATTCACTGTAGTGAATTATGGGCACGATTTTCCACGAAAAAAATACGAATAATTGACATATAATTAAACAGGTGTGGAAAAAAGTATTAATTTTTTAAAATGTAGGTACACCTTTTAACGTGCTTTGTACCGAATACCCAATTCATCTTTTATCTATTGTTCTTAAAAAAATCAAATCTATAATAAAAATTCCACCATCCATTTCCTCTGCTTAATTTTTTGATAGGAGTTAAAGACCTTTTTAAACACTTTTTACTAAAATTTCGAAATCTTTCACGTAAATGAAAAATTTACGTGAGAAAAAAATTATCCGTAAACTTTTCTACAAATTTAGCCTGAAAATGTTTTGATGTGAAAAATAGGAATTAAAAAATTTGCAAAAAATTGTGTTGGGTATAAAACTAGCGCATTCGCCTAAATTTGAATTCCTCATATATATTGTAACAACGTATGCAGCAGTAATTTATAATTAATTATTTTTGCTACATAACTTACTAGACAAGGACAAGAAGAAAATCTCATTAAGAAAATAGTAAACTGACGATGTAAAATTGGCTTCACAAAAAACAAACCTATTATAAACTTGTCATATACGATATACATATGTATCGTAATGTACAAATATACGATACGAAAAATTGTGCGATGGAAAAATTGTCCAACGAGCCGAAAAAGAATTGGATAATTCATCAAGTATCGTACAACGTTTTATCTACTTTCATAATTAATGCAATTATTTTTGTGTTTATATAACTAAATTTTAAAAATTACGTTAGAAAAAAAATAATAACCATAAACAAACACAAATAACTCCTGCATATCAGGGAGGGAATGGCTACCCAAGTAAAAAATGTTACCCCCTCTCCTTATTTTCCGCGACTACCCTAAAAAGGCGACTTTCTACCCGCATTTCACGCAAATAAAGTGGCCATTTTCGTGCAGGTATGAGAAAAACAATTTTTTATGTTTCTAGGAAAATGTGTTCGATAAAAAATTTGGTAGGTACTTTAAAAAAATGCATTCTAAATATTTTAGTACTTAAGGACATTTAAGAAGTAAGTAATCTAGGAGGTCTAAAAAATATATATCTATTTTACCTTTGAAAATCAATCTCACGGTTTTTGATTTTTTATTTCAGACGTTTCAATCCCAATGTTTCAATTGTAGTTCTGTACATTTTTCACACGATGACTTTTGATTTTGTTAAAATTTGTTAAAACTTTTTACGCACAACTTGGTCGAAACTGATTGTTTACACCTTAAATACCATGGCTGAAAGTACCACATTCATTACGTAATTACGTAATTACGTAAAGAATACGAAAAACCCGTCGATTATACTCAATATTAAAATAATGTTACGTATTTAACACATGCCAACTGATATTTTTCTTGTAATTTTTTCACCGTCAAACACTGCTGTCAAATTAATTTTAATTGAATAACAAAAAAATCCAATGAAATTCAGATTGAGTTGTGCGTAAAACGTTGTACAGGGTGGGGCATTTTTGATGTCTTTTGGGGGTTACACCTATTTCCACACTAGATAGAAAAAAAATTAATATCGCACTCATGGGACCAATTTTAATTATAAATTTAATGCCGCTAACCAGATTCAGATATCTCTTGCCATTTTAGAGATATAAGTCAAATTTGACATTTCGACGATTTTAATGAAGCGTCAAACTTCTTTATTTATGAATATTTTTAAAAATTGTAAAAACATTATTTGTCCAGTTTTTTATGTAGATTACGAATTATGTAATCAAATTTTTCCAAGGCTACTAGATTTTGCTACAGAACCCAAACATGTTTTTTTAAATGGAAGCCATAGTTGGCTCTGATCTCATTTTAAAAATATTTTTTTTGCTTTCCGAATATATAAACATTTATATATTTATCTCAAAAAATAACTAAGTTTTTAATGATTTTCTCTTTATGTCACAAATCTAGTGTGCCATGACTGAGATAAAATAAAATTAATAAACAAAAACTAGCAATAAGCAATTCTGAAAAAACTGAAACTTTAATAAAAAAAAAATTTAACATATTTACAAATAATTTTCAAATTGTCTTTCCATTATGTTCAATGCATAAATTGTACCACTTTTCAACAGCTTTAATTGCATTTATATCAACAGGGGTAATTTTCCTAAAATCATCAAAAACTTTTGAGATAAATATATAAATGTATATATATTTGGAAAGCAAAAAAAAAGATCTTTAAAATGAGATCGAAGCCAACTATGGTTTCCATTTAAAAAACATATGTTTGGGTTCTGTAGCAAAATCTAGCAGCCCTGGAAAAATATGATTTCATAATTCGTAATCTACATAAAAAACTGGACAAATAATGTTTTTACAGTTTTTAAAAATATTCATAAATAAAGAAGTTATGACGCTTCATCGAAATCGTCGAAGTGTCAAATTTGACCTATATCTCTAAAATGGCAAGAGATATCCTCAATCTGGTCAGCGGCATTACATTTGTAATTAAAATCGGTCTGATGAGTGCGATATTAAATTTTTTCTATTTAGTGTGAAAATAGGTGTAACCCCGAAAAGACATCAAAATAAGTGTCCCACCCTGTACGTACCTCAGGCCGAAAGGCAGATTACACCCTTGGACACCCAAATAACTATTATAGATATACTTAAAAAATTAATTTAAAAAAATCCTCTTCAATACTCTATATCTTAGTAAGGAAAAGCCTTTAGAAATAAATAGATATTTTTATCCCAAGAATTTACTATACACATAAATATTACGTTGACCCTATATTGCTTACTCACTCTGTACTATTAATGTAAAGACGGCAGACACGAGGTAACTTTCGGACCGCTTTTTCGGCATTAGGTAACTAATTGTTTTTATATGAGTTCAGACCAAATTTGTAGGAAAGCTTATATTACGGAGAACATTTTTTTTCTCGGATAAATTCTCCGTTTTCGAGAGTGTCTTGAAATTTTAATAAAAAACTGCTTTTTGCGGTAATTTAGCCCTTCCAAAAAATTAAGCAATCATCTTTTTTCGTATTATTTCGCCAATAAACATATATTTGAACGAATGAATTTTTTATTATACAAAAGATAAAATCCTTATATTCATGTCCATCCATCACGGGCTTATGAATAAAAAACTGTTCTTTCAACCTTTTGACAAACAAATTCATTAATATGAAACCTTTCGAGAGTCATGAGAATCTCCCATTAAGCATAAAGCAAGAAATCAGAAAAGTATGAAACTGCAAAGTTGTTTTAAATAAAATTCCATAATTTACAAAATTAAATAGAGAAAAAAATTAAATATAACTAATTCAAAGTTAATACATGGACCTTAAGAGGTTTCTTTTTATTTTTTTCTTCCGAGACACAAAAACTGATATCTAAAACGAAAAATCGGGTGCTTTTTGACCATTATTCTCTCATTATTTCAACAAATCTGTGCGGATCTATATTTCAGCGAGTATTGATTATAGAAATTTCACTGAAGAGGTTCTTTTATTTATAATTAAAGATCAAAATACAATATAAAAGTGTTTTTAGTTACAACCAAGAAAGTTACCACATCATGCAGTTATAAAATTTATAAAGTTATAAAACTGAAATCTACAGAAAATAGGTATTTCATTTTATTTATTTTTATAAAATTTGTTCAGAATACTTTCATTATTTTCATATAGAAGTCGAATGATTAGTATGTTTTTTTGATAACATTAAAAAAATCATTTGACATCCAGATTTATCATTAGAATAACTGTTAATATTCCACTTTTAAATTCCATTAATCGATCTGTATAAGGCAGCTCCAGAAGAACAATGACGAAACTTCCAAATTTTGTAAAAAGATACCTAACTGTATAGGTAGAACCAAAAGCATCAATTTCACATGGGGGTATACATTGACTTAGTTGTAGTTATGATCTTGACCTAACCTAACCTAATTCTAGTTCCAATACTTCCAGTCACAGAACTTTAAATGGTTCCAATGCCAAATAAAACTGATTTAATGGACCACCGAATCGATAAAGTAAAAAATTCTTTTCTTCTCCTGTAAAATTAATATTTCTACAATTGCGTCAATATTCTTCTAGAGCAGCGATATGTTAAATCACTAATAGTAAAATTTTGTAAATTGTATAGAAAACTCATTCAACTTTCCTAAAGCCGGGTTCTCACTTGTCCATTTCATTGATCAATAAGATTGAATCTATGCAATTGAAAATAAAATTGAATGCAAAATTTGTTCACACTATTCAACGCCATTGAACATTCAATCTAGAAAAGATCAGTTTTAAAAATGGCTGCGAACAAGAAAATTGTACGTGCTGGAGTCCGTATTATATGCTGTATGCTTCATTTTTTATATTCCACAGACATTCTACTTTCTGGCGATGTTTTCATTTGTTTCAATGAGATTAAACTCTTGTTCTCACATTTCAAACACCCTTCAATGTCAGTGGATCAATCCCGTTGATCTATCAAAGTAGACTTGACTTTCACTTTCATTGAAACGAAAAATTATTGATCTATATCGTTGAAATGATGATCTCATTGTTCAATTTCTCTTCAATTTCATAGATTCAATCTTATTGATCAATGAAATGGACAAGTGAGAACCCGGCTTAATTTAACTGTATAGTATTTTCAAGTGTAACCAGAAATCAATTTTTATTATTTTAAACAAAAGTATAACTATTTCTTAGTATATTCTTATAATATGCTACGGATATATTAAATATATTTAGATTTTTTAGTATCCAACTTGTTCCTTGACATTTTCATATGAACTTCTTTAACTAAAAGTAAATAAACCCTACTTTTTCTTTCAGTTCCCTTCAAAATGATATTCATCTCAGTCCTTCTACTCTTCGTGTTACAATCGTCAGCGGCCTATATAGAAGACAACTACCCACTCTTTGAGCCAATCGAAAGCTCGTACCTTTACCCATCTTCACCAGAACAACTCTTAGAGGGCAATGATATCCAAATTCAACGTCGCAGTAATGGCAACAGTAATTACCTAAGATTTGGAAGAGGGGGCGATCGAAATTACGATAAAAACGAATACGATGATTACACTGAAGACTTTGCACGACCAACACGATCTGGTAACTTGGAGAAAAGCGACCAATTTATAAGATTCGGACGAGGCAAACAAGATTTTCTTCGATTCGGCCGAGACAGATCCAACCATTTACGATTTGGGCGAAGTACCGAGGAGAAGACCCAGAAGCGTAGCAAGCGCGAGGCTTTCACTGAGGAGGAGTATAAGCGAGGTGCATCTGGTAACTTCCTGCGGTTTGGCAGGAATAATAGCAATTTTTTGAGGTTTGGACGCAAGGAAGGGGATGCCGTTTTGCCTACAGTTACTCATCATGACACTGCGGAATTGTTGAAGAAAATCAAGGAAATTCAACAGTCACCTTTGATTCATTTACTGAACGAATTGGTGGAGAATGCAAGACAGGAGAGTAAAAAGTACCAACGGGGAGTATAAAAGTCATGGTTTTGATAATGGAAAATTGACTGCAATATTCTGCAATTTAAATAGAATTGTTTGTTGTTTTGTTTTGTGGCTGGAAATAAAAGTATGTTTTAAAACCACTTTCATTATAATCTTACAGCTTGGTGTATTTTTTTATTAATATATAAAAGCATTAAATAGGTGACTGTAAATATTTATCTAGTTGTATTGTAAACTGAATTTACTAATGTAAAGAATAGCACTGATGAAATAAAAATGTACGTTTCATAATTGAAAACTCATTGTTACATAGTTATTGTTTGACAACGCAAAACACGTAGGAGTAGAATTCTTATACATTAATTCGGAAATTTGATCTCTACTGTAAAATTTTCTTTCTTTATAAAGTTACACATTTCAGTTTTGAACAGTTGAACTTTAAGTAGGTATATTTAGAATATTTAGATTCCTTCGAAAATTCGATAATTATTGTTTATACAATGTAGGTACACAAATTCAAATGTATCTACCTTAAAAATTTAAAAATAAATGCGTACCGAAACTAAATTTCTGAAAATTTTTTGAGGTGGATATTTTTAAATTAAAACATTTCATATTCATAGAATATAAATATCTACTTGTTTAAATTGTGTTTAGAATTATTTTACATTCTACTGAAATAATTTACTTATAGATGGTACTTATTAACTTATTATTTAAACCACAGATTTTACTTGTGTGGCTATCAGTGCTGATAATCAAATTATATTACAATGGCAACAATCACCTTTATAGTTTGTTTTTCAATATTAAGCAATTCATAGGAAAAGGTGAAAGGTATGTATTTTTTGTACAGAAGACAGGTAAGTATATGCTACGATATTTTTTGTTTTGCTATATTATAACCCTAAAAAGTATTATTTATTATACGAGTATTTCCAAAAGTGATATAAATTTATTCAAAATAATTTACAATCAAAATATGAAAACATTAGATCTTGTTTTATAGATCTTAACAATCTTATACCTCCTGCTCCTCCTACTACAGCCCATCAGCTTTGCGGTGACCAATCTTTATTTCCTCAATCTAATAATTTTATTTCTTCCAATCTTGTAAACAAATGCAAAAATATATCCCTACTTAGATGATAGAAAAACATTTTCATATTTTTAAGAAATGTACATATTCTAACTCCGAAACTACAAATGACTCACCGACAAAATCACTATGATGGATCAACTTTGATTACTTTGAATCCTCGTAGCTCCGAAATTAAGCACCCGTGCAGACAGTTTTTTATTTCTTCGTATGACTTGTATACAAAAGTTCCAATTTGAAAAAGTATAGTGCATTTTTTTTTCGATTTTACTTAAACTGGAATTACGTTTTTTTTCCTTTGGACGGTACTGACTGACAATACTTAAATCGGAAGAATTAATTTAGTACTGATTTAAAAAAAAAGCATTCGAAGAATATTCACAGCAAAGATTGAAAATGACCAGAAGTTATAATTTTGAATTATATGTAAAATAAGCGTAATTTGTTAATGGTAAAAAAATTGTGTCGCACGTTAAAATTAAACACTTAGGATGACCCTCTCACCTACAAAAGCGACTATGGAAAGTCACGAGAAAATTCAACGTCCACAAAACACAGAACCGCCCATCAGAACAAAAGATGGCAGCTGGGCCAGGAGAGATGAAGAGAAAGCAAGCACCTTTGCTGAACACCTTAGCAATGTCTTCACACCCTTCCCATTGAAAGTTCTGCCTGAAGAGGAAGAACCCATACATCAACTTCTCAATGCTCCATATCAAATGGAGCACCCTATCAAGCACTTTAAGATATCTGATATTAGGTCTGTTATTTCAACTAATCTTAACCCTAAAAAAGCCCCGGGGCTGACTTAATATCAGGAAAAATTCTGAAAGAGTTGCCTCCCGAAGCCTTAAAAGTAATCACCATTATCTTCAATGCCATCCTGAGATTGGGCTACTACCCTTTACAATGGAAGGTTGCCCTAATAATTCTGATCCAGAAACCTGGCAAGGATCCAACGGAAGTAGCCTCTTATCGTCCTATTAGTCTCCTGCCCATCTTGTCGAAGGTGTTCGAAAAACTCTTTCTGGACCAAAATTAAACCCCTTCCAGAGGAAAAAAACTTAATCTCTAGTCATCAATTTGGATTTCGTCAGCAGCACTCGACGATCGAGCAAGTGCATAGAGTGGCCAGAAAAATTAAAACAGACCTCGAGAATAAGAGGTACTGTTCTGCTGCATTTTTCGACATTTCGCAAGCCTTTGACAAGGTCTGGCACGAAGGACTTATCTTCAAAATCAAGGCTAATCTACCCCACCCATTCTGCAAGATTCTGGAATTCTATCTGACAGATAGACACTTTTTGGTGAAGTACGGCGAAGTCCACACCTCTCTGGTGCCTATACAATCTGGTGTACCACAGGGCAGCGTTCTCGGCCCTATTTTATATCTGCTGTACACAGCTGACCTTCCGACCACCAATAACACTGAACTTGCCACCTTCGCCAACGATACAGCAGTAATGGCCTCTCATCAAGATCCAAATCTTGACTCTCGATTTCTACAAAAACCTCTAGACAAGATGGAGATTTGACTAAAAATGTGGCGTATTAACGCCAACAGTTCAAAATCGCTCCACATCACTTTCACGCTGAAAAAAGAGACCTGTCCTGCAGTGACACTAAACAATAACAGTCCCCTTCCTCAAAAAGAGGAAGTCTAATATCTCGGCCTTCACCTAGATAGACGTTTAACGTGGGCAAAACACATCTGGAGCCAACGATTACAACTGAGCTTGATCCACAGTAATATGTCCTGGTTGATGAGTAAAGACTTCCACCTTAGGATGGAAAACAAACTCCTCTTATACAAAACCATCATGAAACCGGTATGGACATATGGCATACAACTGTGGGGATCTGCAAGCGATTCCAACATAATGAAGCTGCAGCGGCTTCAGTCCAAAATGTGGCGAGTTATTCGTAATGCACCATGGTATGTTCCGAAGGACGTCATACACCGTGACTTAGAAATGACCACCATCAATCAAGAAATCGCCTCAATAAGTGCACGATATCAAGATCGTCTTAACGACCACCCCAACACCCTCGCCACAGATCTACTCAACATCCCAAGTCTCAAAAGACTAAAGCGGTTTGTCCCGCTAGACTTGCCCCAGCGCATTTAAGTGTAGTGTAGTTTAAATCCATGTAGCCATAACAATAACGGGAAGTGTTAAGAACTTAAAGAGGCTTGCCAATGGGTCAACCTCGACTGTGTCTTTTTAAAAAAAAACTTAAGATGAGCAGGGGATATAATGCAAGATCCAATGAAAATTAGTCAGCAAAACATATATCAACATCAGAACCCTTAGGAATACGTTGCTAGTGGATGTGATTTATTATGCCATTTACACTTACAATTAGTTACAGCAATCCAAGGACACCCTGTATAAAGCAATAAATCTTTACAGAAAATAGGTATTAATATTATTGCGTGTATTCCAATCCCGTTCATCTCGTATAGGTACCTAAATAATAAAGAATTGCTCTATTGTAACGTATAAAACTCATACATATTAAACTGAGATTTCAAATATACATTTACTGTACAGCCCTGGGCTACCGCAATCTATCCATAGATAATATTATTACGTTTAAATTTTGTATATAAGATAGCACATGCTATTGTTATGTAATTATACTAAAAATTGGATAAATGCATTAAACGAAACAAACAATGTTTGCTTTTTATTTGTTGGTGTACAAATAAACATTTATTGATATAAAAAATACATTGTGTGTACATATCACGAGACATACTTCAAAACAAAAATTATATTTGCTTTACTTGAGGGTATTTTCAGATCTTCCACACAATTTTAAATAAAATATGCATTTAACATGCCTTATATATATTTGTGTTCTTAACTAAATCATACATGGTTTTTGGTAAGAAAATACTACAACACAAAGACATCAAGTAGCTTAAAACTAGCACCTAATCATATTTATAATAAAATCTCAAGAGAGTAAAAATGGATATTATATACAACTGGTTGGACGGAGTTATTTAAGTAGATATGGCATTTAAATTGGTAATCTTTTACTTAACGCTACAAAACTGAGATGCAAATGTTATTCAATTAGTTTGAACAAGGCACATGAAAATATCATTCCGAGAATCTGCAATGAAAAGAATTAAGACAAATTAAATTTTACTCAACCAATCTGATAAGTTATCATACCATTAGACACGACACGACTATTCCCGCTGTCCCAATCACAACTGCATGGCTTTTAACATACTCTTTGGTCACATCCAAGCATCCACGATTGAATCGTGTAAACGAATTGTTTTCGACCAAGCCCTGGCATTTGAGTCGCACACCAGCAGCTGTTTGTTTGCAACAAGACATTGGTAGACGATTCTCCCAGTCTTCTGGTCCGAAAATTCCACAACATTGGAGGCGGGTTTGGGTTTCATCCCAGGCGTCGGTGACCTGGCGGGAATTGCCGTAGAAGCGGAGAGATCCTTCCATGCCGTTGCGGAGGCTGGTTTCCACGATGCCGCGGAAGACGTATCCTAAGATACCGCCAACCAGCATCGTTACGAAGATGAGGAAGAGGGAAATGAAGTACTGCGAAAAAATTTATTGATGGAAAACAAATATGTTGTTGAACCTCACATGCTAAATTTATGCCAAAACTATGATTTGCAAATTTTTCAATGTTAGATTTCGAAATTATGCCAAAAATTTTAATTAATTTAAAAAGTATATAAATGATGTTTTGGTCAATTATAATATGATTACTACATAAGCAGTAACTAATACACAGGATGTTCGGAAACACTACCGAAAATAAATATAAAATAATCTAAATCAGGTAATTGACCCAATTTACTCACAATTACAAGCATACATCGCACTTCCTTCACAGATCCCAAACATCCCAAACACGAGATCAGTGTCACAAGAAGTCCGGTGACAATTAAAACGTACGCTGCACCCGCATACAAGTTGGTACCCAAGAGTTCATTGGCAAAGGATTTATCGACCACTGTCCATATTCCCAAACCAACGACAATAATCCCTCCCAGCTTAAAGAAAATTAATGAGTATTAATTGCTACATGCTGCGATAATTGAGTATACTTACAAAGATTATCAGGTTTACAATAAATAAACTGTATTTCATAAAATTACCACAACCGTCCATGTGACGCCCGAATCCCATTTTGAATTAATCTGGAACAAAGTATATTTGTTATTGTCGATTTAATATCACACAGGTGTAAATTTATCTAGCAAATAAATCAACTTATATTGTATTGGAAAAAATTAGATACGACATTGTTGTTGTTGGTTTCTAACTGTTAGTAATAATTCTTATGACATTAAGTGTTTACAGAGCAAGATTCCTTCGCTTTGACTTTGCGTATGTGTAACTATTCCGCAGGAATACTTTCACTAATGTTCCACTTTTTGCTCGAGGTAGAATCAAACTACTTAAATAGTGTAGTAATAACAAAATGCGGTGCTAATTATTGCGGTTTAAATGATTAAAAAATTGTACCGCTTAATTTGTGTAGAAACATTGGATAACTTAATTGTTAGTGTCACTGAAATAAATTACTTTATGTAAGATTCTTGAGGAATTAAAATTAACTCTCGAAACAATGAAATTATTCCAAAAGCAAATGCATAGTGGGGCAGGTAAACCTTGAATTACTAGTCAACAATTATTTGATGAAATAGAAAATGAAAATTGCGCTTAAACGCATCTAAACATAGCTCTCATCAAGGTATCGTTGAATTATAATGTAGCACTATTTTCGCAATGTAGGTACCTTCATGTCCTTATTATCATAAATTATTATTTATTATTAATTACAATTAGTATTGTGTTTACAATGCATTGATATTACATGCGTATATAAAGATAGAAAAAAAATTTACTGCTCCTAAAATTCGTAAAATATCATTTGAGGGGATCAATAAATAATTTTTGAAAAAGAAAAAATGTATTAACAGAAAAAAAAACCTAATATCAACTGTTACACTTATAATACTTTAAAATAAAATATTGCTAAATGTTTATTTACTATTTTAAGTAATTTTAAGGAAAAACAGATTTTGTCCTATTCTAAAAATTTACTGAGTAACTGAGTTATGGTTTGATAATTTAAATATCAATGAATAATCGAAGACAACTTATATTTTGTCTGAGCTCTTCCATTAAGATAGCTTCTTAGAAGAGAAAACACGGGATCTCTAAATTCGCAATGGAACAACTTTGACTTGCAGAACCAAGTCAAATTCTCTGCTCAGATTCCAATTTATCATATTTAATTCATAACTTTTATGTATAACTTCCCCAATAAATTCAATCAATTTAAGAAATACTGTCGTAGTGCTTATATCTTTTTGTTATACCCATGTAGACCATCATTTATAAAAGTTTTCTCTTTTCCAAGAATTTAAAGATTTTTTATTCTGATGGAAGAATTGAGATTGGTCTGTAGGTATAAGTTAAGTTCTCGTCGCCTTTTTCAGTATAAATTGGAATGACTTTGGCAATTTTGAGTTCATTGTGAAAATATCCATCTTGAAAACTTTTATTAATGAGGAGTGGTATTATTTTAAGGATTTCCATTGAGGCACTTTAGCTGTTGTTTGTTTTCTTTACCTTTATAAATTTAAAGTTTTTTATTAATTCTTGTTTAGTACAATCAAAAAGATAATTATTTGGGTCCATCTCCGATTTTCGAAGCGAATCGAAGGCTGCATGCATGGTATTTGTTCGTAAATAACTTTGCCAACATTGTCAAAGGACTTCGGCTACGTATTAGATTTGTAGATTTCAGTCAATCAGTTGCTTTTTTCTCTTTATTTATAAATGTTCATATAGTTTTTGATTTGTCCGATTTTGCTAATAATATTTTTAGATTGAGGTTTTTTTAAGTCTTCGATTTCCTTTTTATATTTTATTTTTTATTGCTTGTATGCTTCTTCTGATATAGCATCCCTTCTTACTTGGGATACTGCGTATAGTGTTTCCAGCAAGTTTTACCTTTTCTTGATTACTTCATATTTCCAACTAATTTGTTTATGGTAATTGGAGTTTTCCTACTATTTATATAAGTTCCTGTAGAAGCTTGTGGAAGTTGGTGAAGCGCATTTACACTTTACACCTTTTAGCCGATCTTTTAAAAAGTGGTAAGAATTATGATCGTTTATCTAACTCTAATATTTTGTTTTATTTCAGAACACTTACATGAAATCACCTATGGGACCTCTTTCGTTAATGTATTACTATTTCTTTGTTCATATTAATAAAAGTATGTATTATCAATACAGGTTTTTGTAGTTTTATTTACTCGAGAGGGTTCTACGTATACATGATTAAGGCCGAAGCTATTTAATAATAGCTATTAATGCAATAAGTTGCAAAAACCGAGTCTTTTAAGTACGCGACGTGAAAATTTTTCGTTTATTACAGTATTTTGTTAGGTTCGTTATAAAAACTACTATTACGGTGTTCATTTTTGGAATGAAGATTCCTACTGCTTCTTGAGAGAATTTTCGTTATACATCGTGGGCCATCCATTTACTTTGTACAGCAAGAATTTTCTAGATGAGAATATATTTCTCTAAATTCTAGAACTTATACTTATACTCGTAATATTTACTGTAATGATGTAAAAAAAATCTCTTAACAACTACAAAGAACGATAACAATACAAGGCTCATATAAAAAAATTAACAATTATATAGAATTATAGAATATTCTCCTGATATTAAGTTTTGATTTAATTTCAATTTAAAAAATTGACTAATAAAATAAAGAATAAACGAAAAATTTTATTTGAAGAAATTTTAAAATTGTTATTAAGGAATACATATTTTCATAATAGATAATAATAGTAGATAGGTACCTACTTGGAGAAATTAATATTTGTTGTATATAAACGCATAAATAACACCATATTATTTTATATCTAAATATTGCTTTAAAAGCACTCTTTCAAAGAACAACTTTGATCAAATCAAATGAAAATTTTATAATCCTATAATTCATTTACAATTATACATATTAGTTATTTATGTATTAAGGGCGTAAAGAGAGGCTTTTATGGCGCGAAGCCTTATTTCAAGCCCGAGGCGTAGCTGTAGCTGTAGATATACGAAAGATAATTTTTAATGCCCTGTAACTCAGTGAGGAAGAACAACTTATGTTGAGCCCAAAAACTTGTCGTAGCTTTTTGTAGACCTTTCAGGGACACCCTGTACATATAGTTGGTGTACCTACTTTGAATTATAGAGGTTCTTGTAGTACCTACATAGTTACAACCAAAATGTACGTAAATAGATCATAATTTTTATAGTTTCTTACCAAATGTAGCTGTTATTCGATAAATAGAAAAGTAAATATTTAAAAAAAACTCAAATTTAAATAGCTCCTTTTAAGGCCTCTTTCCTCTTTCTAGTCCATAGAGTTGTATATTAATAAATCATAGGAACTCTTGATGATAATTTGAGGTATTTTAATTTCTTGATTGCATTATGCGAAGGAGTGGAGTACCCGTATTTTACGGAAATTATTTTTTTGTTGAATGAAGAACTAAAGCATTATAATAATTAATGCATATGTGCATAGGTGCATAGGTGGTGCACCAATTTTGCGACGCAGTGTATATTTTAAATCAAAATATTTGCTACAGTTTCTAGTATCATATAAAGCTTATTCGTAAGTATAGGATCGTATAGGATAGACACGAAATATTTTTAGGTGTGATTCTTAAATAAATTCTGCATTGTCCTGTATAATTTTTTTATCCCCAATTCGCGTTAGTTTTCGAGCAATCACTTCTTGAATGTTGAACTTTATTGTAGATTGAAAAAGTAAAACACAAAACACTGTTGAATAAAGAGAAGTCAGTCTGCTAAACTATTTGATTATCGAAAAAAAGTTATGCAAGAAATTTGTAGCTGAGATGATTTGTGATCGAAAGTATTTTGTAATTTTTTACTTTCTTATACGAAGTATAGTAATCGTGATTTTTTTCGACTTCGAGATTTTGATGGATTTACACGTTTTGAGGGCCCCTGAATCCATTTTGACCATTTCCCCATGATGTCTGTCTGTGTGTGTGTCTGTGTGTCTGTCTGTCTGTCTGTATCCACCATAACTCAAAAACGAGTTATTGCATTCGATTCAAATTTCATATTTAAGAGTTTGAACAAAATTGTGGGTTACCTGAAGACATTTTTAGGTTTTTTAGGAATATCTTGAAAAATAAACAATTTATGAGATTTTTTTATTCTTTAACATTGATTTAGAATTGAATTTTGAACAAATTTTGTTTGAACTTTTTTTTTGAAATTCCGTCAAAAAAATTTCAAAAAAACTAGATATTTTTAAAACACTTTATATTTCTCATAGCGCGCTTTGATAGTTGAATTCGATGGTCGAGGTAGACCGGGTTCGAATCCCAGAAGGAACGGACCATTAGTTTTTTTTTATTTTACTGGTTTCTATGGTACCGAAAACAATAATAATGAATTAATAAATGTAATTTCATATCGGGAGATTTTTTTAAGTGAGTAATAGGTCAAAAATCTAAAATAAAACACATTTTTGTCGTAAAATTCGGTTATAATGAGTGGGACAAGGACAGATTTATGCGTATTGCAATAAGTGCGACAGAGACTATTTGAAAATTGCTGGAAACCTTCAAAATTTTTACAAGAAATTTAATTTAATTTATTTAGGAAAAGTAATTATTGTGATACTATCCGTAAGTATAAGAAAGTCATGTGTTGGGCACATCAGATATTTTTGATAGTGTTAACCCTTAAAGAATTATTAGTGTTCAAATTTGGAATTTGAGATTTGACATAATAGGTAAATCATTATGTTTTATTTAATTTATTTTGAAAACTAGTATTGAAAATAGTTAAAAATTTGATACATGATGGAAGATTGGTTTATTTTGAATAGAAAACTTAAATTCCATTTTGAACATAAACGATGTTTACTCGGAGTAATTATTAAATTTGTTAAAAATATTTCCGTAAGTTGCCACCTGCAATGTCTTTTATATGGAAAATAAATATAAAAAAACCCGGATTAGAGATAAACAATGCAGAATGTATTCAAGAATAATTATACCTAAAAAATATTTCGTGTCTATCCTGCGACTTATAGTAAATATTATTAGGTGGTGCACTAATTTTGCGGCGTACTGTATATTTTAAATCAGTTTCTAGTATTATATAAAGTTTATTCATATATATTTATACAACCTACTCAATTTCCATTTTTGCTGCTTCCACATTACCAAATACTTTTACAAAGAATTTCATAAAAAGTTTATTTTTTCTACAATTTTAAGAGCGACAAATAAGTATTTAGGAAAAAACTTTGTTTAGTAATTTTCCTGTGCTAAATATTAAAATGGGTAGGTATTACATTTTACTCCATTCAATAAGTAGATAAGTACCTACCTAGCTATTACCAATTTAAGTAAATATCAACTCTATCATCTACATATAGGTAGGTACTTGGTCCATTTTTATATTCATTTAAGTACCTATACTAATGTAGATGTAGGTAGTTTAAACTTTAACTTCGACTTATTTATCTATTTCTTATCAGCTTTTAATAAACCTAGTTTTTTAACACGCAATGTTGTTTAGAATTTCCGCAATAAATTTCTTATTTTTATTCTTATTCTTATTATTTTACAGTAAAACCTGAAACTGCTATCTGTTATGAATCACGTACCTATACCTACATTTAAAACTAAAAAATAAATTGCTTACCAAAGTTTTAAATACTCGCGTTTATACTTATTGTTCAAGAACAGAGAAAAATCGATAAAATGCAGGAAAGATAAATATTTGTGGCGTTGTTTTACCTGAACACTTCCTTCGGATAAATTTACACTACACAACAAATTCAACACTCAACTGACCACTGACGCTCTTTATGACCACACTGGATGGCCACTCCCACTCACCTGCATGCACTCTGATGGTTATTTAAATTTAACATGCAATCATCAAGGGAGTAAAAGCGTGGACTTTAATTAATTTCCTAAGGTAGCAAACAAAAATAATATTGATTTTTTATAACATCTAAATAAAGAGAAATAAGGCGTAGAAGAATGATTTATGGGTATTTTATGCTTTATTTTATCATTAGGTAAGTAAATATCAATAATTATAGATCTTTCCAAACGATTATGTTCTGCAATCGAAATTGTTCAAATCGATGAAGTTTTTTTATATTTTTAGGTAGATTATTTGTATAATGAAGTTGTAGTTAACATTGCCACGCAGACTGGTACATTAGAACTACTGATAACTAAGGCGGTTATGCAACCACATATACATTAAAATTTTCGCTTAGAAAACTTGCAAATTTTCTTGCTTCCTTTTATGGAAAATAAAGTTCCATAGTTCCTTTACAAAATTTTGTTTCTATATAAACAGTCTAATTTCGTAATTGCAGTTAAAATAATTGTTACGAACCGAAAATAAAGCTTGACCTTCACTGACAGCTCAATGTCATCACTTTTGACGTTAATAATTTAGGTTAGTTTCCAAAATTATTAATTATTGTAGATGATTTGTGAATTTCTGCGTGAGTAATCCAACAAAAAATGGAACTGGTATGCAAAGTACAAAATTATGCATGGGGGAAGAAGGGCTCCAATAGCACAGTAGCCCAACTATGCAATAATGCCAATAAAGATTTTAATATTGACGAAAATCAACCGTATGCCGAACTTTGGATGGGAACACACGTAAATGCACCATCTATTCTGAAAGGAACTCAAAAAACTCTAGGAGAATATATTGAGGAGCATCCTGAGTGTTTGGGTGAAGCTGTTACAAAGGAATTTGGGCAACAGTTGCCGTTTTTGTTCAAGGTTTTATCGGTTGATGTGGCCTTGTCAATTCAGGCTCATCCAGCTAAGGTATTTTAATGTATTTTTTACTGAACTTTCGGTCAATTTTATAAGAGAATACTAGCTCGAAGGAAACTTCTAATCTACCCTTATTTAGATAAAAAATACTACACTAGTAAAACTAACGCATCACCTAAAATTTACCATGTTTGCTGTTAATTTTTTTCTGAACTGTTTGTCCGGTTTACAGGTTGATTGCTCAGAAATGTTTCAATGCTATTGAGTTTTAATAAAAATTAAATTTTATTTGATTACCGGATCTAATAATAAAATTGGGTTTTGTTCCGGAAATTCGTAACACTACAGGGATATTCACCGAAACCGTTGGTTAGACGTTTTAAAAGATGTAGTTAATATTTTTTTCTGAAAATTGGCTTGTGCCCTAAATAGCATATGATCTCTTTATTTAAAATATTTTCAAGTTTCTACGACTTCCGGTATATACCGGAAGTAGACCCTAACTTCGTTTTTTTAAATGGAACACCCTGTATATTATTAGATACATTTTTAAATTCTACATTCAATTATAATAACATTTTGTTAAAACAATTTTTCTCTAAAGCATTTCGTTTAATAATTACAGGATGATATTTTAAAAAATGTCCAAAAATGGGCTAACTTTCAAATTTTATTTTCTAGCCATCTAATAATCAAATTGAAATGCGGTTTTGGCAAAATGTTAACAAAAGTGTACTACTTGCAATTTCTTCATTGCAACAGCTCAATGTTCTACAGGGGGTTTATAATTTAGGTGCCATTTAGAAAAAAATCAAAAAGGAATAACTCATTTTTTTCAAATGGATATCGATACAAATTTGGATTATTCATTCAAATTAAAGGTAATTTTGTTGAATAAACTTTATACCCAACTCTTGCTGTTTTCGTGAAATTTCGTTTTTTTGGTAATATTGAAAATTATGCCAAACAATTCGATTATTGGATCAAGCAATCGATGTTGTCAGTAAAGCATCTTAAACAATATCGTTACATTAATCATTAATAAAAAATTAATTAAAAAAAAACTTCTCTTGTTAATCATTATATTAAGTGTAAGTACCATAAAAATTGATATTTCACGAAAACGGCAAGAGTTGGGTGTAAAGTTTATTTAACAAAATTACCTTTAAATTGAATGAATAATCCAAATTTGTATCGATATACAGGGTGTTCCATTTGAAAAAAATGAATTTTGCCGTTTTGATTTTTTTCTGAATGGCACCTAAATTATAAACCCCCTGTAGCACATTGAGATGTTGCAATGAAGAAATTGCAAGTAGTACACTTTTGTTAACATCTTGTCCAAACCGCATTTCCATTTGAACATTAGAAGGTTAGAAAATAAAATTTGAAAGTTAGCCCATTTTTGGACATTTCAAAAAAAATCATCCTGTAATTATTAAACGAAATGTTTTGGAGAAAAATTGTTTTAACAAAATGGTATTATAATTGAATGTAGAATTTAAAAATGTAATAATATACAGGGTGTTCCATTTAAAAAAACGAAGATAAGGTTTACTTCCGGTACAACCGGAAGTCGTAGAAACTTGAAAATATTTTAAATAAAGAGATCTTATACTATTTAGACTATAAACCAATTTTTAGAAAAAAATATTAATTACATCTTTTAAAACGTCTAACCAACGGCTTCGGTGAATATCCCTGTATATGGAGTATACTTATTAGCAACAACAGCCAATTAGAATTTATATCTAACTCAAGCTTTGTCTTTTCTTAACATTCTCCTTTTTGTTTCACTTTGATATCTTTATAATTAGAGGAGATATACAGGGTGGTCCAGGTTTAACGTCATTAATTTTGGGAGGTGATAAAGCATCAAGAAAAAAGTAGACTTTTATAAAAAAACTTTGCTCAAAAATGTTTTATAACAAAAAAAAATATAAAAAAAAAGTTTAAAATAAAAACTCGTTTTCTTAACATAACGTCTAAAGCATTCGATCGATTTCCATTAAATTTCGCATACAGAGTAAGTACACTGTGTCCCAAATTGCTTGTAATTGCAGGGTATCTCTGTAATTTGTAAAGATAGAACTTTGTGGTTTTCGCGAACCTGTGCCACTTTTTCTTCGTTAAACTTTTAATGCCGCAAACAGAACTAAGCTAACTTGTTTTGTTTTTGAGATACAGGGTGAAAAGAAAAATTTTCACTTCCTGGGGTGTTGTCATATCTCACACACCGTGTAAGCTAGAGAAAAAGTAAAAACTGTTCTAGATAGATATTTTTGCGTAGAATCCAGTGGCGTACTCGAAAAAAAATTGTTTTGCACCGTTTAAGAGATATGATCCAAACGAGGTTTTTTTTAAATGGAACACCTTATATTTTTTAGTGTCATTAAGTTTGTTTTTTTTTTCTCATTAAAATGATGTAAACACTAGGCACTTTCAAATTTAATAAATGCCCTAAAACAGCAAAAAACTCAATTATAAGTCAAAAAAATTTAGTTGGCCTTGAAAATCGGGGATTAACAAATGTTCACAAGCAACATGAGACACTATATTAAATTAAAAACTCTTAATATTAATATTATTTTTATTTTATCTTAGTAAAAAAGAAAGAAAAAGCGAACTAAAAATGTTTAACGGTCATTATAAATAAACAATGAAATTTAGGAAAATAATTTACTTTTTTATTTTTTTTAATTTAATATAATGTCTCATGTTGCTTGTAAAAACTTTTTTATCCCCGATTTTCATGGCCAACTAAATTTTTTTGACTTATAAAGGAGGCTTTTGCTTTTTTAGGGCATTTTTTTAAATTTAATGTGTCTACTGTTTACATCATTTTAATGAGAAAAAATAGACAAATTTAGTGAGAGTAAAAAATACAGGGTGTTCCATTTAAAAAAGACCTAGTTTGGGTCATATCTCTTAAACGGTACAAAACAATTTTTTTTCGAGTACGCCACTGGATTCTACGTAAAAATATCTATCTAGAACAGTTTTTACTTTTTTTCTAGCTTACATGGTGTGTGAGATATGGCAGCACCCCGGAAAATGAAAATTTTCGTTTTCACCCTGTATCTCACAAACAAAACAAGTTAGCTTAGCTCTGTTTGCGGCATTAAAAGTTTAACGAAAAAGTGGCACAGGTTCGCGAAAACCGCAAAGTTCTATCTTTACAACTTACAGAGATACCCTGTAATTACAAGCAAATTGGGACACAGTGTACATTTCTAGATAATGATGATGTTCATTTATAAAAAAATTCTCCAGTAGCGTAGATACTGGGGGACCGTTCCACTTTTCCCCTCCAATCGTCGACGCCACTGGTAATATTGCGAAGAAAATTCAATTTTCGGATTGTCTGTTCAATTTAGAAAAAATAGTTACTCTTGAAAAATTTTAATTTAAGGTTTCGCTTTTGAGATATTTGATTTTGAAGGTTTGGAAACACAACATCAAATGCTGTGCCGAATTAAAGAAAATTTCGAGTAAGTTCTCAAAGTAGGCTTCGATACATTTTCGAGCTCTTTTAGCCACGGAATTAATCGCTGCCAAGACTTGATGGCAATTTTCCGGATTTTCCAGGACTAACCTAAACTTTGTTATAAAACATTTTTTTAATAAGTCTACTTTTTTCTTGATTCTCTATCACCTCCCAAAATTAATGACGTTTAACCTGGACCACCCTGTGCAATTGTATAGTGGCATTTGTGGCATCTCCTTGGCAAGCGACTAAATATCGTCACCAAAAATTTCATAAATCTGAAAAATTTATTTAAATAATTGTTATCGAGAAATACCTAAGCAACTTCAAGTCCAAACAATCCTCTTTTACGGAACTTACATTTACTTCTATGCCAATAATTAAGTTTTAAATTAATCTAAAATTTTAATTAACTAGAAACATGCTGAAGAATTGCACCTAAAATTCCCTGACATCTACAAAGACCCCAACCATAAACCTGAATTGGCAATAGCTCTAACCCCATTCGAAGCTCTTTGTGGATTCCGACCAATATCCGAAATAAAATCCTTTATTAAAGGTGATTGTTCGCATTCTATCCAATAAAAATAATCCATTGATTTGTTTTCGGATTAGATATCCCAGAACTAAATAAACTGGTAAATTCGGAAGATCTGAGCAAACTTGAAGACATCGATTTGTTAAAACAAGCATTTAAATTGGTTTTAACACAGGAAAAAGATGTAATTGCCAAGGAAGTACAAAATATGATTCAGCGATTTTCGACTTTAGGTTCGTTGAATATAAAAAAATCTTCCTTTTCTTAACTGAATATTTCAGACGCCACTCAAAGGAGTTATCAGCATGCAGACCTAATCGAACGCCTTAACGAGCAGTTTCCAAATGATGTGGGTATTTTTATGGTGTATTTTCTAAACTATTTACAAATGAAGCCATCTGAGGCGTTGTATTTGGGCCCCAATGAGCCTCATGCGTACTTATCTGGAGGTAAACCCTCCAAGTTAGTAGTTGGATGTGGTCTATAAGAAAATTTTTAGATTGCGTCGAATGTATGGCTTGTTCTGACAACGTGGTGCGAGCTGGTTTTACGCCCAAGTTTATTGATGTGGACACTTTGTGTTCTATGCTAATTTATAAGGGAGAACAACCAAGTGAAAAACTGTTTCGTCCTTTAGAGGAAGACACTTTCTCACGGCTGTTTAAGCCACCCGTTGCTGATTTTGCAGTGGCTGAAATAAGGGTAAGATATTTTAGTACTACAAATTTTTTTAAAGAAAAAATTAATGGAAGATACTTTTTTAGGTTCCTGCATCTGCAAGAACTTACAGCACATTACAAAGAAAGTCTGCAAGTATTTTATTGGTCATCTCAGGTTGTGGCAAATCCAAAGCAGCTAAAATTACTCCAGGGACAACACTTTTTATTCCAGCAGGTGAATTAGTGGAAATTACTGATATAGCTGGTAGTTTAACCATGTACCAGGCCTTAACAAATTTGTAATATTTGGGTGTGGATGTAGATATTTTTTTGTAAATTTTATCGAAACTACTGTAACTACTGTAAAAAAATATATTGGAACCTAAAATTAATAAGTCTCTTTCATAAAAAAATCACTAATTCTTATGCATAAAAACGAAACATATTAAAGAAATCCTAATAATAAATCAAACAAAAAAATAATACTTATAAACATTAAGAACATTTGGCAGTCAGTGTTTATTCTAACTTATTTTCTAACGTCAGCGGTGTTTTATCGGAATTCTCCACTTCTTCCGAAACAACACCAGAATCTTCCAAATTGCTTTTGTTTCCATTTTCCGTTTTTGATTCTAATTTATCGTTATTTCCATTAACATCTTTTGGAATGTCGCAGCTCAACTCTGATTTAGTTTCCAGATTTAAGTTGTCCTTTTGAGCAGTGTTTAAAATCGAATCGACTAAACTAGGCAACTGCATAACAGACTGCTCCTGCTGTTCTTTAGATATTTCGTTATATCTAAACAAGATAGCCTTATGTAGTTCTTCGTTGCCGGTTTTCTCTGCCAGTTCACCAGCAAACTTTAGCATTTCCGCATCCATGCGCCGAAACAAAACTGTAGCAGCTTTCTCGTATTGTCCCAAAGCAATATAACTAATATAAGGAAAATACATATTTTATAATGCTATTATACTTAGACACAAACAATAACTTTACCATTGAGCGGCTGTTTCGAAGGCACCTGTTAAAAACGAGTGCCCAGCCCATTTTTGTATAATTTGCGTCACAACATCTTCATCACAGAACCGAGCTTTGGCCAAAGCAAGCGCCTCTCGATACATATTCTCCTCACACAACACATTAATAGCACTTTCTACTTTGTGGCAAGCCAAATAGTACATAGCTATTTCCAATGGGTCTTGATCAGATTCTTGGGTTAATTGTTCGGCGTAGACTTCACATGCTTTTTGCCACAATCTAAGGGAAAATCAAAATATTAACAAAAATATGTCATGTTGATCGCATGGACTTACTTTGGAGAAACCATGGGAGCTAAAGATATGATCCATGGTGTTACGCGATTTCCATTGATGGCTTCGTTTACACTGGTACTAATGTCACCTTTCCAAAGGGATATAAGAGTATCAAGACTGTGTTTACCTTTGGATCTATGTTTCTCTTCTAAGAACAAAAATTTTAATAATTACTACCACTAACTGGTGATTAATAGCACAAAAAACACAATATTTACAAGCAACTTTAGCTAAAAAGGGACAACATTAGTTTATACAGGCGCTCAATTTCCAACCAAAGAGATTTAGTTTCCAAAATATATTTAATTTCAAAAACTACAGGTACGTAGTAGTAGTAGTAGTACGAAGGACCATTAAACAATAAATAAGAGGCATGGTGGTTTGTAATAGGAACCAAAACCAATATGGAGTTAAAAACTGGACAGATTTTCATAAAGAAATACTTGAATAAGCATTGATGAATTTGGGGGGTCATTCTCTAATTCGGACAAGCAGGAGAGAGGTCGAAGTCGCTACCAAAATTGCGGACGCCTTTTATGAACGATCCCTTAGCGAAAAGAACAAAAATATGTACATTACATACACAATACTCTATTTTCCCTAGATTTAGATAGGCTCTTGAAAGAAATTTAAAATCTCAAACATTCTTAGTTATAATATTCGTAACCACATCTTAGAAATATAAAGACAACTAAATGAAACTTAGCGTTGTAACCTAAAATTTTTCAATTGAATTCGGTAATAATTTGACCAAAAACGTGTGCCCTTGAAGAGTTCTGTTACTTATCCGAAAGTTTTTATTTTACATATTTTTTTCTCATCACACTTAAGAAATTTCGTTTGAATGCCTGGGAAAAAGTTCTTTATCTACACTACAATTTTGATAATCCAGAAAACACCCACAAAATAAAAAAAAACTTTATTTTACTTCTCTGAACAAGCCAATTCGAAAATGGTCAAAAATGGTATCATAGTGACAAACCACCGATTTTTTCATTGTTATTATTCTTAAACTGTGACGATTTTTTTATCCTATGACAAAAATTGAGCTTCGCAGAGAACGCAATAAAAAATTATGAGAAATCTTATATCTCGTGGAAAATATTTTTAAAAAATTAAAATTTAAAGTCGTATAACATTTAAAAAATAAATAAGGTGTCAATATCTATCAAAAGTAACAAAAAATTATGGGATCCGTTCTTACTATAAGAAACTACAGATGTAAAAAATAAGAAACGATGAAAATTACTTTTAAAGAAGCTAATGGCAACAATTCCGAAGACTTTGATAGTGATACCGATAGAGTTAAAGAACCACAGAAGCCCCGCAAATTAAATACATACGAGTAGATTTCATATCCGGAGACTTAAATTTTTCATTTTGCTTATTTTAAAATATATGTTATTCTTTATGAAACTAATTGAAAATAAAATAAATTGCCTCATAATTTCTTTGTAAAAATGATATTTTCTGTGGAACGTATACAATCCAGTTAAAAATGCTTATTTGACCCACAAGGACTCATTATTTGAAAGTGGTGTGGCTTGTCGAAATTTTTCTTCACAACTTGAGCTACAATTTTGCTGGAGAGAAGAAAAAGAAATATCTTATCATTTCCGACTCTTATGGAAAATGGGCACTTTTTACTTTCTTATACGAAGTAATAATGAAGTATAGTAATCATGAGTTTTCCGAGTTTTGATTTTGGATTTATGTACTTGTTTTGAGTGTCCATGAATCCATGTTGACTATTTTCGCCCATGATGTCTGTCTGTCTGTAACCACGATAACTCAAAAACGGCTTATCGGAATTGATCCAAATTTCATATTTAAGGGTTTGAAAAAAATTATGAGTCACACATTCAATCAAGGACGTAGCCAGAAATAAGTTCGGGAGGGGCCGAGATGATTTTTGTCGGAAAATTACTGAGCGATGCATAGTAAAAATTCATCACGTAAACCGACCACGGGATTTCAATTTTTTTCGTTCATAATTTTCCGAAATTCCTGGGGGCCAGGGCCCCGTAGCCCTAGGCCTCTTCCCTGCATTCAATCTTTTTATGTAGTACCACCTCAAGTGGTATTTACCTGCAGACATTTTTAAGTATATCTTGAAAAAGAAACAATTCACGAGATTTTTTTATTCTTTAAAATTTGTTTAGAATTCAATTTTGAACATATTTTGTCTTAATAGGGATGTTGCATTTTTTTGAAATCCCGTTTTTTTCTGTTAGAAATGTAAAACGACTATATTAATAATACTCTACAGCAAAAATTATTTTTTTTACTCAATATTTGTACATAAAAAAATGATTTTAAATTGACCGTAATTCAAATATATTATTGCCGCCCAAAAAAGCTTTGAGATCGGAGAGTCCTGTGTGACGTCACGAATCTAGTTGACATTGGCATTTCTAAATATTTTTTACGCGTTTGACATTTTTAGAAATAAGTCAAAATGCGGCGTGCTGCACTGTGGAACTAGATTCGTGACGTCAGCAGTCTTTTGGGCCGATTCGGGCGTTTCCGGGCAATGGGTGGAAATTTTAAATTTTGCAATACCTTTTATTTATTTACTTGGAAAGTACGGACAATTTGGTATCAGCTTTTCAAAAAAAAATATTTTGAAAATCATGCAAAGTCCCTATTGTGAAATGCCGTCAAAAAAATTTGGATGGATTCGAAGTTTTTTAAATAAAACTACTCGTATTATCGCTGATTTTTTACCGAATGTCTTTTCCGTACAACTAAATATTGTTTAACAGTTTCCGAATTGGGCTTATCTGATACAGTGACCGGCAGAAAGTGTATAACCAAATGGGAAATTTTTGTATCTTTAGAATTACCAACTGTTTTACTGTGTATCCTTAAACAAAAAAGAGCATAAACAAAACCAGTAAAAATAGCATCGTATACAAGGGAGGGGTGAAAATCTCAAATTTATTCAAGAATAAAGTACCCTTATTTTGCACCGTAAAAAAATGTTATTAGGAAAAGTTGTTTTTGCTTAAAAGTTATCCCCGAATACCAAATTTGGACTCTGTAGCCCAAGAAAAACCATTTTTCCTTTTTTTCGGCCCGCCCCGTAATACGAATCGCTAGAAGTTATGCAGCACATAAATTCAGTTTCTTAACAGTTCTTGGGCAATTAAACACATAATTTACTTAAATTGGTTTAAATGCGCAAAAACAGGGCGTTTAATAAAGTAATGCCAAAAATAATATCTTTTTTTTGTGGTCCACAACGTATTTTATTTTATGGATAAGTAAAACAACTTAATGTAAAACAAATGCGGGGTTACTTGATATCTTTAGCAATTTATTGCCTTTTGTACTTTTTTAAAAAACTTAAACCTATTGGTTCAGGAATTATTTTTATCTGTACCTACCAGTAAGTCAATTTCAGCTTCCTGATAAAATTATTATTATTTTATTAATCGACCTGTTTTGACGCATTTAAACCGATTTAAGTAAATTATGTACTTAATTGCCCAAGAACTGTTAAAAAACTGAATTTATGAGCTGCATAGCTTCTAGCGATTTGTTATATGGGGGCGCGCAGGATAAAAATTAAAAACGTTTTTTTTGTCTACGGAGTCCATATTTGGCATTCGGAGATAACTTTTAAGTACGAACAACTTTTTCTAATACATTTTTTTCTACGGTGCAAAATAACGGTACTTTATTCTTGAGTAAATTTAAAATTTTTACCCCTCGCTTGTATACGATGCAATTTTTACGGGTTTTGTTTATGCTCTTTTTTGTTTAACGACATGCAGAACCTTCCACAGTAAAGTAAATTTGGTAATTCTAAAGATAAAAAAATTTCCCATTTGGTGCACACTATCTGCCGGTCACTGTATAAAATAATAATTAAATTAATTTGCATACATATTAATAAAATGTTGAATGTGGAGAGTATGATTATTGGCTACGGCGTAGTACTTTACAAAGTACTTTACACATAAGACATTTTAATTTTGATTTGGGGTTATTACCTTTTCGTTTTTTTGTTCACAGATAAATTGTAGCTGGAATAAAAAGGAACAACTTTGCTAAAGACAAAGATCCTTACCATTTTTGAATTACTATAAAAAATCTTCAGAAAATGGGTAAAAAACAAAAACTAATAAAAAGCTTATTTGATCTGAAGTAGAACTCGTGTTTGTGCCTTGTTCAGATATTATCCATTTCAGTTGAAAAAGTTGAGGTTATAACAATTCAATTAATTACTCATTATCTCTGATTATTTTAAATACATCATATCGAACTTTTTTGTTATTTCCCTGAGTATTTGGTTTTAATTACCATATTTTTATGTTGATTATAAAAAAATTAAATAATATAACTTACTGTTCTTCTCCAACAACCTGATCATCAACTGATTATCACCAAAAATATCGATAGGTCCAACTGCAGCATCACCACCGGCCAGCGCGTCAACACTTCCACCATTTTCTTTCCATTCCAAAAACTTTCGCAAATCAGCTACAGCTTCGGATGCCTTTTCCTTGGAAGCGTAAAACACAGGCAATAAGCAATTTTTCGACTTTTTTGTCCTGGATTTCTCTTCAACTGGAGCTTCTAGTTTCGGCAACAAGTGTAGTGATTCAGTAACTATTTCATTTATGATATTTTTCCGTTTTTCTTCAATTTCTATAAAACCGAATAATGAAATCAATGCCAAACAAAACATCCAGTTTACCTTTGTCATGTATAATAGAGTTTCCAGAAATCTTGCAAATTTTAATAGTGAAATCCTTTCCTCCGACAAGGATTAAGTCGGTATCACATGGACTCCAGAGTACGTTCAATAAATTGTCCATATTTGCGTTTACGTAAGTAGAAAGAATAGTCTTGGTTTCAATGTCCCATAGCTACAAAAAATTGACAGTATTACCAATGAAAATTAAATAGGATAGACGTTTAAGTACCTGAGCGATACCATCTTCTCCAACAGACACAATTTGGTTTGCCACATAAGGATTCCAAGCGAATGAATTAATTAATTCACTGTGACCGTTTGCAAGTGTCGCGACTTTAACGATGTCGGTTACATTGTCTTCTAAAAATAAATATTATTTATTATACAGTTTACAAACAAGAAGGGAAGTTTTCTACAAGAAGTAATTCGTGTAGCAGCCTTTTATACATCGCACATACCTTTTTGAAGAAATTCGTATATCATAAGCGTTTTACCCCCAACAAGTACACCAAACCAATTACAATGTTTATTGTTGGTGCCAGCATCGGAATGCCATAAAATCTTATGGAATTTCTGCTGCATATAATGCGTATTTAATAATTTCAAATCACTGGAGTAAACCAAAAGTGATCCAGTCTTAGTACTAATCAACATGTGAGTGAAACTCGGATGCCAAGTAAATAGATACACAAACACATTCTCTGGAACATCAATTTCAATTGGATCTGGAAAACAATTTAGAATTTATTGTTAAGTTACGATAAGAGTTAAATTCGAATAGGTACTTTGCTCCTCGGGTTTTTTCACATTGAACACTACTAGTTTCCCTTGGGAGGTGGCGTATAGTCCCAAATTATGTTTGTTATCATTTAATGGACCCCATTCCAAACAGTGAATTTGCGTTTTGAAGTAATGCGGCATTAAATGGGGTGACTTTGAAGGATTTGTGGGATCCAAAATACCAATCTAAAAAAATAAAAACATCAATCAAAATAAAACTTCATAACAGTTTTTGGAAACTCACCCTGCCCTCCATGGTTCCATAAGCCAGCATATTTTCTTGAGTTGGGTGCCAAGCCAAACATTCAACCCTGCTCTGTATTTTTTGATAATAATTAGACATGGAAATATGTTTTACATGCGGTCGGCTTAAATCCCACATTCTAATTAAACCATCACCAGAACCAATCGCTAACCTATGTAACAGAAAATCTATTAAAAACACATTTTGCTGTTTATTATATTCCTGTTACCTAGTGGGATCCAAAAGAGAAGCAGCCATAGCTGTAATCGCACCCCCAAAAGTTGAATAGCAACCCAAGTTAGTTCTCTTCGAACACAAACTAGTGTTAAGCAATAATCGATCAATGCCCACTGTCCAAGCATTCAATTCTCGTTCATTAGATGAAAACCAATTACATTCATTAGTAAGAGTAATAGGTGCAGCGATAGAGAACAGTGATGAATGGTCTCGATGCAGAACGCGTACTTGCTTATTTACACTGAAATTAATAATTTATAATATCTATTAAAACATAACTATTTTGTTAAAAATACTCTCTAGGTTTCGGAATGGTCCATTGGAGGAGTTCGCCGGATTTGTCCGAAGACAGTAGTATATTTGGGGATACCCAACAGATTGTAACCCATATTCTGTCATTAGATTTTAAACTTTTCCGGTAGCCACCAGTCTTTCTGGTGGTTGTGAAGAAGGTTTGCATGCGGCCATCGGTGCCTGCCCGCCAAATATAAATGTTGCTGAAAGGAAATATTCAGGTTTTAGGAAAAGAAACATAAACGCGAAGAGAGATTTAAAATGATAGATTATTGATATGATTACGGTATAAAATGTTGTAGGGAGTTCCACTTTTTTTTCTTAAGACTTTAACAGTTAATAAAGGCCCTTTTTTAAGAAGAAAAGTTTTATACATGGGTCGTTTGTGAGATACAGGGTGTTAAAAACGAACCTGTCAATATTTTTTTGAGTAACTATCTACAGGGTGTCCCGGAAAAATTGGGAAATCGGAGTCAGATAGGGCATGAAAATATAAGATGACAAGTTCCTATAAAAAATTTTCCTACAGGCCCTCCCTACGAAGATATGTAACCCTGAAGAGCGTTTTTTTTTTAATAACTTTTAAAGTACTTAATAGAATTTTATAAAAAGTTAATATGATGGACATTACTAAGGACCTCTTGAAATAATGTCCTTGACACATATCTACCTTGTTTAGTTTACTAGGGGCAGACTAAGCTTTATAACTTAATGCTTAAACTTTTAACACCCTATGTGAAAAAGACTTAAAACAACAAAATCAGGTAGCTTGAACCTTAGACTAAAGAAAACCTACTCTTGTTTATTGTCGATAAAGTGGACCGTTTTCGAGAAAAAGAATAATAAACGAATTCATGTTTGATTAAATCATTAAAAAAAAGTCTCATTCCGAAATAAAATCAAAATTTAAAAAACGCCTGTAGGAAAAAATTTGATAGGAACTTGTCATCTTATTTTTTCATGCCTTATCTGAATCCGAGAGATTTCCCACTTTTTCCGGGACACCCTCTATATTCACAGGACGGTTTAAGATAAACCTCCGAAATTTGGTAGATTAATAAGACTTTAAGTCAGCTTCAATCTGATGGTATTATAACAAAAATAATACTGTTTAGTGGCGTACTTATTCGAGGATGACTATTGACTAATCTATTATACATATTTTTGTAGGAAATGGAATTTTTGAAAAAAATTATTAAATAAGTACGCTAATGGGCCATATTATTTTTGTCGTCATACCATAGATTTATAGTTTACTAAAAGACTAACTAACTTACCAAATTTCAGATCTCTTTCTTGGGTCATCCTAGAGATATACCCAAAAAATATTGAAAAATTCATTTTCAACACCCTGTATCTAACAAAGCAAGCTTATTCTTAAAAGGACGGTGCTCTATCAACTAAACTGCTGGCCAATTGAAACGTACCAAGCGAATTTTTAGGTTGAATTTAAAGTCAAATATTTTGAAAAATAGAAAAGATATCAACATGCGGTTTTCAGGATTTCAGAGATAATTTAATTGAAAAAACGATAGTGTTACCCGATTTTTTTACTTTGAAGTACATTACTATCTACAGGGTATGAAAGAAAGTCTTCTTTTTTTGTCAAATTTTATAACTACCGTAATCAAACAAAATTTTTTTTATATTTTTTTGATGTAGATTTTTTTAGTCCTTACTTAATGGGAAAACAACCTGTTTCTCATAATTTTGATATCCCTGTTATTTAATAAGATACCGAATTTTTGTTGAAAATTTGATTTTTTCTTTGTTTTTTGTCGTTCGGCCGTATTGTGTTTTGTAAAAACCAATCTCTGTAGTTGATTATAATACCTTATAAATGGCTTTCTTATAAAAAGTACACTTTTTGTACTTTCATTAATTTATTGGTAACCAGTGGCTTATCAAAAATCGGTACACGTTCGCTAATTGGTAAATTTTTTAATTCATTTTTTGAGGCTATTTTCTTAATGGAATAGAATGGAATTTAGTTAGTTTATGTTCACCATTGGTTTAAGTGACTTATATCCTCGAAACGGGTTTTTCACTTTTTGCTCGTATTCGTGTATACCGGGTGGCTACGGAATCGTTTTACAACCCCCACCATTTTGTTACATTTAACTGTATTAATTTGAAATTTGGCATGGTTTGATTGTTGAAAGGAATAATCATTTTGACGTTTAAAACAATCTGATGACACTTCCGGTTTCACCGGAAGGGCCACCTACTAACTTTCAAATTTTTTTAAAACAACCCTGTATATTTTTTTCCGTAAGAATTAGATTCTACTTAAAATTACCTTTTTATCGACATATCACATGATGACATTTGCTTTCAAAATGGCAGCATAATTATTATTGCAAAAACCTGTTCAACAATATTAAATTTAATAAAAAATTCGGTATCTTATAAAATAAGAGGGATATAAAATTTTTGAGAAATTGGTTTTTTCCTCAAAAACCAGGGACTAAAAAAATCGACATCAAAAAAATATAAAATTTTTTGTGTGGAATTCCGGTAGGTATAAAATTTGAGAAAAAAAGACAACTTTCTTTTATACCCTGTAGATAGTAACGTACTTCAAATTAAAAAAATCGGGTCACACTATTGCTTTCGCAATAAAATTATCTCTTGAATCGTGAAAACCTCATGTTGATATCTTTTCTCCTTTTCAAAATATTTGACTTTAAATTCAACCTAAAAATTCGCTTGGTACGTTTCAATTGGCCAGCAGTTTATTTAAGTCCTACTACAAAAAAGGGGAACATCCTGTACATTTTGTAAAAACTAAACCAATATATGGAAATTGGACATTGAACACTTCTACTTTATTTAAAATAATAAAAGCTTAAATGAATAGAAAAAATTATAATTATTTTGGTTCAGTTTAGTGTGCAATTTAAAACAATGACCAGCAGAGACAAAAATGCGATATTATAGACACAATTTGCAAAGAAATAAATGCTTTGTAATACACTACATGGATAGAAAAATGAGCTGAGGAAAAACATTCTATAACTCATAGTACGGAAGTCAAATATAATATTTTTTTATAATTCATGTTTTTTATTTTATGATCACCCCGTAAATCTAAATTCAAATCTTAGTAGGTTACCAAAGGTATCAAAAGCAAAATTATTTGGTCAAAAATGACTTTTTCTCGTAAAATATAAATTAATTTTTTGATATTTGTAATGTATAAAAACAAATTTGCTCATATGTCCATTATTGAAATTATTTTAACAACCAAAACTCACCTTTCCTTTCCAGACGATGCAAGCAAGAATTCCTTTCTTGGTTGTTCCATATCAGGCTCGCTTTTGCCTATATACCGTGCGACTTTATTTTCTCCACCTTCCATCTTTTTGGTATCTTCTGAATCGTTACCACAAACTCCAACAGAACTAGATGCTTCCTTTCCAATATCTATTCCTTCAGACTTTGTTTCTATAACATGCGATACATCACCTCCTTCACTTGGTACTTCTTTTCCTGGATCTGTACCAATTTTTTCACCTTCAAATTTGGTTTCGATAATCGACGGTACATTGCCTTCTTTACTAGCAATTGTTGGATTAGCCAAAACTTCTGTGCATCCGTTCAAAATTTGGCTTTTCAAATCATTACATTCTTCTAGAAAATCAAAGGAAGATTCGAAGTGTACAGGTATGTGGCGACCTTGATCCGCAAAACCTGCTGGCACCTCATCATCATCCGCGTGTACTAAGTTGATCCATGGATTTTGTTTTAATGGAGTTACGGGGGCTACAGAAATTGCAGTAACTTCTTTAGTGGATATTTCAGGGACTTGTTCTGATTTAATTTGGGTCTCTGCTTCATTTACTTCGGGTACAATTTCAGGAGTTTCGTTAGATTTTCCGTCTGCAACGTCACTGATTACCTCTGTAATTGTAGCTTCTGGTTCATCGGTAACACTGCCTTGGACTTTTTTGTTTACAACGATATTTTTAGGGTCCTTTGGAAACACATTAACAGGTGCTGGACACCAGGATAATGTAAGAACTGCCTTATCGTGACCCCGCAGCTTATACAAGATTTTTCCAGTCCCTATAAGTATGAAATAAAATAAATATCACTTTAGTAAATTTACAAATATTCTTACTTCTCAGATCGGCAACAACAACTAAACCATTTTTGAGGCCAAATGCAGTTAACCAGTTGGCATGGGGACAAGTAGACAAACACGTTACAGTTATCTTGGTCCCTAACAACTCTTTGATTTGTGTTGATTCGTCGGAAGTGATATTCCAGATATTAATAACGCCATTTTCGGACACGCTTACAACACGATCATCTCCTGCAAAAGTTGCTCCAACCACTTTGGAATCGTTTAGCTAAAATGTATTGTAATTTGAGATAAAAATCAATAAATTAGTTTGTGGTAAAAAATCTCACGTGGACATTATGTGCAGATTTTCGTGTAAGTGTCTGTAAATTCCACAATTTAACGATTTTATCCTCGGCGACACTAACTGCTAATTTGTGGGGTTGTGCCCAGTTTTTATTAGTATGTACAGAGGTGATCCTAGGACAGTTGTGTTAAAACATTATAAAAGTATTATAGGTTGTAATATACCTTTGAGAATGTGCTCGTGATATTATTTTAACATCGCAGGGAGATTCGCTGGATGATGGTTCGATTACAACCAAGTCATTTCTTGCGCCATAGATAAGTGTATTGTCTGGGGCACAAGCCAAAATCGATGTCTCGTACCAATTTGGTGACGGTGGAATAACCAGTGAATTCATTTCTTTTTGAAAAATCTAAAATGGACGAAATGTTAAAAAATACATTTTTAGGTTACTTTTCCAAGTTTCTAAATGTATCTTAATTATAATAATTGTTCTACGATATACGAACCTCACAACTTATTTATTTATGTCTTTTAAATCGGTTAGATTTTTAATATTATTTGAAGCGTTTTTAAACGAAAACTTGTCAACTATATCAAATCAAACACGCATGAAACACGCAGTTTTGTCTTTAAACCGTGCTTTAAACAAATCATGCACCATGCCGGCAAACGAACCAATAGCAAGCAAGACCGGAAGCACATGATTCTTTAGCACATGCGCAGTAATTCTACATTCTATACAGAGTTCTAATTTATTACAACATTGACTCTGTAAATTATCGTAAGATGGTGCATTTGTTTCAAATTGTCAAATTTATTGTCTGTCAGTTGCTCAGCTGATTCAACACGAATTTGCAACTCTCGTGTTTGGCATAGTGAAAATGTAAGCCATTTCTGTAGTAGATATTCTCTAATTAGTTTAATGAAACATAAGATAGTATTTAATCAAAAACATGTCGTTACAATTTAAAGTCTTTACGCTGAATTGTTGGTAAGTAATTGCAACTTACAATATGTTTTTCTGTATTTTATTATGTCCATTTTTCTAGGGGCATAGCGTTTGTATCCAAAGACCGCAAAAGGCGTATGCAGGCCATAGCCGATTATTTAGCATCTAGTGATTATGATGTGGTGTGTTTACAGGAGTTGTGGACAAACCGCGACTTTGAATTAATTAAAAGAAAGGTTGCTGATGTTATGCCATTTGCTCATTATTTTTACAGGTAGGTACCTACACGTAACAAAGAGCTTATCTAATCGAATTTATTATCAATTGTTTGTTTATTTAAGTGTTTAAGATTTGTTAGTTTTTGTGGAGTTTTCCGTTGAATGAATAAATTGAAAAATAATAATGTCATTTATAGTGGTGTAACTGGTTCTGGAATTTGTATACTGTCCCGGCATCCCATAGAAGACACATTTTTCCATCAGTGGTCAGTGAATGGTTATATACACAAATTGCAACATGGGGACTGGTTTGGGGGCAAAGGCGTCGGATTATGTAGACTCAAAGTTAATGATTTCAAAATTAATTTGTACTCAGCTCATGTAAGTAAAATGCGCGAATTTAACTTAAATTTTCTAGTCCAGGAAAAATAGACTTTAACCTGGAAAAAAATTGTTACAGGCTGAATTTTTGCATGCACCTTAGTATTATAGCCCTCTATAATGTGTGAAAGTTCCCCATCGATTTGATGGCTGCTAACTGAGTTACTCGAGGTCAAAGGTCGCGATAAACAGTTTTTTGCAAATATCTCGAGAACGGCGACCTTTATTGAAAAAAATATAGAGAGGTAATTTTTAGCTGAGGCAATTTGCTATAAAAACTTATTCAGAAGTTTTTTTGTAGGGGCAATCGTTCACGAGATATAGTGTTTCAAAAACTAAGAACGTAGAGGACTTACTTCACTACGAAGAATAACGACTGATCTTAGGATATGGAAGTTGGATAATGAATTATTATTCAATATGTATATTTATGGCGTTTTTTATTTATTTGTGCATTTATTGCATTTATTTGGCCATTTATGATACAGTAATTAACTTTCTTCAGTTTCGGAGAGCGATTGTTCCGTCACCAACGTTTGGACGAGGAAAGACGATGGATCGATGTCGTTATCGATCTCCTTGTTATCAATATTAAAATTTTCCATGTTCATACATGTTTGGCCATTACATTGGCTACAAACTACAGAACAGTTCAATTCTGCTTTTCGCCGACATCCACAATTGGAATGGAGAAATTGATCCTCAGGACTGGGGATGGGTACTACAAAATAATATTTTAGAGCCAGTTACAACTCTGCTCCAAGCCCCTCCTGATGGATTACTCAATACAGTATTTTGTAAGTGCAAGAAAGGCTGTGGTTCCAATTGTGGATGTCGGAAAGCAGAATTGAACTGTTCTGTAGTTTGTAGCCAATGTACTGGCCAAACATGTATGAACATGGAAAATTTTAATATTGATAACGAATAGATCGATAACGAAATCGATCCATCGTCTTTGCTCGTCCAAACTTTGGTGACGGAACAATCGCTCTCCGAAACTGAAAGTTAATTACTGTATCATAAATGCCCAAATAAATGCAATAAATGCACAAATAAATAAAAAACGCCATAAATATACATATTGAATAATAATTCATTATCCAACTTTCATATCCTAAGATCAGTCGTTATTCTTCGTAGTGAAGTAAGTCCTCTACGTTCTTAGTTTTTGAAACGCTATATCTCGTGAATGATTGCCCCTACAAAAAAACTTCTGAATAAGTTTTTATAGCAAATTGCCTCAGCTAAAAATTACCTCTCTATATTTTTTTCAATAAAGGTCGCCGTTCTCGAGATATTTGCAAAAAACTGTTTGTCGCGACCTTTGACCTCGAGTAACTCAGTTAGCAGCCATCAAATCGATGGGGAACTTTCACACATTATAGAGGGCTATAATACTAAGGTGCATGCAAAAATTCAGCCTGTAACAATTTTTTTCCAACTCAGCCTTTTTTTTTCGTCTATTTTTCCTGGACTATTCGTGCAAATTGTGTACCTTTTCACCGATTTTTTAAGAATCTGTATAGAAATATTATTGTACGAGTATATGCAGTTTTTCTCATATTGAAACATTAGTTTTACCGGTGTTCCCATGTGTTCTATTCTGTAAGACAAGTAGTGCTTCGCCGAGACCCGGGGACCCAAAAAAATGCTAGGGAAAAGCTGATTAACGTATGAACTCGGTACGTTACCCATTTAAACAAATTGCAGCTTAATTATTAAATACGAGGCGGCTGATTTAATAATTATTTGCAAAATAAATATGAAAGATTGTTGATAAATTGAATACTTTTATTTTCTGTTAAGTTTTCTTCGTTAGTTAACGAATTTTCTTATACACTGTGTCCCAAATTGGTGACTCCACTATGGGTAACTTCGGTATTATTGGAGACACAAAGACGGTTAAATTAGGAAAGTTTTAAAGAATTTTATGGCTATTTCAGATTAGACAACAGATTTTGAATATCTCTTTTAGTTTTTCAGATATTCGGGAAAAACCAAAATGTTGCATTTTCTTTAATGGTCAATATTTTTTTATTATCCATTATGTGCTGTTAAGACTTTGACATTCTTCATGCACTTTTTTAAGATACTTCTAACGGTGTTGTCAGTTTTTTTCCAACTCTTTTGTTTACTAACTTTTGTTTTTCTTATGGACGGCAATTGTTTTTTTGGCATTGACAAGTAGCATTTTTTATTACCTTTCCAACGATGTATCACAACATGACGAAAAATTCCTATTTTCACAAGAAAAATCAGAAAATTGTATTTTTCAATAGAAAAAAAACAAAAGATATTCTACAATGAATAAAAATCAATCCCTCTATCGCTGCATGAGCATGATGAGCGTATTTGTATGCTCGTGATTTACATACGGACAAATTGAAATGTTAACACTGCAGCTGAACGACAACAACCCCACGACACTTATTTCAGAAAACTTGCCACGAATATGATTAATTTTGGGTCATTTGAACAAAAGAGGGACAATCGTTATGATATAAATAATGAAGAGAGATATCATACACTCATCATGCAGCGATAGATGGATTGATTTTTATTCATTGCTGGGATTTCTTTTGTTTTTTTTTATTGAAAAATACAATTTTCCGATTTTTCTCGTGAAAATTGGAATTTTTCGTCATGTTGTGATACATCGTCGGAAAGGTAATAAAAAATGCTATTTGACAGTGCCAAAAAAACCATTGACGTCCACAAGAAAAACAAAAGTTAGTAACCATATCTCAAAAAACAAAAGAGTTGGAAAAAAACTGACAACACCGTTAGAAGTATCTTAAAAAAGTGCATAAAGAATGTCAAAGTCTTAACAGCACAAAATGGATAATAAAAAAAATATTGACCATTAAAGAAAATGCAACATTTTGGTTTTTCCCAAATATCTCAAAAACTAAAAGAGATATTCAGGATCTGTTAGCTAATCTGAAATGGCCTTGAAATTCTTAAAAACTTTCCTAATTTAACCGTCTTTGTATCTCCAATAATAAAGAAGTTACCCATAGTGGAGCCACCAATTTGGGACACAGTGTATATAATAAACTAAGCTAGACAATCACAGTTCCATAGCCTACAAAGCGCGAGATATTTAAAGGGTAATTTCATGTCCATTACATCATTATACACCTTTTTGATACCTTACTGACCTTACTAAAATACTCTTTTATTTCCTCTTTAAGTTAATCGCCGAGTATGATCCCGAATGTGATGAGTATCGTGCACACCGTATCTTGCAAGCCTTCGACACCGCTCAATTTATCTTGCTCACATCAGGAAGTTCCGATTTAGTCGTACTGGCCGGCGACTTAAACATTGAACCCACCGATTTATCTTACAGGTATTGTCTTTATTTGGCTCTTCACAATTTACTCTAATTTCCTATTCTTTTCACAGAATAATGTTAAATGTACCAGGTTTAATTGATGCTTTTACCAAAGTTGGTAAATTACCCGACAATATGATTTATACATCGGAAACCTTACGCAACTCCTACACCGCCACGTCTAGAGTAAAACAGCAGTTGCCTGGCACCCGTATTGACTATGTCATGTACCAGCCAGGCACAAGCCAAGTGGAGGTTGCTAAGTACCTTCAACCGTTACCTGATCGTGTGCCCAATTGCCAATTTAGTTATTCTGACCATGAGGGTGTAGCAGCTACGTTGGTCCTTACTAAGAAAAATGCTGCGCAAGACTTAATTAAAAAAGATTTGAAGTTGGATACATTACAGAATAGCCTTCGTATATGTGATGAAGCATTAAGTGATCTGAAGGATCACAAGAGGAGTTATTTAATATTAGCTTTTTTAATTCTTATAATGATCATCGCTGTACATTGTTTCAGTACTTTGGAAATAGGTTATGCGATTTTCTATAACGTAGCTAAGATAATTTTGATATTGTGGATGATTTTTGCTTTTATTATGGGAACGCTTTGGAATAAAATGGAACGACATGGAATTTTATCGGGAAAGTTAGCTATGGAAATGACTATTAGAGGAATGAAAGAGACTGCTCAAACTCAAAGTCCTCCAAGTACTAGTAAAAAGTAACAACAACCGGTACAGTTCAGAAGGTTATCACAATTAGACGTATCACTAATGTTCGTATTAATATTTATTACCATCAATCCATATCTTCCTTGCAAAAAAAAACAACTGAAACCAATTTTTTTAGTTGCTTGAACTTACTTTATAGTTACTACAATACATTTAAATTTATTTAGCAATATTCCTTATACAGAAACAAAAATGAGGCTTATAATGTACTTTTTTTTAGTATATTTAGGTAGTTTACTTAGATAAAGTTTTTGTTTTGAGTTAGATTAATAAGAAATGAACCAAAGTGGACCAGACAACTGTATTTTATTATGCTCAATATTTTATTAAATTTCTATTTCCATTTTCTACTAAAATACATTTCTTGTACGTACTTACTTTTGTTAGAATTTTTAAAGCAATTTTACCTCAACAATAATAGTGTCTGTGATAAAACACGTTTTTAGTTACCAGTAAATTAAGTGATTCCTATGTTGTTTGTAATGTACTATTTAAATAACGTTCGCAGTTCAAATTTTGCAAATCAATGCATTGTAGGTATTAAATTTAAATATTTTATTGTATTATATTGTTATTATAAATACGTATAAAGAATACAAATAAATTTCTTAATGTTTTTTCGTTTAGTTTCTACTATTGCTACATTTTATTTCAGAATATTTATTATAGCACAATATTGCTACTATAGTCCAGTAAAATTAGCTGAAATAAGTCACGTTTGCGGAAATAATTCAAGGAGTTTTGATATTTTGGTGAAAATAAATGAAGAACTGATAAGTTCATATTGATGCAGTAAAAACTTCCACCCTTAAGTATCGAAAAACTATCCTCTAGCCGTGAGCATTACTTGACGCTCATTTCTTGCACTTATTTGAAGAAAAAAATTCCAGTGCATATGATTTACAGGTTTCAAAAATAATGAAACAAAGACTCTATTCTGTTGTCCACCCATTTAGCGATACCACGTCAACTTATTTCGGAAAAATTCATTCTTGCATTGTACTTACAAAGCTCCTAAAACTAAAAAACCATTGAATCATTACATATATACTTTTTTCAATAAATTAGTTGTTAAATCAAATCATGCAGTAATTATATCCAATTTGCCACCAACGTTCGAAGCCTCCAGGCAACATTCATAATCGCGTTTTTCTGAAAATTCACTCGTCGTGAGGAAAACTTATTATTTAACCTATTGACTATGGATATTTATGCTATGGATGGAAGAAACAAAAAAATCGACAACGTTTTATGTCCAGTTTTTACAACCGAGAGACATTGTCGATTACAACCATATACAGGGTGTGTCACGACGAGTTGACAGTAGACATAACTCTATTACTAAACACAATTTGGTCCAAAAAATTGGTACACACCCATTATACAATATGCTCTATTTAAAGAAAATATTGCCACCTTTCTGGTACTTCCGGTTATACCGGAAATAGACACAAACTTTCTTATTTTAAATGGAACACCCTGTATATTTTTGAATTTTTATATTGTACACTTCATTTTAGACATAAAAGTATTAAGGTTGTATGGTCCTAACATTAACGGTATTATAATTATTTACACTTTTTCATTTTTTTTTACAAAAACATAGATGTTAATAAAAATTCGAATCATGACAATGACACATTTTTTCCAAAGTTTTTTTCTTACGTTTGAAGTAGGAATATACAAGCAATAAGCTGATATAGTTTTGGAAAACTTGCTTTATACAGGGTGTTGGTGGTTGTCCGTTCATTTTTAAAAACTTTGATCAATGATAACTTTATTTTTTTAAATGGAACATCCTATATATTTTTGAATTTTCGAATTCTACACTTAATTCTAGACATAAAAATATTAAGGTTGTAAAGTCTTAAAATTTACGGTTATTTAATTAATTACGTTTTTTTTAATTTTCAAGGTTTTTAAAAATTAACAATCAACCATAAGCACCCTGTAGATATAAAATAAGTTTTTCAAAACCATATTACCATGTTTCTTGTACATTTCTACGTCTACTAAAATTTGTTTTTATTTTATTTAATTTAATATTTTTTATTTTTATTTATTTATTTTATTTATTTTAATTAAGTAATTGTTTCATTTTTTCATACAAAAACTTAGAGTAAAACATTTTCATATTTTACTAATGACACCTTCTTTCAAAAAACAAACCAAATTTTAGTGGATGCGTAAATGTACAAGAAACATGGTAAGATGCTTTTAAAAAACTTATTTTATACAGGGTGCTTGTGATGACCGTTAATTTTTAAAAAACATAATTAATTTTAAGACCTTACAACCTTAATACTTTTATGTCTCGAATTAAGTGTAGAATTCGAAAATCTAGAAATATATAGGGTGTTTCATTTAAAAAAATTAAGTTATCATTGATTAAAGTTGAAAAAAATGAACGGACAACCACCAACACCCTGTATAAAGCAAGTTTTCCAAGACTACATCAGCTTATTTCTTGTATATTCCTACTTCACAAGAAGAAAATTTTGGAAAAAACGTATCATTTTCCAGATTGGAATTTTTATTTACATCTATGTTTTTGTAAAAAAAAATGAAAAAGTGTAAATAATTATAATACCGTTAATGTTAGGACCATACAACCTTTATACTTTTATGTCTAAAATGAAGTGTAGAATCTAAAAATTCAAAAATATACAGGGTGTTCCATTTAAAATAACAAAGTTTGTGTCTACTTCCGGTATAACCGGAAGTACTAGAAAGGTGGCAATATTTTCATTAAATAGAGCACATTGTACAATGGGTGTGTACCAATTTTTAGAACCAAATTGTGTTTAGTAATAGAGTTATGTCTACTGTCAATTCGTCGTGACACACTGTATGTATAGAAGAAGCGGGGAAAAGAGAAAATGTCGATATCGAGAGTTTGTAGTTCCACCACAGCACTTAAGTTTGTTTCCTTTAAGTGCAAAAAACTGCAAGAAATGTGACTGAGCAAAAGTTGGATTGCGTTGCTCGATCATGTGCTCATATTGCCGTGGACCGTGGACTAGGATGCTGTTAATCAGAATTTGAAGAAGATTCTTCTGAAGATGAACCTGTAAAGGAATAAATTTTTAAAATCTAGTGAAATATGCCTCATGGGGAAACCACTTTAAAAAACACACCTACAACTCTACCCCTTGGATGGTGTGGAAAAGGGCAAGAAATACGAAAATGCATGTTCACGATGAATAACACGATATAATTTAGTTCACGTTAATGAGAAAAAATTTGCAAGAAATAGATTTTGTAGAGAAACTTGGCTCTACAAATATAATTCTATTCAATTTTTTCGTAAATCTAATAATTTTTCACTTATTGCGAATGCGAATGAAACTTTCATTTTGTCGATTCTTGCCACTGATTGTGAGCAAAAAACTATTCCACCAACTTCAAACAGGGTCAAACAGCAAAATAAGCAAAAAACCCGGAAGTAATTGACAAAAAAATCAAAATTTGATAAAAGATATAAATTGATACGAAATGGAACTATAAAATTTAGCCCCCTCCAAAAATGACGGACACATTAATATTTATTGATTTTTAAGGTTTTTATTTATAACAAGAAGAGAAAAAATTATACAGATTGGCAAATTGCAGAATATTCTTCCCTGTAATATTTTCCAACTAAACGTGAATTTGCTCCCATTTTTTCGCGGGAAAGTAATTTTTTCTTTAAAAATTGAAATTTTTCAGATTTGCGGTTCTGGAAATAATGATAAGTTACAATTTTTGGTGGCATAGGTTAGAAAACGATTTTCATTGCGCAGTGTATAATTTGCCCCTCTTTACTTGCATCATGAACTTCTACGGAATTGTAATTTTCAAATATCGCATTATTTTTGATAATGGAAATAATAAAAGGGTAGGAAAGAGTTGAGAAAAATATATTCAACACTTACATGATTTGTATTGCAAATTTCTTAAAGAATTTATTCGAATATGTGGATTTTTCACGTTAAATTAAGCAGTTATGAGAAAAATGAACGTTAATCACCATCGAGGGTAGTTTTTCGATATTTAGAGTTAAAGAAGCTCCATACAGTGGGAGCTTCTTTAACTCATTCATTCTACCACAATTTTACTATAATTCACCAAAATATCAAAACTCCTTGAATTATTCCCAGAAAAAAACTATTTTTGTTGTAGATCTATCATATAATTTCATATTCATGCCTACAGGATGTTTCCACTTCCAAATGCCTACCAAAGGTTTAAAGTTTAAACCTTTGCCTTTAAACTTTAAAGGGAACATCACATTTTGTACAAAAAAATTGCAAAAATTTAGTCCTAAACTTAATTTTTAAACATAGAGGACAGATCTTTGAATATTTTGTAGAGGACAGTATATTATTTAATACGAAAAAAATGATATTGTGTTTTATGTGACAACTTTTGGATAGCTTCCAATTTTTTAGTGGCGCCAGTGTAAATATTCAAGATTAACATTTGTAAAAAATATATGATGTGACCTACCTACACATGACGTGCGGGCGTTATTTTCATCAAAATTAATGAAATATTCAAAAAGCTTTTCAAGAAATTTAATTATTATGCATCATATCTTTATAAAAAAAAATATTCTTTATTCCGGAATTATTAACGGATATCATTCTGTTTGAAGTTTCTGGAGGAACTATCTTGTTTCTTTACAAAACTTTAACAGAATCGGTTGATATTTAGAGTTTTTATGGAATATTATTGTTTCAATTTTTTTATTAATAAATAAAATTAGTCGCAACCCAGGAACACCACCCTTAAGATTAAGAATATCTTTTCTCATATAAATAAATAAAAAAAAAAAAATAATATAAGTAAGCTTTTTTTTTTATATTTACCAACAAAGACCTTAGTAAAACAATATATTTTTTAGTTCAGTCCATACACATATTTAAAAAATACTTCATAATGAATACATTTAGATAAATGTAAATTGATGATAAAATAATTAATTATAAACCAAGCAGTATTTCTAAAATGAAATCACAAATAAATGATAGATTACCTATAATAGATACATTCTAAAAAATTGCAACACTGTACAATATTTACAAGTATTTTATTAACACTTTTCTAAAACCGCAAATGTGGTTTAAACTGCATAATATGCCTGTCCAGTTTCTCCCAAAACACCATCAAAGCCGCCCTATCTAAATGTCGTTTAGTACGCGACAGTTGAATCACAGTCACAGCCCATTTCCCCACATTCGGATCTAGTTTCATCTCATCATATTTCACATGGAAAGCAGCAATTTTATCGAATATCTCCACTGGTGTTTCCCAAGGATAACCCTTAAATTGCCACGCTGGCCCCATTACAAACACTGCCACTACGCGATCCCAGTCACTGGGACTTAATTTTGCCGGATTGTCGACCACACGATAAGGCACAGTTTGACCATTCCGTTGCCTTTGTATTAACACTTCGTTGTCGCGTTTGCCACCCTCCAACTTCTTTTGTTCCATTGTGACAAAACGCAAGTCTTGCAGCATATCTTTAATATTGTACATGGACACCAGAGAGTTCGTGCCAGCGGGAATGATGATAATTGGAGTGCGAGAAACGCGTTTCGTTAGACCACCAGGTGGAGGACGAGCTGCGTTCACTGGGAGTGGAGTTTGCGGCTGGGGTACTTGAGGGCGAGTTTTTACTGATCCTTCTGTGACGGATTTTAGAGTCATGCCGTGGTAGGTTCCCATTGTATCGATTTTGAATCCTTCGGTTTCTGTAAATTAACAAAAAGCAACAATTAAGTTTTAGTTATAATTGTGGTGCCAAAAATTTATTTTTTATAAAGTGCGAACTAAATTTCGACTGTGGCCTTCGAGGGTTCAGTGCCTTGTCCTTAAAATTCAATCTAATTAATCTAAAAGCAAGACTTCAGGAAGTGTTCGATTCGAATCTAGAAAATTGGCTATTTATGGCGCCAAAAAAACATTTTCTCTATTTGTTTAATTTAACAACTGAATGAAAAAGAAGGAACATAAAACAGGCATATTTAGATAAGATTCTAAACATCCTTTATGTTGCACGTGTTTCAGTTGAAATATCTATACAGGGTGTGTCACGACAAGTAGACATAACTCTATTACTAAACACAATTTGATTCTAAAAAGTGGTACACACCCATTATACAATGTGCTCTATTTAATGAAAATATTGCTACCTTTCTGGTACTTCCGGTTATACCGGAAGTACTAGAAAGGTGGAAATATTTTCGTTAAATAGAGCACACTGTACAATGGGCGTGTACCAACTTTTAGAACCAAATTGTGTTTCGTAATAGAGTTATGTCTACTGTCAACTCGTCGTGACACACCCTGTATGTATTTGCATAGTTTATGAAACAAAAACAAATGACTGCAGGTAGCAAAACCTTCGATACCAGAATTTTATTGCCTCCTATGGTCATTCAACAATATTTGAATAGATGGTTAGGTACACTTTCAAGAGAAATGAAATATTATCTATTTTTATACCGGAAAAGTGTAATAAAAATGTAGAAAAAGTAATTGAATCTTAATTAGTAGGCATTAAAAGAATCTCAGTAATTTGTAGGGAAAATCTACATCTAAACTTTGTATATTTTGAAAATTACCTTCTTTTTGTCTGTTAAATCTTTCCTGATCGTATCTGTTGTAAACTGAAGGTTGTGCAGCGGGTCTAACGGGTGTCTGTCGTGGTGTTATAATCGGCGGCTGTGGTGGCCGATGTCGGCCCTCTTCTCTAGCTTTAATACTATGCAGCATGGCCAAAATATTCTTAGCAAAAGTCTTCCCATTGGACTGCAAAATCGTCGTTCTAGTACGCCATTGCCGTTCCCTGCTTATAATGTCCTTCGTAATATCCACATCAAAATCCAAAATAGCCCTGATATCGTACTCTTGCCCTATGTCGTCATTACCCTTAATAGTAGTTCGCTTCTTGGCAAGACGTTTAGCTTTAATAGCCGCGATTTTTTCGACGGACATGGCTTCAGATAGTGACTTGATGTTATCAACAGTAACCGACGCCTCTTTCGGGGCGTCCAGCCTTGCGGCCAACTTCTCCCTAACTTTCTGTACATGTGTGTCTTCAAATCTAGGTTTTTTCGCAATACTTTCCAAACCATCGAAATCTGCAGATCGTTTCACTTGTGTGGGAAGTTCTAAAGGGGCACTTTTATCGATAGCTGGACAACTTGCTGTTTCTCCGTTCAAATATGCCAGGAGTTCTTTTCGGTCAGGACGACGTACAACTGGTATACTTTCAGCAGCAGCTTGTCGCACATATACAGGATGCGTTAGTGAGACATTTTTCAATATGAACAGCAGGCATTCCAGTGTATAATATTCTTTTGCTGTGCCGTCTTTTCCAGATCTATGGAAGAACAGTATGGTTAGTTTGAGTGTCTTTAATAAGTGGTTTTGCTGTTAACTTACCCCCACATAAGATAGTTGGTTTTCACATTTTTAGGCCAGGAGAATTCACCGAATATGATTTGGCCCTCTCGTTCGATTATCTCCTTTTTATTAACATTGTACTGACGTAATAAACTAAGTGGATCAGCCATGTTTACTGTAATATATTCTTTTTACGCACCACTAAAAACACCAACAACACCACAAGTAAATTTCAAGCAAACAAAAATGGACAACTTTCAACGCCAAGTTTACGTTAGCTTCTGTAGATGGCGCTGGTGTGCGTATTTATTTAGTACACAGATATGGTAGTGAGGAGAGTGCGCTTCGACGAGGTATGAGAAAGTAGCAGCCATTTTATAAGGTGATTTTTCAAATTTAACCGGTTTTGTTCGAGAAGTTTTTTGTTATTTACGACAGTTTCATTAAATGGCTATTAAAAGTATTGTTAATTTTTCATTCTTATAATAATATAAGTGAATGGAAACAAGTCGCTTAACAACCTTCAAAATGGCGGCCGTCAATTTTTCACACAAGGTTGACTATGACTGGTATTCTCTCCTTTCCATATCTCTGGCGCTAGCGCTAACCGATAATGTGAAGTTAGGCTCGAAAAATATGGAGTAGGCATTTTTATTGATTACAATTTTTGTTATTTCTTCAGCAATAATAGTAATCGAACGATGCGTCGGAGTAAAATTACAAGTATGAAAATGTGGGACATAGTATATTTTTACGAATATTCTGAGCAGTTCCATGTCATACCAACATATGGTTAAACAAAACTAACCGAGTAATCGAGTTCCGTGTTACCAACAGAAAGGAAAAGTAATGACCGGTATTCTCGGTAACTGCCGCGGCGACTCTGTATTAATCTATAATTAAAAGATTAAAACGTCTGTGCGAGTCCATTTTCTGGTCAAACTAAATATTTAAGAAACGGTTTTTGGTACAATTCACTATCGGCCCTATACCGTAACTGCTGATATCATAAAGTTAATGATTCGATAATTTACAAAGTGTATTTACAAACTAATCGACCATTAACTTATCTATTGTAAATTGTTAACCTGTCATCTGAGTAGGTATTCATTTTCATTAAGTCAGTACATCTGTACATCACTAGATGGATTCTTTTTAATACTAACTTCATTTCATTATCATAAAATTTTTAAAAATATTTTTATTAATAACACGTGTGCTTTATGATAAAATCTTTTTCTTTATTTTTACTCCGCACTTCGTATTTTCAGTAAATTAAGTAAAATGTCGGAAGAAATGAGACGTGCAAGAAACTTTTCCGAATTTGACAAAAATTTATTAATCGAAGTAGCATCTTCTTATACACATATTATCGAAAATAAAAGAACAGACGGTCCTACAATAAGATTAAAGAATGAAACATGGGATACAATACAAAAACAATATAATATTAATTGTCAAACTGGATCCCGGTCAGCTAAACAACTTCATGAACTTTATGATAATTTGAAGAGAAAAGCAAAAAAAATCTTACATACTGATAAGGTTTGTACCGTAGATGATATAAATGATGGAGTGATTATCTGATTATCATATGTGATCTGATATTCATTTTTTTTAGGCAAATTTATGCAAAGTATCAGGAGGTGGAACTTTAGTATTAGTACATCAGAAAAGTGTTGGATTAGAAGAAAAAATCATTAACAATATTTTAAAACCTCACTTTCAAGCAGTTCCTAATGATAATGAATACTCGTATGATTCATCGACATCATATTTCGCAGAAGGTAATTTTTCTTTGTGTGTACAGGGTGTCCCATTTTCGACACTTTCAGGGGGTATTGGCGTTATTATCAAAGATAGAGCATTGCGGTTTTCACCTTCCTGTCCTACTTTTTTACGAAACGAAAGATTCCGGGGTCAAATTTGTCATGGCTCTCTTAGTTTTTAATCTACAGAGTGATTTTCAAAAACTTTGATTTTAAGACACCCCTCGTATTTCCGTTATGCGTCTACTTATCAAAAAAGTGAAAACGGATCTTGATAGAGTTTTTTACGTAGACTTCAGTGGTGTAGGCAGTTTTTTGTGTAAATGGTTTAGTTTTAGAGATAATGCCCAAACTTATGTTTTTTTAAATGGGACACCCTATATATTATTTTTTATATTGATTAAGCAAAATTTGGGCTTTCCAAAAATATATAATACTTAATATTTCTTTTGAAAAACAAGCTCAAAATTCGATATTTTTAATAATTTACTTTATTTATAACAGTAGGCCATGGCTAGTTTATTAGAAACAAATGCAAAATTTGACAGATTTGTTAGATTTCCATTATTGATGAAATATTTTTGTTATGTAGGTGTTTTTATTTTACTTTTAATTTTTTATTACAATGGCCGTTTATGATAATTATGAGAAGTATTATATTGTTGGTATGTTTTATACAATACATTAAAATTATCTTTTGAAGTGTTTAGCTTTAGAATAATTACGCATTGTGAAAATTTTGCATTTGTTTCTAAAAAACTAGCCATGGCCTACTGTTATAAATAACGAAAATTATTAAAAATATCGAATTTTGAGCATGTTTTTCAAAATAAATATTAAGTATTATATATTTTTGGAAAGTCCAAATTTTGCTTAATCAATATAAAAGATAATATATAGGGTGTCCCATTTAAAAAAACATAAGTTTGGGCAATATCTCAAAAACTAAACCTTTTAGACAAAAACTGCCTACGCCACTGAACTCTACGTAAAAAACTCTATCAAGATCAGTTTTCACCTTTTTGATAAGTAGACGCATAACGTATCTAAAAAACAAAGATTTTGAGAATCACTCTGTAGATTAAAAACTAAGAGAGCCATGACAAATTTAACCCCGGAATCTTTCGTTTCGTAAAAAAGTAGGACAGGAAGGTGAAAACCGCAACGCTCTATCTTTGATAATAACGCCAATACCCCCGAAAAGTGTCGAAAATGGGACACCCTGTACCTATAGAAATTAAAATAATTTTGGTTTTTTCAATTTTTTATTATAACAGGTGTGTACTAAAAAATTTATATCTAAAGTGTCATAGAAATATTTTCTTATACCAAGTTGTTAGAAATCTGTAAAATACTGATGGGTGTTTTAAATTTTTGGCACCTGCATTAAAAATATATTGAAAAAATTAACTTTTTCTATCATATAGAAAATTTACAAATATCCAATTTTAAAATATTTTTAGTATTCCGAGTGCCCCATTTAAGTGGAAACCTTTTGCGCAGTTTCAAAATTCTTTGATTCTCTACTAAATTTTATGGAATAATATTAAATTAATACCTAAAAGGTACATACGTTCTATAAGGTTCGACTTTTTCAAATTTACGCTTTTTTAGGTACTTATTATTGCCTTTGTTAAATAACGCGATGGTCTTAAGAAACACTATAACGTATACCTATAGGTAACACTGTAACTTCTATCAAATAAAATGAGATTTTAGAAAAAAAAAACAAGTTTGAAAACGCTAAAATATTAAATCTAAATTTGCAACCTGTCCGTATGACCGAAACATTGTTAAAAATTGAAAAAACAACAATTTGCAATAGCTTTTGAACAAAATTGCAAAAGTTATGCAAACTTGGACAAATGTTAAGTGGCTTATTACAAATCTTCCATTGAGTTTGCAACCTTTTTTTCTAAACGGAGCCTCGATTTTTATTAAATAATTAGCAAATTTTGTTGTATTTTTTCGTACAAAATTCCAAAAGTTATGCAAACTTTATGTAATACTTATAATAGAGTCCTAAACCCACATGCCAATTTGCATAAATTTTTGAGGAATGGTAATATTTTTTTTAATTTCTTTATTACTCGGGCCGTTGAAATATTTAACAAAGTGCGGTCAACAAAATGCAAAAGTTTTCGAACATGGTTGCAAATGTTCGTTACACACACTTTGAATTTGCAACCTTTTCATATTAGTCAGGCCTAATAACAGAATAAAATAATCTAAAAATATCTAAAAATTAATTTGCATATAATTATCATGTTTTAAAAAAAAGATAAGAGTATCTGCTTTCTGCTTCTACATTCGGTAAAATTAAATCATACAAGGTGTTACATTTAAAATAAGAAAGTACTTGTAGGTAGGTATTCAATATTTCATATTTTTTAATCCTCAATCTAACATTTTGTTAAATATTTTTGCAAATCAAATAATAAAGTTTTGTACAACTACTTTCCTGCTTTTTATCAACACAAACTGGGAGGGCATGAGTAAATTAATATAACTGCAACTTTTGGTATGTTTTTATTTATTTATGAAATTCCATAGTTTTTTTTTTACGAAAAAAGTACCTACACTCGTTGAACTTGATGTTTTTGATATGATATGAAAATGTTATCGCATTATCAAAAAATACGTCGTATGTTATTTATATAATGGTCTCATTTATTTGAAGAAAGTAAGTACCTCACTAAATTGAATTTTCTTATTTTAGATTTTATTTAGTTGTTCAACTACCTTTGAAAAGATTCCGAAACGAAGACAACAACCAATGCTATTGAAATGTTTGTACAGGGTGGCCCATTTTCGAGCCTCATCATAAGGATCTCGAAAACCGTAAGAGATACAGGGTCGGTTAAATTATTGCAAAGTTGCGCAATTTGATGCTTATCAAAATGCTGTGTTGCAATTTGGAAAATTCCGAATACTTACTGAAATATCCTGAAAAAACAAAGTTTCATAAAATGTTTTTAATATTTTTCTGACGTTATTTGAAAACCAATTTTAAAACAAACAACACTTCGTCATTGCCACTTTTTATCCTCTACAATATGGCGCTATCAAATTTTAAATCCGACGTTTCGTCTTCCAAGAACCATCATCAACTTATTTTTTTTAAATACGAACCTGGATTTTTTATTTTATTTTTTGTTAGCTTTGGATTACCTTAAAGCTATGACCCATCACAAATTTTGATTTTCAAACGTTTCGATGACAAAAACTGACGTTTTCTGTATTTTTTAAAATATTTAATACGACACTGTTTTTAAAACAAATTATTACTTCTGACTAAATAATGTTTATAATAGCTTTTCATCAGTATCATAAATTTAGAATGTTGAAAAAATAATTTGTTTTAAAAATAGTATCGTATTAAATATGTTTAAGAATACAGAAAATGTCAGTTTATATCATCGAAACGGTTGAAAATCAAATTTTGTGATGGGTCATAGCTTTAAGGTAATCCAAAGCTAACAAAAAATAAAATAAAAAATCCAGGTCCATATTTAAAAAAATAAGTTGATGATGGTTCTTGGAAGACGAAACGTCGGATTTAAATTTTGACAGCGCCATATTGTAGAGAATAAAAAGTGGCAATGACGAAGTGTTGTTTGTTTTAAAGTTTGCTTTCAAATAACGTCACAAAAAAATAAAAAATATTTTATGAAATTTCATTTTTTTCAGGATATTTCAGAAAGTATTCGGAATTTTCCAAGTTGCAACACAGCATTTTGATAAGCATCAAAATGCGCAACTTTGCCATAATTTAGCCGACCCTGTATCTCTAACGGTTTCCGAGATCCCTATGATGAGGCTCGAAAATGGGCCAGCCTGTACACCCTCATTGTTCGATAGTAATAAAAGTTAGGTACCTAGTAGGTACACTACCTATTTAAAAAAATCACGATTACTATACTTCCTTGTACTACGTATAAGAAAGTAAAAAAGGTGTACAAAAATTTCAATACATATAATATTTTTTGTGTTTGCTAAGTACTTTAATTATATGCAAATTATACATATTTTCCCTCTACTCTACACTGAACAATTAAATAAAAACGAAAATTTGCCAGGTATGTCAACTGAATTGAATTTAGGTTTAACATGTTTATGCTAGACACCCGGTATAATTGTAGTGCAGGGATTTTGTGTATTATCTCGCCAAAGGTTTTTTTACTTAATTTAGAAATTGTACTTATATGGGGTGTTTCAGGTAAGTTCCGGGCGCAATTCCTTAGGATGTTTTAAAAAGAAAAGTTTCTACATACATATAAACATGTGTCCATAAATGCTTAGATTCCCAAATTCAGGGTGTTGAAAATTTTTATTATTGTATTGTCATACGAAATACTGCGGGAATTTTTGAATGTGTGAGACACTCAATGATAAAAGGATTGGAATCCTGCGTTTTTTCAGAAAGTGGCCATTTTCAACATCTGATTTGATTTAGTGTCGGAATTGATTATTTTATTGATTGTTGTTGGTAGTAATCGGCCATTTTTGTAAGTATAGGTTAGTATTTGGCAAAAAACTCAAGAGACCTAACTACGCCACTGGCGGCAGATAAAATTTACTTTACACTAAAATGTAGCTCTTTACTAACATAAATTAATTGCAAAATTTTATAAGAATCCAGCATTTACCGTTCAAAAATTATTTGAAATTGTAATAAAAATAAAAATTAAATTTTCAACACCCTGTATCTCGGAATCTAAAAGCATTTCCGGACACATGTTTATAGAAACACTTTTTCTTAAAACATCCCTAGGAATTGCACCCTGAAGTTACTGACCGTCCTTAGGAAACACCCTGTATAATATCGATTTTTGACTCATTTTGAAGTTCGACTCTTTCGTAAAAAAACTCTAAAAATCCATAATGTCAAACTGTACCTCCCGTCCTCCCTTAATAAAATTTTGCGTGTGATTGTGATTCTGAATAAGTATAAAAAGTTGCTGCAACTACTTATACTATTTATTATGCTTAAAACTGAAAGAAAAATCTAAACGAAAATTGTTGTGCGTCCAGCATAAACCAAACACACTGTATATCCTTCAAAAAATTATTTTTAGTTAAAAATATACATTAAGTACTGAATATTGGGTTTTGAAAATTTTTCCCTAGAATTATTAATAAAAGTTCACACATCACTAGTAGTAGTAGGTACAATTAAATTAAAAAATTTAAACACCAAAAAATTTTTTATTCATATTTTGTGTTATAATAACTTATTCCTAAATTTTTGTAAAAATACAGATGAAATGATTGAAGAAACTGAAGCTGCCCATATTGAGCGAAAGGTTTCACCGACTTTTGAGACAGACACATTAGAACTGTTTTCTCCACCCTGTAAACGAAAAAAATTATTGGAAGATCCAGAAGTCGAACTAAATACTGCCTCGTCTACAAAAGAAAATGATACAACAAATATAGACGTGCTTACCAAAAGAATAGTTGAGCGAAAAAACTTTAAGGATCAATTGAGTAACGATTTAAAAAAGAGAAAAGAGGAAATATTAGATATTGAGAAAACTATTAAAGAAAAAGAATTGTTTAGTAGAAATATTGATATGGAAATTAAAAAAACACAATTACAAATTGTGCAAGCCGAATTAGAAAATAAAAATGAGTGTGGAAAAATTGACTTACAGATTAAAAAAATTGAATTGGAAATTAAAACAATCGATTTAGAAATTAAAAAGAAAATGTTAAGTAATGTATAATAATTGTGTTTTTTATTTATTAAATTAAAATGAATTTAAAATGATTTATAAAGTAATTTTATTTCATCTTAGTTTCCATTTTAATATCCCTAAAACCTCACCCATCGTCATACAGTGCCAGTTTTGCCTTTTTGATTTTTTTCTGAATGGCACCTAAATGATAAACCCCCTGTAGAACATTGAGATGTTGCAATGAAGAAATTGCAAGTAGCACACTTTTGTTAACATCTTGCCAAAACCGCATTTCAATTTGAATATTAGAAGGCTAGAAAATAAAATTTGAAAGTTAGTCCATTTTTGGACATTTTAAAAAAAATCATCCTGTAATTATTAAATGAAATGCTTTACAGAAATTTTGTTTTAACAAAATGTTATTATAATTGAATGTAGAATTTAAAAATGTAATAATATACAGGGTGTTCCATTTAAAAAAAACGAAGTTAGGGTCTACTTCCTGTATAACCGGAAGTCGTAGAAACTTGAAAATATTTTGAATAAAGAGATCCTATACTATTTAGGCTATAAACCAATTTTCAGAAAAAAAATTTAATTACATCTTTTAAAACGTCTAACCAACGCTTTCGGTGAATAACCCTGTATACAGAATTTTTTCCTTCTGTAATGACTATTCAGGGGATGGTATAAAAACACCTTTCTAGGTTCTAGGCTCTGTTTTGAACTTTAACTTTATCTAATCAGTAATTTTATGATCTTAGTATTGCTCCATGATTACTAGAGTCTCTAGTCATACCTAATAGTGTTCCTGTTCCTTATCTGGACATCTTAGTATGCCAAATTGAAACCGTCAAATTGGCATATTAATTGCACAATCATCATGCGAAAAACTGATTTTGTTCTTGTAACTAACAAGGAGCGGATTATTGAACTCGTTACCTTCGTGCGAAACTTGGAAGACGTTGGTTTGCAATTTCAGATAGCCGAGGGAATTGTAATATTAGAAAAACATCCATATTATGTTGGAAGCAGTACTCACTATAATATTTTTTTCTAGAGTGTTGATTTGATTTTCCTAAAAATTCACATACCAGAAGATGCAATCGATCATTTTGTCAAAGTATATGATATGGAAATAAAGAAACGCAAACACATTGCTGGTACAAGTCGATTTAGATTTTTTAGTACTCCAGAAGCAGACACTGCAGTGTATAAACCAGATGGGTAATTCGTTTCAGTTTTTTAAAAATTAGTAAAATTCTTCCGAGGTAGGTACACTTTTAATAGGTTCTAATTATGATAGGTTTAAATATTGCGTAAAAAAATAACAAAATTAAATAGAATCCGTAATATGTATAATACACTAATTATTATGATTCATGTATTTCTACCGTCTTATAGATACTTCTGCCGCAATTATTTTTATATATTTCAGAGTTGTATAAGAAATTTCTGTGTTGGACACATTTGATAAAGTGATCAATTTTTAAATTATTTAAAAATAGTTTTTAATCATATTACGAATTACGTAATTATTGGAAATATTTAAATCCTCCTTCAACAACAAACCTAAAGTCTGTTTTGGATATTAACTCAGGAACCCACTTATGAAAATCGTGTTAAAACACCATATTGTCCAAAAATTTACTTTAGTACTTACTTGTTGCAAAATTAACAAATTTTTAAAGTTGGTCACGTATAATATTTGAGTCCAAATTTTTTTTCTATTCATATTCATAGTCCAGTCAATCTGTCGAAATTTCTGGAAAAAATTACCCGGTAAACTTTCTCTTCATAAATCGTTAGGGGGTCATGTGGAAAGCTTAAATTCAAAAACTCGGGAAAATCCTCGGACTCATTTTTTGGGAAATCGAAGAAGTGTTTGGATTTGATTTTACGCGAGAACGGTGAGTTGCAGAAGAAAATTTTGTTAATAAATATTGTAGAGAGCAATATTTTCTACAATTTATCTCTAAGGATCGATGCGCTACGACGAAAAATGCAAAAAGTAGAGGGCGCCAAAGTACCCAAAAATGTGTATTTTCACTTTTTTACATCGAAAAATAGTATATTGTAATGCAAGTGCGGAAAACGCATCATGACAATACGAGTGTGAAATTTGCAACGTGAGCGATAGCGAGTGCTACAATCACACGAGTATTGTCATGGGCCATTTCCGCAAGCGTGTTACATACGATTTTTTCTACGAAAACGTGGAATTCGTAAAAAATAAAATTATTTGTAAATCTTTTTCTAATTAAAAAAAACATCAAGTGAGTTTGTTGTCACAGAACTGAAAGCTCATAGCTGTTGACAGTTTATAAATTGTGTCCTGTCATCGAAATAATTTTGATTTTGAGATCAAATTACGTGAATATAAACATGGAGTTTCAAAACTAAAGCGAAAGCGATGAACTAATGTGCACTCCTCTGGTTGTTAGATATTAAATAAATGTTACAATTATAATTAAATGTAAGTACTTCTTTATGTTTTTGTTTGCGTGCGGAAAGTTTAAAAAATGTGTGCGGAAAAAAATTTCCACACTAATTTTCCGTACTAGTTTTTCAAAAGCCTACTTTCAAGTTCGATTATCTTGTCAGAAAAAACGTCATTCCGCATTTTCGTAGAAAAAAAATTTTTACGCACAACTGTTATTATAAATGTTGACAAGCGAAGAAAAACACAATTTTTATATAAACGTTTTTTCTCTACGATCCACCGTTTCGAAGATACAGCATGCAAAGTTTCGAGTAGTGTATTTCGATACACACACCATTGAAGGAATGAACGAAAAGCACGTGAAATTTCAAAGTGTCGTTCTTTAAAGATTGTGGAAAGTAGTAGATTCGCTCGGGAGTGTTTTCATGGCTCGATTTTTTGAAGTACGTTGTACGTTCTCCTCTTCCCAAAGTGGCAAGCAATACTAAAAGGTAAAAAGGTCAATATCTTCGTCAATTATTTTAGTAGAGTCGTACTCAGCAGATCTTTGGAGAGCTGTCTCGCGACTATTAGACGATCCGCATCCTCAACCGCCTGCTGAACCCTCACAGCCAACGGCGTGGAGCCTGGAGGTATGTTTGAAGAAAATTGATTAAATGATATTTGTTGTTGTCGTTAGACATTAGGAGTCTGGAAATAAGGATTTTTCCGTGCGCGCGTGACAAATTCTTGTGGGAGGCGAAGCCGAACACGAAGTCATGCAAGCACGGAAAATCCATTTCTGGACGTGTAATGAACGATATTTTTTATTATACTTATCTGAAAACAACGCAAAAAAGATTAGATGTAAATTTAGAACATTTTATTTTTTAAAGTAATAATAATACATCGTAAAAATAGTAGGCAAACACGATTAACATTTCCACTCTGCATGTTGTATCTACGAAACGGTGGATCGTAGAGAAAAAACGTTTATATAAAAATTATGTGTTTTTCTTCGCTTGTCAACATTTATATTTACAGTTGTGAGTAAAAAAATTTTTTCGTTGTAAAAAAATTAAAAAACACAATTTTGGGTACTTTGGCGCCCTCTACTTCTGGCATTTTTCGTCGTAGCGCATCGATCCTTTGAGATAAATTGTAGAAAATATTGCCCTCTACAATATTTACTAACAAAATTTTCTTCACCTTTCCACATGACCCCCTAATGATTTATGAAGAGAAAGTTTACCGGGTAATTTTTTCCAAAAACGATCCTTTTTCCCGACAGATTGACTGGACAACGTCCTTGAATGGTTTTTTGAATAATAATTCATGCACAAATTAACTCCTGTATTTCGAATAAATTTAAAGAAGCCGTTTTTGTCACTTTGTATTTAAAGACCCTGTTTCCAAATAAAAGACTTTTCATTTGGTAAATATCAAAATTTAAGAAAATATAGTATCTAAAGCCGGAAATAGATACACCATTCAATTTGCTTGAACAATTTTATTGATTCAACCAGATTGAACCAATAGAAACATTGAAAGAAACATTGAAAGAAGTCGAGTGTATTTCTATCGGTTCAATCTGGTTGAATCAACCAAATTGTTCAACCAAATTGAATAGTGTATTTCCGGCTTAAACGATCAAAGAAATTGAGGTGAATTTGTTCATTTTTGATTCGACAATGCCAGAGAATGTGATTTCCCTATTTAATTAATAGAGCTGAACTAGGCATGTTACATGAAGAAGGCTTATCAAATTATCAAATTTCGGATGGGCTCAGATTTCCCAGAAGTTCCATAATTATTAGTATCTACTTATCATTTGTATCAAACAATTGAAAGCGTAACCAAATATATGAAATTGGTCACCCTAGGGTTACAAACGATAAATCCGGTGGTATACAGGGTGTGTCACGACGAGTTGACAGTAGGAATAACTCTATTACTAAACACAATTTGGTTCTAAAAATTGGTACACACCCATTATACAATGTGCTCTATTTAATGAAAATATTGCTACATGTCTGGTACTTCCGGTTATACCGGAAGAAGACACAAACTTTGTTATTTTAAATGGAACACCCTGTATATTTTTGATTTTTTGGATTCTAGAATTCATTTTAGATATAAAAGTATTAAGGTTGTATGGTCCTAACATTAACGGTATTATAATTATTTACACTTTTTAATTTTTTTTTATAAAAACATAGATCTAACTAAAAATTCAAATCTTGACAATGACACGTTTTTTCTAACATTTTTTTCTTGTGTTTGAAGTAGGAATATACAAGCAATAAGCTGATATAGTTTTAAAAAACTTGCTTTATACAGGGTGTTGGTGGTTGTCCGTTCATTTTTAAAAACTTCGATCAATGATAACTTTATTTTTTTAAATGGAACACCCTATATATTTCTAGATTTTCGAATTCTACTCTTAATTCTAGACATAAAAGTATTAAGGTTGTAAAGTCTTAAAATTAACGGTTATACAATTAATTACGTTTTTTCCAATTTTCAAGGTTTTTAAAAATTAACGATCAACCATAAGCACCCTGTAGATATAAAATAAGTTTTTCAAAACCATATTACCATGTTTCTTGTACATTTCTACTTCGACTAAAATTTGTTCTTTATTGTATTTAATTTAATATTTTTTTTTTATTTATTTATTTTATTTATTATAATTAAATAATTATGTTTCTTCCAATTTTTTCATACAAAAACTTAGAGTCAAACATTTTCATATTTTACTAATGACACGTTCTTTCAAAAAACAAACCAAATTTTAGTGGACGCAGAAATGTACAAGAAACATGGTAATATGGTTTTAAAAAACTTATTTTATACAGGGTGCTTGTGATTGGCCGTTAATTTTTAAAAAACGTAATTAATTATAATACTGTTAATTTTAAGACCTTACAACCTTAATACTTTTATGTCTCGAATTAAGTGTAGAATTCGAAAATCTAGAAATATATAGGGTGTTGCATTTAAAAAAATTAAGTTATCATTGATTGAAGTTTTTAAAAATGAACGGACAACCACCAACAACCTGTATAAAGAAGGTTTTCCAAAACTATATCAGCTTATTTCTTGTATATTCCTACTTCAAACACAAGAAAAAATTTTGGGAAAAAACGTGTCATTGTCAAGATTTGCATTTTTATTTATATCTATGTTTTTGTAAAAAAAAAATGAAAAAGTGTTAATAATTATAATACCGTTAATATTAGGAGCATACAACCTTAATACCTAAAATGAAGTGTAGAATCTAAAAATTCAAAAATATACAGGGTGTTCCATTTAAAATAACAAAGTTTGTGTCTACTTCCGGTATAACCTTTGCTGAAGTTATTCCATACCAAGGAGGAACAGTTATATTTTGAGACAGAATAATGTACAATGGTTGGCAACACATACGCGGAAAACATGATCCTACCAATCATTCTTCAATTACGTGAATAAATTAAAGAAAGTTTGATCTTTAGGGTTTATGGATAAGATCTCATTGCGCCAGGAGAGTACCAAGCGTAATAGGAGACGGAAATATTGAAAGATTAGAGTGGCCAGCGAAATCCCCAGTCATGATTTCCATTGTTAAAAGAGTCACACATGACTGATATAACCCTCCTAACATCCGCCAAGAATTGATTATTGCTGATTGCTGGTCAAGAGTAGTGGAACAATATACCCCAAGAAACTATTATAGCTTGAGCCTGCTTCCCCTTGCATCCGTAAATACGGATCCGTATCAACCACGTGATCAACATAAGCCAATAGACAAGAACTGCTATGCTTGTCTATTGGACATATTGGACATATGTTGATCACGTGGTTGATACGGATCCGTATTTACGGATGCACTGACTATTGAAATGTTTTACTGAATGCACCTGTTTGGATGGTTTTATTCGTTCGCTACAATTTGAAAAAATATCATTGCTAACATATTCATTTTCTGGTTTTTTTCACTTTATAATTATATTTTCATGTAAGCTTGAATGGTAACATGCGCATCTCCTTGAAACGTAGTAGGTATCTGTTTACACTAATTCCTGAATGTAGCGCTAGGTGGTCATATTGCCTCTGATGAAGACCAAAGGTGACCTAGTGTCATAAGCAATAGCTTCCCACACCATAACTCCAACGGTACGATACACATGCCTATCCACAGCCGTATTTCATTCCTGCTTCCAAGGCAGCCGTTCTCTACACCACTCCAGTGGGTTACGTCGGTGCTCAGGAGAGAGGAGTAACACAAGTTGAGGACGGTAGGAAACCAGTCCAAAACTTCTTATGCGGCGATAAACGCTTCGCATCCCAACAGACCTTCCATGTTCTGTAAACCATTGGTCCGCAATCGCCCTTGTGGAAGTCAAGCGATCCCTTAGAACCAAAAGTCTAAGGCGGCGTTCTTAGCTTTCTGTGGTTCTTCGGCGAGGTCCTGTATCTCTTGCTCTTCATGTTCTGTCTTCCTGGAGCCATGCCCGACAACAACCCACCACGGCATTTAGACTCCTATTCGTTCTAGTGGCAATTTCTCTGAAGGATAAAGACCCAGTATTAGCCCCCTATCAAACTCGCTATGTTGATGAAAATTTTCACGTCTTCCCACTCTAAGCATAATGACAGATCATAAAAACTCTTAGAAATGTACTGTTACGAAAAACAAATGCTACCTGTAGCTACAAAAGTCCATTGCGTTTTTTAAAGAAAAAACGTTATAACACAAAAACCAATGTATCGATATGACTGAAAAACTGATCGTTTTTTGTCTTAAGCTAAACAAACATGTATATCAAATATCATTGAAATAAACTAATTATTACTAGGTGTTCTATTTTTCATGTCACTTAGTACCGTCAAACGAGGTTAAGTGGATCAAAAAATGACGTTTTCTTCAGATTTCGGTGTGAAAAGTAAGTCAAAAAATTGTGAAAAAAATAATCAAGGGCACTCAATATCTCCTTTATTGATTAGAATGAAAATGAGATATGAAAAGTCAACTGTTTTTTTTTTATTTGTTTGAACGCTGATCCACTTTACTCCACGAAAGTGGATCATTTCCTAATTTATGCACTAAAATCATTTTAAACTCATTTATGTGTAAAATGAATTAGTAATAAAAGTTTTAAAAAAATTGCATGCGAAAAAGTGAAGTAGTAATAATGAAAAAAACTCAAAAATGGAAAAATAACGATTCAGCCTCGGATTCAGTCTTAATCGATTTCAGCCTTAGTCAATTTCAGCAATCCAGTCTTCAATTTGTAGAAAAATGTGTCTACCACGTGTTACGGATGAGGGTACATGTTTTTTCACCACCTGCCCCCTCGTCACTAAGTTGACATCAGGTACATCTGGGTAAACAAAATAAACTTGTTTCTTGCCCTATTGTTTTCTCAAGGAGTTGATGATTATAATGTCGTCATTAAGTTCTTCGACTTTACTGATGTAAAGTCGATCTCTTTTATTGGTAGGAAACCTCGCGATGATGTAATCCCAACGGAAATTGTTTCTTCTTATGGTTCTTTATCATCTTGTGCTGCTGTAGATGTTGATGGCTTACAAAGATTGTCGTTTAAGTCGACCTGCTGAAAGTCCAACTCGGAAACAATATCCGTCACAAAATTCCGCGCCTTTTCTTATATTTGACGAACTGTACATTGCGTTAATTTCAATTTCGATGTGGTCTTAGTGCTGATTCACTTTACCCCGTAAAAGCTAATTTTTTGATAATTTGCTTATATCTAGTCACCATATAAATTCCAAAAAGACCGCCAAGGGTCATGTTGTCTTGAACGTTTATGCATTGTGAATACGATGAATTCGAACCTTTATCGGATACGGTTTCTCTTGCCCAACAGTTTGTTTTCGAGTTACCGCAAAATCATTGATTTTTGCCGACTTATTCTAGAATTTTTATGAAACAACTTATGCACATTTACAACTTTCGGACTCTACTACCTCGGAGCTACGCCATCTATGTACCTGATAGTGAATTGCGCATCTCTCTGCAAGTTTCCTTCTTTGTTCTGAGCTATCAGATTTAAAAAAAAAACCGAATGATCCTCTTTACCCACTTAACACTTAACCCCGTTTGACGGTATATAAAAGTTCAGGGTTTTCAAGCAAATGTTAAGTACTACCATAAAAAATTGGAAATCCTGTACAACTCTTTTCGTCTAAGGATTGTTTGAAGTTTTATTTAAGTAATGTACCTACATTTGCTCTCCCCAATCTAGAGTGGCAACAACCGCAGAAAAATCCTTTATAATTAATTCCATTCTGGAAAATACCAGATACGGTGCAGGTGAAGATATGTGTGGAATTGCGAAACTATTGAAACTTGAAGTCATCATAGCAGCTTATCCACTGCACGATGGTTCAGCCGACTGGAAATACACCATATCGCCGCTGAACGATAGACAAGTATAACACTTTGAAGTAAAAGATTATATTCAGACTCAATTTTTATTCCTAGTTGTTGAGTAAACACTGGGCTTCCATGGATGCGTGGTTCAAAGAGCAACCACTGGACCTCATTGAGAAATATTTCGGAACCGAAATTGCATTTTATTTCGCTTGGACGGGTTTCTTTAATCAAATGCTGATTTTGGCGGCAGGTGTAGGACTCATAGTATTTATTTGTAGTTTAATACAAAGGATTGGACTGCGTGATAATTTTGTGTAATTAATTAAACCTTATAATAATGAAAACTGTTTGAACTGATTTCTGTTGTAGTACCGCAGTTTGCACTAGTGAGTGGAAAGAGTGCCCAACTTGTCAAGATAAAAATTATTGTACATTTCATGAAATTAAGCATAATTGTTTTAATGCGAAGTGGGGTGATGTTTTTGATAATTATTTTTCGATATTTTTCGCTTGCTTCATGACGGTTTGGAGTTAAAAATTGGTTAATACGTTTACTATAACATTCAATATATAAATAAATTTTAGGTAAACTTTTTTTGGAACTTTGGAAACGGGAGGAAAGTAGATTAAAGTTACAATGGGAATCTGAGATGGAAGAAATGGACACAGAATTAAGGTAAAGGAAAAGTAAACTAACTGTATAAGAAAGCTTTTTGTTGCAGATTGGAGTTTAAGGAGAGAACCAAATATAGACAATATTCAAATATAACTGGTGAATTAGAACCTTATGTTCCGAGAAACCTTCGCTGTCTATATTTAACTATAACTGTAGGCGTTTGCATTGTTTTAGTAAATACATTAGAAATTTATTACACTTTTTGCTAAAATATTTTATTTTCAGATAGTAATTGCTATTTCGGCTATCCTTTTAATCATTTATTATAAACTGATCGCTTCGGAATATTTGCACAACAGTCGATACTCTTTTGTAAGAAGGCATGCCAAATTATTTGTGACTATTACGGGAACTACTTTTCAAATTATCATAATGAAAACATTTGGAAGTGTATGTATAGAAACTGTTATTATTTTTTAATTGATGAGCCATACCTACTACTTATTTTAAAAACGGACGTTATACTTTTGAAAATACTCTCGTTGGAAACTATTAGGCCGGCCGCACACCAAAGAAACATGAAACATAAAACATGAAACAGGAAACAAATACATATACCTATTTCATAAAATGTGTTGTTATTTGTATTTGTTTCCTGTTTTATGTTTCTTTGGTGTGCGGCCGGCCTTAGAGGGCGGATTTCGCTATCCTCATGATGTAAAGTAAAACAAGATTATGGCTATAGGTACTTAGATGTTCTGTACATATGACAATTTTCATGCAAAATAATACAACGCAATAGCTTCACTTGTAAACTGTACCTATTTAGTGGTTAAGAAGTGGCTGAGGTATGTTAAACAAGCCATTTTTATTTATTTATTCAGCGGAAAGATCTTCACAAAAATGAACAAATGTTATCTTAAGTATTAATATAAATTACAATATCAAAACTAAAACAAACTTTAAACTAAAAGCTGGAAATCCGTTTGAGTACCTACAGTAAAAGGAGGGAGTTGAAATAGACTTTTTTTACTCTACAGCCAATTTTTGCAGAATCTTGTAGAGGGTCACCCTGTAACTAAAGCTGAGTTTTTATATTCGTATAGAACTCGTCGTTCCTTCACTAGTAGAGAAAAATATTTTCTACAACTTTCCAAATTTTTTTGACATTGTCAATATTTACAAAGTGATTCAATAAATAGGTTGAAAATTTTGGGGAAATATTTATTATAGTTATTTTTAGTTTTTAAAATACAGTGTGTCCCAAATTGGTGACTCCACTATGGGTAACTTCTTTATTATTGGAGATACAAAGACGGTTAAATTAGGAAAGTTTTTAGGAATTTAATGGCCATTTCAGATTAGTCAACAGATTCGGAATGTCTCTTTTAGTTTTCGGGATATTCGGGAAAAACCTAAATGTTGCATTTTCTTTAATGCTCAATATTTTCTTTATTATCGATTTTGTGCTGTTGAGACTTTGACATTCTACATGCACTTTTTTAAGATACTTCTAATGGTGTTGTCAGATTTTTCCCAACTCTTTTGTTTTTTGAAATACGATTACCAACTTTTGTTTTTCTTATGGACGTCAATTGTTTTTTTTGCACTATCCAGTAGCACTTTTTATTACCTTTCCAACGATGTATCACAACATGACGAAAAATTCCAATTTTCACAAAAAAAGAAGTATTTTTAATAAAAAACAAAAGAAAGCTCTACGAATAAAACCATAAATAAAAATTATCATAAAAATGAAGTAAATTATTTCTCGATATGAGCCCCATTTTTTTCTAAGCACTTTCCACAGCACTGTAAAACGGAATTTGTCACTCTTTGTAGAGTGTTTCTAATTGATGGCGTTCAATGTATCTATCACTCTGGCTTCTAGAACCTGCCTATTTTCTGGTGTATCGAATTTGTAGATTTCATTTTTGACGTATCCCCAGAGGTAGAAATCGCACGGCGTCAAGTCCGGCGACCTAGCAGGCCACAGACTTGGTCCTTTTTTTGCAATTATTCTATCTTGATTTCGCTATGCCAGTTACTCTTGAAATCTGTCTCACTGAAGAGCTCGGTGCATCGGTTACTGTCTCAAGAATGTTGTTAACATTTTCTTCATATCATAACGATTCTCCCTCTTTTGTTCAAATGCTCCTAAATTGATCAAATTCGTCGCAAGTTTTCTGAAATAATCACGAGCATGTTAAATTTTTCTCCGTTAGAAAAATTGCGTGCCATTCTCGATTTCTTTTTAGCAATTCTACTTCTGAACATGTTTAACTCTTTGACAACTGTACTCAGTAATTGTTTCCACGACCACCTTATTGTATTTTTTTGGCGTCCAGATTCCACATACATAACGTGTTCCTTTGGATTTTCGAGTTTTATCGTTAGCTGCCATTTAACGCGACATTTTTTGCATTGCAGCAAAAGAGATATCTCATACATTTATCATGCAGCGATAGAGTGATTGATTTTTATTTATGGCTGGGATGTCTTTTGTTTTTTTTATTAAAAAATACAAATTTCTGATTTTTCTTGTGAAACTTAAAACTTTTATTCATGTTATGAGTACATCGTGGGAAAGGTAATAAAAAATGCTATTTGACAGTGCCAAAAAAACAATTGACGTCCATAAGAAAAACAAAAGTTGGTAATCGTATTTCAAAAAACAAAGGAGTTGGGAAAAATCTGACAACAAGATTAGAAGTATCTTAAAAAAGTGCATGTAGAATGTCAAAGTCTCAACACCACAAAATCGATAATAAAGAAAATATTGAGCATTAAAGAAAATGCAACATTTAGGTTTTTCCCGAATATCCCGAAAACTAAAAGAGACATTCCGAATCTGTTGACTAATCTGAAATGGCCATGAAATTCTTAAAAACTTTCCTAATTTAACCGTCTTTGTATCTCCAATAATAAAGAAGTTACCCATAGTGGAGTCACCAATTTGGGACACACTGTATATACTTAAACATAATTTTCAGTTTTATAAAAAAACGTCTTTTTGGTTAACTGACATGGAAAATCCCCGTACACAATCGGAATACAAAAATTCTATCATGTACAAGGGGTACTTCTTTGCATTCATCAATTACTATGCAGTATTCTTTTACTTGGCATATTTCAAGGTAAAATGAAGCATACTTACTATGCACGGTGATTCAAAAGTACACCGACAACGTTGGGGAGAGGCAAAATGATAATTTCCTTTAAATATGGATCTTAGAAGGTTTTCTTCTGAAATAGTGGTACCACAGCAAAAATAATGTTATAGGGCAGTAGGTACTTGTGGGCGGGGGTGGCTTTTCATTTTTTGACACATCTTGTAGAAAATTGATTTTTTTTTAAATAACCAGTTGTATACATACTTTGTTATTAAAGATATACTTAGATATCCAAAAAATGAATTCCAAACGTGATTTTCCTCACACTGTACCTCCTACTTTTTAATTCTGATGAGACGAATCACCTCTCAAGCTTTGTCTGGGTAGTTTTGGATCACGCTGTATAGGTACATAAATATTTTATATTAAACTTTTCTAGGGACACTTTTTTTCTTGTCCCATTGCTTTGCCTCATATGAATACATTCCAAAGAGACACTTGTGGTGTTAATTGTATAGTTTATTTTAATATACAATTAGCGTTTTTGATGATATTTAAAAAGCTAATGGGAAATCTTATTGTGTTTACACGTCCGTACGTACCTACATCTTTTATATTCAACAACAAAATTAATGTTTTATGGTTTTAGTAAATGTAAAAGGATGTTTCGCAAGAAACACCATACTTTGGCAACCCACGATGATATTCCACAATGGGAAAAAGAGTTTAAATTGGTTATGAATCATGAATTTCATGTTACAGCCGAATTGACTGAAATGAGTAAATAATTTAAAACAGTGGTGTAGATAGGGGGATCAAGGGGATCAATCCCCCATGAGTCTACGAAACACATAGGAGAACTAGATGAAATGTTGACAAGTGCCATCTGTCTAAGCAAAATCCCCACCGCAAAAAGCTATCTACGCCACTGATTTAAAAAAACTACCTACAGGGTGTACATTAATGACAATAAGATGTACTTAGCTTAGGTAAGTGCTTCTGGCGTTCTTCTAAATTGAAAATTTTAAGTGCGAGAAAATAACGTATTGCGATTTTTCATGATGATTTTTTCAAAAAAACTCACGTGTTAATTTTATATTTTTCATCTAATAAACAGTACATGTCTTTATTCAAAATGACCGTAATATACACAGGGGATGGGATAAATCAATATTGTTCTTCCCTTTAAGAAAGATTCAAGGCGCGTGAACTTCCAGTCTTTAATTTTGTAGACGAATTCTTATTTTAACAAGCATTTTTTTTTATTTCTCAATGTGAAGATAAATATATAATTTGAGTTATGTTAAGGTTGTTCTCAATTTGACGCCATAGGTGATTGTTTGCTCTGTCTATGCCTAGAGCCGCGTCTGCATGTGGACTAAAGTCAACCGTCTCTACATTTTCAATTGTACCAATATTTATGTAATGGTGTATTTTCCCTCATACCTATGCATAGATATGGAGCGCATTTTTCAATCTTTGGCTGGGACGCGAAAAAAACTAGGGCCGCCTTTGCCACTTTTTGACTTAACAGAACGTCAGGAACACATAATATTTATGCTATATGGTATGCATCGTAATGCTGAGCTCTCTGTATATTTTTTGAATTATATGAACATACTTATTTTTATTTTGCAGTAATTGAATTTGGTTTTGTAACATTTTTTGTAGCAGCTTTTCCACTGGCACCATTATGTGCATTGATCAATAATGTTTTTGAAATTAGACTTGACGCCTATAAATTAACCAATGTTTTTCGACGTCCAGTTCCCGTGAAGTCGTCTGGAATTGGTGCGTGGAATGGAATATTACTTGGAGTATCTTATCTGGGTACAGTTACAAATGTGCGTACTCAAAATTTTCAAAGTATGTTAAATAGATTTATCAATTTCAATTTACTAAGTTCAAACCGATATTTTCTCTTGACAAAAAAGTTCCAAAATGTTGATTAACTTTACGTTGCCAACGGTAATAGGTCCTCTTTCACGGCCGTCAGCCATCTTCTTATCAGTTTTCCTCTTCGATTTTTTCACATCTCTCCTGCCATCAATACTCTTTTAGTTAGTCTGTACTCATTCATTCGTATCTAAACTGCTGGCCAATTGAAACGTACTAAGCGAATTTTTAGGTTGAATTTAAAGTCAAATATTTTGAAAAATAGAAAAGTTATCAACATGCGGTTTTCAGGATTTCAGAGATAATTTAATTGAGAAAATGATAGTGTTACCCGATTTTTTTACTTTGAAGTACATTAGTATCTACAGGGTATGAAAGAAAGTCTTATTTTTTTGTCAAATTTTATAGCTACCGTGATTCCACAAAATTTTTTTTATATTTTTTTGATGTAGATTTTTTTAGTCCTTACTTAATGGGAAAACAACCTGTTTCTCAAAATTTTGATCTCCCTGTTATTTTATAAGATACCGAATTTTTCCTGAAAATTTGATTTTTTCTTTGTTTTTTGTCGTTCGGCCGTATTGTGTTTTGTAAGAACCAATCTCTGTAGTTGATTATAATAACTTATGAATGGCTTTGTTATAAAAAGTACATTTTTTGTACTTTCATTAATTTAATGGTAACCAGTGGCTTATCAAAAATCGGTACACGTTCGCTAATTGGTAAATTTTTTAATTCATTTTTTGAGGCTATTTTCTTAATGGAATAGAATGGAATCTATTAAGTTTATGTTCACCATTGGTTTAAGTGACTTAAATCCTCGAAACGGGTTTTTCACTTTTTCAAAAATTTGCTCATATTCGTGTATACCGGGTGGCTACGAAATCGTTTTACAACCGCCACAATTTTGTTACCTTTAACTGTATTAATTTGAAATTTAGCATGGTTTGATTGTTGAAAGGAATAATCATTTTGATGTTTAAAACAATCTGATGATACTTCCGGTTTCAGCGGAAGGGCCACCTACTAACTTTCAAAAAATTTTAAAACAACCCTGTATATTTTTTTCCGTAAGAATTAGATTCTACTTAAAATTACCTTTTTATCGACATATCACATGATGACATTTGCTTTCATAATGGCAGCATAATTATTATTGCAAAAACCTGTCCAACAATATTAAATTTAATAAAAAATTCGGTATCTTATAAAATAAGAGGGATATAAAAATTTTGAGAAATTGGTTTTTTCCTCATTAACCAGGGACTAAAAAAATCGACATCAAAAAAATATAAATTTTTTTTTGTGGAATTACGGTAGGTATAAAGTTTGACAAAAAAAGACGACTTTCTTTCATATCCTGTAGATAGCAACGTGCTTCAGAGTAAAAAAATCGGGTCACACTATTGCTTTCGCAATAAAATTATCTCTTGAATCCTGAAAACCTCATGTTGATATCTTTTCTCCTTTTCAAAATATTTGACTTTAAATTCAACCTAAAAATTTGCTTGGTACGTTTTAATTGGCTAGCAGTTTATTATTATATGCCCCAGCCTCCAATTCCATAATTTCCCGGTATGTTCTTCTCCTCCTTTGCACCCGTCCCAAAATTATTCTTAATATTTTCCTTTCCCAGATATCCAGTCTTGTTGCTGTTTGCTTATTTAGGATCCAGGTGTCACTTCCGTAAACCTAGCCGTATAGCGCTACCTTCTCAAAAACGTACTCCTTATTATTTTCTGCCTTCAACTTAATTTGAGGTATCACTTGCGTAGGCGTTGCTTTCATTTCCATATATTTTGTCTTCTCTCCGTTTATCCTTAGGCCGTACTATTTTGGTTTGTGTTCCAATTTCCTAAACAATTTTTTTATTATACTTATCTGAAAACACCTTGTTTTTATCTGTTTTTGCAATGACGTAAAGGTGACGTTTTCAGAACAGCGCACGGAAAACTTTTCCCGATCTCCTATTCTTTTTTCCGTGCACTAAATATGACAGAAACTAAAGCATCGCCGATAATAAACAAGTCGTTGCTATGGAAATGTTAATCGTGTTTGCCTACTATTTTTACGATGTATTATAAATACTTTGAAAATAAAATGTCCTAAAATTACTTCTTATCCTTTTTTTGGGTTGTTTTTAGATAAGTATAATGAAAAATATCGTTCATTACACGTCCAGAAATGGATTTTTCGTGCTTGCATGACTTCCCGTGTTCGGCTTCGCCTCCCACGAGAATTTGTCACGCGCGCACGAAAAAATCCGTATTTCCAGACTGGTAATGAAATATACTATTTCCAGCTCGCTCTTGCTTCTCGTCATTTACGCCATGTCGTCGACATATGTAGGCTATACACTGGTTGTCTGTTGTTATTGATCATTTAAGTTCTTTCTCTTATTACCTATTGTTTCTAAAGTCAGGTTAAATAGAGTCATCGATAGGGGATCACCTGGTCTTAAACCTCCACTCACTTTTTACTTTCTTATACGAAGTAATACTATGTTAAGTTCTAAGTTCTTTTTATGTGTTATGTAGCAATTGTTTCATTATTAGTAATTTGTATAACTAGCCTTGAAACTAGAGTTTTGCGAGTGCGAGTAGGGTTTGCGAGCAGAGGCCGTAGGCCGAGGCCCGCAACTAGGAGTACTCGCAAAACAGTTTCAAGGCGTGTGATACACACTATTTTTTGTGCCGAAGTTTATTTAAATAAATAAAATTTACAAAATATGTTTAAAGATTTGGTATTAGGGATTTTTTTTATATTGGTAACACGCGATACTTAAAATTGACACTGACAGTAGTAGCCGAATGACAGAAATAATAATCCGTTTCTATGGAAAATACAAATTTTCTTTATGATTTCAATGATGCCAATCGATAAACTAAAAATTCCTAGTTTTTGCCGGTCTAGCCCGGCAAAACATGAGTTTCCAGCCGATTTATACGAATGCAAAATGACTAATGCCAACCTGAGGCACAAAAAAAAATTTGATCTATTATTGTGGATCTGGCTGTTCTAAATTCTAAAACCTCCTTGGTATTCTCCTATCTTTTCCTCTTATATTTTCTATAACCTGTTCCTTATTATTGGTGCTACTATTTTATACATATATTACATCCAGCACTGCTATTCTCCTAAAATTATGACAGTCTGTCTTTTCGCCCTTTTTATGTATGGGGCACAACACTGCTGTATTTCAAGCGTTGGGTATTTCCTTTACTTGCCATATTCTTTTTATCAATTATTGCCCTATTCTTCTCTGGACGCTTTCTCCTCCCTCTTTCATGATTTCTGCAGGAATTCCGTTTTCACCCGGGCTTTTATTGTTTTTTAATTTTTTAATTGTTGTTATTACTTACTTCTTCCTCAGTTGAGTCATCTGCTTTTGTTTATGTTTGCGGATGTTCTTCCACCTCTTCTTCCCATGTGCTGTGATCTTCACCTGTTTCCAGATCCTCTTCATTCAATAGGTCTTCGTAGTATTGCGCCCACGTATCTAGCTTTCCTTCTCTATCTCACACTAAAAGGCCCTATTTAGTTCTACAGTATTTTGTTGTTCCTGTATACAGCTTCTTACCTTTTCTTTGCTTCTTGGTAGAAGTTCCTTATCTCTTTATTAATGTAATGTTCTTCCTTTTTTTGTTCTTTCTTCTGCATGTATTCTCTTTCCTTTTTCTGGCATATTTGTTTTACTGTTTTCCACATGTGACCGTAATAATATATTTCCTACAGGCCTTCATTGTCGCCTTTACCAGTGAATTTGTATCAACCCAGGTGTATTTTTATAATCATGGTCATTCTACTGTTGGTTACTTTAATTATACATATACATGTGAGTAGGTACCTTAAAATTATTTTTGTCATTTCTGTAAAATGGTTTTTCAACAGCGTTTGACACAAAAGATTATTCAGTATATGTTGAGGCCAAAGCTCCCGATGTATGCTACTACAAGAGCCTACGATATCCTCACGACCATGAAAAAAAATATCAATTAACTGGCGACTATTGGATTGAGTTAACCTGGAGATTCATTGTTGTGTTTCTTTTCGAGGTAAAAAGGTACCTGTACATTAAAGCCTGACACTTCATCTTCTTTTTTTAATTCTAGCATTTCCTCTTAGCTTTGGCGGGTGTGATAGCATACATTATCCCGGATATGCCAATATATGTTAAATCCCAACTGATGTCCGATAAAATATATGAGAAAAAATTAAAACAAGAGGCATTAAGTGAAATCAAAGAGATCATCGATAAACGCCATCAAAGGTATAAACCTGACGTGGATACTCTTATAAGACATAGAAGACCCCATGTATCTATAATTGACGAACCGCAAAAGAAAACTGCTCCCATGCAAGATGCTACAACTTCACCGCCTTCCAAAAACGCCTTACCTGATAAACCATCGACTCCCCCTCCCATGTCACCTCCTCCTTATTCGGAAAAGGAACGTTCACCCAGTACAAGCAAAAAAGATACTGCTGTGCAATTTAATGCTGAAAGCGACAATTCTGAGTATGATAATTTAGTGCAAATGGGACCAGTTATTTAGTAATTCCGTTATTCGTCTTATCTGTTATGTTATTTATTGATTAGACTATTAGTTCAATTTATTTAAAAATTTAAATTTCCTTTAATAAATAAAGTACTGCTTAATTTTATCATCAGATTATTTACCGATGAAATAAAATTTAATAAATGAATACGTTTCAAATTATTCCATATCGAAGTTAAACTCCAGAAGAAAATTTAGTATAATTTGACAGAATACAGTTCACGGAGTAACAAGTTGGAGCTCAACATTTTATTATGGAAATGACGAGGATATTGGGTATTATGTATTATTTATTAAGATTTTATTATTTTCTTCATAGAAAGTAACATCTACTTCCTTCTCATGCACTTCTACCTTGAGGGCTAAGTCTGATACACAATTTTGATCTGTCGCATGCTCTGGTTCTGAACCTTCTCAGATTATTTCACATCCTAATTCGACCGAACACAAAAAATGGTCAAAAATTTCGCCAATTTACGCATTTGTAATTATTTCTGTGTTGGTTCTTTAGCGGGCGAAAAAGAAGGTTGGACAGAAGAACCAGTTGAAGAAGCTGTGTTTTTCTTGAGCTGAAATGATCCTTCGACAGGGTTATTTCTGAATTCTGCTCTTAGATTCAAAACATGAATGAGGGAAGGGATACGATAATACTTAGAGTTAAGATCTTAAAAAATTACTACTTAATATACAGTGACCGGCAGAAAGTGTGCACCAAATGGGAATTTTTTTTTATCTCTAGAATTACCAAATTTATTTTACTGTGGAAAGGTTCTGCATGTCCTTAAATAAAAAAGAGCATAAGTAAAACCAGTAAAAATTGCATCGTATACGAGGGAGAGGTGAAAATTTCAAATTTACTCAAGAATAAAGTACCCTTATTTTGCACCGTAGAAAAAAATGTTATTAGAAAAAGTGGTTTTTATTTAAAAATTATCCCCGAATGCCAAATTTGGGCTCTGTAGACAAAGAAAAACCACTTTTTTTTTGGACCCACCCCCGTATAACAAATCGCTAGAAGCTATGCAGCACATAAATTCAGTTTTTGGACTGTTCTTAGGCAATTAAACACATAATTTACTTAAATTGGTTTAAATGAGCGAAAACAGGGCGGTTAATAAAATAATGCCAAAAATAATCTCATTTTTTTGGTGCACACCGTATTTTATTTTATGAATAAGTAAAACAACTTAATGTTAAACAAATGCGGGTTTACTTGATATCTTTAGCAATTTATTGCCATTTTTACTTTTTTAAAAAACTTAAATCTATTGGTTCAGGAATTACTTTTATCTGTACCTATAAGTTAATTTCAATTTCCTGATAAAATTATTATTATTTTATTAAACGAACCGTTTTCGCGCATTTAAACCAATTTAAGTAAATTATGTAAGTATTAACCCAAGAACTGTTAAAAAACTGAATTTATGGGTTGCATAGCTTCTAGCGATTTGTTCTACGGGGGCGCGCCGAAAATAAGAAAAGACGCTTATTTTTTGTCTACAGAGCCCAAATTTGATATTCGGAGATAACTTTTAGGTAAGTACAAACAACTTTTCCTAATAATTTTTTTCTACGGTGCAAAATAAAGAGCGAGCAAATAAATTTGTAATCGAGTCATCTATGAACGCGAAATCGTATGTAGTTACTTGAACTGCATTACAATAAAATGTCAGTTGAAAGCTAAAATAAAATAGTTCAAGTCACAGACATACGGATTCAAATCCATGGATGACTCGATTAGAAATTTATTTGCTCGCACGATACCTAAGGATTTATTCTTGAATGAATTTTAAATTTTCACCCCTCCCTCCTATACGATGCAATTTTTACTGATTTTGTTTAGGCTCTTTTTTGTTTAAGGACATGCAGAACCTTTCCACAGTAAAATAAATTTGGTAATTCTAAAGATAGGAAAATTTCCCATTTGGTGCACACATTCTGCCGGTCACTATATGTAGTAAAATATGGTATACTATGTAGATAAGAGTCCAGTAACTCCGTCAAATTGTGGAGTTACTACTTTTTTGCCAAATACTTGAAGACGTATCGGGTGTTAATTAACATTTCTCCTCAAAGTTGGCGTTGACGAGTCGATTATGAATGAACTGACACTGACGCGTTAGTTTATTCATAATCGACTCTTCAGCGCCAATTTTGAGGAGAAATTTTAATAACAACGGATATTTATAGTCTTGCTTACGCAACAGAACAAAAAGATAACCGATTTCAGTCAATAAAGATTTATTTATGTAGTATTAAAATATTACGATGGCAATAAAAACTCATTTTCGAAAAAACGGGACTCTCATCTTTCTTATTATGCCAGAATTGCGGTATCAGAGTTAGCCTAGCCTTAATATAATTTTACTAGATTTGGTTTTATAAAATCATAGAATCTAAAAATATGAAATATGCAGGGGGTTCCACTTAAAAGAACCGAAATATAATTTAAGTGCTATTTACCTATGCTATTTTCAAATCCAGTCTCAGACAATTTGTTTCTAAACTGCTGGCCAATTGAAACGTACCAAGCGAATTTTTAGGTTGAATTTAAAGTCAAATATTTTGAAAAATAGAAAAGATATCAACATGCGGTTTTCAGGATTTCGGAGATAATTTAATTGAGAAAACGATAGTGTTACCCGATTTTTTTACTTTGAAGTACATTACTATCTACAGGGTATGAAAGAAAGTCTTCTTTTTTTTGTCAAATTTTATAACTACCGTGATTCCACAAATTTTTTTAAAATTTATTTTGATGTAGATTTTTTTAGTCCTTACTTAATGGGAAAACAACCTGTTTCTCAAAATTTTGATATCCTTGTTATTTTATAAGATATCGAATTTTTGCTGAAAATTTGATTTTTTTTTGTTTTTTGTCGTTCGGCCGTATTGTGTTTTGTAAGAACCAATCTCTGTAGTTGATTATAATACCTTATGAATGGCTTTCTTATAAAAAGTACACTTTTTGTACTTTCATTAATTTATTGGTAACCAGTGGCTTATTAAAAATCGGTACACGTTCGCTAATTGGTAAATTTTTTAATTCATTTTTTGAGGCTATTTTCTTAATGGAATAGAATGGAATTTAGTTAGTTTATGTTCACCATTGGTTTAAGTGACTTATATCCTCGAAACGGGTTTTTCAGTTTTTCAAAAATTTGCTCATATTCGTGTATACCGGGTGGCTACGAAATCGTTTTACAACTCCCACCATTTTGTTACATTTATCTGTATTAATTTGAAATTTGGCATGGTTTGATTGTTAAAAGGAATAATCATTTTGACGTTTAAAACAATCTGATGACACTTCCGGTTTCACCGGAAGGGCCACCTACACACTTTCAAATTTTTTTAAAACAACCCTGTATATTTTTTTCCGTAAGAATTAGATTTTACTTAAAATTAACTTTTTATCGACATATCACATGATGACATTTGCTTTCAAAATGGCAGCATAATTATTATTGCAAAAACCTGTTCAACAATATGAAATTTAATAAAAAATTCGGTATCTTATAAAATAAGAGCGATATAAAAATTTTGAGAAATTGGTTTTTTCCTCATTAACCAGGGACTAAAAGGTAGGTATAAAGTTTGAGAAAAAAAGACGACTTTCTTTCATACCCTGTAGGTAGTAACGTACTTCAAAGTAAAAAATCGGGTCACACTATTGCTTTCGCAATAAAATTATCTCTTGAATCGTGAAAACCTCATGTTGATATCTTTTTTCATTTTCAAAATATTTGACTTTAAATTCAACCTAAAAATTCGCTTGGTACGTTTCAATTGACCAGCAGTTTAGATTCGGCCCTACTGCACAATTTCTGCCACAAAATCATGATTGTTAATTTTAAACTGAGCAGTAGCCAAATCTACATATTTCATTAATCTAAAAAAAGTTTAAGAGTTAGCGAAGTACCCTGTAGATTAGGTAACACCGTTTAGTCGATTATGTAAATGTAAGATGTCGCCACTTTGTCACATGTCTCAATCGTGCAGATACCATTCTATATCGACAAGAGACATCTGTGGTTCCGTCAGCGAAAAGCGCACAAACGACATTTGCAGTTGTGTGCGCAAGCTCGTGACATACACACATCCAATCCACGGCCAAATCGTATTAGTTAGCATAGCAATAGCAGTTGTCTGCAGTATTTGGCATTTGCAGTTGCCATGTTGCGTGTTTTGTAGAGGGTGTGCTGTGCGACAACACTTTGATACGGTCCGTGTGTGTGTGTATGTATGCGTGAGTGTGTTGTGTAGCTAGATACATAAATATTAATAATAATAGATCATCATCTGTGACTAGATACAGTCGCAGTGTGCGGGTGGTGCAATAATATTAACAAACACACAACGCGTGCAACACAGTGCCTAGGCAATGCGATTTGCTTAGCGAACAACTAACACCACACGTGGATCTATCTGTCTATTTATTCACCGTCGGTTCCTACGCTATTCATTATCAGAGTCTGAGTGGACTATGAAGTTTTGTGGCGTAAGGTGAATGCTCGCTCGATCGCACGGTGTGCGAATTGAACAAAACAGAACTGCTTCTTGTTGGTGAATTAATTAGAAATAGGGGCAGTTCAGTGAAGTTGGATTGTAGACAAGGCACCCAGCTTGCTATTGGAGAAAAGAGTTAATTAGTGACAACGTGGGCTACATGCACATTTGTTATTGTTTTGCCAGTGTTTTTGACCCTAGTCTTAAGCAGTGCCGTCGCGCGTTTACTCGACCAGTCCATTTCAGTTCAAGGGGAGTGAACATCCAACCATCCACATTGCATTTGCGTCCATTAATGGTTAAATTCCCCCCGCAGATTTCGCGTACGATTCACGTTTCCCATCCAATGTTGTCACAAAATGTGATCGCAATCACCACACGTTGTCCTTTGATTTGTCGTTTGAAGCCAGTGGTGCTATTATTATGTTTTAGTTAGTGAGTGTGACTGACTGGGTTGTTGTCTCTCCATCTTTGTCTAGCTCGGGGCGGAAGTGCCAGTGTCTGTGGAGGCATCAGCATCTGCGTTGGCCTTGGAAGCGCTCGGGAGAGGTTAGTGGCCTTAAGCACGCGGGATTGTTTACCCAGTGACAGCATGGTAGGCGATCATCACCATCGTCTTCATCCAAATCACCAACACCACCAACATTGGTGTTGTTAATTTAATTGTGTGGTGTGGTCTGTTGTGCTTTTGTGAGCGGCTACCGGTGCTTGTTGATTGAGCATTTTTGGGCCGCCACCGCAGTCGCCACCGGATTTGCCTAAATAATTTTGGTCTATGGTGTCCCCGCAGCACATGGCGTGGCACAAGCACGACCATCTAATGCTCATGGATAAAAACAAACCTAAAAGTGAGTACCTACCCTTGTTAATCTTGTTATGCAACATAATCAGAAAAAACTAATCGCAATTGGCGGTGAATGGGTGATCAAAAACATTCAGATTGAGTGCGCTATGAAAAATAGAAACGTCAAAACGATCTGAACCCTTATTGTAGATCACATGTCATTTTCTAGACAATCAACTTTGGAAAATTCGTAACTCTTCACCGGATTTCAGAATTTTCATTTAAAATACAGTTTTGCAAAGCTCAAAGTTGCCTTTATTAAGGAAAAAATAATCAACATTGTGGCATTTAGTTTAGATACTTTTTGGGCGAATGAAACAATAGTAGTGTTTAGGCGATCATTACAAAAACGTTGATTTTATGGCGCCTTTTGCCGCTATAAAGTTTTACTTTTTTGTACACATCTGTCAGATGTTACTTTTTTGAGACAGAACTGTCAGAAACTAAAATAAAAAGTGATGCTTAATATTAAATTTGACATGAGATGCTTTGGTTTTTAGTTGTCTAAGGTAACTATGTTTTTCAGTAAAATGTCAAAAAAAATATCTGATGTGCCCAACACATGACTTTCTTATACAGATAGTATCACAATAATTACTTTTCGACCCTCGGATTCAACTATCAAAGCGCGCTATGAGAAATATAAAGTGTTTTAGGAATATCTCGTTTTTTTGAAATTTTTTTGACGGAATTTAAAAAAAAAGTTCAAACAAAATTTGTTCAAAACTCAATTCTAAATCAATGTTAAAGAATAAAAAAATCTCATAAATTGTTTATTTTTCAAGATATTCCTAAAAAACCTAAAAATGTCTTCAGGTAACTGTCACTTGTTTTGGTGCTAGATGAAAAACATTTAATGTGGCACCCACAAATTTGTTCAAACTTTTAAATATGAAATTTGAATCAAATCCGAGAACTCGTTTTTGAGTTATGGTGGATACAGACAGACAGACATCATGGCGAAAATGGTCAAAATGGATTCAGGGGCCCTCAAAACGTGTAAATCCATCAAAATCTCGAAGTCGAAAAAAATCACGATTACAATACTTCCTTATACTTCGTATAAGAAAGTAAAAATTAATTTTGTGTTTTGTGACCAAATTTTTGAATTCTTTCGTGATCGCCTAAAAAACGTTGTGTGCACGTCGGCCAAAAGTGCACCTTTATGGCCTTGATACACAAATAACTATTATGCAACAAGGTAGGAATTTAGAGATTCGGACGAGTGTTAAATTGGGGCCGAGCGAAGCGAGGTCGCAAGAACACGAGGCAGAATCAATTCTTCCCGTGTAGCACACTCTATTTTTTCTCATACCTATACGAAAATGCCCACTTCTTTTGCGTGAAACGCGCGAACAAATTATAACAGCATAACATTGACATTTTTGCTTGACACTTTGCGGTGAGAAAATCACCTTGACAACCATATTATACAAGGTACATTGTTTATGCTGACAACACAAATAAGTCCCGCATATCAGGGAGGGAATGGCTACGCAAGTGAGAAACGTTACCCCCACTCCTTATTTTCCGTGACTACCCTAAAAACGCGACTTTGTTCCCGAATTTCACGCAAATAAAGTGGCCATTTTCGTGCATCAGGTATGAGAAAAACTATAATTTCTCTCATTAATCTTCTACATCCTCCACTTTATATTATTTGTCATTTTCACAATTTTCAATTTGATCAAAAATAATGTGTATTAAAGTGACGTTAGGTACTTGAAATAAAGTGGATATTTCTGTACAATAAAACTTCTTCCATTGGTTATAAATTATACTCGTTTAAACGGCACAATTTTTGGTTTGTAAAATTTAGCGGGCATAAAATTGAGAAAAGTGGTGTTATGGTTACAGCAGCCTTTTCAGACAACATTTGGCTATGCTAACATGTAAAGTTTATAAAAATCCGACCAGCGGTTCTAAAACGGATTTTTTGAAACTGTCGTTCGAAAATTCGTCATCTGTGTTGACGGAAATCTTATTAAATTACACAATGATAAACAATGAACAATTATACATAAACATAAATGCAACTAGTGCGAGAAATAATCTATAATATGTATCTGTAATAAGTACAAAACAATGTCACAACAATTTACTTATTTACTTCATTTTTAATACTACGTAGACTATGATTCAGGGTTGGAAAAAATCACGATTTTTAAAAAAAAAATCATAAAAATCGATTTTTTTGATTAAATCATGATTTATTTGATTTTAATGATTTTTTGTAATGATAATGCTTACAATAAATATATTAAATCCCAGAATCCAGATAAAAAGAATTTAATTATTATTTAATTACCTCAGTGATTTTTTTTTGACAATATAATTACATAAATCTTTGTCCGTTTTAAAATTTTAATAAATATTCTGTTTCGTTATACAGACTGGTCTTAATATTATGTTAGAATTTTCTTCAAATCCAACAATTTAGCAAAAAGTATCTCTACTGACTCTACAAGACATTAACAAAATATTATATTTTCAAAATTAATTTTCTCAGTAGTGTTTTATTAAACATTGATTTAAATAAATGATTAAAATAAAAAAATCAGTGATTAAATTGTAATTTTAATCAAAATGATTTAATCATGCCAACCCTGCTATGATTATTATTACAGGTACAGATCTAAATCAATTGGCAATTTATAAGAATCTAGAAATGGGTAAAATGACTAAAATGCCAATTTTCCATACCAAAATGGAACACTTTTTATACTATGAAGTACATTGGACCCAGAGCTAAGTCGCCGATACAATTGTGAGCGCAGTTATTTTCCCCAGCTCCCCCACAGGTCTGTGAAGGGGGCACCCCCACCTTCAAATTTTGAAATGAATTATATCTCATTTGATTGCCCATCTAATGCCCATGTTTGCCCATACATTAATTTTTTTTGCCCACCCTCCAAAAAAAAATTATCGATAAAAAAAATTTTTTTGAAAATTTTTTTTACGGCACCCCCAAATTAAAAAATGACCAATATGACACAGCAGTTCGTTTGCCCACCGTTAGCCCACGTTTGCCCAAGAATTATTTTCGTTTGCCCACCCTTCAAAAAAAAGTTATTCAAAAAACCAATTTTTTATATTTCGTCTCCAAATAAAAAAATGACGATTTGACGTAACAGTTCGTTTGCCCACCGTTACCTCATATTTATTCAACAAGAATTTTCGTTTGCTCACCCTTTAAAGGAAAGTTATTGGAAAAACAAAATTTTCAATTTTCAAAGTCTCTTCTCCAGGCACCTCAAATTGGAAAATTGCCAAATTCGCGCTCCAGTTCGTTTGCCCACCGTTAGCCCACGTTTGCCCAAGAATTATTTTCGTTTGCCCAAGAATTATTTTCGTTTGCCCACCCTTCAAAAAAAAGTTATTCAAAAAACAAATATTTTATATTTCGTCTCCAAATAAAAAAATGACGATTTGACGTAACAGTTCGTTTGCCCACCGTTACCTCATATTTATTCAACAAGAATTTTCGTTTGCCCACCCTTTAAAGGAAAGTTATTGGAAAAACAAAATTTTCAAAGTTTCTTCTCCAGACACTTAAAATTGAAAAATTGCCAAATTCGCGCTCCAGTTCGTTTGCCCACCATTAACCCACGTTTGCCCAAGAATTTTTTTGCGTTTGCCCACCCTTCAAAAAAAAGTTATTTAAAAAACAATTTTTTTTTTATATTTTCGCCTCCAAAATGAAAAATGACGATTTGACGTAACAGTTCGTTTGCCCACCGTTACCTCATATTTATTCAACAAGAATTTTCGTTTGCCCACCCTTTAAAGGAAAGTTATTGGAAAAACAAAATTTTCAATTTTCAAAGTTTCAAAGTTTCTTCTCCAGGCACCTCAAATTGAAAAATTGCCAAATTCGCGCTCCAGTTCGTTTGCCCACCATTAACCCACGTTTGCCCAAGAATTATTTTCGTTTGCCCACCCTTTAAAAAAAAGTTATTCAAAAAACAATTTTTTAATATTTCGCGCGAATTTGGCAATTTTCCAATTTGAGGTGCCTGGAGAAGAAACTTTGAAAATTGAAAATTTTGTTTTTCCAATAACTTTTCTTTAAAGGGTGGGCAAACGAAAATTCTTGTTGAATAAATATGAGGTAACGGTGGGCAAACGAACAGTTACGTCAAATTGTCATTTTTCATTTTGGAGGCGAAAATATAAAAAAAAAGTTGTTTTTTAAATAACTTTTTTTTGAAGGGTGGGCAAACGAAAATTCTTGTTGAATAAATATGAGGTAACGGTGGGCAAACGAACTGTTACGTCAAATTGTCATTTTTTTATTTGGAGACGAAATATAAAAAATTTGTTTTTTGAATAACTTTTTTTTGAAGGGTGGGCAAACGAAAATAATTCTTGGGCAAACGTGGGCTAACGGTGGGCAAACGAACTGGAGCGCGAATTTGGCAATTTTCCAATTTGAGGTGCCTGGAGAAGAGACTTTGAAACTTTGAAAATTGAAAATTTTGTTTTTCCAATAACTTTCCTTTAAAGGGTGGGCAAACGAAAATTCTTGTTGAATAAATATGAGGTAACGGTGGGCAAACGAACTGTTACGTCAAATCGTCATTTTTTTATTTGGAGACGAAATATAAAAAATTGGTTTTTTGAATAACTTTTTTTTGAAGGGTGGGCTAACGGTGGGCAAACGAACTGCTGTGTCATATTGGTCATTTTTTAATTTGGGGGTGCCGTAAAAAAAATTTTCAAAAAAATTTTTTTTATCGATAATTTTTTTTTGGAGGGTGGGCAAAAAAAATTAATGCATGGGCAAACATGGGCATTAGATGGGCAATCAAATGAGATATAATTCATTTCAAAATTTGAAGGTGGGGGTGCCCCCTTCACAGACCTCTTCCCCACTATGTAGGACATGCGTGTTTCGCCGCAAAACACCGATACAATCTGGAGAAAAATGTGTTTTAACTTAAATCTTCGCAGTTACTATATACAAATTGCATGTTTTTTATTCGTCCGATTGTACTAGTGGTAAAACAGTTTCCTGCTTCTGTCAGTTTCTGTGCATAGCATCGGCGACTTAACAGTGGGCCCACTGTACTAACCACCAACCACTAAAAATGTTGAAAATCTCGTAGCAACGTTGCTATCGATAGCAATCTTTGTATAGAATAAGAGTGATTTTCTGATGTATCACTATCAAGTAAACGAGTGCTCTACAAGGTGTTCCAGTATTAAATGAATTTTCGAGAAGGCTTTTTTGGAACAAACATTTTTGTTGTGAAAATTTTCACAATACTAAATATTTTTCAACCACCATCACCTGCCTTTACACATCTGAATTTTTATTGTTTTTTAACAATCAATAAAGAACCTAACGAGGAACCTAAGTACCTAATAGGTAACGGAAAATTTGGCGAATGTGCACCCGAGCGAATTTAAAAGAATTTTGAAATTACCTTGTTAATTAGGATCTCCTGATTACGAAAATCCTAATAATAAACGCCCGTCGCCAATATTTCTAAAGTTATAGCAGTTTGAAAACTTGAAACATCCAATATTTGGATGTGTAAATTAATCACTTTTATCAACTTTTATTCACTAAAAATGCACTCAGGAAAACCTATTGCACTAATTGATTAATTAATCATTACCATTTAATATTATTGATGAAAACCCTATTTTTAAGGCATTTTCTTTTCTTTGTTTTACTGTCAAAATGATCTTTGATTTTTCATTTTAAGGTTTAGATTTAGTGTTTCAAAATAAACGTGCCGAAATAGAGTAATAAATCGTTTTTACTAAAATGTAATGATTGATTAATTATTCGTTAGTTTCAAGTTTTCAAAGTTCTATATAATTTTGGAGACTGCCGCTTATTTATAGCATTTTCGGAATCAGATCCTAATTAACAAGGTAATTTCAATTTTTTTCCAAAATCGCTTCGGTACACAATCGCCAAATATTCCAAAAATCACATTTAAATATGTGATTCATTAATAACAAAATATACCTGGCAGTAAGCGGATCTTACTGTTTGCCATGACAGAATGCAAAACAATAATGTCTTAAATATTGCCCTACGGACGTAAGTTAGTGCCACCTAAAAGACATCCCAACTCAAATTCTTTCCAATATCGTCGTAATTTTTATTAAATTTTTTTGTTTATAATTCAAAAATAAAAAAGTTCTCTCGAAAGTTCCATTCAATTATTATCTTAGTGATTCAAAAATGTGCCAAATTACATAATTTCATTTCGTGATGACGAAGTTATTACACATTGACCAGCGCACAATATAATTTCGTTTGGAACCCAGGGCCAGGGGCTTGAAAGTTGGTAGATGAAGCCCAAAAAGTTAGGGCTATTGGAAATTCTAGAATATTGAGGTCAAGGCCAAAATAATAACGTTAAATTCAAGACCTTTCAAGAAAAGATCAGATCACTCTCATTATTGCCTCGTCTGGTTTTGTTTGCATCACTAATTCACTAATAGTAACAAACACTTTTAATCATTTCCCTTGTTTTGTGACAACAAACAGAAATTTCGTACAAAACAATCGTAATGTTTTAAGAGAGAAAGAATTTGTAAAACGATCCGCATCGAATGCAGTTTTAGTTGGTCATTCACAATATTAACGATTATGATCTTTTGGATAAAACATTACTCCGGCCAAGTCTGGTTTCATCATCTTTATAAGATACCTACATTAATTTACAAAACACATATTCAACACCTGTTACAGGAATTTGTTACAATCTTTTTAATAAATTGAAGTGTCATTTAAATTTGCTTTTTTTAATTTTTCTTCCATCTGTTGCCAAAATGGTAATCAAATATTGCTACCAACTTCTGTGATTCAATTAAAGACATGAATTTTTTTTGTCTCATATTGCCAGTATCATATTAAGATGTTTAAAATTTATATTAAAATATATAATTAATCTATGTATCTTGACATGCCATGCGCTCTGATTGATTTCTTTCCTGATCACTTTGTATTTAATATAATTAAGTAGATGCCACAATTAATTGAATATATTGTTGATTGTATTACATCCAATTTCGTTCTTTTCATACATTACGAAATTAAAATTAGTGAAGGAGATTGTTATTGTTTGGGTGTGAACGTCAAAATATTTTGTTTAAAGAACTGAAAATGTTTTTATACTTACAACTTACAAGTATTTTGATACGAAATCTTCTTTTTTTCTGCACACAAAATAATCAGTATTTCCCATAATAAGAAGTGTTCATCGGTTTAAGATTTAAATTTTTTTTCTAATTTGTACATAATTTTATAACAACTGTTATCATTTAATTAATTTAATAATATTTTAAAAATCATCAACAAACGACAACTAGAGATTCTATGATCCAAAGTAGACCGATTTTAAGCACATTCATATGCCTAACCAAATACAATTAATCACGCAAATATGAGTAATTTAAAAAAAAATAGAGAGCAGTTCATTTTTCTTTTTTGACGTGATGTTTCTTAACAGATTATATTCTACGCCACTGGATTGATTCAATTGATTCAAACTCGCGTAGTTGGTTAGAGATTTGAGACTATTTTTACAATTATGTAGTCTCAATTTAATATCTTGTAGTTTTCGAAAATTCTTCAAAAAACATTTTTTTTAAAACGCCGTGCCCTGTACAAGGCGTTGTATTTTAATAAGGATGATTTTTTTGGATACAGGTAAATTGGGAGTTAAAGCTCGATCATACGTTTTATCGGTTATTAAAAAAACACCCTGTATAATAATTAAATTAGTAAACACAGTGATAGTTATATTATTTGATAATTTTCCGAGTAATTTTCCATATTTACAATATTTATATTTCACGATAAGTAATAAATACATAAAAAAATTAAGGCAAATCAATAATAATTTTAAGGATTCCTTGAACTGGTGAGCCAAATATTTACAATTTTGAATTCGCAGAATTATAAAACCAAATATGTATTATAGCTACGTGAAAATATTTATATGTACTTTATTTTGTATGACGATCGTAAACATCTTCAAAGATTTGCCCATAATGAAAAGTATGTAACAATATTAAAGATCAATACTTAATTAAATTCCTTTGTTATTGAACATTGTTTTATTTTTTGCCTGAAGTGTAAATTTCAATACACAACATATTTTGACAATAGAAATCAAATTCATGAAAACTACGTTGGTTTAAACCTTGAGAGGGATTTGTTTACCTTGTGCAGTTTAAAGTAAATGTTTTTATGCACTTTCTACTTGTGGAAAACATTAACTGCGCAGTAAATGACTATGCTTATATTTAATGCGTGTGTATGTATACGCTTGATAGTTAGAATGCATTTTATTCGATTTGTTATAAAAAATGCATTCACTAATATTTCAATCGATTTAACCTAGTTGAAGAAAGTTGTCAAGAAACAATGTTAAAAACAAAAAAAACAATACATTAATGTCTTCAACAAACACATTAGTACTAATCATATTTACAATGCGTTTGGAGTTCCCCAGCAGTTGTTGTTTTAAACATAAAACTCTCAAGAATTTTATCATGTTTTTACTTTGTTATAGTATAATAATAATAATGTGTGATTCTTTAAATTTCCATTCTAGGTAAGCCTTGGAATTTGAACGTACGCGCCGAATTAATTCATGTGTTGCTGTCAGTTTCAAACAACAACCAGATAACCTAACCTTTTTTGACATTTAAAGAAATGAGGTGTAATCAAAGACATGAACTTTTTTTCCACCGCCAACTCAGAATGGAAATTTAATGAATCACCCGTTATAATAATGAGAATACTATTCTGCCTAAATATTATGTGTTAATAGCAGGATCGATTATTTATTATTATTATTTCAAATATTCAAATTATAGCATTATTTATTTAACAAATTCAACATTTGTCAATTATACCAACTGGCTAAAATTCCAATTTCACTTAATCGCACCTTGAAAAAACTTTTATTGAACCAATCATTAATTTGGCCAATAATTACCACAGCCACCTGATGTGTCTTTGGTGAAATTAGAGACAGGTTTTACGTAATTTCACACAGGCAGAGGTTTCGGATGAAAGCAAAGCATACAGCCAGTCAGCCAACCCCCCAATCTTTCCAGATACTTTAACACGTCAGTGGGAAATCAGTCTCTGGCAGAATTCGGTTAGCGATTTATAACGGTTTTCCTCCACTCGTTGTGCTCCTCGCACACGGAAAATATTTTATTAGAAATATGATAAAGTGCGTTAAGTTGTATTTGATGGGTCCGTCAGGCTATTCGAAAAATAGAAAAAGAATTTGTCCTTTAAAAATCTGTTAAGATTTACGTTTCAAAATAAATATGTATAATACGAAATAAATTTTGCAAAAATTGTAATTAGTTTTATACTCAATAAATACATAACGATTATTGTTTCAGTAAATTCATATCTGCAACTGTTTTTCAGTTTTTTTTTTTGACATTTTGAACAACAAATCATAGGAACCCTGAACGCTTTTCCAATATCTCAAATTTTCCGTGATACCTACGTGGGTTTGAAACTGTTTAACCTAAATTATCTTAGCAAAATGTAACAACTCCTGTCAAGTTTAAAATCTTGAAATGAACAACCAAAACCAAGCGAAAAACAAACATTAAAAAATGTTTTCAATTTTCTTCATCTTATCACATGAAGTAGTAGGCGTTGAAAGGTGGTAAGGTCACTCATGATGGAAAGAAATTCATGGTTATCCTATCACTAGACCTGATATTATATCAAAGACGCATTTATTTCAGTACATAAAATAAAATAAAAAGCAAAACAAACAATATCCAACCCACAACAATATTTTGTGGGTTGGACGTTGTTCTGCTTTTGATTTACTCATCCCCACTTTGAAATGGATCAGTATTATCTATTAAAATAAAATGACTTTGTCTTCTACACTTGATATACTAGGATTATTTTCAGTTGGCATATGCGTCTGTCTCCCCATCTCTCTCATTCTCAGAGGTGAACGACGAGATATATTGTGACGCACATGTCTGCTGAAAATAATCCTAGTACCTATACAGGGTGTGTCACGACGAGTTGACAGTAGACATAACTCTATTACTAAACACAATTTGATTCTAAAAATTGGTACACACCCATTATACAATGTGCTCTATTTAATGAAAATATTGCCACCTTTCTGGTTCTTCCGGTTATACCGGAAGTAGACACAAACTTTGTTATTTTAAATGGAACACCCTGTATATTTTTGAATTTTTAGATACTACACTTCATTTTAGACATAAAAGTATTAAGGTTGTATGGTCCTAACATTAACGGTATTATAATTATTTACACTTTTTCATTTTTTTTTATAAAAACATGATGTAAATAAAAATTCATATCTTGACAATGACATGTTTTTTCCAAAATTTTTTTTTTGTGTTTGAGGTAGGAATATACAAGAAATAAGCTTATGTAGTTTTGGAAAACTAGCTTTATACAGGGTGTTGGTGGTTGTCCGTTCATTCTTAAAACTTTAATCAATGATAACTTAACTTTTTTAAATGGAACACCCTATATATTTCTAGATTTTCGAATTCTACACTTAATTCGAGACATAAAAGTATTAAGGTTGTAAGGTCTTAAAATTAACGGTATGTTAATTAATTACGTTTTTTAAAAATTAACGGTCAATCACAAGCACCCTGTATAGAATAAGTTTTAAAACCATATTACCATGTTTCTTGTACATTTCTGCGTCCTCTAAAATTTGGTTTGTTTTTTGAAAAAACGTGTCATTAGTAAAATATGAAAATGTTTGACTCTAAGTTTTTGTATGAAAAAATTGGAAGAAACATAATTATTTAATTAAAATAAATAATAAAAAAATAAATAAAAATAAAAAGTATTAAATTAAATATAATAAAAACAAAATTTAGTGGACGTAGAAATGTACAAGAAACATGGTAATATGGTTTTGAAACACTTACTTTATATCTACAGGGTGTTTATGGTTGGTCGTTAATTTTTAAAAACCTTGAAAATTGGAAAAAACGTAATTAATTATATAACCGTTAATTTTAAGACTTTACAACCTTAATACTTTTATGTCTAGAATTAAGTGTAGAATTCGAAAATGTGGAAATATATAGGGTGTTCCATTTAAAAAAATAAAGTTATCATTGATTAAAGTTTTTAAAAATGAACGGACAACCACCAACACCCTGTATAAAGCAAGTTTTCCAAAACTACATCAGCTTATTGCTTGTATATTTTTACTTCAAACGTAAGAAAAAAACTTTAGAAAAAGTGTGTCATTGTCAAGATTTGAATTTTTATTTACATCTATGTTTTTATAAAAAAAAAATGAAAAAGTGTAAATAATTATAATACCGTTAATGTTAGGACCATACAACCTTAATACTTTTATGTCTAAAATGAAGTGTAGAATATAAAAATTTAAAAATATACAGGGTGTTCCATTTAAAATAACCAACTTTGTGTCTACTTCCGGTATAACCGGAAGTACCACAAAGATGGAAATATTTTCGTTAAATAGAGCACACTGTACAATGGGCGTGTACCAATTTTTAGAACCAAATTGTGTTTAGTAATAGAGTTATGTCTACTGTCAACTCGTCGTGTATACCTATTTATTATTTAACAAACACAGTAATTACTCTGTGAGATTTTTTTTTAAAACGGACTATTTTTTACCTACACGACTTTTTACAAAGTAAATTTTATCAACCCACCATTGCACACTCGATCCTACGAATTTCTTAATCCGCACGACTTATCTTTCGAAATTCCGAAGTTACTGCCACTTGAAAATTAGCGCTACGATGTAGTCAACGTTTAGATTCTAGATGGTCTGCACAACCGACCGACAATAAAATGTACCCAAAATGTCACAAAATGTCGTACCTACATAAATATTAAATTTTTTTGGAAAATAAAAAAAAATAGGAAAAACTCATCTTAGATTTTTACTTTCTTATACGTAGTATAAGGAAGTATAGTAATCGAGATTTTTTTCGACTTCGAGATTTTGATGGATTTACACGTTTTGAGGGCCCCTGAATCCATTTTGACCATTTTCGCCCTGATGTCTGTCTGTCTGTCTGTCTGTCTGTCTGTATCCACCATAACTCAAAAACGACTTATCGGATTTGATTCAAATTTCATATTTAAGAGTTTGAACAAATTTGTGGGTGCCACATTCAATGTTTTTCATCTAACACAAAAACAAGTGACAGTTACCTGAAGGCATTTTTAGGTTTTTTAAGAATATCTTGAAAAATAAACAATTTATGAGATTTTTTTATTCTTTAACATTGATTTAGAATTGAATTTTGAACAAATTTTGTTTGAACTTTTTTTTGAAATTCTGTCAAAAAAATTTCAAAAAAAATAAAACATGTTTTTTTGTCGTAAAATTCGGTTATAATGAGTGGGACAAGGACAGATTTATGCGTATTGCAATAAGTGCGAGAGATACTTCCGAAATTTATTTGAATATTGCTAGAAACGCTCAAAATTGAAACACGATTTTTACAAGAAATTTAACTTAATTTCTTTAGGAAAAGTAATTGTGGTACTATCCGTATAAGAAAGTCATGTGTTGGGCACATCAGATATTTAATAGATAAGAATTGATCGCAACTTCTTCCAAAAATGACGATGTAATAAAATCTTCTCATTGCATCATTAATATTTATTCCAGAATTTGTTTACAAACACATAACAAATACAACAATAAATGAATAAATTGATAATATCCTTCATTTTAATATAGCAGAGCACATTTTTTCCGATAACATTGTGGCGCTCATTTTTTTATTTATATGAAACTATCTGTACAATATCGTGGCAGTTCGCAGAAAATCGACGACTGTTACCATAGCGATAGTAAGATTATGATGTGATTACCTACGTAGATGTCGAGGTACATGTACAAAGACAACATGAGACGTATTTATTTACTGTTGTTATTATTAAACTTTTTTATTGTTACTGTGGGAAATGTTTCATTATTTTAATATTTTCTCTAAATAAATGATGTTTGTTATTATCGTTGTTTCTTATTTAAGGCAAACATTTATTCGAGAAACTGGAAAAATTAGAGGAAAATTTCGTTATTTAAACTTATAGAAAAGGTTATGACTTTTCTGAGAATTTACGTAAGTTCCCTCTGCTAATAATCCTATTTATAAGTGAAATAATAACAGTGTGACATATTACACAAGAAGTATACTCGATTCACAAAAATGTCCGTTTCAGTCTTTTGAATAACCCTGTATAGTAATTACACCTCGAATTACACGTTCTAATTTTGGACGTCTAAAAGTATATTTAAAAATAAACCAATTTATAAATGTCCCAAAAGCTTATACTGTTGCTGGGTGTGAACAAACAAATCGGGATGAACTGATAACACTGACAATCTTAATTTTATCTATTATAGATGACTTATGATGTAAGATATATCCTGGCGCTATGCGGATATTTAATCACAGTCAAAGATAATATCTAATGGAACTACGCACAGTCAAATTAGAATACAGTGTGTTCCGATAATCACTATCTCGCCTCTATGATTTATAACATACCTTCTGAGATTTTCAAAAACTACTAGTTTCTACAAGAAGAGGTTTTGAAAGGCAATGTTGTAGTTGCTGGAAGTGCAGATGCATATTTACTATTTCAAAGGTAGGAAGTTGTTTTTGCTTGAGTTGTGCACGAGACGCATCACATCGGATCTTATAGATATAGAAGAGAGACACATACCATAATAGCTTAGTTAGATGACTTGATAGCAATGCGGTCGCTTCTATTTCCAGTTCGTCTGAAACAGCGACCAGACAAAGCGCCAGGTATTATTTATATATAGCACAAACTTGCTTTGTTGCTATGTGTGTGTGAGTGCGTATTTCCACATTTTCCTATTTGTCACCCTATTAAAACCTACTCTTGTGTATGCTCGTGTGTATGCAGTATCTGCTGTAAAAATAGGATTGAAACTTAATAAAAATCTGTTTTATTTACATTTTATGCTTATAGATTAGGATTAGACATGTGAATGTGATAGTGATAGGAGTTAATTAAGTACATGGCATAAAAAATTGTCTCGCTAGATAGTAGTATAATTATTTATAGAGTGTACAACCTGATGTAATAATAGCAAAATATATATCTATTGTTGTCATGGCAATAATTGTTTAGTTTTTTCTTACATCCTATTGAAATATTGACAATTTGAAAATTACATATTGGACTAATTTACAATATTATCTCCTTATGTATGTTTAATTCAACACATCTACATTGGAGAAGCTAGTTGTAAATACCTACCCACTTATTTTCCAAAATTTTGGATGTTTGCGGGAACATTTTTTAAAATGACTATGACGCAACATTTGCTAGTTTTATTTACACTTAGTTAGTTAGTTTACACCGGGGTCGATTGGCACTAACTGCCTTTCAGAACTGCGACCATTCCTTTGGTCTTTTGGTCATACCCTACTCATAGTATCATCTCAGAAATTCCACCTTCTTAGCAAGGCTAAGAATAGTTCCGAGAGGCGTTTCTTTCACTATATCAGACGTTATTTCCGCACTTTTAAAGTGAGTGACTCTTAGATATGCCAATGCACTGCACTTACGGCAGTTTCCGTTTTTGATTCACATACTCTGCAGGTAGAACTTTCCACTAGACCCAGATTATTGAGATGATATCTCACTGGACAGTGTCCGGTGAAAAGACCTGTAACAAGTCTTATCTCATTCTTTGATAGAAGAAGTTTTTTAGCTTTCTGAGGCGAATAGTTAATAAACTTTTTCGCCTGTCTTTGACCTGGGAGGTCAGCCCAGTAAGTTTTTTTCCTTTATTTCCCATTTGTGAACCTCCTCCCTTGTCCCTACTCAGGGCACAGAATGGTTCAGGCCATATGGGTAAAGCAAGGTTGTCGGCTATTTCATTTTCTTCTATTCCCTCATGACCTGGCACCCAGCTCAGGGTAATTTTGTTACCATTGGCCAACTTCTTGAGGGATTCCAAAGTAGTAAGAGATTCTATGCACTGGGTGTCTAGAGCTCTCAACGGTGCTTGGCTATCAGACATTATATATAGTCTTTTGCCCTTAATGTTCCTTCGCAAACATTCTAGTAGTTCAGCTTGCAAGATTGTTGGGGTGTTACCTAAGGTTACCTGGCGGTCATGTATAACCAGTTCAAATGGTCTTTCAAAGTCAAAGGCTTTTGGAATCACTTCCTATGGTTTACCTAGAAAATCTGGTGATATTTCGTCCAGTATTTTCATGTGTCCTATACGGTCACTCGGTTTGAAGGTTCTGGTTTGGGAGAGTCTCCAAGAAGCCTTCAGGCCCTCCTCTTGCACTAGTATGTGCAGAGGTGTAAGATCCAGTAAGGTTTCTAGAGCTGCCGTAGTAGTAAGTAAAGGAAAAAAGAACCTAAGTCTCTACAGTATGTGAGCCTTCCAATCCAAATTCTCACAGTATAGAGATGGACATATCGGTTTACAACTTCTACAGCTCAAGTAAGAGAAGTCACATCTATAAATCTAACGATCTAAGTTTATATTCATTATTTATACGTGAATTATTCTGGTATGGGTTCTACATAAACATAATGTTCCTATGCGAGATCTAGAAGTCGTCAAACATATCGAGTACACAGAGAACAGCCTTATGAGAAATCTATTCCTAAGATGCAGACTTCTTACTGGGTTGAGAGCTTACAGAATCAAATTTGAAGGTGATAAGAGACTAGCAGACATGCTTCAATTAACCTTTTTTGCGTCCCCCGAAGACTATGGTCTTTTCTTCTCGAAACTACAGATCTTCAGTTTCATGCCATCAGATGGGATTTTCCTGTAAACTTATAAGATTTTTGTGCCTTGAATCTTATGACAAAGTTCGAGGTCCCTCGACTTCATATCTCAAGAGTCTGGAGGACCTCTACAATACAGCCATTGCCTTGCCTACATCTTCTCCATACTTCTTTCATGACAGCCTTAGCGGTTCAGTCGTTAAGCGTCTATTTTAATTGCTGTTTAATTAATACCAATAGGGCCTCCGGACTTCGCACTTCTGAATCAAACCGGACCTAGTACTTGGAGTTAATGACAGTTGTCTACCCTCGACCCGGTTCTTTCTTACTGATGGTTCTGCTTTGCCATATATTTCTGCCTGAATGCACGTTTCCAGAGATAAAATTTCCCCTTTGAGAGATTACTGGTCTTTCGGTTAGTTTATAGTTTGAGAGCGCACGATTTATAGATTTACACTTTTTAATACCCATTAATCTGAACTGGGGGGCAGAGTAGTTCAGTGGTCAAGGCATCGGACTACTAGTCATAGATCGCAGGTTCGATTCCTGCACAAGGTAAATTGTAAAAATTTGAACGTCCACGCTGCCAAACTCCCCAATCCGCCTTGCCAGCGTGGGGTGTCATGGCTAAATTACTCCTCTGGTCCGAAGAAGATTTTCATCTTCAAGTGTTAAAGAATAAAAAAATCTCATAAATTGTTTATTTTTCAAGATATTCCTAAAAAACCTAAAAATGTCTTCAGGTAACTGTCACTGTCAAAAACGAGTTATCGGATTTGATTCAAATTTCATATTTAAGAGTTTGAACAAAATTGTGGGTGCCACATTCAATGTTTTTCATCTAGCACCAAAACAAGTGACAGTTACCTGAAGACATTTTTAGGTTTTTTAGGAATATCTTGAAAAATAAACAATTTATGAGATTTTTTTATTCTTTAACATTGATTTAGAATTGAATTTTGAACAAATTTTGTTTGAACTTTTTTTTGAAATTCCGTCAAAAAAATTTCAAAAAAACTAGATATTCTTAAAACACTTTATATTTCTCATAGCGCGATTTGATAGTTGAATTCGATGGTCGAGGTAGACCATGTGTCTCATTATATGGCTGCCAAACGGAAGGTCCCGGGTTCGAATCCCAGAAGAAACGGACCATTAGTTTTTTTTTATTTTACTGGTTTCTATGGTACCGAAAACAATAATAATGAATAAATAAATGTAATTTCATACCGGGAGATTTTTTTAAGTGAGTAATAGGTCAAAAATCTAAAATAAAACACATTTTTGTCGTAAAATTCGGTTATAATGAGCGGGGACAGATTTATGCGTATTGCAATAAGTGTGACAGAGGCTATTTGAAAATTGCTGGAAACCTTCAAAAATTTTACAAGAAATTTAACTTAATTTCATTAGGAAAAGTAATTATTGTGATACTATGTATAAGAAAGTCATGTGTTGGGCACATCAGATATTTTAATGTTCAAACATGAAATAATAACAACGGCTGAAGGTCCCCTAGGTCGATGGTTCTTTAAATTGTAAACCTATTACTCTTTATACCTGCTTTATTAAATTGTCTATGATATCAATAAATTTCTCTTTTGTTTTTTTTTTATTTATTTTGTTGTACTCGTATTTCTCAACTTGATTCATACCAAATATAAAATATTAAAATTGCCCCAAATAAAAGGGTTTATTTTCTAGACCTGTAAAAAACTATACACGAACAAAATCTGGAACATCGTTTTGGTCCCAACTCAGATAATTCTCACATCCAATAAAATTAAAATACATAATTTTATTTTTCGTACACGTTCACAGATTTTTTATAAAATGTAAATTCTTAGGGAAGATAAATATGTCAAATATTAATTGCCTAAATTGTTTTTTGCTAAAAAACAAAAATTTATAAATTATTATTATACAATAAATATTTAGGTTTGCGTTTGAACATTACGTTATCTTGAGGAAGGATAAACAAACTGAATATTATAAACTTCTAAGAAATGGTATTTTGACAGCATATTTTATAAGGTAAGTATTTTTTCAAATACAGAACTATAATTTTTTATGGATAAATATTTTTGATACACTTAAAATGATCAGTTTTGGAGACCCGCACAATCAGTCACACCCCCATTTTCAGTACCCCAATATTGTTCCATTTATCTGCCTAGATAGGTAATTGCAGGTGACAGTTTCCTCTCGTCCAAATGACACGTGTGAGAAATCGACTGGACACACATCAGAAATCAGTTATCATTTCAAATTATACAGCAATAATTATTAGTTTGACCCGGTTTTTTTCCTGCAATTCTAAGGTGTCCTCTTGAGTTTTCACCGGACTCCCGAGATGTGGACAAGTGGTAAGCAGGGCTTTGGAGAGAGGGTGGGTGGCGGCGGGGATGGAAGAGGAACGGCAGGAGGTGGTGGTGGCGGCGGTGAAGGAGACGAAGTAGTATAGTCATATTGATCTGCGCAGCGCACTCTAAAATTCCGCTTGCGAATCCGATGTTCAACTTCAAACATCTCAAGTATAGCAAAAAACAACGACTAGACACTTCATAAGTTAACCCTTGTAAATTACATATTTTTAAAGCCACAATTCACGTGACAGTGGCACCCACACTATGCAAGTTTCGTAATATTTCATGGATTTTATCTCTAGGCTGTTTTCCAATGCCTACTTATGTTTTTTCTTTTTTAATTTATGAAATAAACAAAAGCAGCAATTTATTGCTTTATATTATTCTAGAACGAGTTGATACATTTATGATAATTTATATATCAGATATTGTAAGTTGGTTCAATTTCAAATTAAGTTTGTAGGCCTACGTTTTACCTCAGACAGACAGACCTACGACAACTTCATGATGTCAAGGCCAACTTTAGCAGACTACGTCCATGATATCAAGTAGACAACGGATGGCGGATGGCGAATGCAAAGGACTGTTTATAAAACTGAATATTACATGAACCAAACTAGTACATTATACAATCTATTATTATCATGACGCCATACAGATTCTTTATATAACTGCATAAAAATGGTGTCAATTTTAATTTAAAGATAAATTTTTCCGAAAATTTTTCGCTTATGCAACATTTTTCCTTATGACTTAAAATCTAAAATAATTATCATCCTTTTTTCAAATATTGACGATATATTTTTATACTGTAAACTTATAGACACAAAAAAACGTCTAACAATATTTAGTATTTGGCTTGTTTTGCCAAAAAACAACCCCGTTATTCTACATAATAAGGTACAATGTACATAAGAACAATTGATCCCTTGACACAAGATATATGACCGAAGCATGCAAATTCTGCTTGACCCATTCAAAATATATAACGGACCACACAAAAAATATATCGAAAAGTTTGCTCTTTTCTCTGAGGGTTGCGTTGATGGTTCTGCATATAAAGCATATTTTTTTAGAATTAAGTGAGAGATCTTAAACATTTCAATACAAACTTGAAAAACGATAAAATTGAAATACATATTTTGATAGGCGGGATGTTTATCAGCTAGCCATTGCAGATTTCAATGAAGTATTCGTCATTTTTAACAATCCATCACCATTCTTATTAATAGATTTTCCAGTTTGACGATGCTTTATTATTAGAACAACAAGAGTGGATTGTTTGTTAATTATTGCACAGACGTGTTAAAAATAGCTTGTTTTGACTTAACCAGATTGCATCATTATAATTTAAAAGTGTTTCTGCGTATATATTATCATCTATATGAACTTTGTTTCGAGTCTAACATTCGTTATTGTTAAGATTAAAAAAATGTCCAACTTTAGTGTTTTTAAATATTGTACATATTAACATATTACATAAATAACTTTTATTATAAGTGGATTTAAGCATTAACTGGATGGATAATCTTTGCATAGAGACTGATTTAAAATATTAACGTGCGGACTAATTGAAATTATTGCAGAAACGCATTTGCACGTGTTAGTGTTTGTTATCATTTACTTTTATCAAGGACAAACGGATTCTGTCTGTAAACATACCAAGAATTTTATTTTTATTATTATTATTATTATTATTATTTATTTTATGTAGGTACTTACTGAATGCTTATTGGTTGTTTTTTGGTCGATATTGATATCCATTAAAAATACGTTAGTACAACTGTACAAATATAACAAGCAGGATGAGGACAACAGGTAAAACAAGTAACCATGTTCAAGAGTCTGGCTATTGCCAACACAAACTGTTGGTAACTTCTTGTATTTCATTTTCAATTTTATTCATGTACGGATTTTAAATGACCTTACACATGACATGCACAACTGGATTGTCCTGATCAGCTTCCAAACTTCACTTTCTTTTTGCAGCATTTTGCCAACGATCTACTACTCAAAATAGACCTAATTGCACTACATTTGAACTAATTTGCAGGGTGTAGGAAACACTGAACAACCAAATCAAATCTGTTCTGTGTTGTCTTGTCAATCATTTAGGTAAACCTCATCCATTTTATAAATGTACGTGACCAGTAGACTAGTAACATAACACTGAGGTCTAAAAAACTGTTAGAACGATTGGCAACAATAAATTAAGATCAATTAAAAAAAAACAATCAACGTTTACAATCTTACATATTTGGCACGTGCGTGCATCTATAAAATGGATATGGGATATCTCGTAGTTAACATTTTTATGAGACTCCAAATTTTGGTCGTTTTGACGTCAAAGATCAGGATAGGTTGTAGTAATATGAACAGAATGACAATTTCAAGAATTTCGAGGTTAAATAGCTGCTACCAACTAAGAAAAGGAGTTAGATATAGATATTCTATTCTATTTTATTAGTATTTGTTCTAAATAATCCGAACTTAAATCAACGTTGAAACAAATACGTGAAGACAAATTAGTAATTTTATTTTGTACATTGGAAGACTCATTTTTTACTTTCTTATACGAAGTAATAAGGAAGTGGGTACAGTAATCGTCATTTTTTATTTCAATTTTTCCTCGCCCAACTCTCCATTTCTTTGAAAACGTGGTATAATTACTCTTACCTGTCAGTATAAGGTACAACAATAATGTGCAAAAATTTTATTGCCTCCAACGGTCACTCTTGGACTAAATGCACCAGCTATATACCACCCTTATTTGCATATTGACCATGGGATATTAACATCAGTTTCATTTTGTCGTTAGTGTCGTGCATACTGTGATAACCACTTCGCTTGGCTTGGATACAATATCTTCTTCATCTCCGAAAGAAGAAATTTAATATTATTCGGTTTACCACACAATTTTCCCAGACAAACCAGTTGATCTTCGTCTTGCAAATTAAAGACCGATGTTTGATCACTTCGTAGCACAAAATTGTAAGTACCGTCTGTAAAATAGCACATTTTTCATTAAGATTTTGGTATTAATGAATGAAGAAGTACCAAAAATGCGTACGTGTTTCCTTATAATTCACTGTATATTCAATATTCTGTACCTACCGGGCAAGCAGGATGAACTGCTGGAATTGATTTGACAGCGAAATGCAAGCTAACTTTACGCTATGGACGTTATGGAGATTTTGGTTTCTATCCGAACTGCATTCTAATTTTCCTGAATGTACCCTCGAACGTACCTACGTACCGAATCTTTCACGTTAGCAGAAAACTTTAATTTTACTTAGGTTTTTCTCTAAAAATAGCCATAGTAAATTTCTAAATAAATATAGCTTATTATAGACATGTAAACATAACAATGTCATTTTATTCTCTTATGTGGTTTTACTACAAAAACTAATAATTCTAACTTATGACGCAGCGCTTGTAAATTCCCTATTAGTGCATAGAAAAACATTTATATATCCACTTACTTTTCCTAATATACATCAAACATGCTAAATATATTTTATGTTGTGAATATACTGAATACGATAATATAAAGACTTCCAGGAACTGAAATTGCATGATTATTTTTATAGCTGCATTTTCATGTAAAATTATTAACCGACATGTAAACTGTTCATTCTTTACTTCGTTTTATTTCGTTTTGAACATAACCCACCTACTTTTAATCAAACAGTCACGACATACACATTTTCATTAGGCTCAATGGTATTAGCAGTGTTTGTTGTGTTATTTATAACTTATTTTGTTTTATTGCATAATGTCGTTTTATACAAATATTTACACCTACATTATGTCGTTTAGAAAAAAATTGCGTTCGGGCATAAATCAGAAGTAATCACCGCATAAATATCACCAAAACCGATTTTCAGCCAAAAAATTATGAATGTTCTACTACATGATTCATCCCGTGAAAGATCATATCCATTTTGTATCAATTCATTCAATAATATTTACTTTGAAGTGTGCATCATAACGACAACGGAAGAAACAAAGATAAATGATAGTAAACATGTGACAACATATAAGTGCTCTTTCAAGTTATAAATATAAAACATGTTTCTTTACTAATTAATTATTTTAAGTTTGCTGACACCAAAGTTAAATATATAGCATGTGACTCTAAAAATAGATTTTTCCTGTTCCTCTCGATAGTTTGCCGAGGCCTCACTCACACTCGCCATCTAAAGTGTGAAAGAGTTCTCCTTTGATGTTAGTGGGGACTCGCGTAGGGAGTTCCCACAGATAATGAGGCTTACAGGATGTTTCAAAGATTATTTTTTGTGCATCGAACAATTCGTATAATTTTTACAGAAAAGGGAAGTATTTTTTTACTATTTTGAAGTTGTTGATTGAAGCATTATCTAATACATATGAAGATTCTCTGTGCCAAATCGGAAAAACGTCATCGAGGGGTAAATATCCCGAAAAATATATGTACTTCAATGGTTTCCAAGGAATTTCTGTAATTTTCAAGGAATTGCAAATTAAGTGTACACACATTTTTCGGAATATTTATCCTGTATTCGAAAAAATTTGTCTGCACAAGAAGAACTCCATGTAATTCTAATTATTTTCAAAGGATTGTAATAATTTACAAGGAATTCCATTGGTTTTGAAGAAATTCCAAGGGATTCCAATGATTTTCAAGATATTCCAATAATTTCGAAGGTCTCTCATAGTCCAAACAATCTATCCAAATTCCTATGCTTTAGTTATCAATCGGAGAGGGCAGGACGAAACTTTGTGGGTAGTTGGGACCTAGAAAAGGAAGTTTAAATCCAAGTTTTAGACTTTATCCCTCGGTAGGTTTTTCCGCCATCTTGGATTTAAAGTGCATTTGTTTTTTCTTATTTGTGGTTTAACTACGCAGAGCTCGACTTGCAGGTGCTGGACGCAACCACAGGAAAGATAAAAGAGTGGGAAAACTCTTTCAACCCCCAAATTTTTTACTTAAATGCTAGTATTTGTTTAAATAATTAATGAATAATTTACATTATACACATGGTTAAATAGAACTACTCATAAAGTTTCATCCTGCCCTCTCTTATTCCAGGTAGATCAGTGAGAGTCAGTACATCAAAACCTTCCTTGTAGAGCTCGATTTTCAGGAGCGCTGCAGTGCGGGAAAGATTAGTGTTACGTGCAAGTTGTTTATTTGAAAATTCTAGAGCTTCTCAAGGCCTATCTTTTTGGATTGATTATACTTTTCGATAAATGGCACAGGAAAGTTAAAAAACGAAAAAACTCCAAATGTTTCACTAAAATGCTCGTAATTGTTTAAATAATTGATAAAGTACTTGCTCAATATACATGGTTCGATGGGAAATTTTATGATCTACAATAAATAAAAAGACATACTTTTCGATAAAGTGCGTAGTTAAACCGCAAATCGCAAAAAACCAATGCACCCTTAAATCCAAGATGGCGGAAAAACCTCCCAAGGGATGAAGTCTAAAACTAGAATTTAAACTTCCTTTTATTGATTGCTTGGACTATTAAGGAATTGCAAATTAAGTTTAGGATAATTACCCATACAAAAAATTTCCACCTCGATTTCCACAATTTCCAAGGAATTAAATAATTTCCAAAGAATTCCAATGATTAAAAAATAACAATAATTTCAAAGAGGAGTTTCAAGGAATCGCAAATTAACTGTACTTACACTCACTTTTTGGGATACTTACACCTTGAACGCCTATGTATTATTTAGTTTTTTAAAAAAGTAATATACAGTGTGTGCTAGAATTGTATTTTGTGATCGACTAAAGTTTTTTCAATTTTAATTTCATGTTTTTGGTTAAGCCGGAAAAGATTTTTAGTTTTTGTAAATTAGGTCGGTCTTGATTGAATCAAAAATTATTTCCACATCAGGTATTGTAAAAAGGAAAGAGAAGTTGCTGAAAATATTAAATGGTGGTTGATGGTGCTGTGCAAAATTTTAAAAAGGTCGAACTACTTTGATGAAACCACTATTCCCCATGCGATGAACACAAAATTGTATTTTTGTAAATTAAATTTGTTGATAAGTACGATTTTTTATTGATTTTCTGAAAAATAATGACATGTTTTGTAACATCAATCCTAGGACACATTGTATACCTTATTATTGGAGTTATATCATTATTTCTTAAAGTATCAAGGGGTGTTTGTGCTTTATTTCAGTAAATTGTATTGAATGGCGTGTCTCTGTTTCATTTCGTTAATATGCCATATTTTACATTTCTAGTTTAGTAAGAACTTCTGAGGATGTGTGGATTTAATGATAGTATTGATAATAAATTCTGTCTTCAAATTTTGTAGAGCAGTGGTCTCCAAACTTTTTTGATCTCGTACCCCTAAGGTAGAAAAAATAAATAGCGCGTAATCCCAACTAATTGAATACAAATTTATAGTGCTAAGTACCGTTACTAGGAAAAAAATTACACAGTATTTTATTTTATTAGTAGTATTATTTTAATCATGTCGTACCCCCATGTATGTACTCGCGTACCCCACTTTGGAGGCCACTGTTGTAGAGAACAAACATGGTGTGAGGTTGTTTTAATGAAAATTTAATAGGTACCGCACAGATTTTAACTTTTATACAATGTTGTATTTTGATAAACTTTATATTTTTCCAATCGTTTTCATTTTGTAAAAATGTAATTTTTATTTGCTCGAAAAGGAAACTAAAATGAAAGAACTAGTTTTTCAATCGTCTATACTATTTACCAAAGTTGTTTAACTAGGAAACACCCTGTATAACTCATACTAACATATTTATTAATGATTTGCACCAGTGGACCAAGCTCTGTGCCTTGAGGCACACCCAGCATACAGTTCTAATAAACAATTCGCCATCCTAGTTTCATAAAGGCGAGTTTTTGTTCAGGGGTTACTCTAGAGTTAAACTATGGAAACGATATCCCGAAAAATGTATATAGAATTAGCATTCCGTGTCCTGTTTTTGTTTTTACACAGTTTTGAAATTCTTTGAAAATCATTGGATTTCCTAGCGAGGTTTGGAGTTCTGAGTATACAAATTCCAATGATTTTCAAATTAAATCTAATAAGCATACAAATTGTTCAGAATATTTATCCTCCAATCGTTTCCATGGTTTGAGTAATTCTGGGTTAATCGCGGAATAAGAACTCAGTAAATAATTGGAACTCCGAGTGTTTTGGACATACATTTTTTGGAATATTTACTCTTCGGAAACAATTATGGTCAACAGTCGTTTCCATCGTTTAACTCTGGTTTAACCTCGGAATAACTTAACTCGCCTTTACGAAATTGCCAATTTGTATTCGTATGGTCTTCGTTATCAAAATAGCTAGTGGGATTTTTTCGGAATAAATCATGACATTTTTATCGTATTCTTTGTCTCAAGTCGGTCGCGTGAAATAACCAAAAAAATTTGTTTAAACCGAAGTACAGCGTATAGCCATATCCTTAATCCATCTATTTCATGAAATTCCTGGTTTCTCTTCTAACGAACTAATTTCCATATATCGGCCTTGATATCGTAGGACTCGTATAAAGACACGAGGTGATGATATTTTCGTTTTGTTAGAAAATGCCACTAATACAAAATATCCCCAAGCCCCAAGATAAAAACATAAAATTTGGAATATTTTCAAATACCTACAGTAAATATTATGTGATATAGGGTGTTTATAATTTAGGGTTAATTTAAATAAAACGATTTTAACGTACAATTTGAGCTATGAATTTTGATTCACATTCTTTAATTACTTGACAAACCATTAAGTACAAGACGCTTTTTTCTAAGAACAACTAAGCCTCAGTACCTACTTACAAGGCAGAATAAAATAACTGGGTCTTAGATTTATTTAGGTGTAACGACACACATGACGACATGACATGTCATGTAAATATTTCATCATGAAGTAAATAAACATAATGCATGTAATGGTGATGTAATATACTGCTTAAGTGACTCAGCACCTACACTTCAGTTTCACTTTACTTTCCTTCTATCGAAGATTATTCTATGCCTAGAAACATTTATTTACTCATAAACAAACTACATTATGCTTTGATTTATTTGGAACAAGCAAAAACCAATTGATCGCTAATATAGGCATCAATTAGGTAAGATCTAAGACATTAAGCGCCAAATCTATTCTTAGAACACATGGTGATGGTATATATGGGTGTAGCAGAAAGTAATTTTGTAAACATGTTTGTGGTTATGCACTTCGGGGGATATAGAATTGTCTTCTGCTGTGCTTTGAATGCACGCTGCTAGCATTGTTATCGTTCGTATGTGTTGCATGGCATCTCTCTTGTAATACACAGGAAGTGTCTTTGTTAGTCAAGCAATGCAAGCTCGCACCTATACAAAATGTTGCAAATGTGTCAACCCGTCTATTTTATCGTCGGTTATCGCTTTTTTAAATACATGCTATGGGTTGAGGGCGAGGTGATGTATGACCCAATACAACTATTTTCCGTTTGAGGATACTGTCTGTATGTAGGTACCTAACAACAAAAATACTATAGTGGTAGGGGTAAGATTCTCATAAGATTGAACTAAGTTTCATGACAACCTCACCAGTACTGAAGTAATTTCATACATATTGTTATGGAACTTCACATCATTACGTGTGAACTTCTTGTGTTTCATTACTGCACATGTATCGTTAGTTATTTGAGGTGCTTTGGATTAGGTTACATTTCAGTTTCTATTATTCGCAGAAGAGATTTATTAGTACGTAATAAGGTGGGATTAGTCATCTCCAATACCTTTCTTTTAGGTTTCTGTAGAAATTATTGCAAAACCAAATATTTTGTGGTTTTTCTTGGAAACTCAAACTAATCACAGTCATTCTGGATGCAGATTACAAATGATTCATTAAACTGGTTTTTGTATGCATTTTATGCAAGGAGAACCAAAATATGTATTGGGCTTTTCCCTTGAGAACATCACGTGTAGTAGTGAGAAAATGCACTGCACAGTATTTATTTATTTAAAGAACGTCAGATGCCATGTTCTAACCTAGGCTGTTTAGTTTTTCTGGTCAGTTTTAGATACATATTTAATGGTGTGTTTTATTTTACTAAAGATTTGGCCAAATTAAGGATTGTCTTAAAGATTATTTAAATACTATAAGTATCTAGAAATTTTTAAAAATAATAATTAAAAATGTTTTCAGTCGGGCTAAATTAGAATAATAATTTTAGAAAAAAGTTTTTTTCCGAAACATTTAAGTTCGTTTTTTGTAAAACTACTTAAATATAAAATTAAATATACTGATTGCTTTGCCATTTTTACTTTCTTATACGAAGTATAAGGAAGTATAGTAATCGTGATTTTTTTCGACTTCGAGATTTTGATGGATTTACACGTTTTGAGGGTCCCTGAATCCATTCTAACCATTTTCGCCATGATGTCTGTCTGTGTGTCTGTGTGTGTGTGTCTGTGTGTCTGTCTGTCTGTATCCACCATAACTCAAAAACGAGTTCTCGGATTTGATTCAAATTTCATATTTAAGAGTTTGAACAAAATTGTGGGTGCCACATTCAATGTTTTTCATCTAACACCAAAACAAGTGACACTTACCTGAAGACATTTTTAGGTTTTTTAGGAATATCTTGAAAAATAAACAATTTATGAGATTTTTTTATTCTTTAACATTGATTTAGAATTAAATTTTGAACAAATTTTGTTTGAACTTTTTTTTGAAATTCCGTCAAAAAAATTTCAAAAAAACTAGATATTCTTAAAACACTTTATATTTCTCATAGCGCGCGTTGATAGTAGAATCCGATGGTCGAGGTAGACCATGTGTTTCATTATATGGCTGTCAAACGGAAGGTCCCTGGTTCGAATCCCAGAAGGACCGGTCCATTAGTTTTTTTTTATTTTACTGGTTTCTATGGTACCGAAAACAATAATAATGAATAAATAAATGTAATTTCATACCGGGAGATTTTTTACTTTCTTATACGTAGTATAAGGAAGTATAGTAATCGTGATTTTTTTCGACTTCGAGATTTTGATGGATTTACACGTTTTGAGGGCCCCTGAATCCATTTTGACCATTTTCGCCATGATGTCTGTCTGTCTCTGTGTGTGTGTGTGTGTCTGTCTGTATCCACGATAACTCAAAAACGACTTACCGGATTTGATTCAAATTTCATATTTAAGACTTTGAACAAAATTGTGGGTGCCACATTCAATGTTTTTCGTCTAGCGCCAACACAAGTGGTACTTACCTGATGACATTTTTAGGTTTTTTAGGAATATCTTGAAAAATAAACAATTTACGACATTTTTTTATTCTTAGACATTGATTTAAAATTAAATTTTGAACAAATTTTGTTTGAACTTTTTTTTAAAATTCCGTCAAAATTTTTTAATTATTTTTCATATAATAGCGCCATCTATCACTCAGTTGCAAAAGTACTTTATATAAATTACAGAAATCTATACCGTTGAGGAAATCGATTGTAGCAATATTATTATTTGAAAAGATCGACGGCTACGGCAGCATTGTGGTGGCGAAACTACCACCGGTTGTTACGCGGTCGTTGATTTGTGTTTTTTGTGTCATATTGTAATATGTACAGTTAATAGGAGTAGCTAATAGCAGCAAAGTATTCAGTGTACTCTTCTTATCCAGAACAAATACCACTTCTAGCACAAGTCGCCGTGGCGCAGTGGGTAGAGAATCTGCCTAGTAATCTACACGGTGCTGGTTCGATTCCATAGATTTCCCTTCTTTTTTTTTTATTTTAATTAAATGCTTTATTTATTCGGAGCGATTATAAGTCACGGACCAGGTTAGGTTGTTTTGTATAGTTTTTTTTTCCTTTAAATAATAGCATAAATCGGTACCATAAGATGATGCCGGAATAACCATTGCCCTTACACGTGACCTTGAATTTGATGGAATACTTTGCTGTGATTAGCCTCTCGTCAGTTAATTTCACAGAAATTAGGTTATTTTTTATCATGAGTCGTTCAGTAAGTTTTGGCATTTTGATTTTTGGCGACGGATGCAAATAAGTACTTAATTTGTCAATTTGACAGTAAACGTCAATCAAATAAAGGCATTGTAACACAGGGAATCAGGGAAATATTAGGTGTAGTTTAACTTAATTTCTTTAGGAAAAGTAATTGAGGTATTATCCGTATAAGAAAGTCATGTGTTGGACACATCAGATATTTTAAGTGAGTAATAGGTCAAAAATCTAAAATAAAACACATTTTTGTCGTAAAATTCGGTTATAATGAGTGGGACAAGGACAGATTTATGCGTATTGCAATAAGTGCGACAGAGACTATTTGAAAATTGCTGGAAACCTTCAACATTTTTACAAGAAATTTAACTTAATTTCTTTAGGAAAAGTAATTATTGTGATACTATCCGTAAGTATAAGAAAGTCATGTGTTGGGCACATCAGATATTTTGTTTACAAGAAAATGGAAGTTTACTTGATCATTTTTTACACGCTAAGAAATGAATTGAATTCAAAAGTCATGTTCAGAAACACGACAGAACAAAACTAGGAAAAACATTTGTACCGAGTCCCAAAAATTGTTAAAGCCGAGGGGTAAACCACTAGTGGATATCCTTGTGCACATGTCGTGGATATGCATGGATATCCGTGGAAGTTTTATGGATATTTTTGGAAATACGTGGATGTTTTTGGAAATGTAAAGCATTTTAAAAGATAGTGCGCATGTGTTAATGTTAAACGCTCTCTGAATACGAATATAAAATTATTTTTCTGCGGACGAAGCTACTTTTCAGAAAAAAAATTAAATAAAAAAGTTGATTATTTTAACTTGGCGGGCGATGTTAGCAATCAGATTTTGGTGGACAATTTTATGTAGTAACATCTTCCGTGGAAGTCCATGGAAATCTATGGAAGTTCTTGGATATCCACGATTTGGATATCTCGTACGCTTAAATAGGTAGTGGTTTACCCCTCGATTAAAGCCTCCCGATGCATTTAAATTTACTATTTCAACAAAGACAAAATTTGCAGATCAAATTAGTCTTTTAACTTTAAGAACATTGAATGTGTATGAATCTCGAGTCTATTATGTAGAGTAATTTTGTTTTCTTATGGCATTTGACCTTGAGCAAATCTGGGCGTAGAGGCGGAGCTATAAAGTGGGAAAATGAAATCTGAAAACATCGATTCAGTTTATATTTTTCGGGGTTCAAAGGATGACGTAATTGTTGGAGTGTTGTGTATTTTAACATTTATCTACATATAAATAAATATATAAAAACTGAGAAATCCAGGAAAACTAATAGACAATCCGAGAGACAATCCAAATGCTTTGACAAGAATGATCATGGCATGTAGCACGCGAACTCGATGAACTTATGCAACATGTTTTAGGTCGGTCAGTAAATGGTGGATGCTCACCCGACAAATTTAAGATTTTTGCGTCTTCATAGCCAAATGCCATAAGAAAATAAAAATACTCTACTATAGTCCATTCAAATCCAAGATACAGTGCGCGTAAACATGTGGATGCGCTCTGCACGTGAACAAAGTGAACAGGGTAGCATTAAAAATATTGGTAGTGGCCGTTATTATAACAGTTTAGTCCTAGTCTAATACGAACTCTATGCATTAAATATTGAATTAAGTCTAACATGTCTCTGTACGATTGCTCCCACTCCACACTGTCGAGCAGTAACACGAGGTGATCACGTGCTTTAGTTTGTTTATTCGCACTGTCTCTTGGATTTGAATGGACTATAGTAGTTCTTAGTAGCTCATATATCTAACAGTTTGGTGGTGGTTTAGATGATTTTAAAAATATGCAATATTTACTATGTGAATATAGCAACGTTTCAGAGATCTGTAGGTTCTAAGGCTAAGGCAGCGGCAGTATTTTCAGTAGATAAGTACTAACACCCAATATCTCTGCCTATCATTCACGTTTACTTTTCTTGAGAACGGTCATGTCTCCATAAAATAAATCTGCCACATAAATTTTTGCTAAGGTTTTGTCCATAATTCACCCTGATCCCTCAAAGTTTGATGAGTTCTACTAGATATCGCTGGAATATGTTTTTAAAATATACTAAATTATAGTTACGATATTGAAATTGCCAATAAATGAAAAAGACTATTCTAGTAATAGTTACAGATTGCACATTGCATGGGTATTGATTCATGGGTTTTTACATTAGCCTGCAGTCGCACCCACATAGAAACTGCAAAAACATTGGGGTCACATTTCACTTAAAGAAAATTATAAAAAGTGGAAACAAAAAGAGTTGTTAGGTTGTTACCGATAGTAACAATATTTGGTTCAAAAAATGATTTTTTCATATTTTATAAATTTCGAACATTGATATGTTTTTTCCATATAAGCTTGACTGTGTAAATGTAAATCTCATAAATTGTATCAAAGCCAATGTAGCAGTTCTATTTTATTCCTACGAATGCAGATGCAACTTCTGTGATTTACCGCAGTAAAATTGTACAGTAAACACTCTGTTGTATGGTACTTTAGAGCTTTGGCGAATAAACAGTTTAAAGTAAGGAAAAAAGTACTTCTTAAAGAAAGCATATTATACTCGATATTATATTTGATAACAATTTTTATCTACTACCAAGTCATAATAGCCTTGATTTGACATTAATTTGAGTAAGGTAAGTCAGATTATTACGCAACATGTGTTTTAAAGAAGTCATTACCACACTGAAATTTCAACAAGAAAATTCTTTCTTAGTGCTGGTTTATACAACATTACATTTTATAATTAACATTACATTACAATCAGAAATCGGACTCGGGTTTATACAACACTAAAACTTGTAATGTAGCCAATCAGCGGTCAGTAATTTCTGACATTATGCGCATGTCATGAATAAGGGTTATTCTCCATGTGTACATATCTTTGTCATATTTTCGTATATTAAAATTAAAATCGATCAATGAAGACAGCCTGTGATTATTGTTTCTTTGTCGATTTTCAAATTAGTACACGAATGTTCATTAAAACTCAAATATAGATGCAGAACTCAAAGCTTGAAAAGTTGAATCTAACAATCTCATGCGGAACCACCTTAAACCCGAACGAAAAGTGACAGACAGTGACAGTCAGCTGTTAACTATTGTTTTAGAACATGCGCAATAGGGTCACATTACGATAATTACATTATAAAGATAAAAGATAACCATCTTCGTAATGTGAAATGTAATTCTAATGTAATGGTAATGTTGTATAAACGTCTACACTGAATAGCGTACATTTATCTTCTAATTCTAATGTAATTTTAATGTAAAGTATAATGTAATGTTGTATAAACCCGCACTTACAAGTATTTATAACACAATTTTTACAATTTAGTATCTTTATAGGAAAGTTTATATTTGTAAATGTCTAATTATAATATAATATATATTGTTTAATTCTTTAAAATTTGTGATTAACATTGAGTAATGACACTTCATACTCTTAAGTTTGATTTTTTGAAACCTGGAGAATTTTATAATAGCGTATCTACCTAGAAAAAACCCTAACTTCACGTTAGATAACTGAAAAATTTTTTAGTTTTATTTTATAATAAATTAGTTTTATATTTTAATAATAAATATAACACGGTCCACGTCCCAGATTTTTTGGTGTATAAATTGTTTAATTATTTGAAAATTTATGATTCAAATTCATTGTTGTGTAGCGCTGGCTAGTTCTTACACAACTTAGGTTAGGTAGTCCAGTACGACAACTTGACAACAACTACTGAACAATGTCGCTGGAGATAAATTCAAAATTCATTTTTAATTATTTGGACGGTAGAAGATAAAATCTTGTATATTACACGTGGGATATACACACATTAACATATTCGTCTGATTACAGAACTCGTCTACGACTCGTTCTGCAATTTCCAGACTCTTATGTTAATGATGTTCATATCCCACTTATAATATAAATAACTATTATTTATTTATATATCTAAGAGACAGTTCCTACAAATATGCAAATTTACATTATAATATATATTTAATTTATTATTACTAGTTTTAAACAATATAAGTAAATAATGCAAAAACTGATGCTATAATGAGTTCAACTTATTTGACCGTGATTTTATTACATATATATCACCCAGCACTGAATTGAAACAAAACGCATTGTCATTTCATTTGATAGCTTTTGATACATCTATGAGCTACAAAATGAAAGAAACGTAAATACATGAATTTTAATCAAAAATTAATTTTTTCTGTTTATGTTAAGTATGCATGTAGGATGTGCCATAATAAAAGTAATGTGCAAAAAAATTTTATTGTTACAATTATTGAAGTATTGTGTCGTAAAAACTTGGGTCGTCAATGTGGCGCCAAAAAGAAACTATTGTGTAATGCTCTATAGTGTAGATATATCATATCAGATAAAACGGGTTAATTAAATTTTTGATTTTTTTCCCCTTTTTTGCGATATTAGGAAAAGTTGTTCCGATGTTATGTTATTAATAATAATAAAAGTGTAGTGTAAAACTTTTCGAATGGCTATATTCGGGTTGTTAAGTTTTATAGCTAATAATATAATATCAAGTTACTAAAGCAATAATAGTAAATAATTAAATTATGTATAATTTAAAATAATTGTAATAGCTGCATAGCGGATTAATTGTATTAAAACTTCTAAAATGTTATTTTTTTGTTTCAGGTAAGCATATTTCATCATTTTGCAATCGCCGTAAGTAACCCTTTGATCATAAGCCACAATCGAAATATTTCATATATCTTTAAAGGGATAATCAATAACATTTTATCTTGCGCCAAAATGATCCGATATATCAAATACTTATCTACTAGAATAGCAGACTCTTCAATAGCAAATGAAAATTATTTCAAAAATCGTCTAATAAAAAACCTGTTAGGTTACACTTTCAAGTTTGGTCTGTTCAAAACTGTAACTTTGTCGAAATTTGTCGAAATGAACAATAAAAGTTTCCAAGAGCTTGAGAACCAACCACAATTCCACAATCAAGGAATTAGAAAGAAGGATGCACCAGAGCTTCAATTCTATTATCGAACCTAGACCGTGCGTCCAGCCACTCATAGAAAGATATTGCTTGTACAAAAGATGGAAAATTGGAAACTCTTGCCACAGCACAATCTGAACAACTGTTGCAGACATTTTGCTATTATTGCACTTGTAATCTTTTTAATGAGTCTCAATAGTTTGGCTTCACATTAAGTCATTGTAAAATGAACATTTCTGGAGTTAAGCATGTAAAGTATTGTTACAAAAATGCATGATTCAAAATTTTGGTATTGGTGTACCTACCAGTTCGAAAGACAATTGGCTTATATTAAAATAGCTGTAAGGTATTAATTTATGCATTAAAGATGGTACAGTAAAACTTCATTAGAAGATGTAAAGTATGTTTCTACTAAAAATTTTTTGCGACTATTCGTCCACTATCGGAACCATCAAATTGTATAAGAAAAAATCAATAGTATAAAATCAGATACAGTCTACTTTAGATGGGGTTTAATGAAAAGGTCTTCGAAGAGCTAGCAGGTGTCTAGATAACGTCGTGTTTTATTTGACATCCTGTCCAATACAGAGTGCCTGTAGCCCGAGATATTCCACATTAATATAATATTTCTAAACCAGACTAAAAACTTATAACCATCAGTTTCTCTTAGATGGATTTCATTTTTCATGTACAGGGTGGGCAAAATTCGATGTTTTTATAGGGTAACTTTTAAACCATAAGAGATATTAAAAAACTGACCGCGCATCGTCCTGCTCTTTTTTTGACAAACCCTTGATAGCGAAGTCAAAATTTAGCGATCGTCATTTGTTTTCGAGTTATGGACAAAAATTCGATTTCTTGAGATTTCGATTTATGTCTATATTTCGGTTGTTTGTGAATTTAGGGAAATGGCGTTTACACGTTCTTAAGGCACTTTTTTGAAGAAAATGCAATGGCGTTAACAGATTTTGAAAATGTTTTTTTATTTTTAGGTTATGACATACATTTTTATTTTTTTATATGGAAGTCATAGTGGGCTGTCACTTTATTGAAAAGAGCATTTTTTTCTCTTTTCAAATATATACAATATGTAGGGTATATTCCTTCAATTTCCTCTTAAAAAATAAAAAAATCTAAATTTTTGGAATTAATAATACCTATGTATATCGCATATTTATCGCAGTAGACGAATGTCATGATGAGAACCCTCGGCGCGCCATTGAGATCCAAAATCAGGGGTGGTTTGGTTTTAGTGTTTGGTGTGCCTTAATAAAAAATCAAGTTTTGGCATATAAGATTTATGAGGGAAATCTAACTGGTGAACGGTACTAATAATATTTAAATGAGAAAATTGTTGATGAATATTTGGACAATTTATCGTTCAGCGATAGAAGTCAGTTCTTCTTACAACACGATGATGCACCACCTCATAATACGAGATCAGCTAGATAATTGCTTAACTCAAAATTCAGATATAATTTGTTTGTTACCAATGGGCCAGTTAGATGACCACCAAGGTCGCCTGATTTGACATTGTTGGGGACATATTAAAGATAATTCATATAAAACTAAAAGTAGAAATACAGAAGAACTCAAAGCCAAGTTTACGCAATGCCTTAACTCCGTGTCAAATATTCACATTTCGAATGCCCACAAAAGTGTCATGAAAAGTGTATTGCAGTTAATAGACGTAATTTTTAACTTTTTCATTAAGTTGTTTTATATAGATATTAATTTTAGATAATGTCGTGTTTATATGTATGTCGTTTGTTGTATTTTCATATTTTTTATAAGATTTTTTTAAATTTAATTTCAAAAGTTTAGATTCTTTTATTTTTTCAGAACAAATTGAAGGAATAGCCCCTACATATTATATATATATATTTGAAAAGAGAAAAAAATGCTCTTTTCAATAAAGTGACAGCCCACTATGACTTCCATATAAAAAAATAAAAATTTATGTCATAACCTAAAAATAAAAAGACATTTTCAAAATCTGTTAACGCCATTGCGTTCGCATCAAAAAAGTGCCTTAAGAATGTGCAAACGCCATTTCTCTAAATTCACAAACAACCGAAATATAGACTCAAATCGAAATCTCAAAAAATCGAATTTTCGGCCATAACTCTAAAACAAACGTCGATCGGTTAAATTTGACTTCACCGTCAAGGGTTCCTCAAAAAAAGAGCTCGACGATGCGCGGTCAGATTTTCAATATCTGTTATGATTTAAAAGTTACCCTATAAAAACATCGAATTTTGCCCACCCTGTACATGGATTCAACTTAAAAATGCATTGAACGAAAACTTTTTCAAGTTATATTTCCACTATCCAGGGAATTGACTATGTATATCTGTGTCAAAAACGAAGAACTAGTTTACATGCACTTTATTATTCATTTACTAAAACTAGTGGATGGTCAGTCTATTTTAGGATTTGATCAATATCCATTTCAACTCTAATTAGACTGAAACTCAATTAAGCACGAAGTCATCAAGAATTATTATTGAATTGACAACATATATTTATCTTTATTTATAAAAGTGTATAGACTCATGCATATTTCAATGCCACATGGACAAATATAAAATACAATGCAAGATACCTAATCTATTTTTTAAGGTATCTAATAATTATCCTGCCACTAGGACTTCTTAGTTTCTCTCAGTAAATAAATGTTATTCATATGCATTAATTGTTTTACACAGTTGATTAGTGTGTTAGTGAGCCGCCTGGTGCGCCTAGTCTTAACTGTCAAATAACAGAGCATCAACTACTGTGTTATGTAGTGATGCGGTTACGAATGCTGCGACGGCCAACCTCTTAAGTCTTGACATTCCAATTTTGCTGGTGCTGCCTGCAAAAGCTTAGTAGTCTGAGTCTGAGCTGGTTGAAGCGGAGAGGATCCGCCGCAGTATTCTGTTTGGCCAGACGTAAACGTGTGCTTGCACCTCTGCCTGCCTACTTCCTTCTTCACTTCCGGATCGATACGTCAGCCTCCCACCTGCATAAAGGCGCCCACGGAGAACCTTGCGGTTTCAGTTCCGGTCACACTGAATGTCTTTCTGTTTGTTTGCCAGACATTACTGCATTTTATGGCTAATTTATATCAATTATTGTTAGGTGGAAATTAAGAGGTTTTTTATGTACAGGATGTTGCATTATTGTTGCACAAAACATCTGGGTTATGCAGTTTTTGATGAGCTACCATTTATATTTGTAACCAATTTGGCTTGCTTGTACCCGTAGTGAGGAAAAATTATAATTGAAGTTTTAATAACATTTTTTTAGTGAATATTGTACCTACATAATTATGACCTTTGTTATTTCAAAAACATACATCGGCTTTTTTAAATTTAATGAGATTGTTGTAAAACCAATTATAATATTTTGAAAATTTTCTGTGAATCTAAAATTTATCATAATAAATATTTTTTATAAACTGGATCTCTATTTTAAGAACCCATTCTCCAGTTTTTTTAAATAGTATTATAAAAGCAAATTACAAATTCCATGTGTTGTTTAGGTTCTTTTTTATTTGAAGTGGGCGTTGTAAAATGAATGTGGGCAAATTATTTTCCCTTTGTGAAAGTAACAGGATGCAAATTGAAAATTTCTGCACGTCATTGTTTAATATTAATTACTCGGAATAGAAGAAGGAATCAATGTTGTCTGCGTATTAAAGCGTTCAACTTGATTAATTTTATATGCAAAAATTCAATGCTGAACACAGAAATTTTAATTTACCGATAGTGGGTGAAGCAATTAGGAAATTTAGTGTAAAAATATTAATTTGAGGGTTTTTGCTGCTAAAAATAAGTTGATGAAATATTTTTTTCTATGTTTAAAAAAATAGATATCTTTTGAGGTTCATTTAATTTTTGTGATAAATTCTTACGGAATTTAGAAAAATATATTAGATACTAGGATTTTCAGAAGATCACTGCATTTGTCTCTACTTTTGGTTCGCGTCGCGTGAGATCGAAGGAGAGATGGAGATATAGAAGCAGCCTTCTGAAAATAATCCTGGTATATACAAACTTGAAATTGAATCATTTTTATTCATCATTGTGAAAAAAAAAATTCTTGTCTTAATTCATAGATATTTAATATTCTTGAGTTCCTGCATCTTTTCTTGTTTCTTTTACTTTTGTAGCATTCTGCAATTATTTCAGATAATTTTAGCACAAAAAAAAAATAATCATTATTGTAAACAACACGAAGTCTATTCCAAGCTAAATATAAACTAGAAACGAACTCAATATTTAACCAAATCTTAAATTACAATGGCGGTTTTTAAACTATAGGTACAGGCTGCTTATCCAATATTGCCTTTAGTTTAAGTATATTTTTTCACTTTGGAATCTTTACGACTTTATGTTGAATGTTCAATTAGGTACTTATTATTTCTTTTCAATTTGTAAACACATATTTCTAATTTGAACCTCAAACTGCTATTCGTCTATGTTTTTCTCTGTGGTTCGTTAAGGAATGTTCGAAGATTTTTTTCCGTCTTCTCATGCTATTGTCTTCGATAGGCGACGAAAATATGAAGATACGAAACACTAAGTACTGAATACAATAATTAGAACCTCAGAGGGGATAGTAAAAAAATGTTCGAGATCGCATTGTTCTTGAATTTTTGGAGTCCAGAGTCCAGATAAGATAACACTTACATGTAGCTCAGTTTTTTGCCAGATTTTAGTGGAATAATTTTGAGACAATCGGTTTCTCTTTTTAGTACAGTGGGCCCAGTGGTAAGTCGCCGATGCTATGCACAGAAAATGACAGAAGCAGGAAACTGTTTTACCACTCTAGTACAATCGGAGGAAGCAATTTCCGTAAAACGCGAAGCGCAGAGTGAGTTTATATGAAAATGCCACTGAACTGATATTAAATAGTATTAAGTAATCGGTTTGTTTATGATTAAAAACCATGAATGTAGGTAAATATGTACGTAAAAATACCTATATGCAAAAATTCTATTAAAAAATGCCTCAAAAATGTCTCTCCAGATTGTACCAATGTTTTTGAGGCAAAATACGCATGTTCTACATAGTGGCGAAGGTGGGGAAAAAGGATGCGTACACAATGGGATCGGCGACTTCCCACTGGGCCCACTGTATTCATCTTCGCGAGACGAATGAAGCCCTTAATATATTGTATTTTAAAGCAAAGAACTTTTACAATGTTATGGTACTAGAATAATATTGTCATTATTGCTCTGTTCATGTAAAACTTTATATCACAGACCGTGTATACTGTACAAACATATTTGTTGTTGGTCTTGATTGAATGAGATATCAAAGTTGCAGCATATAAATTACAAAATGACTTATCGGTAAATTTAGTATGTCAAATGGTTTTATATCGTGTTCACCTGTAATTTATATTTCCTTACAAGGCGTGAATACGGGAAAAGGGAACATTAAACATGAAAGTTTAATTAAATTTCATTATTAAATTAAAACATTAATAATTTTATTACAAGTTTCTTGTGAGCAAAGTATTTGAACATTGAACAAAACGCTCATAGTTGCTATACGTAAATTATTTCGGGTTTCCAAATGAACATTTTTGTTGTAGTAAACTTTTAAAAATGGTTCGATTTGGTCAAAATGAAGGCAGTAAATTTACGCTTGCTCTATGAACCGGATGCTATCGGTTGCATTCGAGCTTGTAACGTTGTTCCAGTCGGATTATTGGTTTTAATCCGCTGTAATTCCGGTAGTGTTCTTACTCGGTCCATTATATGATACCAATTACTAACAAAAATTAGTTTAGCACATTTAACAACATTGTTTCTCTAGTTGTGAGACTCAAATTGGTTTAGTCTTGTACCACAAATTCTAAAAAAATAGGGGAACAAAATTGACGCACACTTTTATCTTTTATGTAAATACAGTTACAGATCCTTGTCTGATCTGTGTTTAAATACATATCTATACATATTTCTAAGAATTAAAGAGTTTCATATCACAAAACATTCCAAAGATACTTATATCATCTAAGGTTTCTATTTCCTGTACAATATAGTCAGCAATTGTTTAAGTTGGGTGACCTGCGATGTGTAAAATATAAGATTAGGTAATTTAAACCTTGTATTTACAATTCTAATCTTATTTAAAAATCATGTACAAAGATACATTTCATTTCAAATTCTATGTGGTGTGAAATGCATTCCTATTTTAATGCCGTCCTTCCTTCCTTATTTTTAATCAAATATTTTACTAGAATATCTATTTAACCACTGAATGGCAATTTTTTCCATTTCGTTTGTGGAGTAAAGAAATATTATGTAAAGAGTGTAGAGAAAGACTAGGTTCTATGTAGAATAATGAGTAATGCTATGCTAAGGAAAAGATGAATAATACTTTGGAAACTCATTAATAAGAAGTCTATAAGAACTAGTTTTGGAATGTAGAACAACTTCGTCTAAAATAAAGCAACGAGTTAAAAATATGCTAATTGGTTACTGGAATAAAAGAGTCTAGAAAATAATTTTAAGGTTGAATCTGTAGGAAAGATGATTTGGATAATAATAGGTAGGTACCGAATTTGGTTCTAAAAGTGACATTTTTATAGGATGAAGACGACCGTTAAAAGTGCCTTTACACTATCATAAATATACCGTCTAATTTAAAATTTTGATATAAAAGCTAAAAAACTGTTTTTATTTCAAATTGCACCCTCTAGCAATTTTATTAGGAACTATCGTGTACCATTGGATGCGATAATTAAAAGTACCTACATTTCTCTTCCAAACAAGCTTAAGTTTACTAAAATCGAAAAAGTCCTTTAGAAGTTACAGCGATTTAAATGATTACACTTTCAATAGCTTCCCCCACTCCTACTAAGCTCGGTACGCCAATGAGCCTTAAACCAAAATGATGCAGAATTGTCCAAGCTTTCTAATGATGTTACCAAAGGTATACCTTAATGTGGGAATTTTCGGAGAAATTTAGAATTTTAATATTTACTTTTCAGTTGCGGCGAAATGCGGAGCTTAAAAATAATTTCCAGGATTTTCTCATGGCCACGTTAGTAATGAAATTATTTCCCTGGATTTCTATGCCCAGTAGTTCCCGAGATATGGCCGGTGGCCACCCTTAATAAAACAGCCTGTACAGGGTGGAGCATTTTCGATGGGATTACAGGGTATCTAGAGTTTCTGTTGAAGTTAGAAAAAAACGGATAGCACATTTTTGGATCAACTTTTTAAGACAAATTGAATGGTGAAAACACGAAATGTCTACCTTCTTTTGTTTTTGAGTTACAAGCAAAAACTGGTTTTTTACCGAATTTCTCAAGTCAGTGTATCTTGGTTAATTGAAAAATTACAAAAAAATAATTTGTTTTTTATAGAGATTTTAATTTGAAATAAGAATATATATTCAAATTTTAATTCCGTTCAATTGTTTTTGAGTTATGACATAAAGTTGTATTTTTTTAAATGGAAACCATAGTTGGCTATGGATTCATTAGAAAGGATTTTTTCTCAGCTTTCCAAAAATATATAACATCATATATTTATTTTTATAAATAACGAAGTTATTGCATATTTTCAGTTTAAAAAGAATAAAACTATTATAGGTGTGTCGTGATTGATCTGTTTGTGAAACAAATGACTGTCTCAGCTAACTTGTTACGAAAACTAAAAATTACAATAAAAGAAACATTTTATTAAATAAATAATTAAACAAATAACCAAACCAATTTTAAATAGAAACAACGTAACAAAAATTTAAATGTAATTTTCGAACTGAAGTCCGTTCTTTAAAATGCATAATCGACATCACGGCACACTTATAATAGATTTATTCTTTTTTAAACTGAAAATATGCAATAACTTCGTTATTTATAAAAATAAATATATGATGTTATATATTTTTGGAAAGCTGAGAAAAAATCCTTTCTAATGAATCCATAGCCAACTATGGTTTCCATTTAAAAAAATACAACTTTATGTCATAACTCAAAAACAATTGATCGGAATTAAAATTTGATTATATCATCTTGTTTCAAATTAAAATCTTTATAAAAAACATATAAAGTATTTTTTTGTAACTTTTCAATTAACCGAGATACACTGACTTGAGAAAGTCGGTAAAAAATCAGTTTTTGCTTGTAACTCAAAAACAAAAGAAGTTAGAAGTTTCGTGTTTTCACCGTTCAATTTGTCTTAAAAAGTTGATCCAAAAATGTGCTATCCGTTTTTTTCTAACTGCAACAGAAATCCTAGATACCCTGTAATCCCATCGAAAATGCTCCACCCTGTATAAGTGTGAATAATATTCTAAAGATGTTAAAAAGAAAGTCATGCTTTAAAGATGAAACTTTTCAATCCGTACCAAAATATTTAGATCACGACAACATAAAATAAGCTCACTTTAGAAAATACTATTAATAAAACGTGGCGGGCCACAAAAATTAAGTTCTACAAATCGACATCCGCAGATACGGTAAGGAAGGCAAGCAGACATTCAGTGAAAATAAGATTTTTAAGGAAGACGAAGGGATAGGTACACACGAAAAGACTAGATTAATATTGAGTACCTACATGTGAAAAATTAGACATACAATTTCAAGGAAAAAGTTGCAAATTAAAAGGTCAATGGAAACAGCGTTTAAATAGAATGAGTGAACAAGTGAAGAAAGAATAGCGATGGTAAAGCCTTATTACACCCAGTCACAATTGTTATGTGGTCACCTATGGAAACGCTGGTAAAAAATGAATGTGAAAAAATGAATCGCTGGGGGAAGAGAAGAAGAAAATTTTGTTTCGAAATAAACGTGCTACACAAAATGCGGCAGTTTTGATCTATATGAGGGATTTCCGGTTACTAAGTTACATCTGTGAATTGCAGACAAACTGCTTTATTTATAGAAATAAAATGCACCAAGTAAAACCTGCTAAGTACATTAAATTACTCAACATACAACATAATCGCACTTCTACCGGCAACGAACAAGCTTCTTTCTGTATGCCATCTTCAAAACAAAGCGCTCCAAGTGTCAAAAGGATCTACTTCTTGAACTTTACCATTATCATTAAACATTTTTCATGACTTTTCACAAATAATTTAGAAGTAACCAGATCTGGACTGTGGGGTGGATGAACAAGAACCTCCGAAGCACCCAATTCGAAACTAGAGTTCTCACCTGGTCGGTGGAACCATAAACGTTAGAATAAAGGGATGTGTAGTGGTTTTTTGCGCTACCGACTCATTTTCCTACGCTTACTGGGCTTGTTGATTGTCACGAAAATATGAAAATCGAGTTACGGGAAATAAATGAAAAAACACAAAAAAAATATTAATTTGTACACAGTCCCTAAAATAGCTATTTTACGGACTCATTTCAGTCCGTAAAATGGCTCTTTTCGGGACTATTTTTATTTTACGGACTCATTTCAGTCTGGTTACTATAGTAACATGGTAATTAAAATCCGAAGTTCACTATTTTTGAGAAATATTTGCTCTAATAACATTGACATAATTTGTATTATGTATGAAATGTCAATTACAATAATTACATATACATAATAAGAGGTTTGAATGTATTTTAGGGACCTTTAACAAAAAAATATTGTTTGTAACACGTACCTAAATCAGTTTTTTGGGACTCATCTGCTATTCCAGACTCGGCTTCGCCTCGTCCGGAAACAGCGATTTGTCCCAAAAAACTTGATTTTAGGTACTTGTTACAAAAATAACTATTTTGTCTCATACATGCCCAACTCACTTTTCCTTTTTTACAAAATTGTCCCCAAAATGTGAAGATCTATGAATATAATCATTCTCAACTCATTCAAGTTATAGAAAATCAATTAAGATAAAAATGCAAAAAAAATTTTCATGCTAAAACAGTTATAAAATATCCTGTTAAATGAAGTTGGAAAAGTGTTCCGTAATTCTAAATAGAGACAGATATATCTAACATCTAACACTCTCCACATCTCGCATTACATTAAGATGTAAAAATGTTAATTTTCGACTATAATTTTGGATGCCTTTTCTAGTAGCATCCTACTAAATAATCCGGAGGATTGTTATATTAAAACCTTATCTTGTTGATAGAAAGCAAATGGAATGACGAAACAATGCGAAGTCCCACAATGCTCTTTACTAGGGCCAATAATGTCTACATTAACCATATCAAACTTCACAATAATCTATACATACATATAGCCTAATGCGAGCTAGCCGACTTCTAAGACAAGGACAGAGACCAGAGCACGGTGTGTGTGTGCGACCATGCGTTGCACTTCGTCTCACGCAATCGTTGTTTTAGTTGGCACCAGTTACTCTGTATATACGCTAATATGGTGATGAATTGATGTCTGCAACTGCAAAATTTGAATACCTACCAGAAATATTGATATAAGTAATAAAACTACCAGAATTCTAGCGAAAACAAAATAGTAGATAAACTTTATCGAGATTCACATTGGTACACACTTAAAGCTAGAACAAGCCCGTTGGAGAAAATTGTAAGAATTTGTGCTGAACAATTACTGTAAAAGTCGTTAAAATAGCCCCATTAGCAAACTTTCACAACCTGTTGTCTTACGGTATCATAATTTGGGGCATTGCACCAGAATCCAATAAAATCCTCAAGTTACAAAAAAGCGTTAAGAAAGATAATTATCTACTTACGTATAAGATCATGCAGAAACATTTTTGAGATGTAGGTACGTAGTTTCTTGGTGTGAGATCTGTAAGACATTTACATTCCAACTAAGATAATTTAAGTGAAACTAATTTAACATATTTTAAACATGTAAAAAGATTATTTTTAATAGCAGTTCATACACTATTTGGACGCTTAAAAATTTTTTTTAAATTCTTTAAAAGCATGGAAGAAATGTTAATACGTTGGAACTTCTGTAACTCGAATTTTTATCATGAACGCTGATTTTTCGTAGTTTTTTAATGCATTTTTATCTTCCTAGTTGAATTTCTTGGATAGTTCTATAAATCGAACTAAAGCTTGAACTTTTCGGGGAAGTCCCTTAATTTTTCAACGCCGCGTCGTGTGTTGCAAATGTTCATTCAGACACAAAATAAAATTACATTGAAATAAACAAATAAGTGTTTGTATTATTATTTTCGTTTATTTCCTGTAACTCGATTTTTTGGCTTTTCCCTTGAAATTCGACATTGAAAAAGTTCGTTTGTAACTAGGGCCTATGGTCAAACGATGCGGTTCATTCTACTCTTCTTTCCTAAAAATTAATTAATTTGAGTTTGGATACCGTAATTCAAACAATGTACAAAAAGCAACCAGTACAATTTTTTGTATTGTTTACGGAAGCGGCGTTGTGGTGCCAATAAAACTCAAATTGCATTACAACGTAGGAAGCACGTGCATTTTGCATTGAAGTATAGTAAAAGGAAGTAATAAATATAAAAGCGCGTGAGTTACAGTGCATAGAGGTATAAGTTGTGAATGAACCCGCCCATGCCACCACATTATTTATAATAAAAGGTGTTGAAAAATACTTTTACTTGTTTAGATGCTGTCCCATGTGCCATGTGCATTGAAAGTGAAAAACTTGTCGAACCTTAGTTTGGGTGTCTGGATAATTACGAAACCCCGCCTGTGGGTGAGAATTATTATTAAGGTGGTGTGGGGTCAGCCCTAAAATAGACAAATGACATTTTATCAGCCTACGTGTTGCACATGTTGCTCTGACTCTCACTTGAAGAGGCGAACTGAACCACCGACTTGTACACGACATTCATTCATACATTTTAGAACTGAGAGGTCTGTTTCGAATGAATATGCGTGAATACGATTGTGATTAATTATTTTTCGAGTTGTGCAATGTCCGGTCGAATAAATCATGTTTAATAATTTGTAATGCACCTACATAAGCGCCCAAGAGGGAAGGCTTCCAGTTCATGGGTAACCATAATTTTATTTTAATTTTTATTTTATTTGGAGATTGCAGCTTATGCAAAGACAAAATGTGTTATTAAAACATTTATACCAGATTCCACAAACATCAGAAGATAGCTTTGACCAATAAAAGTGTGAAATTCAGACTAATCAGAGATTAATTAATTACAAGTTTAACATTCGTTCTTAGAACTGAGCATTAAATCCTCGCAACATTTTGAGCATCAGTCCTATAAGTATTATAGAAGAGAAGCACTCATGTTTAAGTGCACAATCTAACAGATAATCCATGTGTATTTTGATAGGTACACTATGTAAAAAAAAACAATCTCAACAATTAGTAAATAACTATTTCAGGGTGCTGAGCTCCATCACCACCCACGGGTTAATAAAATTAAATCAGGTTTATCCGATGAATTGGTGTCACTATAGAAGGATATCGAATTCAAACCCACACGCTTAAAGACAAAAATGCGGGGGCGAGTAACTGAACATTCAAACCAATGACGTAAATTGCAAGCTTTAAGTAAGACGTTTTCCGAAGAATTCTTGGAATCAAATATTGTAGATAGAAAAATAAATAATATAATAAAACTGCAGTAAAAATTATCCTTTTAAACCATGTATAAGTTTTACGAAATGTTATTCTGTAAAAATACCTTGTATAAAATTATTTCAATATTATAATATGAAGAATAAAACCTCAATTTGCACTTTTTTGTCCTTGCTTTGAAACAGTTTTGGTTTAGTTCAGTTTCTACCTCAGGATGTTCTGATCTTCCACACAAGTTGATGATTCTTGCTGGAAGAAAAATAATAACTGTATAATATAAAAGGCGCCTCATATCTTAGAAATGTCCTCAAATTTATCGATGCACTCTGGCGGCGGGAACACATCATTCGCGCTCAATTGCTAATAATGACAGGGCCAAGAAATTTGGCTTTATTGAATTGGCTGCCGTCCTAACACTAACACATATGCACTTATATACCGTTAGTCCCCTCGGTCTCTCCCTTTCTTTCTAACAATGTTAACGATTATTTTCCGTTTCTAATAAAAAAGGATATATTGTGGTAAGCTTCAAGAGTTCCAGGACATAACTAACTTTATTCCGATTATCATGATGTTTTGGTACATAAGTTTCCATCACAGATACATTCCCATGTTCCTTCCATTCGATCATCATACATAATGTATATATCGGCGGCGGCAATCGTAAACAAACGAAATGGTTTCTTTTATTTTGGATAAATCAATTCAAATATAAAATCAAGATACTCTTTTGTAGTGGTGGTGATGGTTTTATCAACTTGGCTTCTGTTGCTGTTTTGATTCACTCAACTTTATCGCTTTATTTTTATTCAGAGGTACTTAACCTTAATATTAAATACACTATACGGGTTTTTTGTACAAAAGGGGTCAAGTGAGGTAAGATGAATTCCGGATTTTTCTTGTATAAGTATCATTATACAGGGATATTCACCGAAACCGTTGGTTAGACGTTTTAAAAGATGTAATTAATTTTTTTTCTAAAAATTGGTTTATAGTCTAAATAGTATGAGATCTCTTTATTTAAAATATTTTTAAGTTTCTACGACTTCCGATTGTACCGGAAGTAGACCCTAACTTCGTTTTTTTAAATGGAACACCCTGTATATTATTACATTTTTAAATTCTACATTCAATTATAATAACATTTTGTTAAAACAATTTTTCTCCAAAACATTTCGTTTAATAATTACAGGATGATTTTTTAAAAAATGTCCAAAAATGGGCTAACTTTCAAATTTTATTTTCTAGCCTTCTAATATTCAAATGGAAATGCGGTTTGGACAAAATATTAACAAAAGTGTACTACTTGCAATTTTTTCATTGCAACATCTCAATGTGCTACAGGGGGTTTATAATTTAGGTGCCATTCAGAAAAAAATCAAAACGACAAAACTCATTTTTTTCAAATGGAACACCCTGTATATCGATACAAATTTGGATTATTCATTCAATTTAAAGGTAATTTTGTTAAATAAACTTTACACCCAACTCTTGCCGTTTTCGTGAAATATCAATTTTTATGGTAGTTACACTTAATATAATGATTAACAAGAGAAGTTTTTTTTAATTAATTTTTTATTAATGATTAATGTAACGATATTGTTTAAGATGCTTTACTGACAACATCGATTGCTTGATCCAATAATCGAATTGTTTGGTATAATTTTCAATATTACCAAAAAAACGAAATTTCACGAAAACAGCAAGAGTTGGGTATAAAGTTTATTTAACAAAATTACCTTTAATTTGAATGAATAATCCAAATTTGTATCGATATACAGGGTGTTCCATTTGAAAAAAAATGAGTTATTCCTTTTTGATTTTTTTCTGAATGGCATCTAAATTATAAACACCCTGTAGAACATTGAGATGTTGCAATCAAGAAATTGCAAGTAGTACACTTTTGTTAACATCTTGCCAAAACCGCATTTCAATTTGAATATTAGAAGGCTAGAAAATAAAATTTGAAAGTTTGCCCATTTTTTAAAAAATCATCCTGTAATTATTAAGTGAAATGCTTTACAGAAAAATTGTTTTAACAAAATGTTATTATAATTGAATGTAGAATTTAAAAATGTAATAATATACAGGGTGCTCCATTTAAAAAAACGAAGTTAGGGTCTACTTCCGGTATAACCGGAAGTCGTAGGAACTTGAAAATATTTTAAATAAAGAGATCATATGCTATTTAGGGCACAACCCAATTTTCAGAAAAAAATATTAACTACATCTTTTAAAACGTCTAACCAACGGTTTCGGTGAATATCCCTGTATACACTTTAGATTATTGCAAAAGGAAAATATTTCTTACTAACAAAGACAAGATTATTTATGGTAAAATAAAACAATTAGGTTTGCAAAATGTAGTTTTATTCAGAATACATTAAGTTTCAAACTCGCAATAATGGAAAAATCTCATGAGTGGATTCAGGAGCTTCTCAATTTGAGAAATCATTAAATAATACCTCCACAGAAGTTTGTGCATGATTTATTTTATAACAGTTTTAACAGTGTTAGGTTAGATCACGATATTTTTCCAGTAACGAGTACAGGGTAGTTTCAGGAAAGAAAAGGCTGTAGATGTAGATCTAGAAGTCAGTAATGTGTTGGAAGGTTCGCCTTCTTTACGACACTACTTTCAGGATAGGGTATTTGTGATATGAAAAAGGAGAGTAGCTCGCAATGAGGATCATCTTACAAAACAAGAAAAAATCCTTGAACTATATCTAGTATAGTAAATATTATTATAATAACAATGATCGACCAACTGTTTAAACGCGACAATAAGTAAATTATAAATTTTTGAGAGCAAAGGTAAAGTATAGATATAATAACATACAATTATCATTCTTATATGATCTTTAAGAAGAAAATGATCCTAAATCCTTTTTCTAAAGCTTATGCCATGATCATCTCCGACTTAATAATCTTCTGTCTAACAATCTTTTGCCACTCTCGTATTCCTAGAATCTTTGCATCTTATGTCAGTTTTTTTGATACACTTTCTTCATAAATCAAATTGCATTCTTAATTTTTAGATTTTTTATAAGATCCTTAATAGGAAGCTAGCAAAGAAATGCAGGAAGTTTTTTAGTTTGTCTGTATCATATTCACTCATGCTATGTATAGGCTGCTAAAAAAAGTAGGTCACGTCTCTTCTCGACCGATTACAAAATGTTATATCTTAGTGAAGTGAATAATATTGGTTGTCAAAATTCTAATTGCCTACTAAAAAGCTTATCTCATTGCTTGGTGTTTGCAGTCATTTTTAAATGAAACCGACTTATTTTATTATTATGCAACAATCATCTGCATAAATTCCTACAATAATTATTATTGCTTGGTGTATGCAGTAACTGAGTAATCACGAAAATATATTACACATTAATGGGAAAACTTTGTCAGTCAACTTTAATTAGTTTAATATAAAAGATATTAGCAATAGTGCAGTTTGCACAAGGCTCTAAATTGTTGCGAAATATTAATTAAGCTTGAAATATGGTTCAACATATACAGGCGGCAACCGCACGATAATTTTAATTTAATTTGTATCCGTACTCGTCTGGTCTAGTTATCAAAAGTGTATTTTAAGTGTATCCTTATTTTTCAAAGTAGAAGCTTCAAATATTAATATTCTGTTTATATCAGTCATTCCCAAACTGCCTTTTTATTAAACCTGTATACCAGGTAAAACAAGAATCTAATTTGATCCACTCACCCCGTACATAAAGTTTTGACATGTTTCCTCACAAAACATAATGGAGGTAATAAAAATATTTTACAGGTCATCACCGCAGTCTACCGTTGTACAAAAATAAAATTCAACAATCTAAACTTACTTGGGGTCACCGAGATGGTGATTATTTTTTAAATATATCCTGTCTGGCCAAGTAGCCAAAAAACGACGTGCCTTTAAACTCTACTCTTACATAATCTCACCGGAATGCGTCGGCTCGCCGGCTGTACGCAACCAAACAAATTTTGATAACGGTTTCCGTTGCCAATAATTCAATAAAATAAAGTATACTCTTCGTGCGGTCTGTCTTCTACAGAATGAACTACAAAGGACTGGAACTATAGGAATTCTCGGGGAAATGCATGTGAATAACAACAGCTAGGTAGGCAAGCAACAAGTATGAATCCGTGTGAAAGAGGAGGTTTGGCTTGGCAAACGGCAAACAGCAAAAGCAACGGCAGACGAGCTGGTCAGACAGTAACAACACCCGAAGAGAGGTGAAGAACCTCACAGGAACGTTGAGCATGCAAGTGTATAATATCAAATAGCAGTCACTTTACTGACAATGCGGCCACCCGCTCAACGTTCAATTTTCACAGTAGTTGCAGAAACAGATAAATGCGATTTTGTTTACATTTTAATGTTGTTGAGGAGATCGGAATGTTTGTAGTCGATTTGTTCAGCTCTTTCATATAAAACTTATTGATTTGAGAAGTTGCAGTTTTTTATTTATTTTCAATTACTGCTTCAGGAATAGCATGCAATCTTGATTCAAAAGTACTGAAAGATGTTACTAATCGCCAATTAATATAATGTTGATTTCAATTTTCTCATCATTTTAAGTAAAGTAGAAAAAATGCCTTAACTCTTCCTTGTTTTGCACTCTAATGCCCGTTTGCACCGATTTTATGTAAATCTGAGTTTAACTAAACGTCGTTTAAATTTTAACTAAGATTAAAATGTCATTTGATTGCACCGCTTCAAATAAATCTAAGATTAACAAACTGGAGTTTAATTGTAGAATTTTAGGGAGTTTTTGTCTTACATGTTTGCATCAAAGTTCATACCTCTGATTTTGACAGTTAGTGCACACATTTTACTTGTTTATGCGAGGGTATTCTGTGGTTTATGCAGAAGAAAAGTTACAATTGACATCTGTGCTACGGATTTCGTTATACATACAACTATTTTATAATTTTATTTAATTTTGTAGTTTGTTAAATAAGAGGTTGGAAATAGCTGACATTAAAAAAATCGTTAGAAAATGGAAAAGAGGAGCATAAATTAAGAATGCAGTTATTAAATGTAGAAATAGAAATTAAGAAGAAAGAAAAAAAATGCAAGAGGGCAATTTGTAATGTTAAACGTTCTTTACTTATATTTCAAAGTTATAAATAAAGAAACAATATTTAACTAGAATCTACTTATTTTTATTAGAAATTCAGCTAGGTATCTACATTATTTTATAAATTTGCAAAATACTCCTGGATTAACAGATTTTGTGTAGAATTTTGAGGCATATCTATAATAGGAAAATTCGCCAAATCGCCCATATTAATTAGGTAATTCAATTCATTGTTTCAAAGTATTCAGCGCGAATATTAATAGTTCTGGGAAAGCCAAAATCTATTATTTCAAGAATTTCAATATTGTCGTTAAAAATGTCCACATCTTCAAAATCCATTTCTTCACACAATAAAACTATACACTTTTGGATGTCGGTTAACTTGCTTTATATTCGTTAAGCTTTTGACATTTTATTAAAATGTAGGGAAAAGAAACTTTACTTGCCATGCGCAAAGCCTTAGTTAGAGCTAAACTTTGTTTAATCCGTAAAAATTGGAGGATTAAATAAAGCGGAGTTTAGACCATATTAAACTAAGCTTTAATGGCGGTGCAAACAAAATTTAAGATATAAACGACGTTTTGGAATAAACCACGATTAAATATTGCGGTGCAAACGGGCATAAATATACATTTCCAATATACAGAGTGTCCAATTTACGATACCAAATAGAGTTTTATTGAAAAGCGTAGTGCGACGAAGAACGTATTTGAGCCTTGCTCACTAAACTGTAAAAGAAATATTATCATTTACATTTACAAGATATGAACAGATGAAACTTAAAATTTATTTTCTTCAATCTGGCGAATTATGGATTATTTTGTGTAGAGTATCATACACTTTACATATTATAACAATGAGCATTATCTTAAAGAATCGATAAAGGACACAAGACTCTTTATACGAAAAAGTTCTTCATAGTATGTTGTTAATTGACCACCAAATTTTTTTAATTATATTTTCCACTATCGTCTATCATGAACCGAAGAAGTAGAGAAGACGTAATTTTTTTATCATTGTCTTCTGATGTTACAATTTATGGTTCTTATGACTTTATTATTTTATGGGATCGCTTCTGCCTTCTGCCACACTCTGTCTCTCTCTGACTGACATGACTCTTTATTTTATTATGCTGACGTAAATATTCTTAGGCTCAGTTTTCCAATCGGTAGTAATCCTTAACTGCTAGTTACCAATGTCTTAACAATAGTATCCAAGGATAACCACCGATTGTAAAACTAGACCTTAAATTTTTTTTTTAAAACGTTGTACAGTACAGTTTTAAAGAAATGTCCTCTCTCTCCACTAATTTGTTTTTAAATTACTTATCCAATGTATTTTTTGCAACAAAAACTTATTGGAGTTAAAAATATCAGACTTCGTAAATTTTAAATTGTTTTGACATTTGCTGTTTTCTCTTCTGTTCTCTTTTCTCTACATCTAAAAAAGTAAAATAATTAAGGGGAGAAGGTTTCTCTTTAAAACAAACTTCTTTCGTTACTAACCTTTTTCTAATACTAACGAAAAAATCAAGGACCTCACTTTGTTATGACGCCCTGTCTGTGAATATATTAAATTATTAAGCGGTATATCGATTTATTGACATTAGTTTACGTATTATTGTAAAATACATATTATTATATAGGAGGCGTATTTGTCCCAGATGCCAAGATATCAGCGACTCATTTTTCCATTTTTTAGTCCAACTTCGAATACTCTCGTTTTGCAACCCCACAGTGAATGAATGAATGTCACATTTGAGTTAGATCATAATGGAGAACATAATTTTTTAATTTTATGTAATCGAAAACGACTGCTGCCGCGTGTAGCAAGTGTGGTCACCTACATAAGAAAACATGCAATACATTAAAGCGACGTGATCGTAGCGTCCCTGTTGCTAATATCCGGTCGTTATCATGGCTATGGGCGTAGACTTTATCATGTTATTATATTTTTTCGAGGTATTTTTTTTACAAATTCAAGGAACGTGTGAGTTAGTGGAAATAGATTATTTTTTATTTTAAAATAGGTATTTATTTTGGTTTTTCGTAATAAAAGTTTCATGTGAGTTATTAAGCCAAATAAAGATCAAGAAAAGTGCAAGAAACAGACCAGTGGATAAATGCATCCTGTATACTATTTCCCCACATAGTACGGACGATATTAATTAATTTGTTACAAACTGCATAATGCATAAACATAATCGACTCAAGTGATATAACACACGAAACTACTATGTATATTCACTGCACGGTACTCAAGTCCATTGGTAGGAAATCGGAAATCTGGTCTATGAATACATAAATAAATAATAAATCCATATTGTACACATTGAGAACATCGTGATGCACATGCATCGTTGAATGAAAATAACCTTGGCTATTGATATTAAAATAACTTAGGTGAAAAACAATTTGGAATTTATTTATAGTTAGTACATCGTGCTTGCATACATACATTTATAGTGTGTGTTATTTGCAAATTTTCGTAACATTACTCGTTCAGTAAAATTGCGATATTGTAAAGGAGACAGATCAAATACATAGAATATAAGCGTCAGACAGTCAAGTTATTGGATCGATATCAACGCCAATTTGTAGTCTGTGGATTTGTGTAAACGGTGTATGTTGGGGTAGGTCCAAATCCGTACCAACGTAACTACGATTTATTTTTGTTATCCAAAAATTTCCATTACAATTATTGGATGGGTATGAAAAAATGTTGCTTGGTAATTTAGCAACTATTTTTAACATATTTCTGTAGATTTTGAAATTATTTTTATTGTAAGAGTATTCTTTTAAAAATGTGGTCTAAAGCCAGTTTTAGAATAAAAAAGATTTTTTTAACAAATACAATTTTGTTATCCAAAAATTTCCATTAGTATGAAAAATTTTTGCTTAATAATTTAGCAATTATTTTTAACATCTTTCTGTAGATTTTAAAATTAATTGTAAAATTATTATTATAAGAATGTTTTTCTAAAAATGCGCATTATTTTTAACAACTCCAAAATCTTCAATTTAACTTGGTTTAATTTAAAGGGGAAAATATTTGTTTGAATACAACCGCTATTTTTAAAACTGTTTTAGTTAGAACAAAGTCCCACATATTTTTCTTTAATTTTAGAATAAAATAACTTTGAACTCTTCGAAAAACCAAATTGAATAAAACTCCACCAGTGTTTTCAAATCTGTGACATTTCTAAAGAGACACAGCAAATGTTTGTACAAAATTGCAGAAATTGGTGTCTACAAAATTTCTAAAAAAAGATTATTAAGAAAGATCTTGTCATGCTGCCATAACAAAATAATATTCATTGATTCTGATTATACATATTTTGATACGTGGATTATTTTTAGGGAATATGATTTACCTATACCTACACATTAAAATACATACTATACTAACCCCGTAAAAGGAGGATAGTAATATGTGCACGTGATCTATTGGCGTTTTGAGGGGATGTTATTCGAAATTAGATTTACAAATCAACCTTCCTGGCATGTGCACGTGACATCGTTGTACAGACTGATCACGTGCATTTACACCTCCTTTTACGAATTTAGTATAGCAGCATTTCAAAATATGGAAATTGTTGAAACTAATGAAACCTTTTAAGTTTGTTAACTAATTTAAAAAAAAATAGGAGTATAAATTAAACCACAAGATTAGTGTGCTTTAATTCAGCCAAAAAACCAGTCTTCAAGCTATAACTAAAGTCTTCCTACTAGTAATTGCTAATTCATTGTTCATGGTGTTTATTATTAAAATAAACAGGTGGGACCCATTCTTTGCTCCTATCGCTCATTCATTCATGCACAAAAACAGCAACTAGTGCCGCAAGTATTTGCTAATAATTATAAAAATTGTACAATCAAGGATGGATGACATGAGCCTAGCAACAGAACAACCAGCCTTGACATTTATTTCATTTCCTTAACATATTTGCACCTGTTAATAATTATTGTCATCAAGGTGTTTCTCTAGAAAATTAAATATTTGTACAACAAAATTTTATTTTTTGTTACGGAATAATCCAGGACATAGCAGACGTTCTTTCATGTCTGATATGTCTGGCTATTGTCTAAGGCCAGACCGTTAAAAGTTCAGAGACGTGTGTAATTTATTCATTCCAACGAGCGGGTTTGGTCGGCAGAAAAATTATATTCGACACATCAGTGAGTAACTGGTCATCTTATGGTTGCTGATTTAATTGCTAGAAATTAGTTTTGTTGCAGTTAATACTTTTTTATTAGTGTATAGTTGATAAGGTAAATGTATTAATTATTTCACTAATTGCCTCAATCGTGCAATTTTTACAGACTATTTTTAATTTAAACACTTGAATAATATCGAGTATAGATTGAATGATAGAAAACCCAAACGATTCTTCTTCAAATCTACGTAAAGTTCATAAAGCAATGGTACTCTGATTTGTACTAAATTATTTAGATTGTAAATGTAAGAGGTAAGCTAGACGATTTAGTTAAAATGATTGTTGCACTGAAAAGACGTCCTGTAATAAAAAGTAAAATTTCTGTTAACAAGATTAAGAAATCTAATTTACCTTCGATAGTTGGCAATCTCAAGAGACATGCAGGGATGAAATGCGGCAGAGGATGGAGGGACTCACGGAACATTGATTTAATTTGCAGTCTGTGATGCCCCCAGTAAATCTAATTTTCCTCCATACACACTGGACTTTTAAATATACTAAACAATAATTTGCCCAAGGAATTTTCCTGAATAACGTCAGAAGTGAGGTTAGGTACTTGGAAATTAGATCAGCTAGAAACTAGTTATTTTCTGGTTAACTGTCTGATTACAGTTTTATTGCAACTAGTTGGTTTAAAAAAAGTATATTACAATACTCTGTTGTTTTTTATTTTGTGTCGCTACCAATTACAATCTTTATTTATTAAAAACCATAAATAATGTTTTCTAATTGACATGTAGCTATTATAAATGTAAATATGCACCGCAGTTTTATTTTTAGTTTTTAACTTTGTACTAGTAATTATTTCTAGACATTGACCTACTTTTATTATCTCATTTGTTTACCATTACAAGTCATAAAGCACATTTTCTCGTTATCCTGCAGGCTAGTAAACATTGCAATATTCTTTCTGTAAAATTATAATAATTCAGCTAATTGAATTGCAATCAATCTTAGATTAACGTATCAGAATGAAAACTGCTTATGATTTCTAATTAGTAACCAAGATGTTTAAATAATTTAAAATTAAAAACATTGTATAAGAGTCTCGTTTTTAGATGTACAGGGTGGGCAAAATTCGATGTTTTTATAGGGTAACTTTTAAACCATAACAGATATTAAAAATCAGACCGCGCATCGTCGAGCTCTTTTTTTTTGAGAAACCCTTGACGATGAAATTAAATTTTAGCGATCATAGTTTGTTTTCGAGTTATTAGATTTTTTGAGATTTCGATTTGAGTCTATATTTCGGTTGTTTGTGAATTTAGAGAAATGGCGTTTGCACGTTCTTAAGGCACTTTTTTGAGGAAAATGCAATGGCGTTAACAGATTTTGAAAATGTTATTTTATTTTTAGGTTATGACATAAATTTTAATTTTTTTATATGGAAGTCATAGCGGACTGTCACTTTATTGAAAAGAGCATTTTTTCTCTTTTCAAATATATATAATATGTAGCTATTCCTTCAATTTCTTCTTGAAAAATAAAAAAATCTAAATTTTTGAAATTAAATTAAAAAAAATCTTATAATAAAAATGAAAATACAACAAACGACATACATATAAACACGACACTATCTAAAATTAATATCTATATAAAACAACTCAAAGAAAAGGTTCAAAATTACGTCTATTAACTGCAATACACTTTTCATGACACTTCTGTGCGCATTCGAAATGTGAATATTTGACACGGAGTTAAGGCATTGCGTAAACTTGGCTTTGAGTTCTTCTGTATTTCTACTTTTAGTTTTATATGAATTATCTTTAATACATATATCCCCAAAGGTGTCAAATCAGGCGACTTTGGTGGTCATCTAACTGGCCCATTGGTAACAAACCAATTATATCTGAATTTTGAGTTAAGCAATTCTCTAGCTGATCTCGTATTATGAGGTGGTGCATCATCGTGTTGTAAGAAGAACTGACCTCTATCGCTGACCGATAAATTGTCCAAATATTCATCAACAATTTTCTCATTTAAATATTGGTAGTACCGTTCACCAGTTAGATTTCTCTCATAAATCTTATATGCCAAAACTTGATTTTTTATTAAGGCACACCAAACACTAAAACCAAACCAACCCTGATTTTGGATCTCAATGGCGCGCCGAGGGTTCTCATCATGACATTCGTCCACTGCGATAAATATGCGAAATACATATTATTAATTCCAAAAATTTAGATTTTTTGATTTTTTAAGAAGAAATTGAAGGAATAGACCCTACATAATATATATATTTGAAAAGAGAAAAAAATGCTCTTTTCAATGAAGTGACAGCCCACTATGACTTTCATATAAAAAAATAAAAATGTAAGTATGTCATAACCTAAAAATAAAAAAACATTTTCAAAATCTGTTAACGCCATTGCATTCGCATTAAAAAAGTGCCTTAAGAACGTGCAAACGCCATTTCTCTAAATTCACAAACAACCGAAGTATACACATAAATCGAAATCTCAAGAAATCGAATTTTCGTCCATAACTCGAAAAAAACGACGATCGCTAAATTTTGACTTCGCCATCAAGGGTTTGTCAAAAAAAGAGCTCGACGATGCGCGGTCAGATTTTCAATATCTCTTATGGTTTAAAAGTTACCCTATAAAAACATCGAATTTTGCCCACTCTGTACTGTGAAAATTAATGTGAATAGTAAATATTTGAAAAAACTTTAATTATCATAATAGTTGGTCGATGTTACAATGATACAATTTTTTTTAAAAACCATCAAACCGTTGTGAACATTTGCCATATTTATAAAACATTCATAAAATTGAAGATGTTATAATACAAACTTTTTTTTCGCCTCCTCATCTTCACCATAGCAATTCCAACTTTGTCTCTGATTTATATCTACTAAAGCATCCAAAGCCTTTAGTCAAGAAATTCTTCGATAGCTCTTGTTTTCTTGCCATCAATCGTCCCTTGTATTAACAGAAGACTAGAGTACTGTTCTTCTCTCATAAAGTTTTCTAGGCATTTTAGTTTGCGTTTTTGTTGAGGTTTGATTAAACTTAGCATTAAGTGATTAAAATAAATAAGCCAGTGTAAATTTATGGATAAATATAATATAACACTTGTGCAACTTACAAGAACATCTTACAGACTAACTTAACTAAAACAGAAAAAGGGCATCATCAGGTAGTGCCAAAAGCACATGTGGTAAAACCCGACTTCCCTGTGGTCTCAAATTAAGTAGTTTTGCTTGTATAACTTTCAAATCTTAACACTCCCCCTCAAAACTAATTATCCATATACTTACATATTAGACATTAGAGCAAAACAAAACAATTATCAAAACTTAATTGATAGCAAATACCCAGAATTTCACAAAAAACTCCCCATCAAACTTATTATCTAAACTAAATAACTTTGAATGAACTCCCCCTCAAACTTATTATCTAAACTAAATAACTTTAAATTCAAACACAAATCAATCTAAATATCGCAAATATTTAACATTTTTCTTAAAGTTATAAAACGTGCCTTTGCTAGAGGTTTAGTGAATATGTCGGCTAACTGATCTTCCGATTTTACATAGAATATATCAATTTTACGTTTATTATACATATCTCTTATAAAATGATACTTGATATCGATGTGTTTTGACCGATCATGTAATTCACTATTCTTAATGATTCTGATAGCACTTTGATTGTCTATATGTACCTTAACCACTTGGCAATCTACTCCTAAATCACTAAGCACTCGCGAAAGCCAAATTCCATCTTTCACAGCACTTGCCGCACTTATATATTCGGCCTCCATTGTTGAAAGGGCTCAAGAGCCAAAATCGTACGTATGGTATCGAACCTGGCCACTGGGCTAAAAGTTTCGTTAAAGTCCAGCCCTGGTACCTGGTTGAAACCGCGTACCACTAGACGCGCCTTGTATTTAATGTCCGAAGTATTCGCACCACTTTTCAGTTTATATATCCACTTATTGTCCAACACTTTAACATCCGCAGGTCTTTTAACAAGATTCCAGGTTTCATTTTCGTGTAGTGAGTTCATTTCATCGTCCATTGCACGCTTCCAATCATTTGCATCGGTACAAGAGACAGCTTCATCATAGTCTTTTGGCACATTTTCACTACAAGCAATCAGCGACAGCGACATGCCATAAAAATCCGGTCTATTAAGGGTTGACCTGTCTCTCAAAACTCTTTCGAGTTCATTTTGAACCTGATTTATTTCAACTTCTGGTTCAGACTCTACATTATTATCTATTTCTACTATTTCTGGCAATGTCGCAATCTGCATGAGGTCATCAACCCACTCCTGTTGTATACTTTCGTTTTCGTCAAAAGGGTCGTCTACCTGCACCAATCCTGTGTTTATTTCAGATGTTTTGGGATCAACACTGGGACAAAAAAGGTCATCGGCACTTGTTTCGCCTTTTTCATTAGTAATACTTGCTGGATTTATCAGTGACTCTTCCTTAAAAATTACGTCTCGACTTACTACAACATTTCTTTTCTCCGGAACATATACCCGATAACCCCCGATTCCATCATGGTAGCCCACAACATAGCCTTTCATGGCTTTTCTGTCTAACTTTCGCCTTGTCTCTTGTGGGATATGTACAAAACATTCCGTTCCAAAAACGCGGAAATTCTCTATACCGCGAACTTCTTTGTTATACCACAACTCATATGGTACTTTTCCAGTGACTTTCGTCGCTCCCGTTCTGTTTAAAATATAAACGGCCGTATTTACAGCCTCGGCCCATAGACAGGGCGGCAAGTTGGGTTTTGAATATAACATTGCTCTTGCGGCTTCAACAATTGTTCGATTTTCCCTTTCAGCTATACCATTATGTTGCGGGGTGTAGGGCGGCGTTAGAATATGTTTAATTCCCAAAGAGTTTGTTAAAATTTTCATTTCCCTATTATCGAACTCTTTTTCCCCCATCCGAATTTAATTGTCTTCTCCAAATTCGTTACGGATTCTATTGCAAAAATTTTCAAAATGCTCCTTCACTTCTGATTTATTATTCATAAAATATACGGTCCGGAAGCTGCTGTAATCGTCTTTAAAAATAGCAAAATATCGTTTCTTACCCAAGGACTCTGTTTGCATGGGTCCACACACATCTGTGCTGATTGCGTCTCTCGGTACCTGAGCCCTTTCGGTCCTTATGTTAAATGGTTGTCGGTGCATTTTGCCGTAAGCACAACCTTCACAAAATTCCTGCTCGGCCTCTTCAGTTTTAATCCCCATGTTACTTAGAATTTTCTTGACTTGCTTTTTATTTTGATGCGCTAAACGCTCGTGCCATAATTGAAGCGAATCTTCTCCTTTTGTCTTGGCCGTACAGGCGATAGGGTTTCTTGGCTTTACAACCTCTATATTCATTTTAAATAAATTTCCAGCTTCAGTTCCTGTGGCCACTATTCTGTTATTTTTCTTGAAAAGACACTCACTGCCGTTATTTTTAATGATAAAGTCAAGTCCCTTTTTCCCTGCCATTTTTACAGAGAATAGATTGTACGCCATTTCCGGTATGTATAAAACGTCATTAATCGTTCCCGGTAGCCACTGACCATACGCTTCACATTTAATGTCAATAGTACCTTTGCCGACGGCACTCACATCTTGCCCGTTTCCGATATTAGCATTTACACATTCGGTAAAGGTCACAAAGTCTTTAAACACGTCCCTGTTTCCCGTCATGTGCTCTGATGCACCTGTATCAATAATCCAAAAATTATCACTAGAATTTTGACTCACATCGCGATATACATTTCCTACAAACGCTATCGGCTGTTCTCCACCATTTCTCCAATTCCCGTTTCCATTCCTCCAATTTCCATTTCCGTTTCTGTGATTCCCGTTTCCGCTTCTCGGATGATTGTCACTTTCTTTCTTCGGACAGTTTCTGAATAGGTGGTACTTTGAACCACACGAATTACATCCGGGACAATTTTTACGAATATGATCTGTTTTACTACATGTGAAACATCCAACTTTTCTCGGTGGATTTGTAGGACCTCTACGCTTATTGAACGAATGAATTCTCGCTTTCGATATTAGTGCGGTTACTTCTTCCACACCTGATGCGTTACCTGCCCCTTTTATCCGTTGTTCTTCAGTTAACAATCTCGTAGTTAAATTTGCTAACGTTCTCTGCGCCGGAGTAGTCGAATCCTACGCACTGTGAAAATGCTTGTATTCGGTAGGTAAGATTGATAAAATTCGCGACTGTAACATTGAATCTGGAATTGTAGCTTCTAACTTTCTCATCCTGTTTGTCATTTGTTCGAGTTGCGCAATGTGTTCGCCTACTGACTTCGAAGCGTCCCATTTATATTCAAAAAATAGCTTCTGGATTAAGCCTAACGTTTCTTCATTCTTTAAGTCGTAAACCGCATGAAGCTTTTGCCACATATCATGGGCAGTCTCACAATTCATCAAGAATTGCAACGGCTTTGTTTCCACCGTTGTTACCATTAATTTTCGCGCAATTTTGTCCGCTTTCTTCCATTTTTCCAGACTCACATTATACGCCTGCACTATATCTGCACCTGCATTTTGAACTGGTTGTTGGGGTTTCGCGACCGTCCCCTCACACACATCAAGTGAATCCTTACAGTCCAACAAGGTTCTCATCACAAACTGCCATTGAGGCCAGTTACTCTGATCTCGCAACTTTTCAACTTGTAACTTCGTTTCTTCCATCTTTTACACCGCTTCTCACACAAAATACTAAGCACTACCGCGAATCGCGAACTAACCGGAACTTGATAGGAACTAACAACGTTCTGGGCCCATAACCTGTTGAGGTTTGATTAAACTTAGCATTAAGTGATTAAAATAAATAAGCCAGTGTAAATTTATGGATAAATATAATATAACACTTGTACAACTTACAAGAACATCTTACAGACTAACTTAACTAAAACAGAAAAAGGGCATCATCAGGTAGTGCCAAAAGCACATGTGGTAAAACCCGACTTCCCTGTGGTCTCAAATTAAGTAGTTTTGCTTGTATAACTTTCAAATCTTAACAGTTTTTAATAGTGAAAAATAGTTACTTGTTTTTACATTCTTCGAATGAGTTTCTAATTAATATTCGATCAACCGCCGGTATCCTCAAGATACACCGAAAAAATCTTTACCTTCTTTATAGTATTCTGCTTCAGTGGTAGAAATATGATCGAAAACTATATTCGCTATTTTGGTATCTTCTTTTCCTATTGATGTCTGATCATTGTTGTCTACTATTTTCTTCATTTTTATCCATAAAAAACTGAGATAATCGTATAGGTCTCATTGAGTAACACATATTTAAGTTTTTGTGAGGATTCACATTCATTCGTATTAGATCTTGTTAGTTTAATTAGTCAACATAATTAGCCTCCTTCTTCTGTTTATATTTTGTTATAAAGGTACATACCACAAATAAATAATTTTTGTAACCACTTTAACGAGGTTAAAACCACATAATACACTAAAGTAACATAACATTATAAATTTATCTTTTAACAGTCCAATAAATAACTTACAACTTGATGTAAATTGTCATAAACATCATAATATTCGTATATTTGTGCTGTTTGGTTGTTAATGCCAATAATTTATGGTGTATAACGTTAATTATTAGAGCATTATACCTCGCGATCAGTTATTAGTGTTTAGTGTATTTGGTACTGTGTACAAAATAATGCATGCTTGACATGTTTTCCAGGCTGAGATGAAAATGAGAAATTAAACAAACATTTTTGTCCAATGCGTTGGGAATTGTTTATAAATTAAACAGTTAGTGGGAATGTATCAAACATCAGGTTTGAATGTGGAGAGGAGCCAATTTCCGTAATTTAAAACAAATACATCGGTATTTGTCATTTGTCGTGTATAAAAGAAAAAGTACACATTATTTATCAATTAGTACAGTTTATTTTAACTAATTGGTTGGAAAAGTTACAATGTCAGTTGAGGAGTATTTCAAAAGAAAATATTTTATGTATGTCCAACACATGACTTTCGTATACGATATGGAATTAATTCCAATCTTTAGAAATTACTGAAGCCGTAGCTAATATAATCACATTTTATTTATTGTATATAGTAATAGGTACAAATTAATTTAGTTATTATTTTATATCAGGTGAAGTCGGGTGTCTTCGTATCAATTCGGAAATATTCGAAATCGATTTAGCAAATATTGCGTTGTACCTATAGAAAAGAATAGAAAAATATCTGATGTGCCCAACACATGACTTTCTTATACTTACGGATAGTATCACAATAATTACTTTTCCTAAAGAAATTAAGTTAAATTTCTTGTAAACATTTTGAAGGTTTCCAGCAATTTTCAAATAGTCTCTGTCGCACACTTATTGCAATACGCATAAATCTGTCCTTGTCCCACTCATTATAACCTAATTTTACGACAAAAATGTGTTTTATTTTAGATTTTTGACCTATTACTCACTTAAAAAAATCTCCCGGTATGAAATTACATTTATTTATTCATTATTATTGTTTTCGGTACCATAGAAACCAGTAAAATAAAAAAAAAAGTAATGGACCGGTCCTTCTGGGATTCGAACCCGGGACCTTCCGTTTGGCAGCCATATAATGAAACACATGGTCTACCTCGACCATCGGATTCAACTATCAACGCGCGCTATGAGAAATATAAAGTGTTTTAAGAATATCTAGTTTTTTTGAAATTTTTTTGACAGAATTTCAAAAAAAAGTTCAAACAAAATTTGTTCAAAATTCAATTCTAAATCAATGTTAAAGAATAAAAAAATTTGATAAATTGTTTATTTTTCAAGATATTCCTAAAAAACCTAAAAATGTCATCAGGTAACTGTCACTTGTTTTGGTGCTAGATTAAAAACATTGAATGTGGCACCCACAAATTTGTTCAAACTCTTAAATATGAAATTTGAATCAAATCCGAGAAGTCGTTTTTGAGTTGTGGTGGATACAGACAGACACACACACACACACAGACACACAGACAGACATCATGGCGAAAATGGTCAGAATGGATTCAGGGGCCCTCAAAACGTGTAAATCCATCAAAATCTCGAAGTCGAAAAAAATCACGATTACTATACTTCCTTATACTACGTATAAGAAAGTAAAAAATTAAGAGCTAATAATTTTATCAAAAAGATTTCGGGTATATGCGTTAGAAATTTGGATCAATTCCGATAAGTTTTTTTTTGAATGGATACAGGCAGACGGACACACAGAGACATCTTGGTGAAAAAAGTCAAAATGGATTCAGGGGATCTCAAAACGTGTAAACACATTCAAAATCTCGAAGTCGAAAGATCAAGAGGAATGTGATCTTCCATCTCTTATATCCAAAATATGTGAATACTTTCTACTATGGAACATCGCTTTCTACTTTTTTTTCAATTTTGATTCTAAATCTTCATATTGCTTACATATTTTTTGTCAATTTGTTGTGATCAAAGTTATTAAATCAAATTTTCAATAGCTAGGCTTATTCAAAAGTGAACTCTTTAACAATACTATATAAGCGCGCAATTCTTCTATCTCTTACTTTTAAATAGGTCTGTTTATCATTCGAAAGCTAATTTGATTCCCGGCACCATGGTATTAAAAGTTCATAATTTTGGCGAAAAATTTAAACGATATTTCACTCTTTTTACTTTCTTATACGTAGTATAAGGAAGTATTGTAATCGTGATTTTTTTCGACTTCGAGATTTTGATGGATTTACACGTTTTGAGGGCCCCTGAATCCATTTTGACCATTTTCGCCATGATGTCTGTCTGTGTGTCTGTCTGTATCCACGATAACTCAAAAACGACTTAACGGATTTGATTTAAATTTCATATTTAAGAGTTTGAACAAAATTGTGGGTGCCACATTAAATCTTTTTCATCTAGCACCAACACAAGTGGTACTTACCTGAAGACATTTTTAGGTTTTTTAGGAATATCTTGAAAAATAAACAATTTACGACATTTTTTTATTCTTTAGCATTGATTTAGAATTAAATTTTGAACAAATTTTGTTTGAAACTTTTTTTGAAATTCCGTCAAAAAAATTTCAAAAAAACTAGATATTCTTAAAACACTTTATATTTCTCATAGCGCGCGTTGATAGTTGAATCCGATGGTCGAGGTAGACCATGTGTTTCAAACGGAAGGTCGACGCCAAATTTTTTGTGAATGCTCTTTCAATTTTTAGACGTGTCGACAAAGTAACAAAAGTGTTTTATTTTGCGCCGTTTTTTAATAATTATAAATTATTTATATATTTATATAGTGTTGCCATCTATCTCTGAGTGGCTGTTGTTCACATTACAGAAATCTATTTGTTTTTATACTAAAGATTCTATTTGCATTAAACACACGAAGAGCTCGAATAAAGTTATAAAAATTTAAAAAGTGAAAACCAATTAATCCAATCAATCCAATCCTGGTGAGAGTGGCTATATCGCCAAACACCAAAAACTTGACATTGCTTTGCAATCCAAGTACGAAGAAGAAGAAGAGATTGTTAGTCAAACAATTGTCAAAGGCAAAAGATCGAAATATTTTGATGAGAAGGATTATTGTGCACTGTACAGTTTGTTTGAGTGAAACGTTGACCAAAACTGAGAAGTATTTTATAAATCTTCAAAGTTTAGCTACAGCAAATTCAAAGATATCAAGCATTTTTCGCACTGTGGAGTTTTGATAAGTATTCTGTTATTTATTTGTCCTAAAATCTGGTAGTAATGAGTGGGACAAAGACAGATTTATGCGTATTGCAATAAGTGCGACAGAGACTATTTGAAAATTGCTGGAAACCCTCAAAATTTTTACAAGAAATTTAACTTAATGTCTTTAGGAAAAGTAATTACTGTGATACTATCCGTATAAGAAAGTCATGTGTTGGGCACATCAGATATTTTTGATGTAACCATATCGTTTATTTTAGTCTTTTTGTCCAATTTTATAACAAACAATTCTCCTACTATCCAAAAGCTTGTCCAGTTTTAAATTTGTTACTCCTAAGATTTTTCTAATTAAAACTTTTTATCGAACTGTATAAGTGCAATATTTTATATCCGCTTTTCCAGATTGTATAATTGAATTTCATTTTTGTTGGTGTATAATAAATCTATGGAAACAAGACTGAGACAAACAGACATTAACTAGCAAAACCAAGTTAAATGCAATAAACCCGTTAAACATTAAATCAAGCAGAGCCATAAATTTCGAAGCCATGTTCACTTCAACAGCAGTTCAGACGAAAATTAAAGCAAGAAGCAACACTTGGAAACTATGATTTACATGTAAAAAAACACTACTAGATCCACACCGAAGCGAACTGGTTTTCTGTAGCTTTCTTTATAAAATTCAAAACTCGATATTAAATATTTAGAAAAGTTTTCAATGAAATTATTTATTTAGTCCAAGTTGGCAACGATACAATAACATGTTGAATTTTCAGCATTGAAGCAAAATTATGTTTGTATGGAATCATTGACATTTAATTTTTTTTAATGGAATCTAAAGAAAACTTCTAAGGGGCGGCCCTCCAACAACATTCGTATATTTATGCGTCTAGGAACAAACGACGCCAGTAGGTATTTAGTTATTCGATACTGTACACGTCACTAACGACGCTTGCTTAGAATAATATCCCCTTTTCAAATACAGTCAAAAAGTTTAGTGGCACTTCACCAAGTACAAGTACTTTAATGTTATTAATGATGTACGACAATTATTTCCAACTAAAATATTTACTCGTAATTGTTGTTTGTAGAGAGGTGAAGTGGAATGCTAAAACTGCATTTATGTAGACATACATAATTACTTGTTCTATCAGTAATTTAAAAGGTATTCCCCATCGACTTTCTATCTTTCGTTGTGACCTTAGGTTTGAACAAAAATTGTTTGGTCTCTTGGTCATTAAATTTGAATTTGAAAGTTTTCGAACATAACTTTTTCCCCTTCTACTTCTAATAGATTTTGATATTATGTAAGAATATATTTATTGTTCAAAATCCTTTCGAGAGATGTACAAGTTTATTCAAAAACTTTTTCAGGGTAAGTTTGTTTCAGTTTTTTTTGTGATTAATTGTATTTCATTAGTTTGTTATTTGAAAAATTGAGGTGAGCAAAACAGGGATGCAAACTATTTCCAAGGGGGGGAATATAATTTACAGGTACTTTTACTTTATTTCCTGTAAGCTTGATGTTGGAGCACTGAAATTTACTCGTTGAAGCTAATTATTTAAACATTTTCTCCCATAAAACGTAAGGTTGTTCTATCCAATTTTTTTGCAAAATTGAACTAAAATTCTAAAGTTACTTATTGTAGAGGCTCCAAATTTAAAAGTGGATATGACTCCCTATGTGAATTTTATTGAATATGTAGTAAAGTACATTTTATGAATACAGAGAATTAAAACTAAAATAAATGTCTGGAATTTTAAAATACAGTAATTTCATTGGCCAGCGATTTAGTTCGGAAAACTTCTAAACGAATTACTGTAATTTAAATATCCAAGATATTTTTTAGTTTGTCTATTCATAAATGAATAAGAAAAATTGTAAAAACCCCAAAATCCACCTTTTTCGTGAAAAATGAGGTTAGATCATTAGCCACGCATGAGTGAAATTAATATACAGGTTGTCCCAATGTCACTGCCAATACCGGAAACCATAGATTCCTCACAAAATTCTAAGACGATTTTTCCTTTGCCATTTTTTATTTTTTTTTTATTAATTCTTTTTTCTCGGCCCAGAGCCGCTCAGTTGTCCCGGTGAAGAGGAGAGAGCTACGTGAGATCTTCTCTTTCCAGTTTCACTTTCTTCTCTACCCTCCACCGGAACAACTGAGCTGCTTTGAGCCGGGAAAAAACTAAATAAAAAAAATTCAAAAATTAAAACTAAAAAAAAAATAAAAATGACAAAGGAAAAGGAACAATCGTCTTAGAATTTTGTGAGGTTTCCGGTATTGGCGGTGACTTTGAGACACCCAGTATAGTACTTACAGTCGTACCTATAACGTAGCACAAAAACTACTGGGATAACTTGTTAGTTTAGAAACGTTTCGAGTAATTTTCTTCTTTTTTTAGGGTTACAATATTCTGTACTCATTAAACTTATTTTTAAGGTTACATTACACTACATAACAGAGTTAGGGGTGACGTAAGCCAGATGGTTGTCGAGTAACCTTAAATGATTTACAAATTTACATGAATATTAAGTCCTTCATATACGTTAATTTTGTTTTTGTCGTGGAGTTAGCATTAAAAGTTCAACTTCGTTTCTGTCTGATACATTTTCGAGTGTTCTTCAGAAAAGGTCTTATTTAGTCGTTTCGGGGTGAAGCTAAAGCAGCAAGCGTATAATCACAGCTCTAATGTGGTTGATGACGTAATCGACAACTTAGAAACATTGGATTGTATGTTAAGTTTTTAAATTGTCCTTAAAATTAAAACATTATCCTCCTGACTATAGAGAAAATTTGTTTAGATTCCACAATACCAATCATCTAATCTCTGTACGAATTTAAATATTTTTAACGTCGCTGATTAATTAAAATTCCACAAACTCCATTAGAAGATTTATATTGGCTTGAAGTGAATAAAATCATAAGTAATATATTGAGGGTGGCGAGAAACTTCAGTTCAGACCTTGAGGTACGGTATTCATTCCCGTCCAGCCAACTCCTCGAAGCGGATCATAAAATTTAGTGTTTTTTTCGACGTCGCCCCCGAAATCCACAAGTTCCTCAAGTAGTTGGTTGAAAGATACTTTGTCAAAGCACCCCTCGCGAAATCAAGATACCAATGACATCTCGAGAGCATTTCAGATAATTTATTGACACAATATTTTTTCGTACAGGATACAGCAGAGCCTTTGGTTACACATTGGGCATTCCATATAAGGGAAAACCATAATTCTAATTTAGTGGATATATGGTATTATGTTGTTTCGGTAGTTATTTTATTGGTTGTTATACACACCCATTTGGGTTTTATATAATAATAAACATATAAAATATATAAATGGCTTATGTTATGATGTTTCGCTGTGGTAATTGTTGAAAAATGTTTTCCGCACAAGTCAAATAAGTTAAATGATAACCTATGGGCTATTTCTTATGTGTTGATTTTTTTTCAGTGCCAGTAGCCACTGGAGGGGACACAACGCTAACCCAGAGGCGGCATGTGCCCTTATATGGCCGATTGGTCGCTGATGACCAATTAGGCGCACCGCCGATGTCAAATCCGCCATCGAATGACATCCAGGCGATGCAAGCTAGAATACCACCCACATTTAGAGACTCCTCGACGGCGCCTTTGCGGAAACTCAGCGTCGACTTAATTAAAACATACAAACATATTAATGAGGTTAGTACACGTTTCTTTAATATTAGTCAATAGAAAATCCCAAGAGAAAAATAATTTTTCTTTGAACCTTTAGTTATAAAAATACTTTTTTACATAAAGGAAAAGTAATTTTTAAAATTAGTTTGTTTACGTAAGAAATGTCAACAACAAACCAAAACGCAACTAGTAATCGAATGTGTGCATAAGGTAATTTTGAAAGGTCAATACTCTCTACGGGGGGTGGCATTAACATAGCATTATACACACAGTTACTTGCCGTTTAGTTGCTGAGATTTGCGTAATTAGGCACATAAAGCAATTTTGATATGCGTCAGTGGTGGCTAATAATCTTACCTAATTAGCGTGATATTATTTAATGTTAAGCATTACTTTAATTAGTAATTTCCAAGTGTTATTACACCATTTCCATATTTCCTAATACTTTGGTTTTTATGCGAAGTAATAAGATGCTATTTAGCAAAATCATCGTTTTATTCCACGATTATCTTCCATTATATCCTAGTTGAAAGTTAGCGTGCAGAAGGAGTGATAATCTAGGTTAAAGTTTCCAACTTTATCTGCAAAAGTACTTCTAAAATATAAAAAATACTGTGAAAAATGTATAGATTATACTACGAATCTCTAGGTATACTTTGTTTTTATTCCATACCTGAAAACTTAATTAGTAAGTGTTACATTCAGCTTGTTGCCTTGTTCAGTTGAATCTTACTTCTATTTTTATGAAGCCTTATTTGTTTCAAATTTGTATTACATGTTTATCGATATTTAATTGGATTTGCAACATCGATTTGTAGTCTTTAATTCTGAAACTAGATTGTTCATCTAGCAAAGAAATAATCTCAAACAAAAACATCTACCCTGAACATGGTATATCTACACATCTTTAAATGATAGAAAAGGTTTTCAGTTCTATGTTACAAATTTTGTATTCAGTATTGCATAGTAAGTTTATTTAAAAATATACAGAAATCCAAAAGTGTTCCTTATTTCGTTGATATAATTCAGTTCTGCAAAATGCAGAGTATAATTTTAATTTATAATATATAAAACAATATAAAAAACTAAACAATATACAAGGGAAATGAAAATTGTCCATATTTTTCCTTTTTCGAAATTCACGCCGAACAAAATGTGATCGTATAAAATGTTTGAAATTTCATCTTCATCTAATAAGAAAAGCGTTATAAATTCCAAAAGCCTCAAAGGTCTAATCGATGCGTTACTATTTGGCACCTATTAATAAAAAAGAATTTAAATGTTGATTATGTAATCTCTCGGTAATCTTACCTAATGTAATTAGAAATTGATACATGAACACATTTTTTCCATTTTAGTTTGTAACTTGAATAAAATTAGGTATTACAAGAATGATAATAATGTGTATTCTCAGACTTTTTTATTTGTGGTCGACTTTATAAAAAGATGCTTGTGATGGATCAAATTTTTGAATTGCAAAGAGTCATTATTCTGTCTGCGAATAAATTGTTGATTAGGCAAGTTTTATTCGTGAAAATCTACTCTAATAGATAATATATTAATCGATTTTGTGCAAGCACTTCTTATAAAAATAATTAACGATTAATTATTGTAGAAAGTTTACATAGTACTATAATGATTTTTTAAATAACTATACGTTTTCCACATACAAGAAAATGTTCATAAATACAGCAGTTGGCCCGCGGACTGTATATTTGAGAAACTCTTCCATAACACAAAATTCTTTAATTGAAAGTACCTTCATACTTTATACCAATCACCGGCCAGACTTACAAGATTTAATTTTTTTAAATAAATGTTTATAGAAAAATGTTGGAATTCTATATTATACAGGCTACAGGGTGTCTGTTTGGTACTTCAAAAAAAATGATTAAGGAATACAAAGATATTTCAGTTTTGATGACAGCTTCTTTTACATACGAAATTCCTCAAATTTTGTCCCATTTAACCGATTCTCCATTTCTTATAACTTCCTAGATCGAAAAATTCACCACCCTTTTCTCTAATTAATATTCGAATTCATAAAATATATCAATAACCACAACGAAAACTAGAGCTCCATTTTTTCAACATCCAAAATTTGTTCTTTTATATGTTTATTTACATTATAGATTGTTCACGGATTAAACCACCAAACTTTGGGAAGTGGTAGAAATTTGTCATAAAATAAGTCATCATGTATAATACCATAAAAATAGGAATTATTGTAACATCTAAATCATCTATACTGATTGAAATGTAATTATCTGTTAATACTTAACCACTTCTTCCTCCAAATAATGTCACTCTTTCTCAGTTCACCGCATCAAAAAAAAAAAGATGAATATCATATATTGCTGTCCTCAAGTCTAATAATAATGAAGTACAAGTACATAAAGGGTGTTCCAAAAATACTGCGAAAAATTTAGGGGGTGATTCCTAAGATCATTTCAAAGAAAAAAAGTTCGTATGTACATAGGTCCGAAAATGCTTTTTTTTACCCCCCACCCCCCAGGTTTGATCCGCCTCTGGTGAAAATTTCAAAATGATTTACACTCTGTCTTATTGAGCATAAAAACATTAGTGGATGTGGTGACTTTTATCATTTTACCTTGAACAGTTTCGGAGTTATAGCCCCTTAAATTTGTTAAGGGGCTATAACTCGACGGGTAAGGATTTTCGGACCCATGTTCATATGAACTTTTATTCTTAGAATAATCTCAGAAATCACCCCCTGAAATTTTTCGCAATAACACCCTGTATATGGTTATACAGGGGTCCCAAAATTAGCCTGCCAAAATGTACCAGCTGATTCTACATTCAAAAATAATGCAAAAAGATTATAATTATAGGATGAAAAATGCTTCCTAAGGGAGCTACAGCCCCCAGAAAGGGGGGCCCCAAAGAGAAGTTTTCTATAATATCTCTGCAACTAAACTGCTGGCCAATTGAAACGTACCAAGCGAATTTTTAGGCTGAATTTAAAGTCAAATATTTTGAAAAGGAGAAAAGATATCAACATGAGGTTTTCAGGATTCAAGAGATAATTTAATTGCGAAAACAATCGTGTGACCCCGATTTTTTTACTTTGAAGTACGTTACTATCTACAGGGTATGAAAGAAAGTCGTCTTTTTTTTCTCAAACTTTATACCTACCGAAATTCCACAAAAATTTGTTTATATTTTTTTCATGTCAATTTTTTTAGTCCCTGGTTAATGAGGAAAAAACCAATTTCTCAAAATTTTTATATCCCTCTTATTTTACAAGATACCGAATTTTTTATTAAATTTAATATTGATGAACAGGTTTTTGCAATAATAATTATGCTGCCATTTTGAAAGCAAATGTCATCATGTGATATATCGATAAAAAGGTAATTTTAAGTAGAATCTAATTCTTACGGAAAAAAATATACAGGTTTGTTTTAAAAAAATTTGAAAGTTAGTAGGTGGTACTTCCGGTAAAACCGGAAGTGTCATCAGATTGTTTTAAACGTCAAAATGATTATTCCTTTCAACAATCAAACCATGGCAAATTTCAAATTAATACAGTTAAATGTAACAAAATGGTGGGGGTTGTAAAACGATTTCGTAGCCACCCGGTATACACGGATATGAGCAAATTTTTTAAAAAGTGAAAAACCCCTTTCAAGGATATAAGTCACTTAAACCAATGGTGAACATAAACTAACTAAATTCCATTTTATTCCATTAAGAAAATAGCCTCAAAACATGAATTAAAAAAAATTACCAATTGGCGATCGTGTACCGATTTTTGATAAGCCACTGGTTACCAATAAATTAATGAAAGTACAAAAAGTGTACTTTTTATAAGAAAGTCATTCATAAGGTATCATAATCAACTACAGAGATTGGTTCTTACAAAACACAATACGGCCGAACGACAAAAAACAAAGAAAAAATCAAATTTTCAGCAAAAATTCGGTATCTTATAAAATAACAGGGATATCAAAATTTTGAGAAACAGGTTGTTTTCCTATTAAGTAAGGACTAAAAAAATCTACATCAAAAAAATATAAAAAAAATTTTGTGGAATCTCGGTAGTTATAAAATTTGACAAAAAAAAGAAGACTTTCTTTCATACCCTGTAGATAGTAATGTACTTCAAAGTAAAAAAATCGGGTAACACTATCGATTTCTCAATTAAATTATCTCTGAAATTCTGAAAACCGCATTTTGTATCTTTTCTATTTTTCAAAATATTTGACTTTAAATTCAACCTAAAAATTCACTTGGTACGTTTCAATTGGCCAGCAGTTTATGTGAGGTACATTCATGAAATTTGGTGAGTTTAAAGCTTTTATAATTTGCCACATATTTCTTTTTTTAATTTTCAGAAATTTTGTCAGGGGCGTCACATACAGGGTGGGTGCTGGGTAAATTATGCCCCATATTTTTTGTGTGGATAATTTTTAAATTTTTTATATCAAATTATGAAACTTGGTTTATTTTTAGACAGAAAAGGTCGTCTCAGTCGATCTTTGAATCTTGAACCGTTTTCGAGTAAAAACGTTTTGAAGAAGTCACGTCCATAAAAACTACACACTAATAAAAATAATCACAAAATTGAAAAAAAAAATTTGATTTTGATATTTTGTTTTTATTATTAATATTTGACGAAGAAATGCTAGACGAAGTAATAAATACATACCTATAAATTTTAATCCATTATCTACTTTTGATAAATTTTAGTTTTATTTTTATTAGTGTAGTTTTCATGGACGTGATTTTTTCAAAACGATTTTACTCGAAAACGGTTCAAGATACAAAGATCTTCTGACACTACCTTTTTTGTGTAAAAATAAACCAAGTTTCAAAATTTGATATACAAAATTTAATAATTATCCCCACAAAAAATATGGGGCATAATATATCCAACACCAACCCTGTAAGTGACGCCCCTGGCAAAATTACTGAAAATCGGAAAAAGAAATATGTGGCAAATTATAAAAGGTTCAAACTCACCAAATTTCATGAATCTACCTCAAACAGTTGCAAAAATATTATAGAAAACTCCTCTTTGGGGTCCCCCTTTCGGGGACTGTAGCCTCCTTAGGAAGCATTTTTCAACCTATATTTATTGAAACTTTTTGCATTATTTTTGAACGTAGAATCAGCTGGTACATTTTGGCAGGCTAATTTTGGGGCACCCTGTAGATCCTACCAACCTCTCAGCCTTCTTGTTTACCTACTTAAGTCTATAGTTTTACTAAATATATTGCTCTTATATTTTTTACTTAAATTTTCAAATAAAACTAATTTAATTTTTTTAAATTTTGTCCTTAAATCTGATACATGATAAACCGAGTGGTAAACATATCCACATCATTAATACATTTATAATTGAGGCAACTTTGCTTCGATATAAAATATGGACATGTTTTATTCTACAAAAACAAGTAAACAAAGGTTCGTATAAGTTGGTTGTTATAAAATATAATGACCCTGAATATGAGATGAGGATATCAATATCAATACTTTTTCCATCTTTATCTCGAGTTTTTTTCTATGACTTAAAAAAAGTGGAAACCACCCTGCTCTCCTCAGTTACTGAAGGATATCTATTTATTTTTTGTTTATTAATCCGCTTGAGGCGATTGCTCCTGATCAATATATGCTATGAAGAAAGGCACAGCGCCATCATATGATATTCACTTTTTTTCTCAATGTGGGCGCTAGCTATATGGATGGTCACGCGCCTCCTATGTGTTGACTGTCGTCTGGCCTGTCACTTCCCCATAACTTTTCCTGCCATCAAGGGTGCGTGCTCTGCATCGCCAAACAGATAATAACTTGACAGGCAACTAGTAAAAGGTTTCGATATAGGTATTATCTGCAATCAAGATTTTATAAGGAATTTCATAAATACCGATATTCCTCGTTTGTGGCAGTAAAAAGCTCGAATTTTCTTTTTTTGTTAACCTAGTGGCATTTTTCATTTAACTACAAATTAACTGGATATTTATGATACACTTAAAAAGAGCAACTTCGGGAAACAAATCTAAAACTTTCAAATTCGTTGTATCAATTTTGATGAGCAATGGTGTTTTCACAGAAAGTTTATGTAATCAAATATAATTGAACGAGTTGGATGCGCATTTATGACAACTATACAAATTGTTTGTACTTACTTTAAAACTGTCATATATTACAGAGAAGGGGTAAAACTAGTGACTTTTCTTCAACAATAAACAACTTTACTGGTATAAAGTAGTTTATTGTACATACTTGTCGTTGTCGATATTAATGTGAAACGGTATGTTTGCTTTAATAAATAAACTTACTTGAAATGTAACATCTATTTTGCTAGTCCTAGTCTGTTTGTCGAAACATTGAAAAATGATCCTGAACACATAAAGAGCTGATAACAAAAAATTAATAGTGTAAATAAGTTTCATGAATCAACTTTACTACTAAATTTACTCCAAATCTAATAAAGCAAAAAACGTGTGATTAACAATTTTCCTGAATTTTTATTCAAATACATATTTAAACACCTGAATACAAAGTAGACAAATTCAGTAACATAGACCTAAAGTGAAGATAAATCAATCAACATGTTTTTGTAGATTTTTTGTTCAATATATTTTGGATTTATTATTACGTAGAAAAAGTAAGTATCTTTAAAAAAGTTCAGAAATAACGAAGTTATGGGCGAAATTCTAAAATCGTAATTTTCAGTTTTTTTCAGTTTTCTAACATACCGTTCAAAATAATTCAAAATTGTTTTCGGATTATTTTTAAGCACCAAATTTGGCAACTTTGCCAAATTTAAACCTATGGTCTACCTATTATAATAAGCGAGATCCCCATGCTGGCAACGGAATTTCACCCACCCTGTATATGTTACGGTAAAAGTGCACATTTACCGGAAGAAGTGCACTGTCGCCCTCCGCTTTTGTGAAAGTGAGTAGATCTATGTTTATAAACCGCTATTTGAACTTTAACCGATACTTATGGGTGATAGTGCACATTTGCCAAGCAGGTGTGGTAAAAGTGAGATGTTCTTTGGTTTGTGAGGTTACTTATGTTGAAGAAAACAGACATATATTTTTGAAGTGCCAAAGAACAAACTGCTAATAAAGTATTTAAAGTGCCTTGTGGGCAAAGGTAATCTTACCTCGAATTGTTGAAGTTTACGAGCTAACCTCACCCTTTCCCAAACAATCTTAGGTACCCTTTCCCACAAGGCACTTTAAACACTTTATATAAACAATTTCCTTTTAGTAAACCATGCTCCCCCTACTTTAAACAATTTTTCTTGCCAAATTTATTATCATCTTTTGACCTCCTCCTCCTGATTTACCATACGTATTCCTGTATTTTCAGTTTTACCACAGTACATCATTAAAAGTTCACTTGTGTCGGTTAAAGTAAGAAAGCACATCGTGTGTGTTTGCTATGCTCACATTCAGTCAATTTGGCGGTTGTTCACTTTTACCGGAAAATGTGCACATTCGCCGAATGTAAGGTTTTACCGTCACTTCATAATCATTCGTGTCACACTTAGTTATCAAATAGTTTTTAATTGAGAATCGTTAAAAAAATTACATAGTTGTCCATGAAAAAATATTGAAAAACGAGTTGAGAAATAACATTAATTTCGAGATTAATTTGTATCCATAGCAATTGATTGGCAAACGTCATAATTAAGAATTTTCAACGCCCTCTATATGGAAATCTAAACATTTTCTGAATTTCCCGATTAATATCTGGTCACTCCGTATACTTACTAGGTTTGTAATAATTATGATGTCAAATATTTGAAGAGACGTAACTTCTCAAAAGTAGGGGCAAGTTGCATAATTACATGCCCAACAATATTCAGAAGAGTAATCTAAGGTATCTTACTAGTTCCTGAAATATCTGAAAAAACGGTAATATCAGGATTTCTTTTTCTTCGTTTTATGAGATTATTGTAGTTATTTGGTTAAAAACATGTCCAATAAGGTTTGTAGGCTTTTCCTCATCAATCTCAAAAATGCAATTTTCCAGAACCGTACCTACTGTAAAAATCATGTTCATGATGAAAGAATTATCAAAGGTCCTGAATTTAGTAATATAAATGCATTACCATACTGTGAAACTTCTTGTTTATGATGAAATGAAAGCCCGAAACTCAAGAAAATGTTAATGTGTGATCAAAATGATTAGAAATTGAATAATAAGACATTCAAACCCGCATTTTAAAATAATCTAACAAAACTTGAAAAGATATCCTGATGGAATATCAGTTTATTTTAGATATTCAAAGAACCAATAATAATTAATCAAAATACCTCAAGTTTCTTTTCGGGATATTGTTGAACATCTAATTACCTTCAATATCCTCCATTCAACTATCTTTCCAAATTGCCACATTGCCCGCTGATGCCATGACATTTAATTTTTTGATATAGTATGTAGTGTCCTTTTGATTAATTCAGTAGTAGCCAGAGGTCATTGGAAAATTGGGACAAAAGGTGAAATGAAACTTGTATATTCATTCAACCGACAGTTTCGCTAGTCTAAACAAGCTTCATCAGGGCATCTACTATAACTTATTTTCAAATAAAACAGACATTTACAGCACATTAAATTTTTATTTAAGTACCTGAATAATTGTGGTGAAAAAATTTAACATCTAAGTTTTGTTATGGTTTAAAAACATTAAATGAAAATAAGTCTACGTTTAATAGGGAAAACTGTAGTTATTTTAACCTTAAAGAACTGAATTTCAATTATGTACTAAATATTTTGTAATAGAGTTACATTTAAAGTTTTGGTTTTGAGACTCTAAAAAATAAAACTATTTTCCTTTTACTGATCGTGCAATACTTTTAATAAATAATCTCTAGTTTACAGAAATCAAATATTTTTACAGAAATTGTTCCTTTTGTCTGGAAACTATGCATGGCATGCATAAAATTCCAACTCGAGTATTTTGCACGAATTAGCATTAGCTCTCTTGTGATTACTTGTATTCATTAATCTAAAAGCAAATATTTTCTCTTCAAACAATAAATAAATGCGTAAATATTTCTGTTTCTTGATTTAAATAAATATGCAAAAAATACACGTCAACTCAAAAGGCGTTTCTACTTATAGCATTAAAAATTGCTTAAATTAAGTCGTAAATTCCTTCTTTTATATACTGGCTGCAATCTAATAATATGTGAAAGAAGTTTTACCGCAATTATTCTTATAATAATCTCACATATTGCACATCGCAGAGAAGTAATAAGTACATTCTGCAATTGACCTCAGACGTATTAAACTTAAATACCAGAAAATATGACTAAATATGAGAAATAAATAAGAAGTTAATTGCTAAATACATAATGAAACCCAATTGTATGTTGAATATGTTATTTAATATAATTATTATTTTGTTGTAGTCGTATTTTTAAGCTAATTTAAATAATGACATTCGAAAATTATATTGGGCGTATTCGAGGCAAGAAAAATAATTATTATGCAATGTGCATCGAAAGAAATGACAGAATTTACAAAGGGGCTTTAACAGTAAAATTAATTACCGTATGCAAATGATATTCATTATTTTCACGAACAAAATTTAATCTGATATTCTCTAGGGAAATTAAATTAGAAAAAGTTGTGTATAACGAGAAAATAACTCTCGCAATAAACTTTTCACCACCCGGAACAGCCGCTTTTTCCCCAAAAGAATCAAATAAAAACTCTGTCTTATATAGTTCAATTTTCAATTTCTAATTTCTGTTTTTTTTTTTGCAGGTTTACTATGCGAAAAAGAAACGAAGAGCGGCACAGACCCAGGGTGAGGACAGTTCGCACAAAAAGGAGCGAAAAATCTACAATGATGGATATGATGACGATAACCACGACTACATCGTAAAAAATGGTGAAAAGTTCCTCGAACGATATGAAATTGATTCGCTAATAGGCAAAGGTTCATTTGGACAAGTAGTGAAAGCTTATGATCACATTGAACAGTGTCACGTGGCCATTAAAATAATTAAAAATAAAAAACCCTTCCTTAACCAGGCCCAAATCGAAGTTAAACTTTTAGAAATGATGAATAGAGCGGATGTGGAAAATAAGTATTATATAGGTATGTATTGGTTCACATTATTTTTATCATACATAATATTTAGAATTGCTACAATTTCCAAAAAAAAGCACAATATCAGTTTATCGAAAATAAAGTAGGTAGACTAAATAGTCTACAAAAAATATAGCTTCTTTATTAATCAATTAGGTCATTACACCGTGCGCCCCGTGCGGTATACGTACATATACAGGGTGTCCCAAAATTTAGTAGGCACAGGCTGCTATTTGTTTCTGGGATCAAAATATCAAAACTTCTTTTCTAATGATAACGTTGATTGATACTTGAGGGTGTTGAAGATGATTTTTCCAGTTCATTGTGTATTAAGATAGAGATCTAAAATTTTGATGGGGTTCCTTAAGAAAACTATGTATTTGATTTTATTTTTTTATTTGAGTGTGAGAAATTTAATTTTTTAATTTTTTTTATTTGATTGTGTGAACTAAAATTGAGACATTCTCGAATATTCATTATAAAAATGTCTTTTTCGCATGTTTTTTTCATTAAATAGGACAAAACCTTTCAAATTACTGCTACTTTTCTAAGCTCTAAATTAAGAAAATACAATTTATTCCAATTTGCCTCCATTTATTTCCACAATAAAAACCTACAGGCCTAAAACCCTTGTTTAAAATGATGTCAAATTTTGAATAAAATAACATCATGGTGATTAGTGATAAATGATAAATACGTAATCACATATACTATTAAATTGACTTTAAAAAAATTTCCTTGAAAATTCTTACAATAAATAAATTACACGTTTAATTACGTAAGAACTTTTCTGATAAAAAAAACACATATTAATGTCTTTCTGATGATTATACAATTATACATATTTCCTGAAATGAATTTATTGTTCTATTTAAATGCAGTTTTTTTCTCTTATCACATGCATGTCTTGTTTTAAAATTTTTCTATTAGTGTACTTATATCAATAAATTGCTTTATTAAATACAAATCGTACTAAGAATATAAAAAGAACTCTCAGACTTGTTTCACTATTTAATTCAAAATTGCTTGTAATGGCTAATTTGGGTTGTAAGTAGGTTAAATTTTTTGATAAATTGATGGTTATCTTATCAGAAATGTAGGACAATATACAAGATGTTTCTATAATGCATTTAAAAAATTCTTAAACGTTAAATATAGGAAAAAATCAATAATACAAAAACGCTTCGAGATTGTGAAAAATTAGTATGATATCCTGAAATTGGTATGAAAAATATACAAGTAGATGAACTTACTCATCGATAAATTCGATAAAGTGTCTTTAACCAACTCGACCATAGAAAATTTCGTTATTCTTGACAGTTCTTCAACACTCTGTATCTTAAATTAAAATTCTTAAACTATGCGTTTCTGGTTTATTGGCACTTTTTTCTATTTTGACATCAGGACTATGTTCTAAATTTGTAAACATTAAAAGGAAATGCTGCTTAGAAAATAAAGCACTGACCCTAGGTTTTTCTGAAAATAATTCTAATTTCCTTTTAATGTAGTATGTTTTTTTCATAAAACGTGCCATAAACCATAAAAAAAAAACAATAGACTATTAACAATAACACGTTAAAATTAAAAATGTAGTTTACGTTATCTATTTTCTTCAAAATCTTCGTTGAAAAATATGAAATATTAAATACATAATAAGATTTGAGAAATTTATTTGTAAACTTTGTGATTCTTGTAATTGTGGGTTTATTATGATTTATACCAGGGCTGTACGAAAACGTACCACGTATTTCTATTAAAATATATTGATTTATTCAACTTAACTCTATTCAAGAATATTTTCAAATTAATTTTTTGTGTGCAAAAACTGTTTAAAATAGAGGATAGAAATTCACTGTATTAATATTTTTTTTAAATCTGCTAACTTATGGTATTATAATTTATAACAAATATTGTATTGTTCAGTGGCGTACCTCGTTAGAGAGTAGTACCCTTTTTAAGGAATTGAAATTTTATAAAAAAATAAAAAAAAAAAGTCAAAATACGTGGAAAAGGCACCTACTTAATTAGCGTTAACCTAACCTTTTACGAAGAGAAAACATTTTTGATTTTTCGTCCTTTTCAAACCAGTTCTGACTCACTCTATAAATTTGGAAATGGGATATGGAATGTAGAGGGGGAGGAACGCCGACTGTGTGTATTAAAAGTGTCCGTCGAATAGCATCAAATAGTAGATGGCGCAAGTGTACCATAAGGGTATGATATGAACTTAGCAGTTGTAAACAAAGTGAAGTATGCTGAGTTAAAATAACCTCAAAACTATTGAAGGTAGAAGAAGAAGTGTAGAAGGTAAAGGCGAGAAACACCGACTCTGTGTATTAAAACTATTTTTTTCTTTGTTACGTTAATAAATTATAAAATGTGTATTATTTTAATAATTTTAGGATTGGTGAACTTCGTTTAAATTAACAAAATTTTTATTTATTATATTTATTTAATTTTTAATTCGCAGAGTCGGCGTTTCTTCCCTTTGCTTTTTGCACTTCTTCTTCTACCTTCAATAGTTTTGAGGTTATTTTAACTCAACATACTTCACTTTGTTTACAACTGCGAAGTTCATATCATACCCTTATGGTACACTTGCGCCATCTACTATTTGCTGTTATTTGACGGACACTTTTTCAGTTTGATTCCCATATAAGATTGTGTTCCTCCCCTCTACATTCCATAAAATGGGATTATCATGAAACAGTAGACTAGTAGAGTGTAGGACTAAAATTTAGCCAATATTTTACTAAGTGTTTTTTAAATGCATGTAAAATATTGTAGAGTCAAAATATGATAAAAAGTTCCCGTAAATGTAAATGTGGGTCTACAAACGAATCATCATCAAAATATAAAAATTATGAAATAAAAAAACTGAAAGAAATAACTGTCAAAGAATTCGTTTTATTTTACTGTTTTTATTTACTACACGGATGTATGTTTTTGGAGTACAGAAAACCTCTTTCGTTTTTCAAAAATTCCCTGCAGATCATTTTAATCCGAAAAAAATACTTTACACACCCGCCACTGTTGTAAATAAGAGAATATAAGCTCTGCTTTATGCCAATAGATTATTGGTCTACCAAGTGCTTTTTTAAAGAGAGTAGGAAACTAATATTTTTGCACTGAAACTTCAAGACCCTAGTCTCAGACACGATGCTTTTCCGAACCCATATTTATAGGATTTTTTTCATAGTTTGAAGTCGGGAATATACTGTAACTTTTTTGACATGCATTTTAGATTTCTCTGTATAAACAAACCCACAAAAATTCTTTCTTTCTGATATAAAGATTAAATGATTTGATTTTTTTTGTATCTGTTTATAGAATCGCATATACAGTGGGTTTAACTTAAAATGGATACACCTAAATAAGTTTTTTTAATTTTTCAGTGAATTTGAAATATTTTTTCTTGCAATGAAGCTTAGAAAGCTTCATTAGAAGAGACAACATTAGATGCAGTAAAAATATGTCAAAAAAATGTTAGCCTTTTTTTATCAATTAAATTTATTAAGAGAATTTGTTCAGAATCACCCCAAATCGAAAGTTTTACTGGAAATTGAGAATTAAAAAAATATGGAGCGGTAATAAGAAATAATACATTTTGGAAAATAGCCTTTAATCCCTGCTTTTGTAAAATTAAATTGGTTAACTTTAGTAGTCAGTTGCAATAATTTGTGTTTGTGATGTATTTTATGAAATAACAGCACATTTTTAACATATTCTTATATTTTTGTTTCAGTAAAATTAAAACGGAATTTTATGTGGCGAAATCACTTATGCCTGGTGTTCGAACTGTTATCATACAATTTGTACGATCTTCTTCGAAATACAAACTTCCGAGGTGTCTCACTGAATCTCACAAGAAAATTCGCCCAACAATTATGCACGGCTCTACTGTTCCTCTCCACACCAGAACTGAATATCATCCATTGCGATCTAAAACCAGAAAATATACTATTGTGCAATCCGAAGAGGTCGGCAATTAAAATCGTCGATTTTGGCAGTTCGTGTCAGTTAGGTCAACGAGTGAGTAGAATTTTAGAAAATAAGTCTTTAAGTTTATCTAATTTTTCTGTCTTTTTGCAGATATATCAGTACATACAGTCGCGGTTTTATCGATCGCCTGAAGTGTTGTTAGGTATTCCATATGATTTAGCGATAGACATGTGGTCGTTGGGTTGTATTTTGGTCGAGATGCACACGGGGGAGCCTTTGTTTAGTGGTGCCAATGAAGTCGATCAAATGAACAAAATTGTGGAAGTACTGGGAATGCCTCCTAAGCATTTACTGGACACGGCCACTAAAACCAGGAAATTTTTTGAGAAATTACCAGGAGACCGGAGGTAAATACGTTAAGCTTTTATGTTTAGCAAGCATTAAAAACATGTATTCTTTCAGGTATGTGTTAAAGAAGGCCAAGGATTCCAAAAAATACAAAGTACCGGGGTCGAGAAGACTCCACGATATCCTAGGAGTGGAAAACGGGGGACCAGGCAGTAGGAGAACAGGCGAACTTGGTCATTCCATGTCTGATTATCTTAAATTCAAAGACTTAATCTTACGCATGCTTGACTATGACCCCAAAACTAGAATTACGCCGTACTATGCGTTACAGCACAACTTTTTCAAACGTACATCGGACGAGAGTACGAATACTGCAAATAGTACGAGTTCCAGTCCAGCTGTCACCTCCCTGGATATGTCGTCCTTGACGAACAGTTCGAGTAGCCAGCATGGTAAGCAGGAGGAAGAGATGCTTGTTTGTTGATGAAATATGTTGATTTTACACTTGGTGTCATCTCAAGATATATTGCTGGAGGAATGGAAATATCGTCAGATTGTATTGTGGTGGACTTGTCCTAATTTTGTAGCGAGATCTATTTGTTAAATTACAAAAGTTTCTAGTCTAAATTATCCTGACTAACCTGACTTAATTGCATGGTATGACATTTTTTTAATAATTTTCTATATACTAAGCGCCTTATTGTTGCTGGGTTGGTGCTTAGTTTTTCACAGAACTAATATTTTAGACTAACAATTATTAAAAAAATATTTTCTAGAATCATTCAACAGGTCAGTGGTTATTAAAATTTCCCTTTTATACTTCTTTAAATGGTAATTTAAATAAACTGACACATTCCCACGGTTATAAAACCTTTAAACAGCAATTTATGTTGAGGTAATAACTGTTCTAGTTGTGCTGATTTTTTTGTCTCTGATATTCATTTAATTTCATTTTCATTGAACCCCCACGAAAAAATTCTATAAAAACCTCTAAATGCAATGTTCCTATCCCATTATTTTTGTACAATCTAACATACAGTTTTTTCTTGGGGGACCAGTCTTTCTTCCATTTATTTTAATAGAACATTACCATTCAATTCAGTTACATATAGTACAGTTATCTGTTGGTAAAGCAATAATTTCTTGTAAACATATTCAACTAATTCTATTTTATGATTATATTATGTGTGCAGACTTGTCAGGAAACCAACGATGACTAACATAGTGAAACGGTTCTGAACCGTAAACCACTTTTACTAACACAGGTATTGGACGAATTTGTCTATATCCCTTTTAGCTAGAAATCCAATCAACACTTTGCTTCTTCTATAAATGCAACCATCGAATTTGTGTGTATGCATAATTAATAAAATATGATAAAATTGTCTTGAGGGAAATTTTATGGTAGCATTAGTAGAAGTTGAATATTGCAATATTGTACAAGTGCATGTGGTTGAAAGTTTCCTTTTAACAAGTATAATCGAGCTTTATGATGTGTAATGTTTGGTATTTTCATAGACTGTCAAAGTTTATTTAATGAAATGAACTGTGGAATATACACCATGCTCTATTTGATGGTCCCCATACCAGGAGTAATCAATTCCTGTTAAGTTTCTAAGCATCTTTTTGCACTAGTCAAATTTACTGTTGTTTTTAATATAAGTCAGTTTATTAACACTGTCTGGTAGTTTAACATAAACTAAGTGATTATTAGACCGATTAGAAATATTTTGTGGTCGAAAAAAAATTGGGAAATTTATTTCGAACAATAATTGAAATCATAATTCCTCATATAAAACTAATACTGAAAATGATACGAGTAGGTATGTGCTGCATCTAATGTTTTTAGTTATATCCTGAGTATTTCTACAATTTTTCTTCAGGAAAGTTTACCATTCATGGTTCAAAACAGAATACGAGAAGCTAAAAAACTTCACTATCTGTGCCAAATTATTTTATTTTTGTAAATTAATAAAAACAAATATATTCTTGTGAACGAATTAAATACTTAGTTTTTTCGAAATTTTAATTTTTTTTCTGAATTTTGACACTTTTATTCTTAAAAAAGTCAAGGATTAAAGTATTTGGCAGTTTAGAATTAATTAGTTCAAAGTATGATATGTGCATACGATCTTATTAGAGTAACTTGTAAAGTTTTGGTTGCGATGAAATTATTTTCAATAATAAGGTCTTTAATAATTTAGTAATCCTGATGTGTGTTGGCAACGACAAAATGTTAAAATGTCGAATCTCAAGGGACAAGAAAAAAATTCAGTTAGGAAAACTTCTAGTTCCGGGAAATAAACAAAAAAAATTTCAAAATATTCGCTAATACATGGCTATTTTTCCTTTTACTACAAAATCATCTAGAAATATATTCAAGAACTAAACTGCTGGCCAATTGAAACGTACCAAGCAAATTTTTAGGTTGAATTTCGAATTTTTAGGTTGAATTTAAAGTCAAATATTTTGAAAAATAGAAAAGATATCAACATGCGGGTTTCAGCATTTCAGAGATAATTTAATTGAGAAAACGATAGTGTTATCCGATTTGTTTACTTTGAAGTACCTACATTACTATCTACAGGGTATGAAAGAAAGTCGTCTTTTTTTTCTCAAATTTCATAACTACCGAGATTCCACAAAAATTATTTTATATTATTTTTATGTAGATTTTTTTAGTCCTTACTTAATGGGAAAAAAACATGTTTCTCAAATTTTTGATATCCCTGTTATTTTATAAGATACCGGATTTTTTGCTGAAAACTTGATTTTTTCTTAGTTTTTTGTCGTTCGGCCGTATTGTGTTTTGTAAGAACCAATCTTTGTAGTTGATTATGATACCTTATGAATGACTTTCTTATAAAAAGTACATTTTTCGTACTTTCATTAATTTATTGGTAACCAGTGGCTTATCAAAAATCGGTACACGTTCGCTATTTGGTAAATTTTTTTAATTCATTTTTTGAGGCTATTTTCTTAATGGAATAAAATGGAATTTAGTTAGTTTATGTTCACCATTGGTTTAAGTGACTTATATCCTCGAAACGGGTTTTTCACTTTTTCAAAAATTTGCTCATATCCGTGTATACCGGGTAGCCACCAAATCGTTTTAAAATCCCCACCATTTTGTTACATTTAACTGTATTAATTTGAAATTTGGCATGGTTTGATTGTTGAAAGGAATAATCATTTTGACGTTTAAAACAATCTAATGACATTTCCGATTTCACCGGAAGGGCCACCTACTAACTTTCAAAATTTTTTAAAACTACCCTGTAAATTTTTTTCCGTAATAATTGGTTTCTACTTAAAATTACCTTTTTATCGACATCACATAATGACATTTGCTTAAAAAATGGCAACATAATTATTATTGCAAAAACCTGTTCAACAATATTAAATTTAATAAAAAATTCGTTATCTTATAAAATAAGAGGGATATAAAAATTTTGAGAAATTGGTTTATTCCTCATTAACCAGGGACTAAAAAAATCGACATCAAAAAAATATAAAAATTTTTTGTGGAATTCCGTTAGGTATAAAGTTTGAGAAAAAAAGACGACTTGATGTACGATGTTCATCAAAGTAAAAAAATCGGGCCACACTATTGCTTTCACAATAAAATTATCTCTTGAATCCTGAAAACCTCATGTTGATAGTTTTTCTCCTTTTCAAAATATTTGACTTTCAATTCAACCAAAAAATTCGTTTGGTACGTTTCAATTGGCCAGCAGTTTAGATTAGGTTAGCTTAGGAAAACTTTAGGGACTTCCCGATAAAACCGAGTTCACTTCGAAGGGAGATAAAAATGCATTAAAAAGGCTACGAAATACCAGCGTTCATGATTCTGTGATTTTGATACCCCACCTGCGATTGTGGAGACTATGGAAGAAGCAGTTTTAAATTTATTGCCTTCAGAATCGCGAGATTAGTTTTACAGATAAATTTTATAATATAATCCTTAAAGGAGTAGTATTAAAAAAATTAATGAAAATATGACAACAATGAACATTTAACGAAAATTTTAATTTCTATTTATGAAACTTTATGCGGTTACGAATTTAACAAAAAATAACTAAGCATGTTGTGTTGATGAATAATTTACTGTAAAAATATAACAATAAAATATTTTTTGGCAAACCCAGTTTAGCAAGAAATCGAGCTGTTATAGAACAAAAATTTTTCGTTGTGAGAAATGCATGTTCAAAATTATGTTAACTTGAATTGGTGATAAAAATAAAAAATGTATACAAGACAATCTGAAATACTCTCAAGAGATCACATTTTCTACTATACAGGGTGACTGAAATCCCGAAAACAAATTTGAATTATTTTAAATTTGGAAAAGTGAAAAAATTGCACTTGAAGAGAGTCACCTTAAACTTCTGTTGTTGTTTATAAAAATATTTGAATCCGTAAACTTAACTACATTTCTAATACCTTGTATATTATAGAAAAATCTGATTAGTGCAAATGGTGCTATTTTAAGTTTCCAACTCTTAATATAAAAGATCCCAATGTTATGCCAAGAAGATGGAGCATAGTTAATTTTTTTCGCCCAAGACCAACAAATAATGAAACTAATCAATTATTTTTCTCACTCAGTAAACCATTTATTTATTTTTGTATACATATGTTCATAAGGTAGCAAATTTTCAGGAAAATCTTGGTACATATTTGAATTAAAATAATGTTTCCTGAAAATTGAACTGCTACATAAATATTATAAATCATAATACATTAAAATTAAAATCCTGTTAAGGCACCGTCTTTTTTCTATAAAAACCGGAGTTGATAATTATTTTCGTCAATAATCCATTTGTTTTTGGTTTCAGGGTTAAATTTAGTAGGTCGATCGCGAGAGCGGGAGCTATCCAGCCATACATACCAACAACAACCATCAAGCTTCACAGCAATGGAATGTGATCCATCCCCGTTGCGACATCCGCATAGGTCACGATATCAGACCTCGATGACGTCATCAGCAACATTACTGAACCACGGCCCCCAATCACTTCCATATGCACCCTATCCAATTGCAATGATGGACAGCACACTCCCAAAGCACAATCAACAGGCATCCAATGGACCGCCACAATCCACGACAAAGCCAACATCGGACCGTGATGATACCAGTCCTATGGTTGGCGTATGTGTTCAGCAAAGTCCAGTTGCAATACATTGAAGACGTTGAGTTCAAAGCGATTGTTTGTGTGCGTCTTTGTGTGTTCTTAGGAAAAACAGTTTTTAATTTTTTTCTATTTAAATCATTAAATAATTAATAATAATTTAATAATAAATAGACAACTCTACATATATTACATAAAATAATAATGTAACAGCTGTAAACGAACACTCGCTCATTTTTAAAACAATTCAGACAGAGTGAAGACGAAATCGAGGGGTAAAACACAACCAAGGATAACAAAACAAAAAAAGTGTGATCATTGTAAAAGAAAATGTGAATAATTGTGATTTTTTCATCAAGTTTTAAATAAATATCATAAAAATGTTATTGTAATATAATAGTAAATACACACAACACATTTCATTGTGATTTCGCTGGAAAAGTGCTGGAAGCGGCACATCACGCTAGACGTGGATGTTTCGCGCGGTACCCAACCAAGGCAGAAAGACACTTTTCGTTGTGTGTTGTTGTTAATGTTTTGGTTTATTTGCGGATACAGTGCAAATGATTTGAGAGAAGACTGTCCAAAAAATATGTACATAATGGCAACAGACTTGGAGCTTCTTCAATGGGAAAAGGATGAAGCTCTGTTGTGATTCGATGTTCGTTTTACTACATCTACTACACGAATATTTTTAAGTTAATTGAAAGGATGAAAAATACAAGATCAAGAGATTTTATTGCAACAATAAGTTTACATTTACAAGATAAAAAGTAATTTATGACTAGTATTTAATATATTATTGAGTAATGATAGTAACCACATAATGTATACATGTTTCCTATTATTTGCCGTTAACTGTACTCTGTACGACGACAGTTGGCTCTGGTTTACCATATTATCTTAAATTCCTTTCTTGTTCGCATGAGTTATCCAGGTGATGACTATGACGTTGGCTAAATATTTTCAGAAATGACTAGACTTGCATGAAGTAATTTTTTTGACTTAACGCCGCGAACTTGCAACCTCATTTGAAAGCGTATAAAAAATATAATTTCTAATGAAAATCCAAACTAACCCAACTATTTTACTTCGGACTTAATTTTAACACAAAGCAAAAGTTTCTCAATTTAATTATTTTAAATTACGTTCCTACTTGTTATTTACGCATTTTATGGCATGACTGAATTTATTTTAGTCGACGTCATCTGCATCATCTTACGCGATTTTGTACCCAAATAGAGTGTTAAAGAATTATTGTCTTCCGTTATTCAAAAATGTTAAAAAAATTTCTTTAGTATACATTTTTAAATTTTTGTAAAAAAATTTCTTAATTAAGTTGGTGAAATTATACAAATTGATTCAGTATATATTTCGTTTAATTTTTGTGTTTATTAAGTGTGTTTTTGTGTACCAGTAACTACGATCAATGACCTTCAAATTAATTCGGCAGTTATAAGAATTATGGAAAAAACCTTTATTTGGATACACAATACAATGTGCTGACAATTATTTTTTTTAAATACAATACAATCACCTCAGTTTTTATTACATAATAATATAATTAATAACATTTGTACATTTTAGTATCGATTTTGATATAAATAATATTGTAATTATTGCCGAAAGTAATATTTTTTTCTATTATAAACAAATTTTATTTAGTGTAACAGCGCAAAGTTCATTCAACAGTATTAAAATGTACAAGTAAATCACGATAAAAATAAATACCTCACGCAGAAATAGTCCTGTCCCAAACCCCTCAATATTATTTTTCAAACCGTACCTACTATAAGAAATAGAAGTCAAATCAACCAGGGCCAAAATATCCACTATTTCAAATAAAAAACATACAAAAAAATAGTGGTAAATGTGTTCAAATATTATAAAAGTTTGTACATGAAACACAAAAGTTCACTTTACAATAAAATAGAGGAAGATGTTATTTTATAAAATAAATATAATACAAACAATCAACAAATTATGTTATGAAAATGTTACGAGCCTATCTACTTGCTGCCCATAAAAGTACGTTTATTTTTTTGAATATGTAGTCAATTTAGTTGTTATTGTAAAGTAACTTTTGAGTTGTTTTTGTAAATACTTACCCTAATCACTAGAAAAACTGTATTTATCAATGATACACTTTATTTATTTTCTTTACCTCATGTGCAGTCATAACAATTCACACAATTTAGTTGACGGAAAAACAAACAATGCAATGAGACAGCAATTTGTAGATCAGTTGATAGTGTAAATTTTACATACGCCATCATCTATAAATTCCTACTTGCTCTTAAATAAATTTACAATGGAATTAATGTTTTTTATTTTTCCCACTCCACAAATATTTAACAAAAAGAAAATTACACCGTGCTAAACTTGGCAGTTTTACTGGGTGGTCTTGTAGTATAATAATGAAATCATTGCTAAAAAAAGGTGTACAGGTCTTTAATGACGTGCTAATATTTCAGGATGTGATTCATCAGGTCATTTTATGAAGAAAAGTTCGTATCAACATATGTCAGTGGCGTACCATTTTGTAAAAAATATCAGAGGACAAGTTTGCAGGGACGCCACTGGTGGAGCAATCGAAAAACTTTTCTAACTAAAATATACCAAAATTGAAAATAATATCTAAAGTACTTTCGGAGATAATAAAAAATAACTGTAAAAAAAATTCCACACCCTGTAGCAAAAAATTTAAGCCGTTCATATGAACTTTTCTTCATAAAATGATCTGAGAAATCACACCCTGAAATATTAGCACATCTTTACTAGTTATTTATGCATTAAAAGCAGCTCTTATCGTCTTACTGCCCTCTTCTACGATTCGTGGCATCAATATGACGATGCGAGCTGTAAAATACTCCTAAAAATTATGCTCGAAACTTCATACAAAATTTTGTGTTTCTCCAAAATTCAAAGAAACAAAGGGACAAAATATAATGCGCTGCCAAAATCCAAAGAAAAACTTAAAGTAGCCAAAGGTTGATAAATTGTTGGTATAGCAAAATTTACGAGAACTTGCGTGCACGTCATTTATTATTTTTTTCACTACTAGTCATAGAACACGTCATTATTGCCTATACTAGAATGCCGTGAAGTTTCATTTCTCTACCTTTTGTCAATATGGTAAATAATGTTGGCTCATTTAATAATGCAGACTTTCAATCTTTCAATAATGTGGAGTTAAACATTCAACATAGACAGACTCAAATATTTAAAAAAATTGCATTTACCGTATGTTCAAATTACCTGTTGTAGTGATGTTAAAGTGAATGTACATTTTTCGTTTAATTAATTAAATTCTTACTTATTTAAAAAATATGCATTTTTACCTTATTTATAATAGAATTTGCTCTAGAGCAAGTGAAATCACAAGAATGCTTTCGAACAGTAAAGGCATAGATTATGCACTAAAATGTACATTTTGCGTTTATTTAAGTGATTAATTAAGAGGTACTACGATAAAATGGATTGAACTAGATAATTCAAATTCGGATGATTATTTTAATATCTTTTGTAGTTTTTGAAAAATGTTAAAAAAACTGTAAAACAAAATTTCTTATAGGTACACAATGTACTGAGGTTAGGAAAAACTTTTGGATGTAGAAAAATTGGGTTAAATTTATTTGTTTTCTATCATTGAAATTTCGGTTACAACACCCTGTATGTGTATTATTGAAGTTTTAGTTATGAAATCTAGTTATGTAGATTTATTTGTAGCTCTTTATAATTTATTATACATACCTACCTAATTGAAAATAGATTTTTTAAAGATTTATTTAACATCGAGATCTTAAAAATAATGTCAAAATTTTATTATAATACAACGAAAAAAGAGCTTAATGTTAATGCTTATCATGGAGACTCTTAAGAGATATGAAGATGTTTAAATTAGGACAAAAAAACGGAATTTTGTGCATAGTATTTTTTAATTCATTTAATAATTCACGTTCAGCTCCCAAAATTTCACATACGATGCGTTCTACGACCCATGTTCATATGAACTTTTCTTCTTAAAAAAGACCCTCTATCAACTGTTAAAATTCTGCTAGTAAAAAGTGTCACACCTTGTATACCTAACATTAAGAAAATCTTTGACTTGTGAGATCTCGGTCAAAGGAATATTTTTTAAAAAGCTTAAGTATTGTTGTCTATTTAAAAAAATTGTAATATCGCAATGCTGTTATTACTTGAACATTTAAAAATATTCCAGTACAATCTGGGTTATGAGTATTTTTGCAGTTTCAAAAAATTTGTAGAGAAAATTTAAAAAAAATTACAAACATCGCGTTTACTATTTATATACTTCGTATAAGAACGTAAAAAGACACCATTGCACAACATGCCCCAACTTACGCAAACCACCCTGTATAAGGTCGGACTGGAAGATTCTGGAAATTACCGAATGTTGAGGAAACTAAAAGAAGCATGTCACTCTTGCAAGTGGATATACTCGAACTTTGACTTAATTAACTTAAATAATCGAGGTCTAGTAAAAAAAGCTTACCTATAAATTAAAAAACACTCTAAACCCACCCTTAGACCACTTACGCATTCGTGATATTTCTACTTCGTCCTCTGATTGCGCAAAATGCGATCACATGTCAGCTCCAGCTGATCGCGGTTTTATTAATTTGATTTTTGTTATTTGTGGTTTTGTGTTTTGTGATTTTTTGTGTGTTGTGAAATCAAAAGATGAAGCGTTATGGAGACTTCGAAACAAGTAGCAACAAAAAACAGAAACTGGAGGATGATTTGGATGCTATGTGGGGCGATGACTTAGACGAAGATGCGATCGACAACTGCATTCAACTCGCAACATTTTGTGAAAAAGTAAGGTTAAAATGCAACATTTTCCTTTACTAATGCTATTTAACTTCAGACACAAAATGAGTCAATTTTACCATCGTACAATGGATTTAAGAATCCAAATAATGTATTTTGTTCTACACAAGTCGAAGCAAGTTTTAAAGCGACAACCAGTCGAATAGAAACTGGTGGTGGTGAGAAAGAAGAAATAAAGCAGTTACGCGAGAAATTGAAGGAAAAGGAGGGCGAAGTGGCGATTTTACGAGGACAGATAAAAGAGGCCAGAAGTGTGTTACATAAGGAGGAGCACAAATCAATCAACGAATGGAAAGAAAAGATTAATGCGTTAGAAAAGAAGAATCAGTCTATAACCAGTGAACTGGAATTTAAAGTAAGAAATTGTAAATAACACGTCTGTGAGCTAACTACATCTATTATTTGTAGAAATTAGAAAATGCAAATTTAAAACAGAAAGTTATGGATGTATCCAAAATAAAAACCCATGAAATGAGTTTCACACAAAATGTCACACCGATCAAACCTAAATCTGAAATGTACGTTAACCCAAATTTAAATTATGTTAATTTTACTTTAAATCAAGTGTTGTTGTTACAGTGTCAAACCACCAGTTCTAAAGAAGGAATGTAAGAAAGTCGATAAGAAACAGGTCATTTTGGAACCATGTAAGTGCTGCCCAGTCCAGATTTTTAGACGAAATAACTTTTGTTATCTTTCAGATTACCCACTGAAATTTCTCTGTTCGTCAATGAATTTTTCAGAAGCTTCCCTTAAGCAACAATGTGTATCAAATTGGTGGACGTCTGACGAAGTTTGCAAGAATACAATTCCATATTTACAGAATAAAAATTTATATGATAATATATTGAAAGATAAAGTGGTTAGGGCTACTTTTGTTGATAAAAGAGAGTTGACTTTAGAATTTGCACAGTCTGAAATGTTGTTTTTAATGTGTTGTACAAAATCTGAACTTAATGCACACAGGAACCAACGGCATATAAACAAAGTAGGTAAATTCTTGTCTTAAACTTGTTTTGAAGCTTACAAAAAATACTACCAGTAGCGCTGAGCCACCTTGGATTTTTTCCTACACTAATCAAACATACAGCATTCGAAAACAACCAAATGACAGATTTTCACTCATGTTGTTTTGAAACAGACTCAGGCGGTTTTTTTCGTCTTAAACTTGCTTTAAACCCCCAAAAATATTAATAGTAGTGCTGAGCCACCTCTGATTTATTATTATACTAATTAAACATTTAGCATTGGAAAACTGCCACTAGAATGAAAATCCGTCATTTGGTTATGTTTTTATGTTGCTTTGAAACAGTTTCAGGCGGTTTTTTCGTCTTAAACTTGCTTTGAGCACCCAAAAAATATTAATAGTAATGCTGAGCCACCTCTGATTTTTTCTTATACTAATTAAACATTTAGCATTGGAAAACTGCCACTAGAATGAAAATCCGTCATTTGGTTATGTTTTTATGTTGCTTTGAAACAGTTTCAGGCGGTTTTTTCGTCTTAAACTTGCTTTGAGCCCCCAAAAAATATTAATAGTAGTGCTGAGCCACCTCTGATTTTTTCTTATACTAATTAAACATTTAGCATTGGAAAACCGCCACTAGAAAGAAAATCCGTCATTTGGTTATGTTTTTATGTTGCTTTGAAACAGTTTCAGGCGGTTTTTTCGTCTTAAACTTGCTTTGAGCACCCAAAAAATATTAATAGTAATGCTGAGCCACCTCTGATTTTTTCTTATACTAATTAAACATTTAGCATTGGAAAACTGCCACTAGAATGAAAATCCGTCATTTGGTTATGTTTTTATGTTGCTTTGAAACAGTTTCAGGCGGTTTTTTCGTCTTAAACTTGCTTTGAGCCCCCAAAAAATATTAATAGTAGTGCTGAGCCACCTCTGATTTTTTCTTATACTAATTAAACATTTAGCATTGGAAAACCGCCACTAGAAAGAAAATCCGTCATTTGGTTATGTTTTTATGTTGCTTTGAAACAGTTTCAGGCGGTTTTTTCGTCTTAAACTTGCTTTGAGCACCCAAAAAATATTAATAGTAGTGCTGAGCCACCTCTGATTTTTTCTTATACTAATTAAACATTTAGCATTGGAAAACCGCCACTAGAAAGAAAATCCGTCATTTGGTTATGTTTTTATGTTGCTTTGAAACAGTTTCAGGCGGTTTTTTCGTCTTAAACTTGCTTTGAGCACCCAAAAAATATTAATAGTAATGCTGAGCCACCTCTGATTTTTTCTTATACTAATTAAACATTTAGCATTGGAAAACCGCCACTAGAAAGAAAATCCGTCATTTGGTTATGTTTTTATGTTGCTTTGAAACAGTTTCAGGCGGTTTTTTCGTCTTAAACTTGCTTTGAGCCCCCAAAAAATATTAATAGTAGTGCTGAGCCACCTCTGATTTTTTCTTATACTAATTAAACATTTAGCATTGGAAAACCGCCACTAGAAAGAAAATCCGTCATTTGGTTATGTTTTTATGTTGCTTTGAAACAGTTTCAGGCGGTTTTTTCGTCTTAAACTTGCTTTGAGCCCCCAAAAAATATTAATAGTAGTGCTGAGCCACCTCTGATTTTTTCTTATACTAATTAAACATTTAGCATTGGAAAACCGCCACTAGAAAGAAAATCCGTCATTTGGTTATGTTTTTATGTTGCTTTGAAACAGTTTCAGGCGGTTTTTTCGTCTTAAACTTGCTTTGAGCCCCCAAAAAATATTAATAGTAGTGCTGAGCCACCTCTGATTTTTTCTTATACTAATTAAACATTTAGCATTGGAAAACCGCCACTAGAAAGAAAATCCGTCATTTGGTTATGTTTTTATGTTGCTTTAAAACAATTCCACAAGCAAATAAAGTAGGTAAATTTAATCACTATATTATTTATTATTTTAGATAGTTTGCGTGTGCTTACATTTCTTGACCGACTTGCATGAACATTTATCAGAATTAGAAAATAATACAAGAATTGAAACCATTCAACAAATGGATTCGTTGTACTTGGACAATAAATTTGATGAGACTAGCTGGGATTCTGATTTAACTAAACAAATGTAAGCAAATCTTCAGCACATTTTTAAATAATACTACGATTATTTTTTAGAGTTTACAGCGAGGGCGAATGCGGGGTGCAAGCTGCCATTGCCCTAAATTTCCTAGCAGAGTTGATGCCTTTTAGTACATATCTAAAGGATTATATTTGTTTGAGTAAGCCTCTGGTGTTCCACGATTCAGAAAATGTTGATAGTTTTCCGTTTATGTTGAATAAACAGCAAATATCCACGTATCTTTACTTTCTCAAACTATTGTTGAATATTGTGAAGCTGATAGGACGCACAGTAAACATCCCACATTTATTCAGTTGCATTATTAATAACACTATTTTATTGCAGAGAAAATCTCATGTTACCTCGGGTTTCGCCTGTTCGGTTTTAAAATTATTGATTAATATTTGTAAAGTTCCTGAAGGTTTTTCCAAAGTGTAAGTGGTTGGTTCTTTTTTTTTCAATTATTCATTTGTTTGTTTTAGGAGCGATGTATTTTGTGAAATTACCAAAGAAATTATTTTTTCACGCCCTAGATTGAGGGTGATCTACGAATTGACTTTTCTTCTAAAGGTTGCATCTCGTTTTAAAGGTTTTGCGGAGTATTTATTCAACAAACCGAAAAAAATTAAAATGAAAACCAATAAGAAGAAGGGAATTTTTTATTATACTGAAGGTCCATACTTTGATTTATTCTTATTTGTTTAATTTTTTATTATTTTATATTACAGATTCCTGTCGATTTCACATATTTGTAATTTTGTTTGAAAACACTATATTTAAAATGAAAAAGGATAACATTCCAATAACACTTTTTGTAAATTTGTTGTCGTTTATTTACAATACATTCAAATGGAGTTATTCTGTGTATCATGAAGACCCAAAAATGTGAGTTGTGTTTATGATTTCTGATTTGTTCCTAAATTAATTTTGTTATTCTATTTAAGGTGTGAATGTTTACCTCTATTATACAAATTAGAAATGGAAATCGTGTTTAAGGCTTTAGAAAAATACATAGAAGATAACAAAACAAAAAAGAAATCAACAGGTGAGTTTTTGCTAGTAGTTATTACTAACTTTCCTAATAAATATTTAAAATAATTTTAGATGAATGGACACATTTTTTTAAACATAAGATCACAATAAAGGTTCTGCATTTGATGACTTTTAATTCCCAAGAGTTAACTGAAAAATATGTTACGGTGTTCTCGCAATACAAGGAAATTGAGAGAAAACTATCGAATTTTAACAGTGAGTTTCCAAAAATATATTTTTAGAATATGTTTAATTAGAAAATTTAATTCTAGTCTCCGATATGGAAAAGCTTAATATAAGCGAAGAAATGCCAGAAATTTCTGAGAGAAAATTTGCAGCAATCGATTTTTTCTAATGTGTTAACTGCCAAATTTGTCCAACGCCGTTTAGTTATTATGTTATTGTGTTCTAGTGTAGCTTTACTTTCTTAAACATTATCAAAGATTCGTTACTATTCTTTTTAATAAACAGTTTTCTTGACCTATAATATATATTTATAAAATATACATAACAAATGTATGAGGTATATTTAAGATTATTTACACTGTTGTATTAACAAAATATTTATATTCTATTTTTTGTATCGTAAACAATTTAAGAAGATATTTATTTACTTATTTTAACCATTCCCAAAGCAATTTGCTTATAAGTGAGACGGTTTGATTACAACTAAGTTCGACCTGCACATAAATACAGAAAAATCAATCTGAAATTATTTTTTACTTTTAATAATTATGAATTTGAACCAAAAACTCGAAAACTAAGGGGATTGTTTGCTCTTGTATAAAAATGAGACTAATTTTAGGGAATATTTTGAGGCCATTTAAGAGAAAAATCTAAGATTTCCCTAGAAACTTAGAAATATTGAGGCATAAAAATAAGTCAAAATTGTCCTATATAAGAACTGGTTCTCTATTCCAAATACATATACAGGGTGTGTCACGACGAGTTGACAGTAGACATAACTCTATTACTAAACACAATTTGGTTCTAAAAATTGGTACACGCCCATTATACAGTGTGCTCTATTTAACGAAAATATTGTCACCTTTCTGGCACTTCCGGTTATACCGGAAGTACCAGAAAGGTGGCAATATTTTCATCAAATAGAGCACATTGTATAATGGGTGTGTACCAATTTTTAGAATCAAATTGTGTTTAGTAATAGAGTTATGTCTACTGTCAACTCGTCGTGACACACCCTGTATTATATGACTTTTTACATATTTTGATATTTTTTGTCTTTTTTACGAAAATATGCCAAAAAAGCTTTTATAAGTATGCCACTGGTAAAAATTATCGGGAAGTCAATAAAAAAGTATATTTAGATCAAGATAAGATTTTTGCCTCCAAAAAAATAACCTATGGTTCCTTTGTGTCCTCCAAACTTTGTGTTACACCCTGTATAATATAAAATCTTTAGAAATTAAAACAGAAAACTGTAATTAATATATTGGTTTCCTAACAGATGGCAGACCATTAGCAGTTCGAAATTTTATTAAAAATTTAAATATTTTTTATAAGATATGATACTCTTACAAAATATGCACCTGTTTCATATATGTGATACTAATAGACGTATAAATGTGCAAATAAAATTGTTACAAGCAATATTTCTATAATCGCGTGAAGTCGCCATAATACGAAGAAGAAGAAGTAATCGGCAGATGATTAGTGATTGTTGTTAAAGTAGAAATCTGGTCTGTCAGCGTGAGTGACGTGTGTTGCAGTCTGTTAAATACGATTGAATTTTGTGTAGACACCACAAAAATATGTTAGATTTATTTACAATTTTTAGTAAGGGGGGCATCGTCCTATGGTGCTTCCAAAGCACTAGTCAACTGTTTACACCATCCGTGAACGCTCTTATAAAAAACGTGATACTGCAGGTATGAAAATTTAACAAAAATCTGTTACCTTTATTACCTTTTAACACACTACTAAAATGTGCATAAATTAATAACTTCTAGGAGCGGACTGGCGTTCGTACATTTGACCACAGCGGTTTAACGCTACAATACAAACTAGACAATGAATTCGATCTGGTTTTTGTTGTAGCCTACCAGAAAATTTTGCAATTGTCGTACGTAGACAAGTTCCTAAACGATATTCATCTGGAGTTCCGCGATAAATACAAAAATGAAATCGCTGATGGAAAATACTTTCAACAGAAGTACGATGATTTTGCCCATCAATACCAACTTACTTTGCAAGCGGCCGAAAAATGGTCTAAAACCCAAGCGATGGCTCCTAAGCAAATGCGGTCTTTCGAGGAGTCTGTCAAGTCCAAGAAGACGGTGGCCTCGATGATAGAACGCAAGGGTGAGGAAAAACCGCCTGCGAAAGCACCTGCTAAGAAAAAGGAAGTGAATTTTGCTGAAAGCAATGGTAAGCTAACAGTTGGTGGTTTTTTTGTATAACCTATATATTAAAAATATTATGTACATGCTGATTTTAGATCATATTGAATCACCGAAACCTTCCCCGAAAATTTCTGAAGAAAATGGTGTAACTGGCGAAGATCTTATAGCAGCTAATCGAGCGAAATTTGCTCAGAAGATGAATAAATCTAAGAAAGTTGAATTGAAGTTCGTTCTGTAATAAAAAATGTAATTACGAATTATAATTTGTTCTTTTTAGAGTTAAATCTCCTAAGAGTCCGCCAGCCGAAAAAGCGGGTAAAAAACCACGTGTTTGGGACTTGGGTGGCACCACGAAAGATCTGCAAACATTGGAAAGGACTACGGACAAACCTGAGGATATTAGGAGTCATTTTACACCTGACACTGAGGTAATATGCCTTTGTATTAAATATTATCGTTCATCCATGTTAAAGAAATTTTAAATTAATCTTGTACATTGTATTTAATCATTACATATTTTAAAATGAGAAAATAGTGTCTCAAGTCCTGATTTATGAGAGGTTCCAAATGGTTAATAAGAAAACAGGAAAGGCACTAGTTATTATGATTCAGTTACAAAGCAAATAAAATATTAATAAGTTAACTGGTCCATATCAAAGTGGGGGCGAGTAAATCAAAAGAAGAACAACCAAAGTCTAATCCACGAAAACGTTTTTGTGGGTTGGACTTTGGTTGTTCTTTTGAAATAAAATATTTATGTAATTCTAATAGAGATTAGTCAACAAACTAATAATTATCGTTTTTATTTCTATCAAAATAAATAAGATAATTATTTTATAGGAGACTACTTAAGAAATATTATGTAAAATATAAAATAACAAACCAAAAAAGATTAGAAGATTAGATTTAGAAACTCGAAATTTGCTATTTACTGTAATTAGTAAATACCTCAAGCATTATAGAGTAAAAGTATAATTTTGCAAATTAACTTTGGGGCTATATCGTTACATTCTTGGAACCATCAGTCAACGTCCTATAAATGGTTCTTGGTTTTATTTCGGACACTATTTTATATAGAGATAGTCAACAAACTAATAATTATCGTTTCTATTTCTGTCAAAATAAATAAGATAATTATTTTATAGGAGACTACTTAAGAAATATTATGTAAAATATAAAATAACAAACCAAAAAAGATTAGAAGATTAGATTTAGAAACTCGAAATTTGCTATTTATTGTAATTAGTAAATACCTCAAGCATTATAGAGTAAAAGTATAATTTTGCAAATTAACTTTGGGGGCTATATCGTTACATTCTTGGAATCATCAGTCAACGTCCTATAAATGGTTCTTGGTTTTATTTCGGACACTATTTTATATAGAGATAGTCAACAAACTAATAATTATCGTTTCTATTTCTATCAAAATAAATAAGATAATTATTTTATAGGAGACTACTTAAGAAATATTATGTAAAATATAAAATAACAAACCAAAAAAGATTAGAAGATTAGATTTAGAAACTCGAAATTTGCTATTTATTGTAATTAGTAAATACCTCAAGCATTATAGAGTAAAAATATAATTTTGCAAATTAACTTTGGGGGCTATATCGTTACATTCTTGGAATCATCAGTCAACGTCCTATAAATTGTTCTTGGTTTTATTTCGGACACTATTTTATTAAGTCGATTTTTATTTTTTACAGATGGTGGGCCAAATGAAAGGCGTAATCAAAGATTTGGAAGTAGAATCCTCTGAAGATGAAGAAGACTTCGAGGAGGAGGAGGAGCAGCAGGTGCAGCAAACAGAGAAACAAAAACCAGCTTCCAAGAGCATGTTTTCCATTTTCAAAGGCCTGGTTGGTTCGAAAAATCTCACAGTAGCCGACATGCAAGGCGCTTTGGAAAAAATGAAGGATCATTTAATTGCCAAGAATGTTGCGGCGGACATTGCCATCAAACTTTGCGATTCTGTAGCTGCTAAACTGGAGGGCAAAGTATTGGGCACTTTTGATAGTATAGCCAGTACTGTAAAAACTACTTTAACAGACGCACTTGTGCAGATCTTGAGCCCTAAAAGACGTGTAGATATTTTGCGAGATTGCATTGAGTCCCAGAAACAATCCAGACCATACGTGATGGCTTTTTGTGGTGTCAATGGTGTGGGAAAATCAACGAATTTGGCCAAGATTTGTTTCTGGTTGATTGAGAATAACATGCGAGTATTGATAGCCGCTTGTGATACCTTCAGAGCAGGGGCAGTGGAACAGCTGCGTACTCACATGAGACATTTGAATGCTTTGCATCCACCTGAACGACATGGAGGCAGACAAATGGTGCAACTGTACGAAAAGGGTTATGGAAAAGATGCTGCTGGTATTGCAATGGAGGCGATTAAATTTGCTAGAGATTCACGATTTGATGTGGTGTTGGTGGATACGGCTGGCCGTATGCAAGACAATGAACCATTAATGAGGGCACTCACAAAGTTAATTAAAGTAAACGAGCCTGATTTGGTACTGTTTGTTGGCGAGGCGTTGGTTGGCAATGAGGCTGTTGATCAACTTGTTAAATTTAACCAGGCTTTAGCTGACTATTCTTCTAACGCCAATCCGCATATTATTGATGGAATTGTACTCACGAAATTTGATACGATTGATGATAAGGTAGCGTAATTTTGAATTTAATAATTAATTTAAGGACAATTATTTATAATTATTTTATTATGGTTGTAGGTTGGTGCAGCTATTTCGATGACGTATATAACAGGCCAACCCATAGTTTTTGTTGGAACCGGACAAACTTACACAGATTTAAAAGCCTTAAATGCCAAGGCCGTTGTGCATTCTCTTATGAAATAAACTATAAAAAAATTGGGTTTTTTACTGTAAATAGTTAGTGCATATAACTTCTTTTGGTTCTTGTTAATTATTTATATGGTAAAACTAGGTTGTTTGTCATTAATTGATTGGTGTACTTTGTCTTTATTATTACATACGGTTATTTGCTGTATTTTATCTATATTTTTTTAACACTTTTTCTTTTAACTTTACTCTCGTTAAAATAAAATGTAAATATATTTAGACTGACTTTTATTAATAAAAAAAAAATAATTAACTTAAATATCTAACCGCATATTATTAGAATTGTGCAAACATTATTTTACCTAAATAACTTCAGTGTGTTCTAAACAAAGTAGTTTACCGTTTATTAATAGGTCACGCAAGGAAGGCGTAAAAATGGCGAGAGCTTGCAAAAATAGGATCAAGCTGAAAATGGTCAAAAAAGCTATAATAAAAATAATGAAGCCCCCTAAAACCGCTTATCTCTCAAAGTGCAAGAAACTCTGTGGAGATATCGGCATAACAAACTTTAAATTTACTTTTCTGGAATGAATTATTATAACTGTATTTATACTGGTAGAAAATGTATTAAAAGATCGCCCATTAATAAATAATGTGTTATCTATAATTATATGTATAATTGTATACATATTTGGTAATTGGTTATTTATGTGGTAAAGCGAATCTAAAGGGACACCATTTTATGTACAGTTATATGTTACCATGAAATAAAAGTGCTACTACAAATATATACAGGGTGTGTCCCGATGAGTTGATATTAGCATAGGTAATTCCATTAATAAATATAATGTAAATCTAGGAAGAGGCTCACTTCCATTACACAATTTGGTTTTATTTATAAAAATATTGGCGACTTTCTACTACTTCCAGTTTTATCGGAAATAGACGTTAGCTTTGTTATTTTATGGAACATCCTGTATATTATCATATTTTTTTATTTTACATGTAATTTTAGATATAAAATTACTACGGTACTAGGTTCTTAAAATTAACGGTACTCGAGTTTTTTGTATTGATTAAAAAAAATCACGGATATGGGGTTCTATAAAAATATTAATATCTTAAAAGAAACACTATTTTTTACAAAAACATATTAAAATCATAAAGTAGAATGTCCAAAGACGAATTTGATGTATTATACTAGCTCGATTACTAGTAAAATTAACTTATACAGGGTGCTTGTAATTTATTGTAAAATATAACAATATTTAAAGAGTGAAAATTTTATTTTTTTATATGGAACCCCTAAGTATATTTATATTGTACGTTGTAGAAAATTTAATTTTTTGTTCGTAAATTGAATGCTTTTCTAGATTATTTATTCTTATTTTAGTACAGTAAATAGGGAGAAAAAAACGCCTCAAATAGACTTTTTTTACCCTACAGCCAATTTTTGCAGAATCTTGTAGAGGGTCACCCTGTAAGTTTAAAACTGAGTTTTTGTATTCGTACACCCCGCCGTTTCTTCACCAGTCCTTAATTAAAGTTGTTTTTTTTATTTATTAAATAACTTCTTTCCTATTAGATTTCCGAAAAAAAAACATCAGCACAAAGTAGTAGGAGAAAAATATTTCCTATAACTTTTAAATTTTTATCGATATTGTCGATATTTAAAAAGTTATTCAACAAATAAGTTGAAAATTTTGGATAAAGAGTAGTAAGTAGTACCTAACTAGAGAAAAATTTCCCAAAAATGTTCAACGAATACAAAAACTCAGTTTTAAACTTACAAGATTCTGCAAAAATTGGCTGTAGGGTAAAAAAAGTCTATTTCAACTCCCTGTTTACTGTACTATTTGTTAAAATTAAATCATGGACTTTAAAAAAGAGTTAATTTTCATAGCAGTGACAAGACACAAAAATTTTAAAATATCTGCAAAGGTATTACGTTTAGGTATAAGGAATACTTATTAAAAATGTAGATCTGCTAACTACAACGAAGAATAAAAATGTACAAGACGTTCATTTTTAAAAAAATCAAGGTTTCCCTGTTTATAAAATTGTAATATTTGACAAAGATATACAAATTTAAAAATATCTCCTAAGCTTTAGATAAGTTTAGATAGATATATATATATATATATACAGGCTGTTTCATTAAGGGTGGCCACCGGCCATATCTCGGAAACTACTGGGCATAGAAATTCAGGAAAAAAAATTTCATTACTAAAGTGGCCATGAGAAAATCCTGGAAATTATTTTTAAGCTCCGCATTTCGCCGCAAGGGGGCGCAACTGAAAAGTAAATATTAAAATTCTGAATTTTTCCGAAAATTCCCACATTAAGGTGTACCTTTGGTAACATCATTAGAAAGCTTGGACAATTCTGCATTATTTTGGTTTAAGGCTCATTGGCGTACCGACCTTAGTAAGAGTGGGGGAAGCTATTGAAAGTGTAATCATTTAAATCGCTGTAACTTCTAAACTACTTTTTCGATTTTAGTAAACTTAAGCTTGTTTGGAAGAGAAATGTAGGTACTTTTAATTATCGCATCAAATGGTACACGATAGTTCCTAATAAAATTGCTAGAGGGCGCAATTTGAAATAATAACAGTTTTTTTGATTTTATCCCGAAAACTTAAATTAGACGGTATAATTATGATGTCAGAATCGGAAAGTAGATTAAATTTGCAAGAGAAAATGTGAAAACCGCAGCTCGATATCTTCGTTTGTTTCAGAGTTATTGCCAAAAGAATAATTTTTAACACTTTAATTGAAGATATGATTGTTTTCATAGCTCCGTGGTCAAGCAATCCATGACAAAAAATATTTTTTAACTTTATGCTTGTGTAGGTTTGTCACTCATTATGCCAAGGGCCCAAAAACTACTTTAGAATTAATAAAATAATCATGGAAAACTTCGAATTTAGGCACAATAATTATTTTAATATGGTTTTTTAAAAATAAATCTAGATAGCCGTGAAACAAGATCGTCAGGTTTCCAAGGAGATAAATAAATTGGAATAGTTGTCAACTGATTTAATTTTGAAAGGGGTTGTGTTGACAAAAGTTTCTTTTTGAATTTCTTTTTATCTATTCCAAAAATTGTGCTACATCCCTCAAAAATTCTCAATTCCTCTCCCTGGTTTTATGAACTGTTGAAGCCAGTTTTACTAGCTGTGGCATCGTTAATTTACATAATACTTATGCACTAGGTATTGGTCACAAACAAATCCTCATTGAATACGCGAAGTGGATCACCAAAACTGGTGGTGCAGAGTTTCAGCATACAGAATTATCGGACCGTTTATTTTTAATGGCTATCTAAATGATGAATCTTACGTAAGCATATCGTAACCCTCGGCATTGGTATAAGCATTTTTGAGAGATGTAGCACAAATTTTGATATAGGTAACAAGAAATTTAAAAAGAATCAAGTAGAAACTTTTGTCAACACAACATCTATCAGAATTAAATCAGTTGATAACCATTCCAACTTATTAATTTCCTTGGAAACCTGCCGATCTTGTTTCACGGCTACCTAGACTTATTTTTAAAGAACCGTATTAAAATAATTATTGTGCCTTGGGCCTAAAAAGTTTTCCATGATTATTTTATTAAATCTAAAGTAGTTTTTGGGCCCTGGGCATAATGAGTGACAAACCTACACATAATAAAGTTTTAAAATATTTTTTGTCATGGATTGCTTGACCACGGAACTATGAAAACAATCGTATATCTTCAATTAAAGTGTTAAAAATTATTCTTTTGGCAATAACTCTGAAACGAACGAAGATATCGAGCTGCGGTTTTCACGTTTTTTCTTGCAAATTTAATCTACTTTCCGATTATGGTATCATAAATATACCGTCTAATTTAAAATTTTGGGATAAAAGCAAAAAAACTGTTATTATTTCCAATTGCGCCCTCTAGCAATTTTATTAGGAATTATCGTGTACCATTGGATGCAATAGTTAAAAGTACCTACATTTCTCTTCCAAACAAGCTTAAGTTTACTAAAATCGAATAAGTCGTTTAGAAGTTACAGCGATTCAAATGATTACACTTTGAATACCTTCCACCACTCTTATTAACGTCGGTACACCAATGAGCCTTAAACCAAAATGATGCAGAATTGTCCAAGCTTTCTAATGATGTTACCAAAGGTATACCTTAATGTGGGAATTTTCGGAGAAATCTAGAATTTTTATATTTACTTTTCAGTTGCGCCCCCTTGTGGCAAAATGCGGAACTTAAAAATAATTTCCAGGATTTTCTCATGGCCACTGTAGTAATGAAATTTTTTTTCCTGAATTTCTATGCCCAGTAGTTTCCGAGATATGGCCGGTGGCCACCCTTAATGAAACAGCCTGTATATATATATATATATATATATATATATATAGTAAATACTTAATCAAGAAGACAGACAATTTAATTCTCTTCAAGGTAGCATCGAAATATACAGAGGGTGCTATTAGAAAAATTAAAGTTATTGAAGTTTAAATTTTTTAAACTCCCCGTATCACATAACTTTATTGTAAGTATTTTAAAATATTCCAGAGATTTTCCTCTTTTATTAGTAATTTAGTTTTTTTTCATTTTTATTTTAGTTTCGGGAACCACGTATCTACAAATTCTTTTTTAATAAATGCGAAAAACTCGAATATCTTTCAAAACCTTACTTAGTAATGTAGTAACTTAGTAAGCAGGGAGTTGAAACAGGATTTTTACCCTACAGCCAATTTTTCCAGAATCTTATAGAGAGTCACCCTGTAACGAGCCCTGTAACTTTAAAGTTTTTGTATTCGTGAACCCCGTCATTCCTTCACTAGAAAGCAGCCCTTGATAAAGGGCTGAATTCTTTATTTATTGAATAACTTCTTTCTTATTAGATTTTCGAAAAAAAAAGCGTCAGTACGTTATTTAAAATAAATTATGGTGACTTTTTGAGCTACTACCATACAATCAAAATAAAAACACGATCTCATTTGTACTAATTTCCATTTATTTCTTTCTATAAAGCTCTTTTCCACGGTACCACGGAGGTCGAGTAGTAGGTAGTAAGAAAGTAGAGAAAAATTTCCCCAAAATGTTCAACTTATTTGTTGAATAACTTTTTAAATATTGACAATATCAAAAAAATATTAAAGAAAAGTTGTAGGAAATATTTTCCTCTACAACAAATAAAAAATGCAACCCTTAATTAAGAGCTTGTGAATGAACGACGGGGTCTACGAATACAAAAACTGTTTTTTTAAATATTGACAATATCAAAAAAATAGTAAAGAAAAGTTGTAGGAAATATTTTCCTCTACAATAAATAAAAAATGCAACCCTTAATTAAGAGCTGGTGAAGAAATGACGTAGTCTACGAATACAAAAACTGTTTTAAACTTACAGGGTGACCCTCCACGAGATTCTGCAAAAATTGGCTGTAGGATAAATAAATGCCTATTTACTGTACTGAAAGGGTGCTCTATTTAAAATAACAACAAAAAACTATCTACTTTTTGTATAACTGGAAGTACTAGAGACTCTAGTGAGTTTCCAATATTTTCATTAAAGAGATCACTTTGTATATCTATTGCACGTGTGCCAATTTTCAGATTTAAATTGTATTCAGTAATAGAGTTATGTCTACTGTGAACTGACCGTGACACACCCTTTATAGAAATATTTTTCTTTTATCAGTACCTAGTTCATAATTTTACAGACAGATGTAGGTGAGTTTGGATATAAAATAATCACCTTTTCTTGGGATAAGTGAGGAATTAAAAATTAAAGTTGTTCAGCTAAGCGTAGAATGTTAATTTAGGGCATACATAATAGGTACCCACTATTATGAATAGAACACAAATTTAATAGTCTGACTTATCAACTATAAGTTCCATTTATTCGTAAAAATTTCATAGAAAACGGAAAATAAACAATTGTACAGTATTTAGATGTCGTGTAGTCTTACAAAATAACATTCAGTACGATACGAATACCTATAATAAATCCAAAATCATACGTAAATTCCAACAGATAACAGCAAAAACATAATGCCAAAGGAGGAAAACACACAAGCCACTGCAGCTAGTAATATCTCCTTCAGCACGTTACGCGTCTTCATACTGGTGGTAACTTCGTATACGAAAAACCAAGCTGTGAAAAATATTCCAATTCCCAACAACACAAGTGTGAGAACTGGAAATACGGCAGGATTTACAGGAGAGACATATCGCGTTAACTTTTCCACTTCCTACGGAAATAAACATTAAGCTTTTAGGATTAACATAACAGATAATTATAATTCTCATTACCAATCCCATTTTTACGGTTTCGCACTAATTAATCTACTTGGTAAATAATTAACGTGGCCAAACAACCGGCTACATGTAATAAAACTGTCAATTGAAATGTCAAAAAAGGCAAATGTCACTTTTGACAAATGAACAACTAGTAGGTTTGTTCGTTGAACTATTTATAAAATGGTCTATAATAAATTAATTTACTAATACGGTTAATGAATTTGGTCTTAATCGTTATCGGCCAATAAGGAAATTGTCTAATACGTATCAAATATTTATATTCTGGGTGATTTTGTTATTTTAAGTATGTTCGTTCTTGTACTGGTGTACACGTTCTTTATTATTGTTCTATGGTTTTTGTACGTGCATTTATAATATTAAATAGCGTTTTCGATTGGTAAAATGAGTGCGCACTGAGTGCAATTTCTGAAAGCGTGATTGGCGAAAAATATTTGACAGATTGAATTTGACCAATAGCATTGCACGAAACTGCACTCAGTGCACACTCATTTTACCAATCGAAAACGCTATAAATGTTAAACTATATAAAAATAATAATTTCGGAAATGGGAATTGGTTTAGATAGATGTTATACAGGAATCACATTAATTTTGCAATTTAGGGACTGTAATCATTAAAAAGTTGTATGATGTAGAGGGCGCTAGATAACTTTGACATTTGATGACGGTTGACGTTTTGTCTGCATTTTTTTCATTAGCGTGTTCGTGTTTGATGTTTGCTGTTGATGTTATTTGTCAGTGCATATTTTACAAAAAAGGCAATATAAAGGTAAACATCAATTAATTTTTGCTGTACATGTGATTGAAAACTTAATTGACGCTAATGTTTATCCTCACCTATGTGGAAATTGTTTGTTTTTCGTGGGCGGTTTGGTATTTTACTGTTTGACAGATGTCAAGAATTTATGTTTTAACATCTAAATAGAATTTAAAATAAATGTAATAACAATTCTTAAAATACTAAAATTCTCCAGTAAATATCTATTGGTTTTGTCGATACTACAAGATTTACCGTAAGTTGCGTGTTATGTTACGCATACATTAAATTGAGGTGATGTTTTGGCATATGAAACCTACTTTCCTAGTTTTAATATTCTTGTTCTCCATTGTTTTCGTTTTAATTTCAGATGAATATCTAATAATCTTCAATGTACCAATCACAACAAACAACTTACATTAAATAGCGGAATGCTTGGCTGTAGTATAAATAAATTGTCTTCTACTTACTTGTACATGGGATGAATGAGGAGGATCTTTTGAAAAGATCTGCTGAAGAGCGAGAAAAGATATTCAAACGATATGAAGAAGGACGTGAAGGTGCGGAAATCGATCCATGGGAAGACCCAGGATTCGAAGTCTATCACGCCACTGATCGGTATGGTTTTATACACGACAAACGATTGCCATCCAAAGTGGACCCACAGGAAGCAAAAAAGCTACAGATCGAAGTAGAACGACAGAAGAAATGGTTAAAAATGTTGAAAAACTGGGACAGCCCTACAGTAAAAGAAAAACTCCATTCACGCGTATACAAAGGCATTCCAAACTCATTGCGAACAGATATTTGGTGTAAATTATTGTATGTTAATAAGATAAAAAAAGAAAACGTTGGCAAGTATGCAGAAATGATCAAATTAGCTAGACAATACTCAACTGATGCTAGACAGATAGACTCAGATGTAAATAGACAATTTAGGGAACACCTACACTATCGTGAAAGGTACAGCATTAAGCAACAGTCGTTGTTTAATGTGCTCACAGCTTATGCAATGTATAACTCGGAAGTGGGTTACTGTCAGGGCATGTCTGGTCTTGCCGGTGTTTTGTTAATGTACATGGATGAGGAGGATGCGTTTTGGGCAATGCATACTTTGTTAACCGACCCCAAATATGCCATGCACGGTTTGTACAAAGAGGGGTTTCCGAAGTTAACGAGGTTCCTAGCTCATCATGATCGCATTTTGACGAAACTCTTGCCCAAAGTTAAAAAACACTTTGATAAACATGGACTGGATGCAATTCTTTATTCGTTAAAATGGTTCTTTGTCTGCTTTATTGAAAGGGTAAGTAACTTTTTTACCTGTTTTACTTCTTTTCTAAATAGATTTATTCAACCAAAATAATGAACATATTGCACTACAACTAATGGGATTATAACAATGCATTTAATTGCTGTTATGTTATTTTCGTTAATTTAGTATAATACTAGTACATATTTCTAAGTAGATAATAACGATACAAAAATAAAAGTAACATTAATCATTAATAATAACTTAAGTAAAAGTGGCAGTAATAAACACCAAGTAGTAGTAGCAGTATTCAGTAATAAAACAGCAACCAAAATAGTGCACAAAATTCAAACACTAAATATCTATATCTTCCCCATGCTCATTTTGAGTCTTTTTTAAAAACGAAGTAAGTCTTTGACTTTTTGATAGACTCGCTTAAAGTGTTGTATGTTTTCAGACTGGTAGGTATTTAAAGGTGCTAGCAATCCTACGTTGGTTCTGGAAAAGTTGGTTACATAATTATTTGCTATTCTTATGTAGTATTTGTGCGTTTCTCTTGGTTTTATTAATTTATTCTTTCTCTTAATGAGATTATTTCTCAGTTTGTATATATAATTGCATTGTTTGATTTGTTTACTTTTTGCAACTGTAAAATGGTCTAATTGTTTATAGAGAGCTTCGGTGGGTGTTAGTCCGTCCAATTTATATACTGTCTTTAATAGTGTGTTTTGCAGTCTTTGAATTTGGTTCAAAGTGGTTCATTTATTGTTTCCCCAGACATTTATCAAGTATCTGATTTGTGTTTCTATACAGGGTGTTCGCGCGAAGTGGCTCACTATTGCTAACTTCGTTATTATTGGAGCTACAAAGTCGGTTAAATTAGCAAACTAGTAGCATTTTTTCCGCTGATTACAATGGTGAAAACAGAAAAACAATTGAAAATCTGGTTTTCGAGATATTCACAAAAATAACATATTTTTAAATGGAACACCCTATATATTTTTGCAGAAATCGATAAAAAAAGTTTGCAATTCTTTAAAATTCAGTAGCCATAAAACGGAGTAGTAATTTATTAAAACCAAACAATCATAATTTTGAATTTAAGCAAGTTGAAAAAAACTTGAAAGAATTACGGAAATATTACTATTTTATTTAATATTTTTAATATACAGGTGTTTGCGCAAACTGGTTCACTATTGCTAAACTTTGTTATTATTCGAGCTACAAAGTCGGTTAAATTAGCAAACTAGTAGCATTTTTTCCGCTGATTACAATGGTGAAAACAGAAAAACAATTGGCAATCTGGTTTTCGAGATATTCACAAAAATATTTTTTTAAATGGAACACCCTATATATTTTTGCAAAAATCGATGACAAATTAAATTCTGTACAAAAAATGTCCTTAATTTTTTTTTATTATAATTTAAAATAAGCGAGTTATTTTGGAAAAAAGTTTACAATCCTTTAAAATCAAGTAGCCATAAAACGGAATAGTAATTTATTAAAACCAAACAATCATAATTTTGAATTTAAGCAAATTGAAAAAAACTTGAAAGAATTACAGAAATATTACTATTTTATTTAATATTTTTAATATACAGGTGTTTGCGCAAAGTGGTTCACTGTTGCTAACTTTGTTATTATTGGAGCTACAAAGTCGGTTAAATTAGCAAACTAGTCGCATTTTTCCGCTGATTATAATGGTGAAAACAGAAAAACAGTTGGCCATCTGGTTGCCGAAATATTCTCAAAAATAACATTTTTTAAATGGAACACGCTGGATATTTTTGCAAAAATCGAAGATAAATTAAATTCTAAACAAAGAACGTTCTTATGCTTTTTTGACAATTATTTAAAATAAGCGAGTTATTTTGAAAAAAAGTTTTAATATCAAGTTGCCATGAAAATTATAATTTTGTAAATTTTCAATATTTCCGTAATTCTTTCAAGTATTTTTCAACTTGCTTAAATTCAAAATTATGATTGTTTGGTTTTAATAAATTACTGTTCCGTTTTATGGCTACTTGATTTTAAAGAATGGCAAACTTTTTTTCAAAATAACTCGCTTATTTTAACTTATTATCAAAAAAAGATAAGGACATTTTTTGTATAGAATTAAATTTGTCATTGATTTCTGCAAAAATATATAGGGTGTTCCATTTAAAAAACTGTTATTTTTGTGAATATCTCGAAAACCAGATGGTCAATTGTTTTTCCGTTTTCACCATTGTAATCAGCGGAAAAAATGCTACTAGTTTGCTAATTTAACCGACTTTATAGCTCCAATAATAACGAAGTTAGCAATAGTGAGCCATTTCGCGCGAACACCCTGTGTAAGAAATATAAATTAACGCGGCAGTCGATTTAGACATTTTTATTTTTTTTTAATTTTTTTTTAATTTTGTTTCTTCTAATGGCACCTTTTATACCCGTTATTTTATTTTTTACATGTTGTATACAGGGTGTCCGGAAATTAGGAACAAAAAACTCGGGGAGTGATTCTACTTGAAAAATTAATGTGACAAGTTTCTATAACATTTTTCCGAAAGCTCATTAATTTTGGGGTTACAGGGCCTTAAAATTTGTTTTTTTAAATCAATTTTTACCAGTAACTTTTTTTCTAGTGTACCGATTCGTTTCAAATTTGGCACACTTATCACTAATGTTCATTTGTATTCTTGCACCAAAATTGAGCTAAATCCCCCAGTGTCAAAGAGTCGAAAATGACGTTGACAATTGGATAAAGACTCAGAACTCTTTTATTAGGGACTTTTTCTAAGTTTTAATGACGCCCACTTGAAGAGCATCGAAAAATTCTCAAAAAAGATCCTCTTGCTGCATCACGATACAACGGGTCGTTTTCGAGAAAAACGCCTTAAATGAATACCAACTAACTACAGCTCATTTTCAAGATTAACAAAGCAAGCATTAAACAGAAGCGCGTTTTTCTCGAAAACTACCCGTTTTATCGATATTCAACAAGAGGATCTTTTTTGAAGATTTTTCGATGGTGTTCAATCGGGCATCATCAAAATAAAAAAAAAAGTTAATAGAAAAAATTGATTTAAAAAAAGAACTTTGGGGCCTTGTAACCCCAATATTAATGAGCTTTCGGAAAAATGTTATAGGAACTTGTCACATTAACTTTTCGAGTAGAATCACTCCCCGAGTTTTTTGTTCCTAATTTCCGGACACCCTGTATGTATAGTCGTACCACGAAGTTTAGTCAATAACCAGGCCCAAATATTTGTATTTTTTAGTTTCTTTAAGCAGTGTTGATGTTGATATTGAGTATTGGCTTATTTTTGTTTTCTGCAGAGAAACCACATACTCAGATTTTTGGTAATTTATCTGCAGATAAAATTACCTTGAGACGTTTGACGACATCACCACTATAAACAAAATCAATGTCATCCTCATACATAAGCATAATATTTTGCGACCAATCCCACTGTCCTCAGATCACCAACATATGCATTATACAGGGTGTTCCAAAAATACTGCGAAAATTTTGAGAGGGTGATTCCTGAGATCATTCTAAGAAAAAAAATTCATATCAACATGGTCCTAAAATACTTACCCCCTTAGTTATAGCCCCTTAAAGGTTATATCTGTCATTTCTTCATTGGTGTAATTAATATTATCCATATTTATTACCTTAACTAATAATTCCTTACTTAGGAACAATGTCTTTTAACTTGCGCGTACTGTATTGAAGGTATCTACGTTTTGCAAAGGTCTTTTTTTTGTCGTGAGTTTGATTTTGGGGCGGTCTCAAAACTATCAAACCCAAATATCTAGAAAACGGTGGATCTTATCGAAGTTGAACAAGATTACCTTTTTTTCGTACAAAGCTTCAACGTTTCATAATTTCACATCGAAATTTAAAAAAAATACATACAAAAAATTGGGGGACATTTTTACCGCCCGCCTCTGGTGGAAATTTCAAATTGATTTACATTCTATCTTACTAAGCACAAAAACATTAGTAGTTGTGGTGAATTTCATCATTTTACCTTGAACAGTTTCGGAGATAATAAATAAAAACCTTATTCAGGGTCCCAAATTTAAAGGGCTATAACTCAGCGGGTAAGTATTTTCGGACCCATGTTTATGTGAACTTTTATTCTTAGAATAATCTCAGGAATCACCCCCTGAAAATTTTCGCAGTATTTTCGGAACACCCTGTATACAGGGTGTCCCAAAATTAGCCTGCCAAAATGTACCAGCTGATTCTACGTTAAAAAATAATGCAAAAAGTTTCAATAAATGTAGGTTCTGAAATGCTTCCTAAGGAGGCTACAGCCTCCCGAAAGAGGGACCCCAAAGAGGAGTATTCTGTAATATATTTGCAACTGTTTGAGGTAGATTCATGAAATTTGGTGAGATTGAAGCTTTTACAATTTGCCACATATGTCTTTTTCCAGTTTTCAGAAATTTTGCCAGGGGCGTCACATACAGGGTGGGTGCTGGTTAAATTATGACCCATATTTTTTTGTGTGGATAATTTTTAAATTTATTATATCAAATTTTGAAATTTGGTTTATTTTTACACAAAAACGATCGTCTTAGTCGATCTTTGAATCTTGAACTGTTTTCGAGTAAAATCGTTTTGAAAAAATCACGTCCGTGAAAATTACACTAATAAAAATAATCACAAAACTAAAATTTATCAAAAGTAGACAATGGATTAAAATTTATAGGTATATATTACTTCGTTTAGCATTTCTTCGTCAAATATTAATAAAAAAAAAAAATTTTTTTTTATTTTGTGATTATTTTTATTGGTGTAATTTTTATGGACGTGACTTCTTCAAAACGATTTTACCCGAAAACGGTTCAAGATTCAAAGATCGACTGAGACGACCTTTTTTGTGTAAAAATAAACCAAGTTTCATAATTTGATATAAAATATTTAAAAATTATCCACACAAAAAATATGTTGCATAATTTACCCAGCACCCACTTTATATGTGACGCCCCTGGCAAAATGTCTGAAAATTGAAAAAAGAAATATGTGGCAAATTATAAAAGCTTCAAACTCAGAAATTTCATGAATCTACCTCAAATAGTTACAGAGATATTACAGCAAACTTTTCTTTGGGGCCACCCTTTCGGGGGGCTGTAGCTCCCTTAGGAAGCATTTTTCAGCCTACATTTGCATTATTTTTGAACGTAGAATCAGCTGGTACATTTTGGCAGGCTAAATTTCGGACACCCTGTATAGTCTAAGAGGCGGCTGCAAAAATTTAGTCGTCATAAGGTGGACGAACGGAATAAATAGGAATGATAGTTTAGACCTTTATTAAGAAGGACGCTAAGGTTGCCTGCGAAAAATTAATTAAATAAATAATTTCTAAAATAATCATTGTTGTGGACAAAAAGGAGTCACCACGTTGTAGGGCAGAGCGAAACGAACAAAAATAAATAGGGTTGCCTACACCCACCCTGTCGGAACACCCCGGCAGCCCCGCTTAAGGAGATGTTTTTTTATTTAAAACTGACGTCATAAGACGGAAGCATAAATGAAGCGTACTTTTAGTGATACTTGATCTAAATAGAGTCATCCGGCCAAAAATGAAAACTAATGATGTCACAACAAACCCTTCCACCTTCCACCGATCATGTCGTGTTTTAAATGGAATAATTTAAAATTGAACAATAAAAAACACTTTTTTCAATGCAATTATTATTTTTGTAGCTTAATCTTTGCAATTAAGAATAAAAACAGGTATCTCAAAAATTTCCGGACGACTCTATTAAGTCACTTTTGAAATTTAATTGACAACTTCACAATATCCAAACATTTCACGAGTTTTTTGACAAATTTCTAAAATTTAGACTCAATTTACACAATTTGCATGTTTTGACGGGAGAAGCATGCTGGTTCAAATTGTTATCCTTCATAAATAATCGAAATACATGAATGATAGAAATCTAAAACGTGATTCCAGTCTATGAAGTTTGTTGAAGTTATCTTAAAACAATCACTGCTTTTTTGTACATTTACGTATAATACACTGAGAGGCAAACAGGAAAAAATCGAGACTCGACTAAAAGTTTTAAGAAACCAAGAAAAGTTTCAATAAATGTAAATTTCGCTAATGTCTAGAGACTTTAGGAGGATTAGGATGGATGTGGATGAGAATTAGAATTTAGATGTAGAAATTATTTATACTGTTAATTTATAGTTTTAAGTATGTTATCTGTGCTTGTGTACTTTAATTATCCAAAAATCCTAGGCCTTTAGAAATTTTAAAATTAAAATTAATTTCTTAACATGAACTTATAAAAAAATTTAATATGCAAGATTGCTAAACCTAGAATCCCAATACAATACTAAAAGTACTAATATTTTATTATAATAAACTTTTTTAGAATATGATCAATTAACATTAAATTTTAATATTTTCAGGTCCCATTTAGTTTATGTTTGCGCATATGGGATATTTATTTGCTAGACGGGGAACGTGTCATCACAGCTATGGCTTATACCATACTTAAGTTGCACAAACGGCATTTACTAAGGCTAAACGATATGGACATGATAGTTCATTACATCCAAGTAAGTTACCCACAATACCATTATTTGCTGTAAGGATTATAATTTTGATATTTGTTTTAGGTCAAATTGTACAAAGACTTCGTATACGATGATGACTCAGTCATTCGTGGATTAGAACATTCAATGGAGGAACTCAAAAGGAATAAACTAGACCATCCAGGTCCACCTACAAAGGACGAACTGCCAAGTAGACCGTTCGGTTTGTTCAAGGCGCCAACATTTGAACAAATCGTGGGTATTCGAACTGAGAAATTTACTGATAAAGAACAAGAGACAAATGAGATTGTGTTATTAACCAGTGATGCTGCACGGGAGTCTGCTGAAAAAGATAAAGAATGTCAATTATCTGTTGGTGACTCCGTTGGATTTACAGGTACCGATACTGAAAATTCACTTCTTGGTAGTCGCACCACACTAGCTAGTAATAGCAGTCTATGTGATAGTCTTGACAGTACTATTGATGAATGCACAAGGCTTTAAATGTTTTTGACATTTTTTTTAATTTGATTTAGAATAGGATGCAATAGATAAATTCACAAAGTGCAACTTTATATTTTATTGTACTGTTGTAGTTTAAGTTTTAAATGGATGCTCAAAAAGCAACAAGTCTGTATTCAATTTAATAATAATAATTATTTTAATTGTTTGAATATTTTGTTGCATTTCTAACTGTCTATAATATTTGTATTATACTAAAGTGTATTTAAAATTTTGTTGATATTTTAGATTTGTTTGTTGAGGATTGTTTGTATCTTATATTTTGCAGAAAAACCGAAGTATGTACAAGCGTACAATTTTTTTATGTTTTATGTAAATATACAATTACACTACAATCCTTATTTTTTTCTTTAATAATATTAAATATTTGTGTTGTGGATTTAACGGTCTTTACTTGTAATTTTCTTATCATATTTTAAAAAATCTTATTTATTTTTTCAAATAATTCATAAAATTAAATGTTACCTTTATTTCACAGTCAATCAGCAATAGTAAAAAGTAATCATAAAGTTTTATTGGAATTATTTGTGAAAGTAAAATTGATTAAGGTTTTAACTATCTTCTGGTTTAGTTGGTTTAATAACAGGTGCTGGTTTATAGTTTATAGCATAAAATTGTGGTTTTGGGGGCGAAGAGCAAATTTTCACACTAAATTTACTAAGGGTCGAATCTATTTATAATTCCGTCACTATGAAATATTCTACTGTTATGTACATATACAGGGTGTGTCACGACGAGTTGACAGTAGACATAACTTTACTACTAAACACAATTTGATTCTAAAAATTGGTACACACCCATTATACAATGTGCTCTATTTAATGAAAATATTGCCACCTTTCTGGTACTTCCGTTTATACCGGAAGTCGATACAAACTTTGTTATTTTAAATGGAACACCCTGTAAATTTTTGAATTTTTAGATACTACACTTCATTTTAGACTTAAAAGTATTAACGTTGTATGGTCATAACATTAACGGTATTATAATTATTTACACTTTTTCATTTTTTTTATAAAAACATAGATGTAAATAAAAATTCGAATCTTGACAATGACACGTTTTTTCCAAAAATTTTTTCTTGTATATGAGGTAGGAATATACAAGAAATAAGCTGATGTAGTTTTGGAAAACTTGCTTTATACAGGGTGTTGGTGGTTGTCCGTTCATTTTTAAAAACTTTGATCAATGATAACTTCATTTTTTTAAATGGAACACTATATATATTTCTAGATTTTCGAATTCTACACTTAATTCGAGACATAAAAGTATTAAGGTTGTAAGGTCTTAAAATTAACGGTATTATAGTTATTTACGTTTTTTAAAAATTAACGGTCAATCACAAGCACCCTGTATAAAATAAGTTTTTTAAAACCATATTACCATATTTCTTGTACATTTCTGCGTCCACTAAAATTTGGTTTGTTTTTTGAAAGAACGTGTCATTAGTAAAATATGAAAATGTTTGACTCTAAGTTTTTGTATTAAAAAATTGGAAGAAACATAATTACTTAATTAAAATAAATAAATAAAAATAAAAAATATTAAATTAAATATAATAAAAACAAATTTTAGTGGACGTAGAAATGTACAAGAAACATGGTAATATGGTTTTGAAAAACTTATTTTATATCTACAGGGTGCTTATGGTTGATCGTTAATTTTTAAAAACCTTGAAAATTGGAAAAAAACGTAATTAATTATATAACCGTTAATTTTAAGACTTTACAACCTTAATACTTTTATGTCTAGAGATAAGTGTAGTTTTCGAAAATGTGGAAATATATAGGGTGTTCCATTAAAAAAAATACAGTTATCATTGATCAAAGTTTTTAAAAATGAAGGGACAACCACCAACACCCTGTATAAAGCAAGTTTTCCAAAACTATATCAGCTTATTGCTTGTATATTTCTACTTCAAACGTAAGAAAAAAACTTTGGAAAAAATGTGTCATAGTCAAGATTCGAATTTTTATTTACATCTATGTTTTTGTAAAAAAAATGAAAAAGTGTAAATAATTATAATACCGTTAATGTTAGGACCATACAACCTTAATACTTTTATGTCTAAAATGAAGTATAGAATCTAAAAATTCAAAAATATACAGGGTGTTCCATTTAAAATAACAAAGTTTGTGTCTACTTCCGGTATAACCGGAAGTACCAGAAAGGTGGCAATATTTTCGTTAAATCGAGCACATTGGATAATGGGCGTGTACCAATTTTTAAAACCAAATTGTGTTTAGTAATAGAGTTATGTCTACTGTCAACTCGTCGTGACACACCCTGTATAGACGTGCCATTTAACATTAGTTTTTAATCACCTTATATTTAAAACAATGTTTTACTGCCTGAACGACATTGTAACTTTTTTTTTTATTGTAAAATACTGTACTTCTATTTCTTCTCTATTTATATATCGTATTTGCATGGCAATGTTATGTCTTTCTGGACGTGTTCTGTATTCAGTTACTGCAACTTAAAAGTAGTTTTATCCTTAGACAAATTTGAGATAGTTTTGTAAAATAGGATTATTATTTTAGTATTGCCTACAATCAGCATTTGAATAAGAACTTTGGGACGAACCTCCAATTCCTTTTGGTAGGTTTGCATGACTTCATGTTTCTCTTTTGTGTTATCTACAAGTAGAACTGTTGTACTTCTAAATTTCCCAATTTGTCATCCTCTTCCTCTAGTTATATGTCCAGTCTAATTTTTTTGGACTTGAACAACAATTCATTTTATTTTGCACAAAAATTGTTGACGAAGTGTATATGTATAAAGTGTATGATTTACTAACTTCACAACACTAATATCAAGGCCGTGATGTGTACAGCAAGTTCAGTTTTTAACATGAAATGGTAAGGCTGAAAATAATTTTCCTACATTATTTTTTAACAAATTGTCATACTTACAAAATTAACCCTTGTATCACATTCTTACTCACATGTTAATTTAAAATTATTATTAACACACTATTTAAAAGGTAACCAATAAATTGTACTTATACAGGCTGTTTCAAATTCGCTTCTCACTACAGGGATCTCAGAAACGGTAAGAGATACAGCTTTGGTTAAATTGGGGCAAAGTTGCGTAATATGGTGGCCAATAATAAGCCGTTTAGAAATCGAAAATATCTTTTGTAGTTCTGGAGATTTTTTGAAAAAACCAAATTTTTGCCTTTTCGTTTTTATTGTTTTCAGCTCTTATTTTTCAAGATATCAAAAAACTAAAAGCACTTTGTCGTGGACACTTTTTGTGCTTTATAAATGACGTTAAAATTTTCCTCATGTGACGTTTTGTTTTTCCGCTGGCGTCATCAACTCCATTTTTTTAAATACGGCCCTGTATCTTTTTTGTCGTTTTAAGTAGCATTTTTTGTGTTCTAGAAAATGGCGTTTACATTTTTTCCATACGACGTTTCGTTCTTGTGCAATCATCTTCAGATCATTTTTTAAATACGGTCCTGGATTTTTTTTACAATTTCATTAGTATTTTTCCTCACTTCCTCATATCCACACATTTTGGTAAACTTTAATAATAATAAATTTTCTTTTATAATAAATCAAACTAACCTATTATTTATTGTTAGTAGTAATAATAAGAACAATGGAAGTAATTTTTTTAAATAATTTTATAAAATAAACACTTATGAAATCGTCAATACTGATGATGGGCTGTACAATGAAAAAAAATACTGATGAAATTGTAAAAATAATCCAGTGCCGTAGGCATTCAAAAAATGATCCGATGATTACACAAGAACGAAACGTCGTATGGAAAAAATTTAAACGCCATTTCATAGAGCATAAAAAATGCTACTTTAAACGATGAAAAAAAAACAGGGCCGTATTTAAAAAAATGGAGTAGATGACGTCAGCGGAAAAACGAAACGTAGCATGAGGAAAATTTTAACGTCATTTTATAAAGCACAAAAAGTGTCCATGGCAAAGTGTTTTTGGTTTTTCGATATCTTGAAAAATAAGAGCAGAAAAAAATAAAAACGAAAAGACAAAAATTTGGTTTTTTCAAAAAATCTCCAGAATTACAAAAGATATTTTCGATTTCTTAACGGCTTATTATTGGCCACCATATTACGCAACTTTGCCCCAATTTAACCAAAGCTGTATCTCATACCGTTTCTGAGATCCCTGTAGTGAGAAGCGAATTTGAAACAGCCTGTACAGAAAAATGGCAAAATGTGGGTGGATGTAAAATTAAGTAAAAAGAAATTAATCCATAATAAACTAATACGGAATCATAAATAAAATGTATACGAAGTGTTCCATTTTCTAGACGCGAGATAATGAATCTCACCAATCTGTGAGTCAGTTACACAAAAAGTGCACCAGTCAACATTGTTTTAACGTTATATCTTTTTTACTTTTTTTTACTTTAAAAATTTTGAGCTAGGCCATACTTACTCTTCAATATCTATTATATCAATTTTTCAAAACAAATATTTCAAATATAAGGTACGAAATGTGTTTTTTTAGGAAAGCTACAGTCTAATAGAAAACAAATGGGCTTTGTTATAGTTCGAGTCGAGACTATAATTTACTTCAAATGATCAAAATTGAATTTTTTATCGAATTATGTTTCCAAACAAATTGTCGCAGGTGTAATAAAATAATGTTCGAGATATTCTTATAGAAATTTGAAGTGGGATTGCAGTTATCGACAACTTCGCTTCAGTTTAAGCGCCTCGAAAATGGACCACAATATATGTAACTTTCTAAAACGAAAAATACTTATTATGTTCACATTTTGCCAAACTTTTCCCTAATATATTTTCCCTTGCATCTTTCCTCTTCCACACAACTTTCTAGAAATCAATCAAATCTTTCGTTTAATTCTTTTGCAGGATCAAAATTTTCCTTCGATCCAAGCATAGACGATGCCAGTTCTCTATTGGACTGCGAGCACACGGGCTCTCGTCGATCACTAGCCGACACTAGTGTAACTTCCACGGCAGACTTGTCTGTATTTTCGACAGTAACTCGATCGCAGGCCCACGAAAACAGCCTGGACACTCACAGTAACATGTCAGATAATTCAGTGGGGGGTGCCAGTTCGGTTGGTTCTGGAATAGCACCGTCAAGCAGTATTCAAAGGGGCTTAAGTACGCATTCAACACCAAGAGCCACTCCACACAATCCCAGTCCGGACGTGCTGAGAATTTATGTTCCATATTCACCTTTAGATACTCCCATTGCTAGTCCTCATAATGGTGATGTACAAAAGTCACTACCTTGCTCATTTCCTGATTCTAATAAAATTCGTATTAAGATAGATAATGATGAATTACCCACGCCACTTGTAGAACACGGACAGATTAAGAATTTTAGATTAGATAGTCCAGATTTCGATTTGAAATAATGAATAAGTATAAGTTTAGTGGATGTTTAGAGAAATTTTTTCGTGTTTAACTACAAGAACAGTACGGGAGCATAAATGTCAATTTTTTTGTTGTTTTTAAATTTAGGTTTATTTTTGATACTGCCAAAATACTCTGGAGAGTTTTCTGTAAGATTGGAATATGTTTTAGATAACTGTTATTATTATTAATCATTATAGGTGATAGACAGTTTACAATTGAATAAAATTACAAGTATAAATCTTTGCTATTTTTAAAATTATACATACAGGGTGTGTCACGACGAGTTGACAGTAGACATAACTCTATTACTAAACACAATTTGGTTCTAAAAATTGGTACACGCCCATTGTACAATGTGCTCTATTTAACGAAAATATTGCCACATTTCTGGTACTTCCGGTTATACCGGAAGTAGACACAAACTTTGTTATTTTAAATGGAACAGCCTGTATATTTTTGTAGTTTTAGATTCTACACTTCATTTTAGACATAAAAGTATTAAGGTTGTATGGTCCTAACATTAACAGTATTATAATTATTTACACTTTTTAATTTTTTTTTACAAAAATATAGATGTAAATAAAAATTCGAATCTTGACAATGACACATTTTTTCCAAAGTTTTTTTCTTACGTTTGAGGTAGGAATATACAAGAAATAAGCTGATGTAGTTTTGGAAAACTTGCTTTATACAGGGTGTTGGTGGTTGTCCGTTCATTTTTAAAAACTGTAATCAATGATAACTTAATTTTTTTAAATGGAACACCCTATATATTTCCACATTTTCGAATTTTACACTTAATTCTAGACATAAAAGTATTAAGGTTGTAAAGTCGTAAAATTAACGGTTATATAATTAATTACGTTTTTTTCAATTTTCAAGGTTTTTAAAAATTAACGATGAACCATAAGTACCCTGTAGATATAAAATAAGTTTTTCAAAGCCATATTACCATGTTTCTTGTACATTTCGACTTCGATTAAAATTTGTTCTTTATTATATTTGATTTAATATTATTTATTTTTTTTATTTATTATAATTAAATAATTATGTTTTTTCCAAATTTTTCATACAAAACTTAGAGTCAAACATTTTCATATTTTACTGATGACACCTTCTATCAAAAAACAAACCAAATTTTAGTGGACGCAAAAATGTACAAGAAACATGGTAATAAGGTTTAAAAAAACTTATTTTATAAAGGGGCTTGTGATTGACCGTTAATTTTTAAAAAAACGTAATTAACTATAATACCGTTAATTTTAAGACCTTACAACCTTAATACTTTTATGTCTCGAATGAAGTGTAGAATTCGAAAATTTGAAAATATATAGGGTGTTCCATTTAAAAAAATTAAGTTATCATTGATTAAAGTTTTTAAAAATGAACGGACAACCACCAACACCCTGTATAAAACAAGTTTTCCAAAACTACATCAGCTTATTTCTTGTATATTCCTACCTCAAACACAAGAAAAAAATTTTGGAAAAAACGTGTCATTGTCAAGATTTGAATTTTTATTTACACCTATGTTTTTATAAAAAAAAATGAAAAAGTGTAAATAATTATAATACCGTTAATGTTAGGACCATACAACCTTAATACTTTTATGTCTAAAATAAAGTGTAGTATCTAAAAATTCAAAAATATACAGGGTGTTCCATATAAAATAACAAAATTTGTGTCTACTTCCGGTATAACCGGAAGTACCAGAAAGGTGGCAATATTTTCATTAAGTAGAGCACATTGCATAATGGGTGTGTACCAATTTTTAGAATCAAATTGTGTTTAGTAATAGAGTTATGTCTACTATCAACTCGTCGTGACACACCCTGTATACACCAAGACCAAGACATGATGTACCTTATTGACAATCTTAAATCCAATTTGTTAAAAGTATGAAACAAAATATTTTTTTTGGAGCAATTTCGACTTAATATTTCAACTTTCAAATAATATACATAATTTTCGAGATTAATATGTAAAGTCATGTACCTGGACTCATTTAATTGAAAATAAATTCATTAGAAGTAGTAGCCGTGCAAAGTTCATAATTTATTCTTCTAAAAATAGACAATTAATTTTTATTAAATATAAGACAGTCGAGATCGATGCACAATATTAAAATTTGTGTTATTAAAAATTGCATTTAACAATTTTGAATACATAAATTCTTTACCAATGTGCATGAAGAAAATTCTGAAGGCGAAAACGAATATTTTGCTAATTTGTAAAATGCAACTTTTAAATCCTTAAATAGATTAAAAGATCGCATTTTTTATTTTCAAATTAGACACAATATATTTTTTAATTAAAAATAAATTAAAGAATAATTATATATTTTTCTATGAGACTTTTTCATATCCCTTTACAGGAAATTTTCTTCTATTATTTTCTTATAAGTTGATACCCAAAAAAGGTTTTCTATATTTGTAGTTTTCGCTATTTACCTTATGTTATGTTTAGGTTGATAATTTTGTCCCTAATTTTAACTTACCAACTCTATCTCCTATAATTTCGAATTTATTCAAAAACCTAACTGGTACAACTTGTTTTACAGAAAACCTCCATGAAACTATTTGTTAAACTATATTAATTTTTAAAAGATATTTTACGGCCTATATTTAATTTAAGCAGATTATTTTAATTTTTTATATTTTATTTTTTGGTATTTCGAGTAGATATTAAACTGGATATTGGTATTTTTGTATAATTTTTATGTATAGTTAAAATTTTATTATTTAAATATGTATCTATTTAAGAAAACCGTTTCAATAAATTATAAATCCATCCGAAAAAAGGATATACTAAGTAGGTACTTTTTTGTAAAAATGTCTATTTTAAATAATCGTAATCTTGTGAAAGTATTTTTGTCTAGAATCAAAAGACAAAGTAAAGTGCTTCTGTGGAATTGAAGGATATCTTTTTTCTTAATTAATCTTGCCTTTTACCTAGAAATGCATTACTTTTGTACCTTATTTTATATATTTTAATTATGTATGTATACATTCCATTCCTTTCATTTATTATTTTCAGATTGCAGAAAACAGTATCAACATTACTGTGTGTATGGAATGATATAATAGATTGTTAGTTTAGTCCAAGAAAATCCTTTTATTTTTCTTCATTAAAATAAATTCAAAGCAAAATAGCGTATCAAGTCAAATTGTTCAATTAATATTTTTTCAGATTATCGATAATATCTAAAAGTGTGATGCATTTAATGCTTCGCCCAGATTTTAATGAAAATCATTCTGAGAAGCATAATTGAGACATTTATAAAATTTTTGTTTGTTAGTTGAAGGCTTATAAAGTTAGATTGTCCGTCAACATAAATATTGTTGGAAATAAAACATATTTTTGATGTTGTTTCAAAATAAAACAATAATTGCAAAATATTTTAATAGTTGATAAGAAATTGTGCCATAATAATAAATAAATATTTTCTTGTCTTGTTGTCAATCCAGAACTATGGTTCTAAAATCTAATAAAAAACTAATTTATAGTTTTTTTCGCACCACAATTAATGTATAAAATGTAATACGACACTCAATGTGGTGCACAAAATTTTAATAATAGTAATAATTTAATTTTCAAAATAAATGTTGTAAATATGTAGTTTATTCTAATAATATGAACAAATGTAGAACTTTTTTATATCAATCATGAACCATTTCTTGTAGTATAATTTCAGAGTATGAAACTATGCTTGTACCAGGTTTAATAATAAAGTAGTTCTTGACAGTAACACAATATACAATACGTAATATAAATTGTATTTTTTAGTCGTGTTTGTTTTAGTTGTAAGGGATTAGTTTTGGTATTTATTTATACTTCCGATATGTTATTAATGAAGCACAGATGACATGGAGAGTCTCTCAGCTTGATATTACATATGTTAGAGCAGTGATACTTGCAATAAAGATATAACATTTTAAAATGTCTACATTGTTAAGCAGTCATACAATGACTACGTCTAAATTTCGTAATAAAAATTGATTTAAAACTCATATTGTGTTGGTTTTATTTAGTACAATTTAGGATAATCATGAAAGAGACGTTTTATGATATTATTTTTTGGGAAACTCAATCCGCGTTAATTCTGGGTGATTGAATGGAGATAATCTTCTAAAAGCTGCGAAAACGCCCATGAACATAAAAGTAATCTATTTTCTTCAGTTTATTCATAATGAAGAGAAAAATGAAATTAAAAAAAAAGCATACTAAATTGTGTTCAAATAAATCGGGGACACAATTACTTTAAACCCAGTTAAATTATTTAAATAATTATTAGACTATAGTAGTGTATGGGCTAACCAAATCAGAATTCATTATCCATTGCATAAGTAATGGACGGAATTATAAGTTACTGCACTATTATTATTTTGTGATTCAAAAATAAAAATATATAAATAATAAAATAAATTTTCAAAAATTTATAATAAATAGAAAAACGTCTGAGGTGTCCAGCGCACGATTTTCTTATACGATACGGATATAAACTGCTGGCCAATTGAAACGTACTAAGCGAATTTTCAGGTTGAATTTAAAGTCAAATATTTTGAAAAGGAGAAAGATATCAACATGAGGTTTTCAGGATTCAAGAGATAATTTAATTGTGAAAACAATAGTGCGACCCGATTTTTTTACTTTGAAGTACGTTACTATCAGGGTATGAAAGAAAGTCGTCTTTTTTTTCTCAAACTTTATACCTACCGAGATTCCACAAAATTTTTTTATATTTTTTTGATGTCAATTTTTTTAGTCCTTGGTTAATGAAGGAAAAACCAATTTCTCAAAATTTTTATATCCCTCTTATTTTATAAGATACCGAATTTTTTATTAAATTTAATATTGTTGAACAGGTTTTTACAATAATAATTATGCTGCCATTTTGAAAGCAAATATCATCATGTGATATGTCGATAAAAAGGTAATTTTAAGTAGAATCTAATTCTTACGGAAAATAATATACAGGGTTGTTTTAAAAAATTTTGAAAGTTAGTAGGTGGCCCTTCCGGTGAAACCGGAAGTGTCATCAGATTGCTTTAAACGTCAAAATGATTATTTCTTTCAACAATCAAACCATGCCAAATTTCAAATTAATACAGTTAAATGTAACAAAATGGTGGGGGTTGTAAAACAATTTCGTAGGCACCCGGTATACACGAATATGAGCAAATTTTTGAAAAAGTGAAAAACCCGTTTCGAGGATATAAGTCACTTAAAACAATAGTGAACATAAACTAACTAAATTCCATTCTATTCCATTAAGAAATTAGCCTCAAAAAATGAATTAAAAAATTTACCAATTAGCGAACGTGTACCGATTTTTGATAAGCCACTGGTTACCAATAAATTAATGAAAGTACAAAAAGTGTACTTTTTATAAGAAAGCCATTCATAAGGTATCATAATCAACTACAGAGATTGGTTCTTACAAAACACAATACGGCCGAACGACAAAAAACAAAGAAAAAATCAAATTTTCAGCAAAAATTCGGTATCTTATAAAATAACAGGGATATCAAAATTTTGAGAAACAGATTGTTTTCCCATTAAGTAAGGTCTAAAAAAATCTTCATCAAAAAAATATAAATACTTTTTTGTGGAATCACGGTAGTTATAAAATTTGACAAAAAAAAGAAGACTTTCTTTCATACCCTGTAGATAGTAATGTACTTCAAAGTAAAAAAATCGGGTAACACTATCGTTTTCGCAATTGAATTATCTCTGAAATCCTGAAACCGCATGTTGATATCTTTTCTATTTTTCAAAATATTTGACCTTAAATTCAACCTAAACATTCGCTTGGTACGTTTCAATTGGCCTGCAGTTTAGTTCTAATCTGATCCAGGATTAATTTACTACATAGATTCAATAACAATAACTTATACGAAAATTAAACTACTGAAATTTTCCCAAAATATCTCAACGGAAAAACTAAAAATTTGCTGACCTTGCAGATGTCTTCTATGCGTGGTGTCCGAGTTGCAGACAGCCAGACCAAAATTTTATTGTGGTTGTTATTGAGTGCGCAACTCGAATATTTTGTACAAAAATTGTGCGCATCTCAGACCTCACCTGATCATCATTATGGGACCTACTTGTTGTAAGAATAGGATAATCAAACGCAAAATTGCAAAAGTTATCTTAAAATTTCTATATTAGTAGCAAGAAATTTAAATTTTTTTTGCTTTTGTTCCCTTCCAAGGATTCACTAATTAATTATCTACACAACAGAATACAGACACTTGCAACAAAGACAAAAAGTCAATTTGAGAAGTAATTTTAAGAAATAAGTAATTGCACGCAAGTTATGAAAGTTATTAAAGCAATAATGGTAACACGTGTTATGCGAAATATTTAATTAATAATTAAATGTAAGTCTGTAACGAACAAAACTTCACTTCACTCACGTCTTTACCGTTTTATTCACATTCGTAACAAAAAACTAAAGATATAAAATAAAATAAAAAGTTAGAAAAAATAGTCATCCCTTATACAATCAACTACTGACAAGTCATAGTTAGTCATAGGCTTAAGCAGCGTTTATGTTTCTCACGAAATTCTACAAAGGTGTTGTTTTAATAAATCTGTTAAAAACTAATTAATCTATTGTTCATGTGTTCAATTTCCAATAAATGATAATAAATAAACCAACTCTATAAAACTGGAAACAATTCACATACTGTTTACTTGTCAAGGAGTCAAGGTGCCATTATTCCTATGAACTACAACAACATAGATTCATGAAGGTAACGTTAAAAAAATATTCCTCTATATATTTTTTAAAAATTAAACACCAACTGATGTTATGACATATTAAAACTGGTCAAAATGACCAACCATCAAATTTCATCTCTTCTTAAATCTTAAAACTAATATAAATACAGGGTGGTCCAGGTTAAACGTCATTAATTTTATAACAAAGATACAGGGTGTCAAAGTTTAAAATAAAAACTCGTTTTCATAACATAACTTCTAAACGATTCGATCGATTTCCCCCAAATTTCGCACACAGAGTAATGTAGTACATTTCTAGATAACGATGGTGTTCATTTATAAAAAAAAATGTAGTAGCGTAGATACTGGGGGACGTTCCACTTTTTCCCTCCAATCTTCGACGCCACTGGATATATTGCCAGGAAAATTCAATTTTTGGATTGTCTGTTTAATTTAGAGAAAATAGTTACTCTCAAAAAAATTTAATATAAGGCTTCGTTTTTAAGATATTTGCGTTTAACGGTTTGGAAATACAACATCAATTGCTGTTCTGAATTAAAAAAAAAATCGATTAAGTTCTCAAAATAGGCTTCGATACATTTTCGAGCTCTTTTAGCCACGGAGTTAATCTCTGTCAAGACTTGATGGCGATTTTGCGGATTTTCCAGACCTAGCCGAAATTTTCTTTAATTCAGCACAGCATTAATTTGATGTTGTATTTCCAAACCTTTAAACTCAAATATCTTAAAAACGAAGCCTTACATTAAATTTTTTTAAGAGTAACTATTTTCTCTAAATTAAACAGACAATCCAAAATTTTTCTGACGTCGAAAATTGGAGGGAAAATGTCGAATGGTCCCCCAGTATCTACGCCACTGGAGATTTTTTTATAAATGAACCCCATCATTACCTAGAAATGTACTACATTACTCTGTGTGCGCAATTTAATGGAAATCGATCGAGTGGTTTAGAAGTTATGTTAAAAAAACGCGTTTTTATTTTAAACTTTGACACCCTGTATCTTTGTTATAAAATTTTTTTGAGCAAAATTTTTTAATAAAAGTCTACTTTTTCTTGATGCTCTATCACCTCCCAAAATTATTGACGTTTAATCTGGACCATACACATGTCACTGTACTTAAACACGTTTCTAAAATAGTTAAAAAAGTTATTTGGTCCTCTTCAATCTTCAGACAAGGCTCTGGTTGTCCAGCAGCTGCAGAACTTCTGCATTTGTTTATTGATGAAGTCTGGCCTCTTGCTTGCTGGCATATTTCTTGGGCTAACGTTGGAACTCCCAGATCCAGATGTAGATCGCTATTACGAACGTACTAACTACAACGAATTTATCATATTTCGTAAAACTTTGTTCTGAAAAGTCTGGATCATTCTGATATTGGTTTTAATTGTTAACACACTATACCATAGAGCCAAGTAGGTTTAATGATTTTAGGTACAGATTATATTTTATTATGAATAGATAATTGTGAGTTCCTTCCCAGAAGCCACTAGTGTTGTCTGGTATTTAAAGCTTAGTTCTACCCTTTTCTTCTTAACGTGTTGTTTTCATCGAAACTTTGCATCCAAGGCAAAAAAATACATGGAAAATGGATAATAATTGAACAGTAGATGAATAAATTCCAACACAAATTTCAAGACAGGAAAGATCGTTTTCCCCAGAACATGCACAACAGTTTGTATACCAGGTGGTACTTTCCACTCTGATAAATAGGTATCACTAAGCAGCCCATCCTATAAATCGTTTAACCTCAATAAAAGTCCATTAACATCAAAATTCTTAAACATTTCTGATAGATACAGTAATACAGAGACGAGAGACCCTTTGGATCCAGCAGAAAACTGAAAATCTATTAATTATCCCTGTGAGACTTGAACGTCCACAATTAAACCTGAGGATGCTCAAATAACAACAGAGCACTTGAAGAAACGTCTTACATGAACACTCATACTCCATAATAAATAATAGAAAGGCAACATGCAAGAACAAACTGTGTCATTAGCTTAATAGTTACTGCCCCTAACTTAACAACCTTGATAGACTTCTTTTATTTTAGTGATTCGATTCCGGATACTATAAACTCACAAAATGTGCTCAATCTTCAACTTTGTGCTTTAATACTATTTAAAAATAGTTTTACATTTCTACCAAAATTTGGAAAATTATACAGAAATGATGTGAAATTTGAATATTTTAATAGTCCTTAAATTTTTTCTTTATTTAGAAACTTTACACACTTAACTTTTGTACAAAAAAAAACTGTTTGAAATCTAGATTCTAGATATACATTAACTTTCTGTCTGATTGTATAAATGATTCCCCCCTCATCCCGCTATGTCCTATAGTTAGTACGTGTAATATCTTTTAAAAATTTGCATGACAAGCCCATCGAAGCTTGATTGCTTAGTCTTTAGTTTATTTATAGTCTTTTAAACATTTTTTTAAATTCGGCTTTTATTTGTTTCTCCTTCAAGAAGCTCTGTATAGTGTTCACCCTACCATTCAAAATTTTCATCTTTATTAAGGACTAAGGTGTCACCATATTTGCTTCTACACGTCTTCGGTTTGGTCTGAACTCCATTATCATAGTTTATTTCTTGAAATTTCTTTCTTCATGATAAGTAGGTATATGTCGTTTCTTCTCTTGTACCTAACTTGTCAATGTTTTTCTATTATTATTACTATTTTTCTCTGCTTTTCCGATGCTTTCACTAAGAATGTCACTAGTAGCTAAGTGGAGTGTATATTTACTGTTCTCATATCTTCATTAAGGTAAATCGAAGATATAAATAAATTATATGTATATCACAAGAAATTTAAAACGGCTACAATTTTTTTATTTGGCAATAATTTTTCAAAAAAAGGTTAGAATGGGTGGAAGTGAATTTATGATTAATCTTCCTTAAAGTTAATTTACTTAAAATTCCCAAGATTTTACATCTTCTAATAATTTAACTATTTAATTTTTTTACGGGGGTGTAAGCATCTTCCCTAACCTGTTAATTGCCAGATGTCAAACAATGAAACCAAAATTTTAAATGTAATTGATGACATTAAAAATCTTGTGTCACTTTTGCCACGATGCTAACTCTACCACCACGTCCACCAAAGGATTATGTCATCAAAACTTTTCCAAAAATTCATCGGTCTGCTCCAGAATTCACTCCCGATTCTGAGCCACGGGTAACGCAAACTTCACTGGGAAAATATTGTTATCCTGTTCAATATGAAGACAATGAAACGCCTGAAAAATCCATCGAGTCTGTCAATATAAAAATTTTAAATAGATGGGTCAAGGAGGATAGAGCCTCGTGGGTGGACAAGCCAGGAGTTAACGATTTTTTTATACATGATATGTACAAGAAATATTCACTTGCTGTAAATCCTGATTATGACCCCAGATATAAACATAAAGGTAAAATAATGTCATTCTAGAAGCTTTTTTCAAATTATTTATTTCAGAGAAAATATTCAATCGACCATTTTTATATGAACCGGAATGCCTTGAGGAGAGACGCTTGCAAAAATTGAGGGAAAAATGCGAGAAGGAACACCTCGAGTTCACCAATTTATGTGAACAACTTGAGGAAAAAGCTAATAAAGACAAGCCTGGTTTAGTTGAGGTAGAATCTTGTCAAACAAAACCACCATTTTGGTGGAAAGATGAAAAAACAATGGATGCAGATAAGAACAATTTATCAGATAGTTCTAGTGATCTTCCAAACAGTTTCAAAACTACTTATGGTTGTACGTATCTTCGCTGGCAAGATGAACCAAATTGGTTTATGAATGAGACAGATCCATGCAAAAGAAGAAATGAACTGTTGAAGTAAGGCGTTATGGGCTTTATAGGCTTTATAATTATACTGGGTGTTCCGCTTTTATAGTTACAAATTGAAGCAGGTGATAGAACACGAACTTTCAAGACAGAAGGTTCCTAAGGAAACGCTTCATTTCTGAGATACAGGGCGTTGAAAATAATTTTCCTAAATGTTTTTTTTAATTTGGTTTATGATAGAGATCTGAAATTTTCTTACAATAAAAGAATATTGTCCAGTGGTGTACTTGTGGAAGGGCTACTCAACTATTTCTGGCATATCTTTTTAGGGAATTGAAATTTTGTAAAAAATTATGAAAGATAGTCAAAAAGTTCGCTATTTAGGATGTACCCACAAAGAACTGGTCACCACTTTTTGTTGGTTTCTGTTTCAATGATCTAATTAATCTAAATAAAATTTTCTTGATAGAACTCAAACCTAGACACTACTTATTTATTAGGTTGGTGTTTATAAAAAACTGAAAATGTTATACCATCATTGCTAAAAACCAGTTGAATCACTTACTCACCCTGCCGTCTAAATTTCAAGAATTTTCATTTATATAAGAAATATACCAAAATCTCATGAGAATATTTTCAAGAGTAAACGTCCACTTAAAGATTTATTATGCCAGCAAATTTTAGATGTCTATCTTAAACCGTTCTATAGATACCCAAAAATATAATTTAAAAAATAATTTTCAGTATCTGCATTTCTGTAGGAAACTTGTCTTAAAATTACGTTTTCTATCACCTGTTTCAGTTTGTAACAATAAAAACGGAACACCCGATATATTCACAACATATTTTAGGTTTGGTCTACCGTTTAAATCAGAGGCCTGTAACTTTTACAATAAACATTACCCAACACCCAGCATCAAATTTGTACCGAAGAAGTTTATGTGATATCTATGGTTACTTCGTCATAGACGTGATGATTTGCACCCACGAAAATTGTGTCTATTATCAGAATGTTCGTTTTTGACGTTTCGTTCAAATTTTCGTAAATTGTCACATTTTTGTAAAATTCCCAGTAAATAATGGATAAAATAGCAACAGAAAATTTGTTTTTACTTGAATTTTTGGTGGATTATGTAAAATTAGACAAACAGTGCACTTGTGATTCTCCTGGAGAAACATGTGTATCGTTTCAATTTTTGGACAATGCCCCACTGGATATATGTGAGGCTGATTTTGCACCAAATCGATCCTACGGAAAGGAGGATGATGCTATAAAAAGTGGCAAATCGTGTTTATTTTCGCTCTCACCTCATCAAGCCGAAGAAGCCATCAATAAATTCGATGTGCTGGTCTCGGTTTTCAGAAAAATGGATCCCGGTTGGTTGCCTGAGAAAGTGGACGTAGGAAACGCGCTAATTTCAATTGCAAATTTATTCGGTGATTTAATTGAGAGCGTTCTTACATCGGATGGAATATCCCCATCGGCAAAAACTCTCAAAGATGTTTTCGATATATCAAACAGTGCGGGTATGGTAATCGGTAAAATAAGCGTGTACATTCGAATGTCTTGCTTTGGAAAATTAATTGTAACGCAATTTCAAATGAATTTAGATGACAGATCTGTTCTTTTCAAAGATAAAGAAGGCAAGTCTTTGTATCGATACAAGAAAGCATCCAAACGACCCCCGTCCACGGACTTTGGACCTACGGCATCTTCACAACCATCTTCAGTTCAACCATTTCAAACCAACGCTACATGTCCTCAAGTACCGTGTCCACGTATGTCGTCAGGCGCGTCACCATTAAGTACTCCCACAGCACAAAACACCAGTTGCCCGCAAACTCCATGTATACGTTTTCCACCACGCGGAGGCGGAGGGCCAACTAGTGGTTCCTCTGGATATGGATATGGTGTTCGAGGTGACACAACTGATGAAATAGAAGATGTACACAAATCTGGTATTGGAGTAGGAGCAGGAGCAAGAGGAGGGATTTGTCAAAACCCCCGATGTCCAGTGCAGTTGGAGACCGGGGGCCGTGGCCCTAAAACTATAGATGCAGGTGATGCCATGATGCGAATGGGACCCCATCCTGGCACGGCGTTAGGCGTTCCTATGGACTTTATGCACTCAGCTATGCCACAACCCAACATGATGCCTATGTCTTACGGAGTTCCAATGCAGAATGAAATGTTTTACCCGTGTCAGGAATGTGGTGGTTTAGTACCTGGTCCTTGTGGTCAACCACATCAAGCAGCTGGAGGGGCAGCTCCAAATGCTCCGCTTTGTCCGCTGCCACCTTATCCAAACTCAGGTAATTACCAAGAAATCGGCGCTGCAATGGGAAATAATTCCCTGACAATACGGGTTCATAAAGACAAAAATAAAATAGAACAAATCGATGAAGGGGCAATTAACGATGACTGTCCATGTAACGAACAAGCATTTGAAATGAGACCAGGCGTGTCGCAAGGAAACAAAAACTTACCATTTTCATTTAAAATGGGCAGATGCGGTGAAAACACCAACTCATCAGACAATAAAAATATAATAGTTAATCCTCCTATTAGCACAGCACCTGATGGTACTCAATTTACGGAATTTTCAGATCCAAACAAAGAAATGTTTGTGTTAAGAATTGGAAAGAAAAGTGAAGGCGTTGACAAGAAGGCCAATTTGGAGTTGGAATTGTGTACGCCTAAAGGACCAGACTTGAAGCCTATACCAAAGAAAGAAACGCGAGACACACAGTATGATCCAAAGGATGCGGGCCCTGAAATAAAAGGAAAGAAGGGCAAGAAAGACAAAGCACAAGGAAAAGGCGGTAAAGGCAAAGGCAAGGGCAAAAAAGGCAAGAAGAAGTAGGAATGAAGAGTAACCGAATCATCATATTGCATCATCACGACCCTTCTTGGAATTAGAATTAGAATACAAACATGCGATTCCATAAGCGCAAGTCGGAAATAATTGTACTGAAGTGGGGGCACAACACGCGGCAAACGGTATAGGTACGCGGCATTTCAGAAATCTGATTGCCGTTAGTTAAGTTGGGTTAGTAAATGTAATATGTGCAGTGTCTGGTGTGTTTGAACATTTTTATACATGAAATAAATGGTAAATATTATATTTTGTTATTTTGTATCCGTCAACTAATGCTGTTTAGTTTTACGATAAATACATTTTTCTGTAAAAATAAAGCCTACCTATAACTTGTTTCCAATAACTAACAGTTAAACTTAAAATTAGTGTCGGCTAAGTTTCAGTGTTCCGGTTTTTTTATACTAAAAGCGTCTAGACAAATTATTTCAGTTTCATCATTTATGTGGTATAAAATATTGCTGCACCATGCAATTGCGTCATCTTTTTCAGCATGGTCACCACATGAAAGCTCGCTGTAACATTACATCATCTTTTCTATTCACACGTTTTCAGGAACTGAAGTCGAAATTCATTGAAAAGCTTGATTCGTCATATATAACACATTTTACGTTTCGATTTTCGCACGTGTTTCAGGCTGCGTGTGCACTTCTAAAATAACTTGTGAACATAAATGAGTGATCTGATTTGTCTGAATAAGCGCCGATCGTCTGAAACTTATTTTGAAATACTGACACAATATTGTTATACTCCTGTAGTACCTAGTACATAGGCATTAAGTACTTGATTTTATATATTTATTGTATGTTACCCTGTTTTTTTGTAGTTTAGTAAATAAATTGATTTGATGTGTTTGTCAAGAAGAAGTTAATTTATATAACTACATTTTATTAGGTAGTACAATTTAAATTACAAGATGTTGAAATTCAGTCTACAGGTAAAAATGAATAATCCAGCAAAGTATTTTCTACTTGTATGTAAAACACGCTGATCAATAGTATTCTATTTAAAGAGGTCAATATCAAGTGATATATGAGTTCGTTCTTAACTTTACATACCTACCTAAAATTATTGCATAAGAAAATGTAAATTTTGTCTGAATTGAAATTTATTAAATTAAGAAAAGTTTTATTATTATATATTAATGTTTCGTATAAAAAATACTATAAAAAAGTTTTATTTAGGCACCTATTTAAAACCCTAGATAAATATTCTGCAAAAAAATTAACCCCTCCCACGTTGTTTTTCCTTAATGAAATACGATACCTACTACATTATTTAAATTACGATTGAGTTCATGTAGTGGGAACATACTTATCGTAGTATAAATTGGATGAATCAATGATGCAATATTTGACGTCGTTACTACTAGATAGCCACACTTCGTTTGTAGTACTTAGTAGGTAATAGTAAATTTGTTGTACCAGCGTTTTATCTTTTTCCTACTACTAGGTAATCTTGTAGTGATTCTATCTAAATTCTATGTATTTTAAATTTAACTTGGAGTTCCAAGAAGGTTATACATAATAAATAGTACATGTTGTATTCGCAGCAGCTAAATAATAAAATACATTGGCTAACAAAGATTTCAATATTCAAAAATTTGCTTTTATTTCGCATCTTTCCTCAGGATATATCCTTATGTATTCTAAAATAGTTACACGTTTTAGATTTTAATTAAATATATTTTTACGAAACTAGAAACCGAAGAAGATGAGAGTAAATTGGTACAATATCAATGAAGCTACTAAAGGGATTTGGTAATTTGAAACTATTTTTTAGCTAGTACTTATACACAGGGACACAGGGTGTTTTAAAATTCACACACATGCGATAAAAACTGAACAACATTTATCTTTTCGATCAGACCGATATTTTAAAAAAGTCTGAAAATGGTTGAAAAAGCGTCTTGAGTTTTAACCACAATGTTTTAACTTTAAATGTTTAAAAATTATTTAAAGTAAAACACAACAATTTTGTTATAATAGAGTCATCCGGTCAAAAATGAAAACGCTTAAAAGCCTGCTTAATGTAAGCTACAGGTAAAAAAACATTGTAAAAATTTTTTTATACTCCAAAAGTTTATTCCGACCCCAAAATTTCAAATTGAAAAAAATGTACTTTTCAAACACCCCGAAAAGCGCGCCATGTTGTGTGATGTCATAAGCCAGTGCCGAAATGTCAGTCAATGCTAAAATACATACACAAATGACATTGATAGCTGAACAGAACATGGCTAATGACGTCACAAACTCTTAAACCGATCACGTTCGTATTTTAAATGCGAACTAACTTTTACTACTTTTTAATATTGAATAATTTAAAATTGAGCAAAAACAAATTTTTCAATGCTCTTATTATTTTTTTTTGTCTAATCTTTGCAATTAAGAATAAAAAAAGATATATCAAAAATTTCCGGATGACTCTATTACCTTAATACAGGAACATTAGACTTTCTCTATGATAAAATTTTTGGGTCTTTCAAACCTTTTGCGATCGAAGGGGGGGGGGGTCGACCCTGAGTGTAAAAAACCACTTTTGGACAAGCCATTCCCGTCTCATTTTCCGTCATCTTGAAAAGAAGAGTGAGTTTGACTTTTGAGGATAACTCGGAACTCGTCACTTTTTTTGAAAAAGTGATCGAAAGCATTTTTATAGAGGATGAAATTCCGCACATTTTTTGTTTATTACATTTTTTCATATCTGTTATTGTTTAAATAAAATAGCATCGTAAAATGCAGTTTCATTGATATTGTACCAATTTACTCTCATCTTCTTCGGTTTCTAGTTTCGTAAAAATATATTAAAATAAAATCTAAAACGTGTAACTATTTTAGAATAAAAATAAAGCCTACCTATAACTTGTTTCAAATAACTAACAGTTAAACTTAAAATTAGTGTCGGCTAAGTTTCAGTGTTCCGGGTTTTTTATATATAACAAATAAAAATGTGCGGAATTTCATCATCTATAAAAATGCTCTCGATCACTTTTTCAAAAAAAGTGACGAGTTCCGAGTTATCCTCAAAAGTCGAACTTATTCTTCTTTTCAAGATGACGGAAAATGAGAAGGGGATGGCTTGTCCAAAAGTGGTTTTTTACACCTTCGATCGCAAAAGGTTTGAAAGACCCAAAGATTTTATCACAGATTGCCTTATATTTGATCTAATGTTCCTGTACTACCTACATTTGTTAAAAATGTCGATTATCTACTACTAAACAAAATAAGAAAAATTAAAAAACTAAAATCGATCTTATCGTTATGTTCAGTATTTTATTTATGTCGTCGACCTAATAAGATCTGGAAGTTATTTTAATTTTTTGTTAGGGTAAATTTATAATAGGAGTAGGTTTTTTTAATTTCATGACTAATAATTTGCGTGACAAAAATTCAAATCTGTTCTATTAATAGATTTTGGCTACATTACTAAAGTGTTATCGAACTCCCTTTTCAGATGAATCGTGACTTACGGACTTCACACTAATTGTTCCGGATCCTTCGTAGGTACTACAATCGACTTTCTAGATTTTCTTATGACTTGTTGCAGATATCTTTGTCAATTCTAGCTTATTTAAGAAATATTTCATGAACAATTTATGCTCACTTATTTTTCTAAGCACCAACTCGTTTGTTGTGTCCATGGAATACGAACAAATAGCTAGCACCATATTTCCCGGAAATATGTACATTTTTGGTCTGGCTTTTTGAGTGTTTAATACTTGGTAGCACGATAGGGACGAGCAGGGTTGTCATTAGGTTTTTTGGTATTTCGAAGGATTTTAAGATAATTCGTCGCCTTTCTAGCTGTTTCTTCTAATTTGTTTGGTATGCCAAGATAAACAAACTGGTGACTAATTTAAAAAGCCCTATTTGCATTTGCATTATTAAAATTGCGACTACTATGAGCACGTAGTTTTCTCTAGACCATATACATACAGGGTGATTCAAAATTCGATGTAGATATTTTAAGGACGTATTGTTGGGATAAAAATAAGACTTTTTTTTCAAATAAACATGTGTCCTAAAATGCATCCCCTCCGAGCTACATCCAGTGTTAAGTTGCGTAAAAAAAACGATTATTTAAAATTGTGACTACAATAATGGATCAAATCTTTTGAAAATTGGCATGCCCCCATTTTTTTAGACACTCTATTTATTTTTTGCTTCAAAAATTATGTAGAAGCAGTTTGTGGGGAAGTTGGAGGAGGGGAGGGGGTGCATTTTAGGAAACATGTTTATTTGAAAAAAAGTCTTATTTTGATCCCAACAATACGTCCTTAAAATATCTACATCGAATTTTGAATCACCTTGTATAGAAACGACTCTCCTGTAGATTTTTAAGGAGTTCTACTCATTTGTTGGCTGTTTTTGCAAGCACTTCCAGTTTTTGCCGCTCTTCATTTGGCAGTCGGCCTTCAAGTTTTAGAGTTGCGCTATAAAGTTTCCGAAAATGTTGCCTACTTTAAATTCTTTTAGATGTTGCGTTTTTTTCTTCCTCCTTATTCCGGACAATCCAATTTAGATTAGGCTATAAAAAAGAAATAAATCTTAAATTGAAAAATCGCCAAGGTTTTAAGTTGCAGAGAGATTTTAAAATACAATTTTATTAACCTTTAAATATTATTAAAATTTTACAATTTACAACTTTAAATGTGTGCATTTGATAAAAGAATGGATATAGCTGAAGGAGAACTAAATTAAGACAAGGAACTTGAGTTTTAGATATGTCACTGGGACACCCTGTATAAAAGATATATTCTTAGAAAATCTAAATAAAAATATTTCTTATAAATCATCGTGTAAACAGACATTTCTCCTGTAAATATACTCGACCTGTTAAAAAAAGAATAAATCAATAAATTATTTATTTGCGACGCACAAAAAGAATAATAATATATATTTGACTGTTCTAGAAAAACACTGTGAGTCTTTTCTTTACAACCCATGTAATAATAGATAGAATATTTAGTTTAATTAGAAATTTATTGATTTTTGTAGGTGAATGTTAATAATATATTTCGTTAGAAAATAAACACTTGTTGCAAGGTTTCTAATATAATCTACTTATTATTATATCATAAATCAATATAAATAAACCTTGCTGCTTACTATTATCCATAGTATTAGTTTGTGATGATAAATAATGTGAATTCTATTGTTCTGTTCATCACAGACAAATACCCAACATTGTTGCACATTTTGGTGGATTTATGAGCTTTAACACAACATAAAAACCTTCATTGTTTCGATGGTTTATCTAATTTATATTTGCGAAGGTTTCGATTTTATTTCGCGCTCGTGTTACCTATCAATCGATTTTATTTTATTACGTTACATGCATTTAATTAGCCGTTGCATGTTGTATTGCGCCTCTGAATCACAAGATCAAAATGATTTTAGTCTAGTTTTCAATTACTATTAACTAGTATTTATCTAATGTACTGTAAATAAATAAAACTATTACTGTAATGCATAGGCAATAATAACCATATGAGTGGATTATTTAATTAATATAATATGTTGTATGTATTCATAAATATTTATAAAAAAAGTAAAAAAGACGTCTTTAATAGCTACTTAATTATCATTTAACTTTAGTATCTAGGTAAGCATTATATACTTGATAAACAGATAACAACTTTTCAACAATCTATCATATAATTATGGTTGCAATTTATCCTTGGCGGTACATAAAACTCGGTTAATAGTCGACAGTAATTACATTTTTATGTAATAACTACAGTTTTATTGGATAAACTATGGTGTTCCTTCCTGTTTAAAAACCAAGTTGTAAAATAATATCTAGCTACTTTATAGTGTTTCTAAAATCCGTTTTAAGTCGAAGCCCTCCAAGTTCTGAAACCGATAGTTTTGTTAACATAATAATAATTTACAATGAATTACATTAATTTAATGTTTTGTTAACTGATCAGACTTCGTTCAACCCGAAATTAATAATACAAAAGGCTATTGAGCTATTATTAAATTTGGGGGTAACTCAATTTCATTTGTGATGGCGTGTGAAATCCTGGTGACCTTAAACGAGCATTCTTTTCCTAATCAATAAATTAGGATACTAGACGTGGTCTAGTCTTAAACACTTATGTTGTAACGTTTATTTGGCTAATAAAATTTCAAGTGATTTAAAGTGATTTGATTATGCTATTTGGTATTTAATGTAATAAACTTCACGCATGGACAGTTTATGTATAGCTCACGAATTTTATTTTTTCCTACAAAATAAATTCACTTCTAGGTCGTCTAATTTTATATGCAGGTATAAAAAAAATTTGTTGTTTTATTTTTGTAGGCATTAGTTCAGTACTTGAGTTTCTGTGTTAACATGATATACTATTTTTAAAATTTGTGCGTAGAACCAAAACGTCGCAAAACCAACATTGTGGAAATAATTAAATATAGAATAAATACAATTCGCCTTTTAAAGTAATTATGGTAGTTTGAGGACAAAAACCGAGTAAAAAAAAAGTTATTGTATCAAAATAAAGAAAACGGTAAATTTCACCCACCATCATAAATAAGAAAGTGCAGTCGGGAATGCTGGGGAAGTCAGGATCCCAACTATAGTCCAAGGACATATCCTCTTACCTGCAGACATTTCATTTTACAGTCCTTACATAATTCAGTATTTGCTCTTTTCTTGTGTCTTGTGCGGTGTTGCATGTGATTAATATAAAAAGAATTTTTAAATCTTTGGTGTGGTTGATATAAGTGGATATTGGATAAGTGTTGTGTAAGTTTTGCGCAAAGTTCATGAACCTCAAAAAGTGGTAGGCATCTACAGATACCATTATGCAAATACTTTGTTAAACGCACAGCAATGAATCAGCGGATTATACAATAAAAATTCTGCATCGTAATTTGGATCTAAACTTAGATTTTTATACTATTTAACAGTTGTATCCAGATTTTTTTGTTAGAGGAAATCATCGTGTTTTTAAAGCTACAGCAAGGGATCTTTTGGAGAATAAATTTATTCAGAACTCTTGCACTTCTGGGTATAGTTGTTAAAAAAATGTTAGGAGTATTATAAAGCAGAACTGCAGAACACCAATTTGTAATAAAGTACCTATGTTTGTATGTATTTTAAAACTCAATAATCATTTGGACAAGTAGTTAAAAATGGTTCTATGACTTATAATCCTCGGACAAAATATGTTCGACAAAAAATCCGAGACAAAATATCCTCAAGACAAAATATCCTTGGACAAAAGATATTGAAGACAAAATATACTTGGACGAAATATCTTTAAGATAAAATATACTTGGATGAAATATCCTTAACATAATATACAGGGTGTCCAGGATAAAAATGTTAAGCATGGGGATCTCACTTATTTGAAGAGATACGACTTCGGTTAAATTACAAAAAATTTACCTCATCTTGGTCCTAATACAATACGACAAACACATTTGACATACCTGCCATGGCTTACTAGATATTAACAAAAAACTGAAATTGTGCATTTCGGTTTTTATTTAATTACTTAGCTGGTAGGAAAAATATCGTGATAAAAGTTGAACACTATTAAGGCGCTTTTTCAAGGACAATTCAAATATGCAATTGAAATTTTTATACATCTTCAATTTTTTTCGAAAATAGCACCAACTTTGTTTTTTCTTATGGACCGTAACATGTTTATTATTAAATTATGATAGTATTTTTCTTTTCCTTTCCGGCAATGTATCACACATAGGATTTTAAGTCGTTTCGTCAATTATAATCGAGTTTTTCTCAATCACCGTAGTTGGCTGTGCAATGCAAATTGTTTATCTAGCAAACTTGGCTAAAAAATTAGTTTTTGGTTCTATTAATTAGGAGTTGACAAATTTTATGACAATTAATGGTTTAATCGGGTTTTATTTACATAAGATGTTCAAATAAATAGCCATTTTGTTCCAAACAAATAGCATCTTTCCACAGTCGAAATCACAGAATGTTCCAAAATTTATTGAGGAATCGTATGACCTGCCTGCAAAATCGATGGATATGTACTCACGGATCAGTACCATGGCCAGCTAGACCCCGGATATAACCCCCTTAGATTTATTTCTCTGGAGTTATCTAAAAAACAAAGTGTATGTTCACGCGTTCAATAATATTGAAGAACTAAGATGAGCTGTTTTGCAGGCATGTCACACGATTTCTCAACAAATATTGGAACATTCGGTGATTTCGACTATGGAAAGATGCTATTTGTGTTTGGAACAAAATGGCAATTTATTTGAACATCTTATGTAAATAAGAGCTGATTAAATGATTATTTTTCATAAAATTTGTCAATTCTTAATTAATAGAACTAAAACCCAATTTTTTAGCCAAGTTTGCTAGATAAACAACAACTTGTATTTCACAGCCAACTACGGTGATTGAGAAAAACTTGATTATAATTGTCGAAACGTGTTAAAACCCTATGTGTGGTACATTGTCGGAAAGAGAAAGAAAAATACTATTATAATTTAATAATAAACATGTTACGGTCCATAAGAAAAAACAAAGTTGGTGCTATTTTTGAAAAAAATTGAAGATGTATAAAAATTTCAATTTCATATTTGGATTGTCCTTGAAAAAGTGCCTTAATAATGTGCAACTTTGATCACAATATTTTTCCTACCAGCTGAGTAATTAAATAAAAACCGAAATGCACAATTTCAGTTTTTTGTTAATATCTAGTAAGCCATAGCAGGTATGTCAAATGTGTTTGTCGTATTGTATTAGGCCCAAGATGAGGTAAATTTTTTGTAATTTAACCGAAGTCGTATATCTTCAGATAAGTGAGATCCCCATGCTTAACACTTTTATCCTGGACACCCTGTATACTATAGTTAAAAAATTGTAATACTAAATATTTTCAGAACAAAACGAAATTCAATTTATTAACCCATTATAAACATTAAAAAATATTATTTATATTAAGTAATTATTTCGGTTCAGGGCTAAAACTTTGAAACAAAACTTGAAAATGAAAAATAAAATACCTAACCTATACAATATTTTGTCTCGAATATACAGGCTGTTTCATTAAGGGTGGCCACCGGCCATATCTCGGGAACTACTGGGCATAGAAATCCAGGGAAAAAAATTTCATTACTAAAGTGGCCATGAGAAAATTCTGGAAATTATTTTTAAGTTCCGCATTTCTCCGCAAGGGGACGCAACTGAAAAGAAAATAATAAAATTTTAAATTTCTCCGAAAATTCCCACATTAAGGTATGCCTTTGGTAACATCATTAGAAAGCTTGGACAATTCTGCATCATTTTGGTTTAAGGCTCATTGGCGTACCGACCTTAGTAAGAGTGGGGGAAGCTATTGAAAGTGTAATCATTTAAATCGCTGTAACTTCTAAACCACTTATTCGATTTTAGTAAACTTAAGCTTGTTTAGAAGAGAAATGTAGGTACTTTTAATTATCGCATCGAATTGTACACGATAGTTCCACATAAAATTGCTAGAGGACGCAATTTGAAATAATAACAGTTTTTTTGATTTTATCCCGAAAACTTAAATTAGACGGTATAATTATGAGACCATAATCGGAAAGTATATTAAATTTGCAAGAAAAAACGTGAAAACCGTAGCTCGATATCTTCGTTCGTTTCAGAGTTATTGCCAAAAGAATAATTTTTAACACTTTAATTGAAGATATGATTGTTTTCATAGTTCCGTGGTCTAGCAATCCATGACAAAAATATTTTAAAACTTTATTATGTGCAGGTTTGTCACTCATTATGCCAAGGGTCCAAAAACTATTTTAGAATTAATAAAATAATCATGGAAAACTTCGAATTTAGGCACAATAATTATTATTTTAATATGGTTTTTTAAAAATAAATTTACATAGCCGTGAAACAAGATCGGCAGGTTTCCAAGGAAATTAATAAATTGGAATAGTTGTCAACTGATTTAATTCTGATAGATGTTGTGTTGACAAAAGTTTCTCCTTGATTCTTTTTGAATTTTTTGTTACCTATATCAAAATTTGTGATACATCCCACAAAAATGGCTTATACCAATGCCGAGGCTTACGACATGCTTACGTAAGATTCACCATTTAGATAGCCATTAAAAATAAACGGTATGATAATTCTGTGTCCTAAAACTCTGCACCACCTGTTTTGGTGATCCACTTCGCGCATCCAATGAGGATTTGTTTGTGACCAATACCTACTTCATAAGTATTGTGTAATAAAACTGGCTTCATCAGTTCATAAAACCAGGGAGAGGAATTGAGAATTTTTGAGGGATGTAGCACAATTTTTGGTATAGATAAAAAGAAATTCAAAAAGAATCATAGTCATCAAGAAGAAACTTTTGTCAACAAAACACATATCAAAATTAAATCAGTTGACAACTATTAAAATTTATTTATCTCCTTGGAAACCTGCCGATCTTGTTTCAAGGCTATCTAGATTTATTTTTAAAAAACCATACCTATAAAAATAATATTGTGCCTAAATTCGAAGTTTTCCATGATTATTTTATTAATTCTAAAGTAGTTTTTGGGCCCTTGGCATAAAGAGTGACAAACCTACACAAGCATAAAGTTTAAAAATATTTTTTGTCATGGATTGTTTGACCACGGAACTATGAAAACAATCACATCTTCAATTAAAGTGTTAAAAAATATTCTTTTGGCAATAACTCTGAAACGAACAAAGATATCAAGCTGCGGTTTTCACGTTTTTTCTTGCAAATTTAATCTACTTTCCGATTCTGACCTCATAATTATACCATCTAATTTAAGTTTTCGGGATAAAATCAAAAAAACTGTAATTATTTCAAATTGCGCCCTTTAGCAATTTTATTAGGAACTATCGTGTACCATTGGATGCGATAATTAAAAGTAACTACATTTCTCTTTTAAACAAGCTTAAGTTTACTAAAATCGAATAAGTCGTTTAGAAGTTACAGCGATTTAAATGATTACACTTTCAATAGCTTCCCCCACTCTTACTAAGGTCGGTACGCCAATGAGCCTTAAACCAAAATGATGCAGAATTGTCCAAGCTTTCTAATGATGTTACCAAAGGTATACCTTAATGTGGGAATTTTCGGAGAAATTTAGAATTTTAATATTTACTTTTTAGTTGCGCCCCCTTGCGGCAAAATGCGGAACTTAAAAATAATTTCCAGAATTTTCTCATGGCCACTTTAGTAATGACATTTTTTTCCCTGGATTTTTATGCCCAGTAGTTCCCGAGATGTGGCCGGTGGCCACCCTTAATGAAACAGCCTGTATTTTGTCCAAGAATATTTTGTCTCAAAGATATTTTGTCCAAGAATATTTTGTCTCAAGGATATTTTGTCCAAGAATATTGTGTCTCAGGGATATTTTGTCGGGGATATTTTGTCCAAGGATCAAAACCCCGATTACCGTTAAAAATACCTATATTAATTATTTAACATTATTTTTATTTAGCATCCACTAAAATCGATGTGACTCTTATAAAAGCCAAGAACCCAATTTATTTATTTATTTATTTATTTGTGGCAAACCAACCACTTTATTATCTATACCCAAAATTTCTTTATTTCTAAATAAAATATTCGAAACATGCTGATTAGCTTATTTCTAACTGTTGTAAATAAAATACTCCCAACAATATCTTGACACAAAGTTTGTTTCTTTAAAATTGTAATCTCCTATTTCTTGCTACGATAATACGAAAATATTGAAAACATTTTCATTTTGTTGTATTTTGTCAATTGCATACTAAAAAAAAATATTATCTTGGTATATTATTATTGAAGAAGTTTTTAGAGAAGAATTATTTGACGTGTTTGTAAAAGTAAAACAGTGAAGACTTTATTTTTTCATAGAATTCTACAAAATTTACATTAACATTAAATACATCCGTTACTTTTATAGCTTTTTGAATTTTACTACTAATTGGAAATATTGGAAAATAGATTTTGATTAATTAATTTACGTCCACTGTAAATTAAATTCAAGGAATAGGACAGGTAGTAATCCTTCAAAGAATTCACAGAAGGACACAAAGATACTCTAAACCGGTTCTGATTTTCTTGTAAATTTTTTTCGCAATTTTCGAAAAATATACCCAGAATATAATTCTATAGAAATTAACAATAAATAAATTTATGGAAATATAATTTATTTTTAAATGTGTCTCATGACAAGTTTACATCTCTCATCTCGGTTTTAAACTTAGAATAAAATTATACAAGAAGAAAGTGCAAGTAATTTCGTAAAATAATATGCAAGATTTTATCCTATTGTTTCTATCTGTAGTTTTTCAGCAAATAAATGTACCTACCATTATTTATGAGGATATCTGTTTAATTTATCTATTATTTCATTTATTCACTTGTAGATTTTGTATATTTCTATAAGTACACCAAGTCACTTTTTTTGTGAGCTTCAATTTTTATGGGTTGAGGTTCTAAAAGCTCCTATCGAAACTAGAAAAACTTCTACAGCGTGATCAGCAATGACTGAATCTGTTGGTATTAAAACAGTTGCGAAATTAGGAATTTTTTTTGTGATGTGATTTGCAAACCTGATTGTCATAATTAAAAATGTCAGTTTATAAAATCTAAGGTTACGTTATGGTGAAGTAATTGTTATGTTGGAATTGTCAAGATTGTCAAAAGTTGACAGTAGGATGTGCGTGCCAACGCCTATGCGGTTTTTTGCGTCAATAGTACCAATTCCACTAGTTATTTTTTCAATACCAACAGATTCAGTCATTCTTGATCACGCTGTATGTTAAATTTCACTACATTGTTTCTAAGAATAGATTGAATAAATCAAATTTTGGAATGAATTCCGATATTTTTTTTTTTATTGAAATTATAAATAGCTGGTTACCTACAATTTATCACGACTTTGTATAATTATTTTTAATATAAAGGAATTTTAAGTCACATTTAACTTTCATATTCATAATACAAATAAAAAATTCTTTTTAATTATTATTTATTTTGAAGGATGTTTTTTTTTGAATAGCAAGATTATAATGATATCGATATCTACTTAATTTGTTGATTGACGAATTTGCGATTACTGTGATTGAGGGATCGTATCCAAAATCTATTTTTCCATTACACGAGCTGAAGTGTTTGTTTATTAAAGCTATTTTTGTCACATTTTGTTTAATGTGATCTCGAATCTCAAGTTAATGATAATTTACCTTTTAATTACCAATACCTACGAGTACCTACTCAAGTTATGTAAGACATTGTGAATTATTATTTTCATTTTTTTACATGTAAAGTGACGCTTTCCTACCTACTTTTATCATCGTAGATAATAAATGTCGGTAATAAACAAAAATAAATTTATAATGAGCAAGAATCGTGCAATATTTATTACATTTGTGTTTTATTTCAAGCTAGTGCATAAATAAAATGTATATCTGTGTACTGTATGTACTAGACTAGGATATGGATCAAGAATTTCAACATGTGACGTTCCTAATTAAGAGTGCTAATTTTAGTCCTTTACATAAAAAGTAATTTTTTAACGTGTGCAAATTATTGCAAGTCATGACCGTAACAATAGGATTGACCGTTTCAGAAACAGGTTTTAAAGGATTTAACACCGGCATGTGCCAAACATTTCGTGGGTTTTGAATATGGTTCATCTGGGTTTTTAGTTTGGCTCAACCAAGTGATGCAACAAATAATGCAAATAGACACAGTTTTACACTGTATGTATTGATGCCTAATGTTGTGGTTTGTTTATATAGGAAAATATATTTAATTTGAGTTTTACTACTTAGTTGCCTTATAAAGGTGATTAAGTCGCCAAAAAGTTACATATTTTTACAGTTCGTAAAAAAATTATGAACATTGCATTGACACCTTAAATTGATTTCATATACAATTCGAAGTATTAAAAAATGCAACTAAAATGTAGCTATTTAGGGCCAGTTTTACTTTTAAACACAGTACCAAAAACTGCAAAAACATGATACAACATTGCGCAATTCCTTCGTTTAATATACGAAGGAATATTCTTTAAATTTCGTACTTTTGTAATTTTTCCTCTAATCATTTTTAGCAAGGAATCCAATCCGAGTCATCCACGTAAAAATCCAAACCCAAATTTTAGTGGGTCCAAAAGACCTAGAAAACTAAAACTGAATCTGATTTAAAAAATAAAACTCGTATGGGTATAAAATCAGTAGGGCTATTTATGTTTTTATACTTTTTCAAAAAATAAACAAAGCCTATTGATTAGAAATTTGGCATACCATTATAAGTTTAAAATTTAACTAACTTCTTCAAGTAAAATTTTCGATGTCTCTTAAGAAAAAGGCACTTAACCTATTTAGATTAAAATTTGAAGTGAAATGAAGCTGTTATAATTTGAAATTCTGAGCTACTTCTTCAAATAAAAATTTTCCGTATCTTGTGAAAAACGCACTTTACCTAAACAGAAAATATTTTTTGGATCCAGTCGAGGCCTAGGTACTTGATTTTTTTAAATTAATATACATTACAAATACACAAATTACTTGATAATGCAGCAGACCTGAATCCCCAAATTTCAAATTTCAACTGAGAAATATACACCGATATTGAAGCAATGTGGGGCAGAAGCGGACATTAAAATTTTCCTCCTAATTAATTATAATTAATTTTCGTATTATATTAGAACAAATGTTTTTAAGGATCTTCATAATAAGCTCACTAAAACTTATTAACTGAAACGATGTTAAAAAACCATAACCCTTGATGATAATTAAACATTTTCTTATACAAACAAAATATGCAACCAAACCCTTAGTTGTTTGATATTGATAACATTTCTTTTTTTCCTGCTTTTTAATGTGTAGGTATTAAAAGTTTTATACTTGATGGACAGTTAGACTGTAGGTGACATAAAATCCAACTCAATTTTCGGCTGACGTTTCGAGATTTATTATATCTTCATTAGAGCTTTACTTGAAATTTTAGGAAACTTGAAATCTTGAATGTGAAGTCGATGAAAATGTATTAGAAAAACGACACGTAGTCATGGTGGAAGGCACAATGTGTAGATAGATATTGTTCTTTTTCTCATATCTTCACATTTCTACAAAGATAATTTTTTTTAATTCTAAAGCGTAGTTTACACGGGATAGTAACTTGCGATAGAACTTGTGAGAGTAAGTTGCGCTAGTGTTTACATATAAGCAAGTTGTCAAGGCAATTTCTCTCAGCAAGTGCTCTCTAGACATAACTTGCAGCAAGTGATTGCATGCGCGTTTACACGGTAGAGTAGGTATATTCAAGTGTGAAATGTCACGTCGTAGAAAGAGAGCTGCAGCCGTTGCTGTTCTCATTGCACAAAAAGAGCGAAGAGAGGATAGAAAAAGGATAGGGGTCAAGGAATAGATAGCCAGAAGGCCTACTCTTGGAGCTTCGATGTTATTAAAAGAGTTAATAAGTGAAGATCCAAATAAATTTAAAAAACTACATTAAAATCCAACCAGTAGAGACCAAGATATAAAAAATCATCCTTATCACGTGACACACAAGCAAATTTTGTTGGATTCTTGCGGTTCAGAGCTTTATCAATGACCTTCGACTTGCTCTCAAAAATGTGGCCATCCTGTCAACTTTGTAGATATTAGGTAATTTTTTATCTAATTTGACTGGGCTAGTATTATGTACGAGTCTGTATGTACATATTTAAACAAATTTTTAAATTAATTTGGGGGTTTGCAGACCTCATGCAAAAAAACCTTGTATGCAACACGTACGCAAATAGTTTTTGGGGACTTCTCACGATTCGTCCCCAAAAACTCTTGAAATACTTGATACATAAATAGCTATATTAATGAATATAAGTTGTTAATTGATAAAAATGTATAAAATATTCGACAGTGTCGCTGCAACTTGCACACAACTGTTAGTAAAATCGAAAAAAATTGTGACTTGCTAGAGCGCTCTCCCAATTTGTTTAGACGTGCAAGTGATTATTGCCGCAAGCACTTGCCGCAAGTTTTGCGACTTGCTGAGAGAACTCTCGGGCAGTGTTTACACTACGCAAGTTATTTGGAAGTTGCTCTCAGACATTAACTTGCGATAGTTTACTTGCTCGTGTAAACTAGGCTTTAGGAATCATACATAAACAACTATGCTGTATTTTTAAACTTGTATAAAATTGAGAACATGTGCCTTTTTAATATGACTACAAATATATGATAATGATATGCATGATATTCCCTAATCACTATACATATTTCGGACATAGTTCGGACAAATGTAACCTTTAAACTGACAAATAACTCTTATCATAGACTAAGACAATTAATTATCTTTTGCAGAAAACAATTATAATCAGAGGATTTTTGTTATTCATATTATACATAATCTAATGAAATATAATAAAATTTCCATGTTAAATAATAAGATAATTTGCCTTAAAAAATTTATATAACTAATTTTTGACCTGATAATAACTACTACTACCTATTTATATCTTCTTTTAAAAATTTGTACAAAAACATACCCATATACCTAATGTTAATTTAAGCGAATTTAATTTAATTATAAAACAGATTTATAATAAAAATGTGCAAATATAACTTTCAATGGATGATAGATAAATTATAATGTAAATTCTTATTGTTGTAAGTACTAAGTTATACCTACACCAATTACAAAAATAAAAACAGTAATCACCTAAGGAAAACGCGTATATCGCAATGTCCTTAAACGACTCAATGACTATGAATATGGTAATTATTAGAACAGGTACAAATCATTAAAGATATCCACCTGTATCATCGTGAGTTATTATTATAATATAAAGTGTCCTTTCATACATTTAGGTTAGAGGATATTGTTATCAATGAAAAGTTCACTGGTTAGTTAATTAGGCAGAGGTTATCATATTTTGCGTGATACGTAGTTATGGAATTACCATGTTGGAATACTCATACCTATACTGACAAGAAATAGATACACTATAAACAGAATAGCTAAAAATAAAATACAAAAGCTATTTCTTGTTGACGATATCAGTTGATGTTAACATAATTATAATTAATATGTAAAGCACTTTTAACGTACTGCTGAACAAACGAATACTTGTCTAAGGACTCTAAGGTATTCGATTAGGTGCATGTAATAATGACTATATTTTTACTACTCATGGACAGGTTTATATTTTATGATCCTATGAAGCAACAAAAGTTTATCTACTCGCTTAGTTTTTTATGTAACTTCAGCCAATCAATCTTTTTAGATAATAGGAAACTGAGATCTAAATAATGTTAATTTTTGTATGTATGAGTATTCTAGAAACTTGTATCATTTGAAGGCATGGACTATAGAAAAAACTTTGAAGTCAACACGGCCTCAAAAACTAAATGGTGACTATTATTTCATTTTTTTGTAGAATAGTTTTTTTAATATTTGCAACTTATTTGTTGAATAACTTTTTAAATATTGTCAATATCAAAAAAATATTAAAAGGAAAGTAGTAGGAAATATTTTTCTCTACAACTTTGTACTGATGCTTTTTTCGGAAATCTAACAAGGAAGAACCTCTTTAATAAATAAGAAAAAAAAAGTTAAGTTATCAAAAAATTATAAGATACGAAAAAATTTCTAAATTGAATGGAAAATACTCTCTACATATTGGTGGTGCAAAAAAAAACAGTGGCGTACGTTTTATTCAATAAAATGTTTTTGAAGAAACCCATACGCACGCCTCTGTGTTCTAAATAAAATAATTGCAACCACAATTAATAAGAGAATACAAAAAAATGTGCAAAATTTCAGGTCTCTTTAGGTCTTCAGTGCATCCTACAAATGTTCAATGGGATTCAAGCCTGGTCTTTTGGGTGTCCATTTAAATAAACCAACATTTACTAATTCTTAGTTAAATCCTAGATTTAATTATATGTACGTACAAATAAAGCACCTTATTATTGGTTGATTTACTTTGAAAGGTCAAATAAGATGATGAAAGAAAATAATTATTTCGATGTAATTATTTAATTACCTACCTAGATCGACGGTTATTCTTAACTATATTCATAATATTTATTTCCTATAATATTTCCCATAAAGAAATAAATTTCTTTATATGCCATTATTAAGAGACATTATCAAGACACCTAACTACAAGCCCTAACAACTAAATGTTCGGACAAAAGTAAATTTTATTGTCGTTTTTCCATACGCCAAAAGTTATCTAAATTAACTTCTATAATATTGATGGTTTTTTCTGTTATAATTCCAACATTTAGTTATATAAAAACGTAAATTTCGTAAAAATCCGCTCAGCGGTTCCAAAACTGTGGCACTTTAACCCAGCAGGATTGGAAAATTGTAGAAACAAAGAATTATTATTTTCAAAACGTTGGATCTAGTAGTCGGATTTTGATGAAATTTACTTTATTGCAAAGCTGGATGTTGGTTTTCTTTACAAAAAAGTTACACAAGTTCTTATGTGGTGATTTTAGGCATTTATCGGAGCTTCAAAGTTGCACCTTTAAAAATGTTAGAATTTTCTAGTAACTGTTTTAAAAAATCACAGTTTTGAAACCGCTGGTTGGATTTGTGTCAAAAAACCTTTAAATTAAAGTTATATAATCGTACTACAATGAAAAAAGCCTGAAATGTTAATATGAATTTTTTTTGCATTTTTTTCGTGTTCCACAATTCACTTTTCAAAAAACGTGTTTTTTGAGGGTGCTACCTACATTAAAGTAATCAGAGTTTTGGAACCGCTGGTTGGATTTGGGTAAAATTTACTTTATTGCAAAGCTGGATGTTGGTTTTATGTATCGAAAAATCCCCAGGTCTTTATTTGGTGATTTTAGGCATATTTCGTAGCTTTAAAATTGCATTTGAAAAATGTGACGTAATTTTCTAACGACTGTTTTTAAAATATCACAGTTTTAGAAATGGGGAAAACGACATAAAGGTGCTTTCACGGCCCTCATCCGGTCCGGACTTAAATGTCATTGAAACTCTTTGGCATAAAATTAAAATTATTCTACGCAATAATCCACCAAGAACCATTGGGGACTTAAAGACCAAAATAGAAGAAATTTGGGACAGTTTCACGCCAGAATTGTATCAAAATTTGATAAATACAATGCCTGCTAGAATACAGGCAGCTATTAAAGTAAAAGGAGACGTAACCTCTTATTAATGGTCCCAAATTAAAAATTATCCCAACATTTAGTTGCAAATTCATTTTGTAAAATTTGCTAATTATTAAAGTTAAAATATTGTTAAATCAAATAAATACTTTTCTTCCATGCATAATATTGTTATTAAGGCTTAATCTTATTGTATTGTTATATGTGTAAAATGTCCAGTTCTCCTTTCATACTTCAAAAATTTACTTTTGTCCGAACATTTAGTTGTTAGGGTTCGTAGCAGTTAAAGATAACCATCGATTGAAAAATTAGAACTTATAGAAGTTTACAAATATTTTCGTTTCTGTCATAAAAATGCCATAAAAAAGGAAATATACGTAAATTATAATGTGACGACAATCTATCAAATAGTAATGGGCAAGTCAATCTAAATCAATTAGTTTTTTTATGAATGGGAATTTAAAAAAAGTTTACCCAATTAAAACAAAATACAGTAAACAGTCATTAAACTTAAGTTATTTTGAAATAATTGTACTATAGACGAGTAGTAAAAGTTATTCCTCTGCCAAAAATTTAAACTAATTGTTGATGTACCATAAAATTAAAGTTAAATTCGCTCTGTAACGAAAACAGAACAATCTCTGTTCAGTCTATTTACAAGTTGTTTACCCCACGCATTTGATCTCATATTCTATCTTAGAACCACAAAAAGATATGCTATTTCCACATGATAAGAATTTTAGGTGAACGTATTAAATTTTGACATAACATGTGGATCATCCTGCTTAAACAATCAATGAACTTGCATAAAATTTGAATAGTTAGGCGTTATCTTATTTTACCACCAGTACTAGTAATATCGTAATAGATAAAAAGCAATAACAAAAGTTTATCATTATCTAAGTATTTCAATATCCTACGATTATTTATGAAGAGCAAATCATTTCTTGGTGTTTGTTTGTTAGTATTAATTGAGATATCTTGGTTTTGTCATAGTGGAACTTTATTTACAACAATATCACAGAAAAATTAACTGATCAATAACTTTTATTATTATGCCGAAATAAATAAAAACAATTTTATCGTGTGCGGCGGTCATTGAAAAATTGTTGCTTGGGCTTCGAGCATCCAAGTGTGTATGAGAGAGTGCTAGTTGTGTAGTCTGTTAGAGTAGGTATCATATTCGCATTTTTATTGTATAGTAATGTTTCATTAAAAAAGTGAAGTGAAATTATTCTTTCTAATGTCAGGGGCGTTCACTTTTATGCATATATTTTCGATACAAAAAAAATTCTATTGAGTTCAGGTTCAGATAACACGCTAAGGATTAAATTACTCTAACACAAATTATAAAAACTAGAACATGCTTGGTGCTCAAGCCTAAAGCTAAATGTGGAATATTTTTTATAGTTTTAGTAGAATACTAAAAATAAATTCATTTAAACAATGTGGTATTTATACTGTCTCCACTAGGTAATTTACATTTACTTTTAGCATTAATATGCCAATAAAATAGTACTTTATAGCTATAATAATAATAATAACATGTTGTGTGTTTGCTTTATCATATTTCGACGCACCATTACATTACATTTCGAATATCACACGTCATCATTTATGGTACCACCGCTAAATAAAAATCAAGTATTTGAATAAAAGTGCTTTGTTATTGTAATTTGTTTAATTTGCAATTTGTGCTTGGAAAAATGCATTTTTTTGTATTGTCAACTTATACATTATTTATGAACTCTTCAACTTACATACAAGCTAGTATCAATGGTACCAGTTTCGTTTGTCCAAAAATAAGATTATTGCGTCACAGTCATTCTACCTATGTCAACTAGGTACAATTTTTTTTGTTAATATGTACTTGTTTAATTATCTATACTAAACGTTACTGGTACCATGTGTGTATTATTTGAATTTGTTTGCCTAAAATTAATTTTTAATATTTGTTTCAGGGATAAACACAGTTCCAGTATAGTATTACGAATATATTTTTAATCAAGAGGATTTATAGCATTTATTTTATACCATGGTATGTATATTTTATTTATATAAATTCTGTTATAGAAGAACATTTATTTTTTCATATTAATTTTTACTTTCTTATACGTAGTATAAGGAAGTATTGTAATCGTGATTTTTTTCGACTTCGAGATTTTGATGGATTTACACGTTTTGAGGGCCCCTGAATCCATTTTGACCATTTTCGCCATGATGTCTGTGTGTCTGTCTGTCTGTATCCACCATAACTCAAAAACGACTTATCGGATTTGATTCAAATTTCATATTTAAGAGTTTGAACAAATTTGTGGGTGCCACATTCAATGTTTTTCATCTAGCACCAAAACAAGTGACAGTTACCTGAAGACATTTTCAGGTTTTTTAGGAATATCTTGAAAAATAAACAATTTATGAGATTTTTTTATTCTTTAACATTGATTTAGAATTGAATTTTGAACAAATTTTGTTTGAACATTTTTTTAAAATTCCGTCAAAAAAATTTCAAAATATCTGATATTCTTAAAACACTTTATATTTCTCATAGCGCGCGTTGATAGTTGAATTCGATGGTCGAGGTAGACCATGTGTTTCATTATATGGCTGCCAAACGGAAGGTCTCGGATTCGAATCCCAGAAGGACCGGTCCATTAGTTTTTTTTTATTTTACTGGTTTCTATGGCACCGAAAACAATAATAATGAATAAATAAATGTAATTTCATACCGGGAGATTTTTTTAAGTGAGTAAAATTCGGTTATAATGAGTGGGACAAGGACAGATTTATGCGTATTGCTATAAGTGCGACAGAGACTATTTGAAAATTGCTGGAAACCTTCAAAATTTTTACAAGAAATTTAACTTAATTTATTTAGGAAAAGTAATTATTGTGATACTATCCGTAAGTATAAGAAAGTCATGTGTTGGGCACATCAGATATTTTTATTTTCAAAAACAGATAATGAACCAAAAAGAAAATCTTATTTTATGTATTTTTTCTTTAATTATAAAATTGTGTAAATTACAGTTTATTTCAAAAATTAATTCATAAAGGGTAGAATGGTATTACCGTATTACAAATCTACATTATACTGGTTATGTTAACAATATCAATTAATTTTTATCTCCTTATATCTTCTTTTATCTGCACTATGATAAATATTTTGTACCTATAGCTACTTATATTACAAGGACAACAAATCTAAATATTGCTAGTCATGCAGGTATAGGTATAGAGTATATACCATATAGGTAAATGGCAACTAGCCGATTGCGAAGACAAGGACAGAGAGCAGAGCCCGGTGTACGACCGTACGTTGCTCTCAGTCTCAAGCAATCGTTGGGCTAGTTGCCATTTATGCGTATCTGTATAGTGTATATCTTTATATGATGTCTTCAGTTCATGATTACATATCGTTCCGAGAATTATTTTTGTAGAACATTTTAGTTACCATTTGTAATTAACGTTTATACAAGTGTATACTACAATTTGTATTAATTTGTCAACTACATTCAAGCTTCACGTCAGATTTCAATGATTTAAAATGTTATAAAAGAACATTTTTGCCCTTGGGGTTGATGTTAATGAGCTGAAGGGAAACAAGACAGGAGGATTTTTTCATTTTCTGCATCCTTACTATAATTATGTTCAGATTACTCTGATGAGGTTGAATTAAATAGGGGAAACATCAACTAAGTAATCTGATGTTTTGTTCGAATTCTCCTGTCTCTTTTTGAGCCAAAACTAACATTAACTCTAATAATGAAATATATTTTTTCATATTAAAATTGAATCTGTAAGTTTTGTATAAAATTTAGCTACTTGTAATTGTAATGTATAATAACATCAAAATAAAAAAATAGAGATTACCTATATGCTTGAATTAATTGCAAGAAAATCAGATCGTAACCTCAATTCGTTTTGAAATAACTTACATATACGAGCCCTAACAACTAAATGTTCGGACAAAAGTAAATTTTTGAAGTATGAAAGGAGAACTGGAAATTTTACGCAAATAATTAGTAAACACCTAACAATACAATAAGATAAATCCTTAATAACAAAATTATGCATGAATAAAATTATTTATTGGATTTAACAATATTTTAACCTTAATAATTAGCAAACTTTACAAAATGAATTTGCAACTAAATGTTGGGATAATTTTTAATTTAGGACCATTAATAAGAGGTTACGTCTCCTTTTACTTTAATAGCTGCCTGTATTCTAGCAGGCATTGTATTTATCAAATTTTGGTACACTTCTGGCGTGAAACTGTCCCAAATTTCTTCTATTTTGGTCTTTAAGTCCCCAATGGTTCTTGGTGGATTATTGCGTAAAATACGTTTAATTTTATGTCAAAGAGTTTCAATGACATTTAAGTCCGGACTGGATGAGTGCCATGAAAGCACTTTTATGTCGTTTTCCCCAAGTTCCAAAACTGTGATTTTTTAAAAACAGTCGTTAGAAAATTACGTCACATTTTTAAGTGCAATTTTAAAGCTACGAAATATGCCTAAAATCACCAAATAAAGACATGGGGATTTTTTTGTACATAAAAGCAACATCCAGCTTTGCAATAAAGTAAATTTTACCAAAATCCAACCAGTGGTTCCAAAACTGTGATTATTTAAATGTAGATAGCACCGTAAAAAAAAACACGTTTATTGAAAAGTGAACTGTGGAACTCGAAAAAAATGCAAAATTAACATTTCAGGATTTTTTCAATATAGTACGATTATTGAGCTTTGATTTAAATGTTTTTTGACACAAATCCAACCAGCGGTTTCAAAACTGTGATTCTTTAAAACAATTACTAGAAAATTTTATCATTTTTAAAAGTGCAACTTTGAAGCTCCGATAAATGCCTAAAATCACCAAATATAAACTTCTGTAACTTTTCTGTAAAGAAAACCAACATCCAGCTTTGTAATAAAGTGAATTTCATCAAAATGCGAAATTTACGTTTTTATATAACTATATGTTGGCATTATAACAGAAGAAACCATCAATATTATGGAAGTTAATTTAGATAACTTTTGCGCGTATGGAAAAACGACAATCAAATTTACTTTTGTCCAAACATTTAGTTGTTAGGGCTCGTATACCTACTCTATTTTCTGGTATCTCCGTTATCATTTATTATTGTGAGTTTATGTCAAGGTTGCTATAATTTCATTTAGGTATGCTAGTTAACAAATTTTTAAAATTGGTAAAAAATCAAAAGATTATTTAAAAATTAAAATATTATGTAGGCGAAACAGTAATGTCGGAATTTTCAGTAAAATACAGTAGTCAGTTTGTTATTATAAAAATAACTTTAATTAGTAATTTATTCATCATCTTGGGATTTGGGCAAAAATACTAATTCCAGAGTGTAAAATTAGGAATTGAATATGATCAGCGGAAGAGGACATTTCGAATCGAATTAGCTCCCTCAATTTTTATTGAGACTGTAAAACTTGCTTCTTTCTGTTTAGTTCTTACCCTGTTGCGTTTTTTCTGGATATACAAGGTGTTTTTGAAATAGGTGGTCAAAATCTAGGAGCATGTAGACCAAGTCAAATGATAAAGAAAACCCTTACTTTATTTTTTTTTAAAGTGCTTTCTAAGGGAGCTACAGCCCCGTAATTGTAAGCCCCTAAGAATGGTATTTATTAAATATCTCCGAAACCGTTTAAGATAAAATAATAAAATTTTGTACATTCACTATCTCTTTTATGCTTAACAATATGAAATCAGGATCATCTGAAAATTTTATTCAAGGGGGGGGTAAATATGATCCCAACTTTTTTGTATGTTGTGTTTTTTTGTTTTTGACATGAAGTTATTAAATTTAATAGTTTTTTACAAAAAAACTATCCACTTGTTTAATTTCGATGCTATGCACCGTTTTTGAGTAAAATCGATTTGAAAATTTTTAACATTCTCTGATCGTGAAGCGTTTTTTTTTTAATTTTCGAAATGAATATAAAAAATTTAGGAGAAAGTAGAGCTAGTCAAATGATAAAGAAAACCTTCATAAAATTATTTTCTAAAGTGCTTTCTAAGGGAGCTACAGCCCTTAATAGTGGGTCCCTAAGAATGGTTTTTATTAAATATCTCCGAAACCGTTTAAAACACTTTAGAGAAAAACTTTATTAAGTTTTTCTTCATCATTTGACTTGCTCTACATGCTCCTGAATTTTGTATATTTATTTCAAAAATTTCAAAAAAAACGCTTCACGTTCAGAGTATGTTAAAAATTTTCAAATCGATTTTACTCAAAAACGGTGCATGGCATAGAAATTAAACAAGTGGACTATTTTTTTGTAAAAAACTATTAAATTTAATAATTTCATGTCAAAAACAAAAAAACACAACATACAAAAAAGCTGGGATCATATTTACCCCTCGCCCCCCCACTTGACACACCCTTGAATAAAATTTTCAAATGATACTGATTTTATATTGTTAAGCATAAAAGAGCTAGTGGCTGTACAAAATTTCATTATTACATCTTAAACAGTTTCGGAGATATTTAATAAATACCATTCTTAGGGGCCTACAATTACGGGGCTGTAGCTCTCTTAGAGAGCACTTTAGAAAATAATTTTATAAAGGATTTCTTCATCAGTTTACTTGCTCTACATGCTCCTGAATTTTGTATATTCATTTCGAAATTTCAAACAAAACGCTTCACGTTCAGAGTATGTTAAAAATTTTCAAATCGATTTTACTCAAAAACGATGCATGGCATCGAAATTAAACAAGTAGACAATTTTTTTGTAAAAAACTATTAAATTTAATAATTTCACGTTAAAAACAAAAAAACACAACATACAAAAAGTTGGGATCATATTTACCCCCTGCCCCCCCACTTGACACACCCTTGAATAAAATTTTCAGATGATACTAATTTCATATTGTTAAGTATAAAAGAGCTAGTGGCTGTACAAAATTTAATTATTATATCTTAAACGGTTTCGGAGATATTTAATAAAAAAAATTCTTAAGGGCCTACAATTACGGGGCTGTAGCTCTCTTAGAAAGCACTTTCGAAAATAATTGTATAAAGGATTTCTCATCATTTGACTTGCTCTACATGCTCCTAAATTTTGACCACCTATTTCAAAAACACCTTGTATATTTTCAGTCGATTCAATTGATCTCAGAATTAATGAGTAATACAAATAAGAATTAGTAAACGCTTCTAATTTTAGTTTATACCAAGAACTTCTATTCTACATACAGTCCATTTTTTTAGTACAAAAAAATTTCCAGCCAAATATATTTAGTTCCAATTCTCTCTTCTCAAGAATTGTAGTTTAGTAACTAATAGGAGTAATAAGTAATATGAATATAATAGAAATCTCTTTCATAGCAGAGCATTAAGTATGTCTTATTTAACATTAAGCTAACAAATCATTTTACTACTATTAAGTAAAACCGTGGTCTTTGCTTAAAAGATGACAGCAAAAGCTGTTGCTCATTTTTATTCACACTATCCAGAATCTTTGCTTTACCTGGCAGAAGCTCATAACAATACAATCTCAAGATACACCTTTTTTGGGTGTAAATTGGCCTTGAGAGTGGTTAATGAAGCAATAATCCTGGTTAAAAATAGTTCATTATTAGTGTTTCAATCTAGTGAATCGCAAGCCGTAATTCGATCGATAAAACTTTCAGTCAAATTATGCAAGGCCCAAGCACCCATTCCAAGATGATTTTCAATGTTGAAACTTCATGAATATCGATTATTTTCATGTAAAGTAGATATTTAATCGATCTACTGATAAATTCGACATTACTCTTTGACCAACCCAATTTAACCACTTCAACTACAACTTTCTCTTTTTTAGATGTAAATAATTTATTTAATGACAAAAAGTTGCTAAAATAATCTGAAATTGCAAATGAGCGTTTCATACTTTTCTTCTTTCTGTCTCTACCTCAAGTTCTTCTCTCTTGAAAGCGAGAGAGGGAGAGGTCACATGCATGACTGCTGAAAATAATGGGATAATATGATCTCCATCAAGAATCAATTCAAATAAATTAAATCAAGAATATTATTTCTTTATTTTAACTTTTTATAAAAACTTTGTGTTAATTGACGAACACTACTTTTATACTTCAGAAAAATGCTTCAGTGATAATAATCATTTGTATAAAGTTTATTATTATTAAGAAACGATAAGTAATCGAGAAGAGTTTCAATGTTTTATGTCTTGTCTAGGACTTTTTGTTGGCGCAGTCTGAATTTACATATTTGTCAATTAACACAAACATTTTTGGTGACTTACTTATTTTACTATTTTATATTAAAATTCAGTACAAAGATTTATTTTCAAAAAAATTTCATTTCATAGGATGTAATAATGTTATTTATTTTTTACTTGACTTTAATTCGTTGTTAATACCTTGGATACGAGATATATAAACAAATCCATTATAAAAGCGGGCGTAATGATTACGCCCTTTGTAACTTGGTTGCCCTCGAATATAAACATCTTCATTATACCCTTGATACATAAATAACTATTATTATACAGGGTGTCCGGAAATTAGGAGCAAAAAACTCGGGGAGTGATTCTACTTGAAAAATTAATGTGACAAGTTCCTATAAAATTTTTCCGAAAGGTCATTAATATTAGGGTTACAGGGCCTTAAAGATTGTTTTTTTAAATTAATTTTTTCCAGTAACTTTTTTTCTAGTGTACCGATTCGTTTCAAATTTGGCACTCTTATCACTAATGTTTATTTGTATTCTTACACCAAATTTGAGGTAAATCCCCAGTGTCAAAGAGTCGAAACTGACGTTGACCTTCGGATAAAGACCCAGAACTTTTTTGTTAGGCACTTTTTCTAAAATTTGATGACGCCCAATTGAAGAGCATCGAAAAATCTTCAAAAAAGATCCTCTTGTTGCATCACGATAAAACGAGTCGTTTTCGAGAAAAACGCCTTAAAAACTTTGCTTGCATTAAATGAATACCAACTACTTAACTACAGCTCATTTTCAAGATTTAACAGAAGCGCGTTTTTCTCGAAAACTACTAGTTTTATCGTTATTCAACAAGAGGATCTTTTTTGAAGACTTTTCGATGCTCTTCAATCGGGAATCATCAAAATTTAGAAAAAAAGTTATTGGAAAAAATGAGTTCAAAAAAAATTTTGGGGCCTTGTAACCCCAATATTAATGAACTTTCGGAAAAATGTTATAGGTACTTGTCACATTAACTTTTCGAGTAGAATCACTTCCCGAGTTTTTTGCTCCTAATTTCCGGACACCCTGTATATACACAAATAATAAAGCGTAAATGTATGTATAATAATTTAGGTAATAAAGTTTGCAAACTTTTTCTGAAAGAAAAAGCCAATTAGCTTAAATTAATTATTTAATAAATTCCTCGTTCGTGTAGTAATAAAAAATTCTAAAGTATTCTATTTCCTGATTTTTAGACAACAGACGCTGCTAAAACTCCAATGGAGTTGGAAACATTTTTACCTCAGGATAACTCTACTACAAATGGAGTCACAAAGTAAGTACAGATCTCTGATTAAAATATAAATTATAAATGAAAAAAAAATAAGTAGTTAGTAATTAGTATTTTAATATAGCAACTTGAGAACATCATTTTGATTGACCAAAATTTTATAAGAGCATTAGTATAATTTGTTAAAATTATATTTTTACTGTTTTATTTTAATTCTTATAAAATTTATTGAGAAAGTGTTTGTTCACTCCTGTCTTAAAAAAAATTGGGAACCGCTACAGAGATTAGCATATTTTTATTTAGACACCTTTCACCAGAAAAAAGTTTTAAATAGATTTGTCAACAAAATTTTTTCCTAAATGCAAATGATTTAGTTCGTAGCAGCTCTTATCACGATTTTCTATGAATAGATTTTACGATGCAAAACCAAACATTGAACACGAAAACATTGTTTTTAAAAATAATCTGTTTTGATTCTTTATGATACTGATGAGCACTTTCCTATTGCAACATAACATTATTAGAGGTATAAACAATAATATGTTGTTATTCTATATAGTTACATATTCGACTTAATGCAAAAATTAAATACATCCCAAAACATTTTAGTATAAAAAAAGTTTTGCTGAAAGTTTAATGTCCCAAAAAAGTTGCGTCTATAATATTGCTGAATATAGGTTAGTCGTTAATTTCTTTCTAGCTCTTCTCTCTATAGTTTTTAAGCACTTAGTAGTCCCTACAGAAAAATTGGGAACACCTATAAATTCTAATCTAGATAGAGTTCGTTCTGTAATATACATTTGCAGTGTCTCATAAATATTCTATTAAGTTCACTACTTGGGACAGGATCCAACGTGGAAATTGATATTATATGATCGAAGAGTTTTACTGCAAATAAATGTATATGGCCAAATTATAAGAATTCGGTATGGGAAATTAATCTCTTAGGAAGTGAACTTTATAAAATTTCTTCATCAGTCAAATAGTGACTTGTTGTCTTCTAATACGTATCAGTTAAATTCCTAAATTTGTCAAAGACATAATTATTATTTAAATGTAAAATTTGAATCCCTGCCTAAAAAATAATAATTATATAACTTATTATTTCGTAGCCTTAAGAAATTCCTTAAAAATTATTTTTTTGTCGCATGGTTAAACACAAAAAACATTTTTTTTGGCCTTAAGGGTGCTGTTATTTTTCAGCCATATTGAAAAAAGTAAAAAGTGATTTTTCTATAATATTTCGTTTTTTGTTGACCCTAAATATTTGTCTTCAAACTTGAGAATCCAAGTACCAAAATTTATTTCATAGGCTAGTTCTCTTAACTCAAAACTGTTCAAACGCTCCGTTTGTTGTTTCCAACACTCTTTAATCTGCTTATTACTATACAGGGTGATCAGTAATTGCCGCACTCGGACCATACTGTGGTAAACTTTACGTTTTAAGAATGACGAATTTTTTTACCGCAGTGCTGTAAGTTCTTTCGTTACAAAGATATGACCACTTTTGTGAAAATAAAAGTGGCAACACTGCATTGAACATGTGAATAGGTTCGACGAGAAAAAAAAAGAGAAACGTTCAATATTTTATGATGCGAGAACTTGTCAAACTAATTTAGTACTGTCAATTTTATTAAAAAACAGAAACAACAATTGAAATTCATTATTGATATTTTCATGGCAATAGAAGGTATTTTAGTTTATCCAAAGGGGAGCTTGAGAGGTTGCCAAACTTCAAATTCCTCTCAAATTTAGGTATTTTATTAAATTTTAACATTTTCAATTTCTTTGTATTAGAGGTTTTGTGAAAAAATTTGAACAAATCATATTACATTTTATCCAGAGATTATAGCAGCATAAATTATTCACTCATTTTTGTTTTGGTTATGAAAAAAATTAGCTGGTAACTTGGATGAGGGAAACTCTATAACTCGGAAACTAACCATCAAATTTAATTTTTCTTTGCAGATTATCCTTAGTGCTCTATAACGCCCTGTATTCGGATTGCGCCAATTACTGATCACCCTGTATATGTATACAATTTTAAAATCACAAATATTTTTGGACATAAATTTGTCTGTCTAGCTGCTGATATAAAGAAAAAAATATTTTTTCTACTCCTTGTTTAGAAAGTAGAAGCCTACCTTCTAAACAATAGGAGTAGAAAAAATTATATGTATAACACTGGCGGAAAGCATTCTTCTCTCCCTTGGATAATTACTGCCCTCCGCTACTTCGTCCGGGGGAGAGAATACATGGCTTTCCTCCCTTGGTATACAAACCTCTATTGTTTGTTTAGCTTATTTTGAAAAATCAATATTCCATGAACTATCAATCAAATATTTATAGTTATTTATATAAATAAAACTAAAGCTAGTCCGCTAGACTTTGTATCGTATAAAACAACAGGAAAACAAACAAACTGTTTACCAGGAGTCCACAGGAAACAGAAATTCGATAACTTACACATGGCAAGTGATACATAATGATGTCGGTGATAAGAGTATAAAATATATTCCATAAAACTAAAAAATTCCAACAAAGATAGTTAAGGTAAATTATTTGCGGTGCTACAATTAACACCTTAAAGGAAAGTTTATAATTGAACTTGTAATGCGTAAATATTCTGTTTATTGTCTTGCCGAACTTGGAAAATAATGCTAATGATAGTGACACTAAATAAAAGTAATCTCTTCACTATTAATATAATAACACGGTTGTTAAATTAATTAGGTATGAAAAACTATAACAAATCCTGGTATTCTTTTAATTTGCTATTCACAGTGTCCATCTGTTATCATAAGTTAGTTCAATAGTATCAGTATCACTTTTCTATCATGCCCATATTTTTGAGTTTTATTGAAATGTTAAGGTGCAAAATTAAGCTTATATTATTTTTTTGTTTACATTTTTTATTTTTTCAGGTACAAATTAAACAAAAATAGTGACCTAGAAACTGCAAATCCGGACGTCGATGTATTTAAAAATCGTAAAGTAGATCATCCTGTCTCGTAAGTACCAATATAATTTTTTTGGGTTTCTTTACCAAAATTTTTGGTTTTCAGAGACTGTGATACGCTTACACATCTGCTTAAAGCATCTTTAGGCACTGGTATACTCTCTATGCCGGCTGCGTTTCTCGCATCCGGTTTAGCTTTAGGAATCGTCTCCACAGTCGTAGTGTCATTAATTTGCACACATTGTGCATATATTTTAGTGAGTATATTCATCATATTCTTTTGATGTTAATAACTATTGCGATGTTTAAATTCACCAGGTAACTTCTGCACATGAGTTGTATAGAAAATCTGGAAATTGTAGCATGAGCTTCGCCGATGTAGCGGAAGAAGCTTGCTTAAGAGGACCGAAATGGGGAAGAAAATTTGCTCCATATGCAAGGTAACAAATAATTAAAACAGCAAAAATCAACATGATTTACTTATCGTATTTTTATTACCAGACAGGTGGTACTAATTGGAATCTTCGTAACTTACTTCGCCACTTGCAGTTGTTATGCTGTAATAGTCGCGAAAAATTTCAATTATGTAGCCGATCACTATTTGGGGTATGCGGCAAATCTAAGAATAACGATAGCTTTATTACTGATACCATTGATACTTTTGGCATACGTACCAAATTTGAAGTATCTGGCACCAGTTTCGATGTTGGCCAATGTATTTATGGCCATCGGTCTGTGTATTACGTTTTACTATCTTGTCTCCGACATTCCTCCAATTTCTGAAAGGAACCTGGTTGCTGAGATTTCGACGTTTCCAGTATTTTTCAGTATTACGATTTTCGCTATTGAAGCTATTGGTGTGGTAAGTACTCTAGGAAGAATGATAGAATAAAGAGATAGATTGAAGGGAGATTCATGGAGTGGAGGAATTTTTTTGGATGTCGCAACGCGAAAAAATCGTGACTGTATTAATTATGAAAAATTGACAGCAGGATAGTATGAGCGGTTCTGCGCCCTCGAAGCTTCCAGTACAGGCGTTGTTAGTTAGTTGAACCTACGCTAAACTTCTACACTCCAACTATCTACTAACCTAACTTTCAATGCCTCTATTTTTCTCTAACCAAAACTTCTGCATTTCCTTCGTGGACATGAAAACTTTTTTGTTTATTTGATAACTTTCACAATTTTGTAACTTCAGATTTTTTCCAATTATCCTTTTTAGAAAAGTTCGATCTTATCTTTATCTGAAAATTCCGTCAAATAATTTTATTAACGTGTTTTAAAATAAAAAAAAGTATGGTCGGTGTGTAGTCAAATCACTGATTTTTTTTGTCATCCAAAGACGAGAACAAGGAAATCGTTGTAAGGGATAGAGGCCTTAATGTAAAGCCACGGAGGGCAACGATAAAACCGCTATCTTGAAAAATAAACCTTTTTTGAGTTATCACCATTCCATTCGCTGCTACGATAAAAATTGTCATTATTAATTTTGTCTAAAATTAAATTTTCTAGAACTTTTGCCTGAAAATTTTTCTTATGGGATTAATAGGTTACTAGATACAAGGCCCGAAAACAACCAATTCTCTTCTTATTTCCGGTCAAAATAAAAAACAATATTATTATTAATTTTGAAAGTAACAAAAAATTTTTTATGCTTAATCTTAAGGTAAAAATACAATCAATGTTGTAAAGAGAGAAAAAATTCGCTCTTTGTATCTTAAATAACTTCTTGTCTAAACTACCAGATAACAGTAACCAAAATCAACCACTATTAAATTAGCCAGCTCAATCTACCTCTTTAAATCACCGCTTTTCAGACCAAAATATCTACATACTTATTTTTTCCGTGAATTTTAGGTAATGCCTTTGGAAAACAACATGGAAACTCCAAGGCACTTCACCGGTCTATGTGGTGTTTTAAACCAGGGAATGAGTGGAGTTACCCTCGTCTACATCCTTCTAGGTTTCTTCGGCTACTTGAAATACGGACCCAGAACAGAAGGATCAATCACCTTGAATCTGCCTCAAAAAGAATAGTAAGCTCACTATTATTTTCTCTCAAAATCGTCCGATTCTATGAACTTTTTTTCAGTGCTGCCCAAGCTGTAAATATACTAATTGGTTGCGCAGTCTTCTGCACATTTGGACTGCAGTTCTACGTGTGCCTGGACATCGCATGGAATGGTATTAAAAAGCGGTACGCCAACAAAGAAAAATTTGCAAATTACGCCCTGCGAACGGTTATGGTAATTATATGCGTCGCTATTGCGATAGCTTTACCTACAATTATTCCGTTCGTATCTTTGATTGGTGCATTCTGCTTTTCCATTCTCGGTCTTATGTGTCCTGTATTTATTGAGATTTTAACCTTTTGGGACAAAGGTTTCGGCACATATAATTGGAAAATATATAAGAATGTTATTGTAGTTTTAGTTGGGTTCCTAGCTTTAATATTTGGATCCAAATCGGCTATTGAAGAAATAATTAAAATGTATACAAAACCGGAATAACGTTTTAGTTCCTATTATTTATTTAATTTTATTTAAATATTAAATAAATCTGCAGCAACTTTTTATTAACTGAAAATGACAAAATATGTAAAATATTAAAATTGATCGTTCGTAATTTTTTTCTAGTACATATTTTCTGGAAAATATTTTCTATTTTTTTATCATAGGGATCTCGTTTTTGTTTAAAAAAAACTTACTATTAGGTACTTTTAAATTAAGAGAACAGGTGTTTATATTGTATTATTTTCATTTAATTAAGCACATTGCATATCATTTCATTTTAGTATATCTACTCGTACTGTCTACAAAATAAGTAAATAGAAATAGTTTTTTTTTTGGAGATGCACAAATTATATTTCGATGATTTTATACTGAAAACTGTCACAAAGCTTGTAGTTCATATTTTAAGTTCACCATAATATTCAGTAATTCTTTTGTGGTTTTTATAATAGTTTTTCAACTTAGTTGTATCCTTAAGTTATTTTTATACTGGGTTAGAAAAAATACTTATTGCTTTTTTATGAGTAAGACATGATTAGAATTGATTTGTAGAATAGCCACGAAGCGATTCGAAACATTTTACAATCGAGTAATTACAGAATGGAAGCTTTACTTTTACTTGTCGATTCAAACAAATTCTAATCATCAGGGTTTTACTATAGGGCCGCATAATACGCTAGTGATATTGAATGAAATGAGAAAATGCTTTGGTTTGGAGAAGCATAAACTGACTGTGTATGTTCACCACTTCCTCCAATTCTTATCTGTGTTGTCTACTAGATAGTAAGAGCAGGTCTTTTAGTTAAAAGAAAGGCAATAGGTAATTTTTCCTATTTTTCCTACGTATAATTATTGAGGTATTTTATGTTATATTTATATTTACCAGTGCATTATGCTAGTTTATTAATTATTAAACCAAGCCAGATTTAAAAGAACTAGAATATATTATGCTCTGTGATTTGTAAAAAAAATTCCATATTTTGTTTAAATATTTATAAATGTAATTTGTATTTATTAAAAAAATATGCCATGGACATGTTATAAAATAATTTTAAACAAAAATCGTTGTATAAAATTTGAATTGTTGGAATAGATGGTTTATCTTATTTTACAGGTTTATATAAAATTATATAGTATTACCTAATTATGTGTTGTTAAATAAAACAACTCATTTTGTTTTTTTTTTAAGAATTTTGTTGTTTAATTTTTTAACTTCATTATTTTAACTAAAATTAAATCAGAACCTTTTTTATACACGTAAGAACAGCTGATTGGTAAAAGGATAACATTCCAAAAATGAAAGACTTCAAAATATATTTCTTAAATTTGAATTTCTCAGTAGGTACAACTTCAAGTTTATTGGGTACCCAACAATTATGAGCTTGTTCACCCAGAAACTTCCATAAACGCAATATTATATTACCCTTTTACTAATCAGCCGTTTATTAACATTTTTTTAATGATAAATCTCCTTAAAGCAAACTTATTGCTTTTTTAACGGAAATAAAAACTATCGAAATTTTCGATTATTTTTTATGATCTTTTTGTATGAATAATTTTTGCCGGGTGTTATATATAATGCTAAGTGTTTATAGAAAAAATAAAATCAATTCGAAAAGAAATTTTGTATTTTCTGTGCCTTCTCCTCTGTTTTTTCTAATCTAATTTAGTTAGCTTCAAAAAGGGAAAAATTCTGTAGAGACAAAAGTTGTTAGAAATTGTCTGCTCTATAGCCTAAAAGTACTATGATTTATACAGGGCGTTTAATTATGGTTGTACAACTATTTGCTCCGTTATTTTAAATGGAATATCTTGTAATCATTGAACTTTTAGAATCTACCATTTTTATAAGAAAAAGTTTTAAGGTTCGATATTTTTGTGATATTTGCACGTTTTAAAAATGTTTGATAAAATTAACGTCCATTTGCGCTCTACTTTAGTAGAGTAATTCTAGATTTCTAAAAAGTAAAGCCAAAGGAATATTTTAAAGCAATAATTGATCGCAATTGTTCTTAATTTTCAAAGAGTTCAAACAACGAAAACTGTATTTTTTAAATAGAATTCCCTGTATATCTCTATAGTTGTTGTAGAGGATTAAATTCTATAATTTGTATCAAGCATTCTGTATACCTAAACTTAATAGAATTAATTTTTTTTTATACCTATTTTTAATTTTTACATTAATTAAAATGAAATTTTACGTTTTCATATAGAACTCTCTGTATATTCTTTGCTTTTCTATTAAATATGTAAAAATAAACATAGTACTATAGTAGATATTTGGAAATTATTATCTAAAATTAAGTGTAGATTCTCAAAATACAATAATACATAAGAGGCCCTATGTAAATTAACGGAGTAAATTGTTGTCCAGTCGTAATTAAACACCCTGTATAAATGGTAATACTTTTAACTTATGGAGCATTCAATTTTTGACAGACTTTTGTTCTTCCTTCAGCTATACTTACTCTTTTGGGTCTACCCTTAGGTTTCTTTTTGCTATCTTTGACTTCAGAAACCTGTCTGACTAGTTTTTCTTTTGTCATTCTTTTTACGTGGCCAAATCATCTTAGCTGTTTTATTATTTTTTGAAGAGCGACCTCAAATTGACCTAAAACGATCATAATCTGAAAATCGTGTTTTTGCAGCTTAGGTCCCTTTTTTCGTAGCACATCACATATATGTAATTATATCTTGTTCAACTGTACAGGGTGGGCAAAATTCGATGTTTTTATAGGGTAACTTTTAAACCATAACAGATATTGAAAATCTGACCGCGCTTCGTCGAGCTCTTTTTTTGAGAAACCCTTGATGGTGAAATCAAATTTTAGCGATCGTCGTTTGTTTTCGAGTTATGGCCGAAAATTCGATTTTTTGAGATTCGATTTGAGTCTATATTTCGGTTGTTTGTGAATTTAGAGAAATGGCGTTTGCACGTTCTTAAGGCACCTTCTTGATGCGAATGCAATGGCGTTAACAGATTTTGAAAATGTCTTTTTATTTTTTTAATTTAGTTTTTTTTGATTTTTTAAGAAGAAATTGAAGGAATAGACTCTACATATTATATATATTTGAAAAGAGAAAAAAATGCTCTTTTCGATAAAGTGACAGCCCACTATGACTACCATATAAAAAAATAAAAATGTACTTATATCATATAACCTAACAATAAAAAAACATTTTCAAAATCTGTTAACGCCATTGCATTCTCCTCAAAAAAGTGCCTTAAAAACGTGCAAACGCCATTTCTCTAAATTCACAAACAACCGAAATATAGACATAAATCGAAATCTCAAGAAATCGAATTTTCGTCCATAACTCGAAAACAAACGACGATCGCTAAATTGTGACTTCGCCATCAAGGGTTTGTCAAAAAAAGAGCTCGACAATGCGCGGTCAGATTTTCAATATCTCTTATGGTTTAAAAGTTACCCTATAAAAACAACGAATTTTGCCCACCCTGTACATATCATCAATTTTTTTTTGAAAAAATGCGAAAAGATCGAATACTGTTAATTTTAAGATGGCTGGACCTTAGTAACTTGGTATCTAAAATTAAATATAGAATCTAAAAATGTGATGTGTTCCATTTAAAATAACAAAATGTCTACTTATGGTAGAACCAGAAGTACTAGAAAATCGCCAGTATTTCCGTTTAAGAGATCGCTTTGTGTAATGGACGTTTGCCAATTTTCAGACTTAAATTAAATTTATTAACAGAGTCTACTGAAGACTTGTCTGGAAACACACTGAACCTATGTGAAAAAATGGTTTTTCCAAATAAGTGTAGCAACGTATCTCCTTTTTGACTTTAAGGCTCAATATAATTAATTTCTACACCATTGGATATTGCTATTTTAAAATTTATAAAGTGACCGGTAGAAAGTGTGTGCACCGCATGGAAATTTTTTTTATTTTTAGAATTAATAAATTTATTTTACTATGAAAAGGTTCTGCATGTCCTTAAACAAAAAGGAGCACAAATAAAACCAGTAAAAATAATCTCGTATGCGAGGGGAGGTTGAAAACTTAAAATTCACTCAAGGCTAAAATGCCTTCATTTTGCAGGATAGAAAAAACCTTATTAACAAAATTTGTTTCTAATTAAAAGTTATCCTCGAATAGTCCGAAAACCAAATTTTGGATCTGTAGACGAAAATAAAATACGGTGTGCACCAAAAAAACAAGAATATTGTTTTTGGAATTATTTTATTAAACGCCCTGTTTTCGCGTATTTAAACCTATTTAAGTAAATTATGTGTTTAATTGCCCAAGAACTGTTAAAAAACTGAATTTATTTGCTGCATAATATAGCTTCTAGCGATTCGATACGGGGGCGCGCCGATAAAAAGGAAAAACATTTTTTATTTGTCTACAGAGCCCAAATTTTGTATTCGAGGATAACTTTTAAGTAAGTACAAACAACTTTTCTAATGCAAAATATATTCTTGAGTGAATTTTAAGTTTTCACCCCTCCCTCGTATACGAAGCAATTATTACTGGTTTTGTTTGTGCTGTTTTTTGCAGAATCTTTACATAGTAAAGTAAATTTGATAATTCTAAGATAAAAAATTCTTTTTTGGTGCACACTTTCTGCCGGTCACTGTAGATAACAAAACCAAAAAATAGTTACAAAATTTGATTTTAATAACGCATTTTTAGTTTAAGAAATATTCAACAAATTTCAACAGTTCTATTACGGCTTAAGGCAAAGAGTTGATAAAACGTTTAATACATTTTTTTTATTTACTTAAGTTAGTACATTTTTATAGAAATTTTGAGTCATATTATTTCCAGTTTTTCGGCGATTTTGAAATAATAAACTCTGTATTTACAAAATAGGTGTCGTTGGGTATCTAAAGAGTTAAAAATGTTAAACTTTGTTAAGAAAAACTGCAGGTTTATTTTATGATACTTATTGAATTTTGGTGGGGATGAATCTATACTGCCACCCTGTATATCATCCAAACTGTTTAATTGTAAATTTGACCACTTAGCGCTGGGATCGTTCCATCAACCTTGTCCTTGATTTACCTTTGGGGGTAAAACATTTCACACATATTTGCGATACCAAAAAAAATTAGAGATAAGATAAGGTGTGCAAACTGCTCATTGATAACTCCTGTCTTCCCGGTTCTACTACTGGACCGTACTATCATCTCTCATCTAGGAAAAGTTGGCGCTCTAGTTTGACAGCCGGTGATTTATTTTACCGATTGTTTTGATACAAGTTTCCAAAAAATTTTATAAAAATATTATGTCAAAAAGGAAAGAGAACAAATGGACTAATTATGCAACAAGAATAATTGTTAACACTGCGTCGCACCCATTTGAATATGCCAAAGTACTGATACAGGTCAGTAAAGTGATATTTTTGACAAGTCACATTTCATTGACAAATATGTGTGAATATTCCAGATTGGCTATGAGCCGATCGCACCGAGACCTTCCACCACATTTTTCGGAAAACCTGCCCTAAAATTACCTAATATATTTCAATATGGTAATGAGTTGTATAACATAACCTAACTTTAAAAATTCACACTGGCTTTTGTACATTTTTCAGTAAAACACATAAAATCCGTCGATGGGTTCGCTGGGTGTTATAAAGGTTTGGCTCCGAAAGTGTCTGGAAATTTGTTGAGTGCTATAGTAACGCAGAAAATCATCGATTATCTTGAAGATGAAGTTTACGAAGAGGAGCTTTTTGAAGAGGAAACCGAAGAGGACAGGTAAAATTAGCAATATTAGCAGAGTATATCGTGATTTGATTACAATGCAGTTGGAAGTTTGATGTGTGTTTTAAGTATTTACAAAAAAATGAGAAGTTTTAGCGTACCTACCTGTAATATAATGTAAAACAACTAAAATTATTATTATTCATTATGTTTTGGTTAGAGTCCGAAAATTTATGTTAAGTAGGACTTTATCGTAACTAAACTGCTGGCCAATTGAAACGTACCAAGCGAATTTTTAGGTTGAATTTAAAGTCAAATATTTTGAAAAATAGAAAAGATATCAACATGCGATTTTCAGGATTTCAGAGAAAATTTAATTGAGAAAACGATAGTGTTACCCGATTTTTTTACTTTGAAATACATTACTATCTACAGGGTATGAAAGAAAGTCTTCTTTTTTTGTCAAAAAAAAACTACCGTGATTCCACAAAATTTTTTAAATATTTTTTTATGTAGATTTTTTTAGTCCTTACTTAATGGGAAAACAACCTGTTTCTAAAATTTTGATATCCCTGTTATTTTATAAGATACCGAATTTTTGCTGAAAATTTGATTTTTTCTTTGTTTTTTGTCGTTCGGCCGTATTGTGTATTGCAAGAACTAATCTCTGTAGTTGATTATAATACCTTATGAATGGTTTTCTTATAAAAAGTACACTTTTTGTACTTTCATTAATTTATTGGTAACCAGTGGCTTATCAAAAATCGGTACACGTTCGCTAATTGGTAAATTTTTTAATTCATTTTTTGAGGCTATTTTCTTAATGGAATAGAATGGAATTTAGTTAGTTTATGTTCACCATTGGTTTAAGTGACTTATATCCTCGAAACGAGTTTTTCACTTTTTCAAAAATTTGCTCATATTCGTGTATACCGGGTGGCTACGAAATCGTTTTACAACCCCCACCATTTTGTTACATTTAACTGTATTAATTTGAAATTTGGCATGATTTGATTGTTGAAAGGAATAATCATTTTGACGTTTAAAACAATCTGATGACACTTCCGGTTTCACCGGAAGGGCCACCTACTAACTTTCAAAATTTTTAAAACAACCCTGTATATTTTTTTCCATAAGAAATAGATTCTACTTAAAATTACCTGTTCAACAATATTAAATTTAATAAAAAATTCGGTATCTTATAAAATAAGATAATTATAGTCACACTACTACAAGGTGATGATAAGAGTTATAATATAATATCTATTCTATTTCAAATTTGGGCACCAAACTTGAAAATAACACTTAAATTACAATGTCACAGCGTTATTCTGAATTTCAAGTGAAATTGAATGCAGACCATTTTTTATGTTTGATCTTCAAGTCATTGTTTATTTTTTATTTCGTTTTACCGATGGTTGTAACCGAATCTTTTCTTCTCGAACATCCTAATTATTAGTGATCTAAAGTCTTAATGTTAGTATTTCAGAGTTTGCAGACATTTCATATGTGACGTCTGACTATCATTTTATTTTCTCTCTCTGCATTGTTAACCGTGTTTCAGTTCCAGACCAAATTTCATATTTAAAGCCTGTTTGACACGGTGCCTAATTTTTGTAAAAATTTACATGTAAATTTGCATGTAAATTATCATAAAAAATTACATGTAAATTTCCAAGGTGACTATAATTTCTGTTTGCAACGTGTTTACGTTTTTAACATAAAATTTGACCCCCGCGCATGCGTGTTTACTCAATTTTTACGGACAATTATCTTTTTGCACTGTCGGTTTTAAAGTTTAAACTGAACTGAAACATTATTATATTTTCTAACTTTAACATAATAAAAATAATGTGCTGCAAAACTGTAATTGTACATAATACTGCACTAAACTAAGAACAATAATTCAGTTTTCTGCAATCTATTTAAAATCACGCACAGCGAATAAAACCATATCTGTGAAAATTATATTGTCCCCAAAAATCCCATTTGCATTTGGTATTGTCTATTTGAGACACCAGCCTTAGATTTAACAATGACATTATATTTTGTACCGTAACCAGTAACTAATTTATCTTTCCTCAATTTTATTTGAAGAAGGAAAATTTCCGTTGATTAAATAAATAATTATATTGTAAAATCTCATTCCCAAAAAGGCGTTATTTTCTATTAAAAAATGAATTATTATAGGTTAGATGAAACAACAAGATTAAATTACCATCAGTGAACGTTTTGCCTTTGCGCACTTTTACGCGCACTTTTAGCAGATATTTTAGAACAAGTTCTAAATAATTTACGTGCAAATTTACACCGAAATTTGACAAGACATTTGCTGTATGCAACGATGCTAAATGTACGTAATAATTTACGTGTGAATTTACATGCAAATTTTCATGAAAATTAGGCATCGTATCAAACAGGCTTAAGAGTAAAATTTCAAGACATTTTTAATTTGTTACTGAAAATGTTGATAATTACTTAGGGATTTTTTTTAATGAAAATACGACCGTGTTCAATTTTGAATAAATACCATTTAAAACATTTTTTGATAAAGCTATAAATAACAATTTTAGGATAATTTAAAAAATGCGGATCTAGAGGTTCGATCTCAATCTCCACTTACTACTTAGATCATTTTCTTAATATTTTTCTTTATCAATATTTAAATACATAATGAATGAATCGGTTATGTGGAGCAGTTGAACACAATTTTACTTTAGAAAGAAAGAAACTGTACAATAAGTCTACATTATGACGTGCAGTGTAGTGTGGATTTTTTGCATGTTCATTTATAAATAAGGACATCTAATCATCAATTTGATCTGGAATCCAGAAAATAAAATAGTTGTATCTTGTATCTCTAAAATTGTCACTTGTGTCCTCCAGATAACTGATTCAAATACAGAATAAATAACCGATTTAATTCCATTTAGGTGTATCCAAAAACTCTTCACAATAGGTTGGCAGCCTGAGGAATTTCTTGTCTCTCTCGAATATAGTTGTTTTGAGTAATTTATGTGGTATTGGCATACAAGTTCCTTTCGCAACACATTAAAATTTTAATATTTTAGGGGGAATAAAAATATATAGCGGTATTTTTAGACATTTTGTGGTATTTGAGAGAAATTTAAAGACATTTTCTGAAATGTGAAGTATTTATGTGGCTTTTTTTATGAAAAAAAAAAGAAAAGAATTTTTGTTTCCCACATTTGGCCGTGGGCCGTAGCTAACCTATCAGTTCTTACTGAAATACAGGGTATTTACAAAATTTGAGTTTTTAAATATTTTCCAAAAACTATAGAATATATTTAATTGTATTAATATATTTAGACTATAACAACAAGAGAATTTCAAAGAATTGGTGTAATCCAGTAACGTAGAATCTTTAAAGTTTATGTAAAACAAAAAACAACAGAAACATACTGCTGTATAAAAAACTGCAAATAAAATCGTACTTAGTGATTTTTCGATTACTTTGAGATATGTATTTAAAAATATTAAAATTAAATGTGACGCGCTCCGAGAAAACAGCCTTTAGAATCAATCGGGATATTTTAGGGGAAACGCCAGGGAAAGGGAAGTGGCCGGTAAAGCGTTCGAAAAACAGCTGATATTTTAACTATAAATATTAGGTGAATAATTTTTTTGACTTCACCACATTAAAAAGCGATAATGGAAGATTCTGAAACGATAATAATCTGAAAATTAATTTTTAGATGCTAAGGACTGTTTTCGCGAAGCGCGTTACAATTATTTTCAAAAAACATCCTGTATCTCGGTTAGGTAAGCATTTTCGAAGAAGCAGCTTTATAACAGCTTGTGTCCTATTTAGGATTATTGAGTGTACTTACTTTTTGAAAAACCTTAAAAAATCATCAATTAATAAAATCATTTTGAATTAAGAAAAGTTAATAGTATACTTGAATACTACAGAAAAAAATAAAGCAGATAGAATTTCAAAAAATTAAAATATCCTAAAAGGTAAAAAAAAAGATATGTTAATTTTACAAATTTAACGTTTAATATCTCCGTCACTTTTGGTCCAAATGTCAAAGTCATATATATTTTTGGAATCAGCTTAAAAAGATCTATCGATTCATGTAAAAATATGTAGGGTGTTCCATAAGAAAAAATGCCATTTTTAGCACACCCAGTATATTTTTCAAGTTAAAAAAGTTTTGATGGTATATTTGAAAACTTCAGAAAAAACTATAGTAAATTTTGAATTTTGAAAAATTAAAATATCTCAATAGGTAAGAAAATAAGGGGGGTGTTACTTTTGCGTGAAAGACCCTGTACATATTACAACGAAAAATGTCAATAAAAATCAACTGTCGATAAAAACTTATTGAAGATATATACCGTGTGTCCCAGATCGAAGCAAAATTGCACAATCATCAAGGTTGATGTTAAAAAAATTAAGATATGTCAAAAATTCCTTTCTAACCAAGCGAGATCCCAGGAAGACGAAACTCTAGTCAAACATTTTTGGTCGTTTACACCCATGGTTGCGTCGATCTGTTCTGTGGACACACTGTATCTTGTATATGAACATACATTTTTCAAATTTTTAATGTTATGTTAACATATACGAGCCCTAACAACTAAATGTTCGAACAAAAGTAAATTTGATTGTCTCTTTTCCATATGCGCAAAAGTTATCTAAATTAACTTCCATAATATCGATGGTTTTTTCTGTTACAATGCTAACATTTAATTATATAAAAACGTAAATTTCGTAAAAATCCGCTCGGAGGTTCCAAAACTGTGGCACTTTAACCCAGCAGGATGGGAAAATTGTAGAAACAAAGAATTATTATTTTCAAAACGTTGGATCTAGTAGTTGGATTTTGATGAAATTTACTTTATTGCAAAGCTGGATGTTGGTTTTCTTTGCAAAAAAGTTATACAAGTTTTTATTTGGTGATTTTAGGCATTTATCGGAGCTTCAAAGTTGCACCTTTAAAAATGTTAGAATTTTATTGTAACTGTTTTAAAAAATCACAGTTTTGAAACCGCTGGTTGGATTTGTGTCAAAAAACCTATAAATCAAAGCTCAATAATAGTGCTATATTGAAAAAATCCTGAAATGTTAATATGAATTTTTTTTGCATTTTTTTCGAGATCACAGTTCACTTTTCAAAAAACGTGTTTTTTGAGGATGCTACCTATACATTAAAAATTAAAATAATCACAGTTTTGGAACCACTGGTTGGATTTTGGTAAAATTTACTTTATTGCAAAGCTGGATATGGGTTTTATCCCCAAGTCTTTATTTGTGATTTTAGTCATATTTCGTAGCTTTAAAATTGCACTTGAAAAATGTGGCGTAATTTTAAAACGACTGTTTTTAAAATATCACAGTTTTGGAACTCGGGGAAAACGACATAAAGGTGCTTTCACGGCCCTCATCCAGTCCGGACTTAAATGTCATTGAAACTCTTTGGCATAAAATTAAACGTATTCTACGCAATAATCCACCAAGAACCATTGGTCCATTGGGGACTTAAAGACCAAAATAGAAGAAATTTGGGACAGTTTCACGCCAGAATTGTACCAAAATTTGATAAATACAATGCCTGCTAGAATACAGGCAGCTATTAAAGCAAAAGGAGACGTAACCTCTTGTTAATATTCCCAAATTAAAAATTATCCCAACATTTAGTTGCAAATTCATTTTGTAAAATTTGTTAATTATTAAGGTTAAAATATTGTTAAATCAAATAAATACTTTTCTTCCATGCATAATATTGTTATTAAGGCTTTATCTTATTGTATTGTTAGGTGATTACTAATTATTTGCGTAAAATTTCCAGTTCTCCTTTCATACTTCAAAAATTTACTTTTGTCCGAACATTTAGTTGTTAGGGCTCGTACTCCAGAGTATGCTAGGTAAAAAATTCATCACACTATTCTTCTATGAGAGCTTCGTTGCATAATAGCTTGCCCATACTTACTCTCAGTTCGGTCACCTCTTTGTTTTATCTCATAGAAATAACTCTAATTTCCATTTACCTGTTTTAGGAAGAAAAAGTTCATAAAGTCTGTGAAGTGCGATCTAATAACTCACGCAGCCGCTATAATAGTCAGCCAACCTTTCCACGTAATAACGGTACGAATGATGGCTCAATTCGTTGGTCGCGAAACTAAATACACGTAAGTAGTTGATAATTAATTACTTTCTGAGTTAGTTTAAACCTACATATTTATTTTTAGAGGTATTATAAACTCCGTTCGTGAAATTTACAAACAGAATGGGGTGTTTGGCTTCTTCAGCGGTCTTGTTCCCAGAATCTTGGGCGATATATTCTCGTTAATTTTAGCCAGCTCTTTAACATATGCCATCAACTACTACATCGTTGAAGAAAAGGAGCTGAAGGTGTATACTTCAGCTACAATGTCCGTAAGTATATTCTAGCGCTTATGATTGTAAGCAATATTATTGGAGTTTTTCTTTCAGTTTTTGGCAACGGCTATAACTTACCCATTTCAAGTAGTGTCAAACTGCATGGCTGTGACAAATTCTGGTTTATCAGCTGGGTCTCCATTGTTTATGCCGCATTATAAATCTTGGGTCGATTGTTGGGTTGATTTGTCAAATCGTAATCAGTTGAAACGTGGCTCTAGTCTCCTGATTCGTTATTATACTGGACCGCAAGTTATTATTGGAGGGAAAGCACTTACAGTTCCTTCACCTGATATCCCAAATGTTTCTTAAATATATTCTATTCAATTTATTATTAACTGGTTGTAGTACGTCTCGTTCAAATCATTGTATGTAAATATTTTATTACCGTATTTGTTTTCAGAGCACAATTATATTAGTTTCATCAATAAAATTATTGTTTTTATTATTAATTTCAGGTATATTCTTTATTTTTTAATTCTTATATCTAAGATATTTATAATAACTTAAGAGCAAGATATTTTCTGTGATATCCAATCTGCACAAATCTACGATTATTGATATTTATTATGGATATTAGTTTATATTTTTGACTAATTTCTAATACTCTTCATCTGTGAAATTAGATTTAAAAAAATATAAATAAAAACATTCAATAAAATTAGCGAAATGTGGTTTTCGTTTAAAAAATCATGTGTGGATTTATTATAGTACTGGATCCAGAATGATTACAAAATATTATGAACTTCATGATTATTTTCTTGTATGTTCTGAAGGGCGCTAACTTTAAATTGAGAAGGGCTAACTTCAAAGATTAAATCAAATTTATTGTATACAGGGTGTTCGCACGAAGTGGCTCACTATTGCTAACTTCGTTATTATTGGAGCTACAACGTTGGTTAAATTAGCAAACTAGTAGCATTTTTTCCGCTGATTACAATGGTGAAAACAGAAAAACAATTGACCATCTGGTTGTCGAGATATTCACAAAAATATTTTTTTAAATGGAACACCCTATATATTTTTGCAAAAATCGATGACAAATTAAATTCTGTACAAAAAATGTCCTTAATTTTTTTTTATTATAATTTAAAATAAGCGAGTTATTTTGGAAAAAAGTTTACAATCCTTTAAAATCAAGTAGCCATAAAACGGAATAGTAATTTATTAAAACCAAACAATCATAATTTTGAATTTAAGCAAGTTGAAAAAAACTTGAAAGAATTACAGAAATATTACTATTTTATTTAATATTTTTAATATACAGGTGTTTGCGCAAAGTGGTTCACTGTTGCTAACTTTGTTATTATTGGAGCTACAAAGTCGGTTAAATTAGCAAACTAGTCGCATTTTTCCGCTGATTATAATGGTGAAAACAGAAAAACAGTTGGCCATCTGGTTGCCGAGATATTCTCAAAAGTAACATTTTTTAAATAGAACACCCTGTATATTTTTGCAAAAATCGATGATAAATTAAATTCTGAACAAAAAATGTTCTTATGCTTTTTTGACAATTATTTAAAATAAGCGAGTTATTTTGAAAAAAAGTTTTCAAAGTTTTAATATCAAGTAGCCTTGAAAATTATAAAATTGTAAATTTTCTATATTTCCGTAATTCTTTCAAGTATTTTTCAACTAGCTTAAATTCAAAAATATGATTGTTTGGTTTTATTAAATTATTATTCCGTTTTATGACTACTTGATTTTAAAGAATTGCAAACTTTTTTTTAAAATAACTCGCTTATTTTAAATTATTATCAAAAAAAGATGAGGACATTTTTTGTATAGAATTTAATTTACCATCGATTTTTGCAAAAATATACAGGGTGTTCAATTTAAAAAAATGTTATTATTTTGAATATCTTGAAAACTAGATGGTCAATTGTTTTTTTGTTTTCACCATTGTAATCAGCGGAAAAAATGCTACTAGTTTGCTAATTTAACCAACGTTGTAGCTCCAAGAATAACGAAGTTAGCAATAGTGAGCCACTTCGCGCGAACACCCTGTATATCTATACAAATTATCCTCTTCACATTTCTAGGGTCATCCCTTTTTAATAATTTTGAGAGGGGTTTCTAATTTTAAGAAAAAATTATCGCACTATTTGGGAAATCCATTTTCAAAATCGTTTAAAAACTATTTGACTTTAACATTTTCATTTTGGTGAAACCGAAGATACTACATAAAATAATGTAAATTATAGATGGTTCTACTGGTTCAGTAACTATTATGTCCATTAAAATATCCACAAATTTGTTAAACGGATGTCCTTCGTCACCCTGTATAATTATGAAATTTAAATTTTGCGCGCAATTTTTAAGTTTCTAGTGTTACCAACGTATTTTACACTGGCATTTTTTTTATTAAAAGCAATATTGTATAGATAGATATATAAAAATAGAAAACTGACCATTTGCGTCCAAATATCTCGAAATTCTGTTTTTGCCGGTATATAGTTTGGCTAAAATTGTGTTTAATTTTTAAGTTATTATTTATTATATTATTGGCAACCCTGAATTTTAGTTACGAACTAAAGGAATAGTGACATGGGGATTTATTAACATAACCTCAATGTTCAAGTTTGGTTCCGGCATTTAAGTATTTACAACCGTTAAGTTTAAGTATCTTGTTGATTAAGTATTACACAGTTTAAATTAAATTATATTTTAACGAATTTATGTGATATTTGCTTATAATTATGGAAAACAAACTGAGACGTTATGAGAAAATAGAATTTTTGGGAGAAGGCCAGTTTGCAACAGTATACAAAGCAAGAGACGTGGAAACCGACAACATCGTGGCTGTGAAAAAAATAAAAATCGGCAGCAGACAAGAAGCTCAGGATGGAATCAACAGAACGGCGCTGCGAGAAATCAAATTACTTCAAGAACTCCACCACAAGAACTTAATCGGTTTATTAGATGTGTTCGGTCACATGTCGAATGTTTCTCTGGTGTTTGATTTCATGGACACTGATTTGGAAGTGATAATAAAGGACAATAATATAATTCTCACCACAGCAAATATAAAGTGTTACATGTTGCAAACTTTACAAGGTTTGGAGTATTTGCATTTAAATTGGACATTACACCGCGATTTAAAACCGAATAACTTGCTGGTAAACTCAAGTGGTGTTTTAAAAATTGGTGATTTTGGTTTAGCAAAGTTGTACGGCTCTCCCAACCGACTAAACACGCATCACGTGGTCACCAGGTGGTATCGAGCACCGGAGCTTTTATTTGGGGCCAAACAGTACAGCACGTGTATTGATATGTGGGCTGTTGGCTGCATTTTAGCTGAACTTTTGTTGAGGCTGCCGCTATTTCCTGGCGAATCAGATTTGGATCAACTGACGAAAATTTTTTCGGTTTTTGGAAAACCGACTGAGGAAAATTGGCCTGGGTTAAAAACCTTATGCGATTACTTTGAGTTTAAATCGTTTCCGTCTATTCCATTAAAACATATTTTTACAGCGGCTGGTGATGATCTTTTGGATGTGTTAGAGGCACTTTTGGTGTTAAATCCAACGAAACGAATTAATTGCACAGAATGTATGCAGATGCCTTTCTTCAGTAATAAACCAGCACCCACGTTGGGTTCAAAGTTGCCTTTACCACAAAATATTCGAATTTCTAGAGACGTTGAGAAACCCTCCCTCAAGAGGAAGTTATTGGATGCCGCCGAGGGTGGAACATTATCGAAACGTATATTATTTTAAGAGAAATGGAGTAATAATTATATTTTAAATGATTTTTCAGTTAGCTTAGTTGTTAACATAATTTGTATTCATTTGTAATTATTATAAAGAATAAGTTACATTATGAGTGAATAGAGGATAAATAAAAAATTAACTACCAGCTTTAGTGTACGTTTTATTTTATGAATAACGACTAGAGATTCTATTAGAATTATACAGGGTCCGTCAAAACCCTGGCATTCTTCTATAAATTCGTTAGGTTTGGAAATAGAAAAAAAATTTAAAGACAAAAGTTGTCAGATTTTACTGCTCCATAACCTAAAATTATTTACATTTATAAAGGGTGTTTAATTACGGCTGGACAGCTACTTACTTCGTTATTTAAAATGGAACACCCTGTATATTAACAGATTTTCAGATTCTACGTAATTTTAGATGAAAAAATGTGAAGGTTTCATATTTTTAAAATGAACGGGTTTCGAGATATTTACACTTTTAAAAAAGAATTCACAAAATTAGAGATTTCAAAAAACGCGTTTATTTTAGTTATACTTTGTAGTTTTTTAAAAATTATTTCTGAGTTCGAAAAAGTAAGGTATAGGGAATATTGTGATACAAAAATCTGAAATTTATAGTATATAGGGTGTTTGCAATTGACCGTCAGTTTCCATTGACTTCAAACAACAAAAACTCTATTTTTTCCAATGGAACCCCCTGTATATTTCTGACGTAGGTTGTAGAGATTTAAATTCTCTACCTTTTTTATAAAGTATTCCCTATACCTAAACTTAATATTTTAGGTGATATTTCAAATAATTTATATCGTATGAGAAATTCTATTCTATTTATTGAATTTAGATTGCCATGAAAATTAAAAATGCTTTTAGGGAGAGGAGGACCCACACGTTAGCCGGCTAGGTGCCCCTACCTTACATCTATAGATTTTTTTATGGGGCTATATTAAAGAACCAGTGTATCAGGAACCTCCAACGACTGCAAATAATATGAAGATAATAAGAATTACTACAGCCTTCAGGTCAGAACGATAACTCCACAAGTGCTCCTAAATAATCAAGATTCTTTTATACGTCGAATCGGTATGTGTCTTCAGGAGAACGGACGTTACTTCGAACACTTGCTTAATTGACTTTCAGTTGTAAATTTTTTTATTGTATTGATTTAATTTTGTTATTATTTTATGAAATGATTTCTTTTCTTGTTTCTGAAAATTGATGATTAATTGCAGCCATCCAAATTTTTATTATTTATCTTTTTTTTAATAATTTTAAACTAAGTATACTACAGCGATTAAGATTTACTTTTGGCATAAATTAAGTACTTAAACTACCTTCTCAAGTTTGCTCAGATAACTTGAGAAATGTCAACATTTTCTCTTCTCTACTCTCTCCATTAAATAAAAAAGCACTATTGAAAAAAACATTTTTGGCATTTTGTTCAGCAAACGGAGTATACGAGTAGTTTTCTACAACCTTAAAATGACAGAATAAAGCATTTTTTATTTCCATGGCAATCTAAATTCAATAAATAGAATAGAATTTCTCATACGATATAAATTATTTGAAATATCTCCTAAAATATTAAGTTTAGGTATAGGGAATACTTTATAAAAAAGGTAGAGAATTTAAATCTCTACAACCTACGTCAGAAATACATAGGGGGTTCCATTTGAAAAAAAATGAGTTTTCGTTGTTTGAAGTCAATGGAAACTGACGGTCAATTGCAAACACCCTGTACACTATAAATTTCAGATTTTTGTATCAGAATATTCCCTATACCTTACTTTTTAGAACTCCGAAATAATTTTTAAAAAACTACAAAGTATACCTAAAATAAACGCGTTTTTTTAAATCTGTAATTTTGTGAATTCTTTTTTAAAAGTGTAAATATCTCGAAAACCGTTCATTTTAAAAATATAAAACCTTCACACATTTTCATCTAAAATTACGTGTAGAATCTGAAAATCTATTAATATACAGGGTGTTCCATTTAAAATAACGAAGTAAGTAGCTGTCCAGCCGTAATTAAACACCCTGTATAAATGTAAATAATTTTAGGTTATGGAGCAGTAAATTTCTGACAACTTTTGTCTTTAAAATTTTTTTCTATTTCCAAACCTTACGAATTTATAGAAGAATGCCAGGGTTTTGACGGACCCTGTATAAAACAAATTAGAAAAACCACTAACTGCAAAACTAGCAAATAAATTTGAAAATATAATACTAAAACCAATACGTCATTTTCATAGTCCCATCGGCATTTTTTTGTGTATCCATTACGCTTTGTTGCCGCACAAATTTTCTAAGCGATATTTTTCGATTACTTGGGGATTCCAAAGCAATATCTTCGCTAGTTTCCACTTTCATCGGTGTTAGTTCTAAGTCTTCATAAGATCCAGTCACTGATGACTGAGGTCTAAAAATTTCACATCTTAAAATTTAAAAATACATGGAAAATTTAGTTTTTATACTTAATTGGTATGCAACGAAGACAATCTTTCATTGAGAAGTCTTTTCCAAATTCTTCTCCTTCTTCAACAGTTTGTGGTAGACGATGGTGCAGAGTTTCTGGTAATCTGAGGCCGGACAATCCTCCGATTACTGATATGCTGCCCATTATTACCAGTGGAAGTATTAGCATTTCTGATCCCTTAAATTTGATCACAAAAAGACATAATCAGTATAGTTTTTATTCGATTTCAAAAAATGCAGTATCAGTATGAACGTTTAACGACTTTATAAATAAATAATACATATATCTTTGTTATCTAGTGCAGGCGCCAAAGGTACTTGAGTATGCATAATATGAGGACCGGCAACTATGCTCGGATTTTTATATCTGAGACCCTAAATAATAAAAAAAATCATGTTGCCGGCAAATCGGATGGTCCATTTCAATTCCCTCGCCCTCTTATTATGTTATTACTATTATTACAGTCAATCAGATATTTGAGATTCAAATACTTGCGGGTAGGCTGAATTTTTAATGTTGTTTCTGATGGTCCGAAAGGTAAAATCTCAAGTTGGCGTATCCCCACTTGTTTCGGAATCGCCGCCATCTAGAAAAATTTTTGGAATCGATTTTTGGATTTGCCTTATGTTCTGTTGGTCGTAGGAAAAAAATGTAAAGACAAAAATTGTATAGCTCAAAATTTGCAACATTTTTTGTCTTACGCTGAACTCTCTGTAGTTAGTTCCCAAAAAGATAGAGGGCGCTAAAAAAATCCAAAAATGCGCTGTACCTATGTACCTGTTATATGTCAATGTTTTTCTGGTATTTGAGTACCTAAAAGTGTTTTATTCAAAAAAAACGTGAAAAAATGTCGTTTCAAGTGTCCAATTTGAAAAGAAAAAGACCGAACGAGTTAACGTGTTTGTTTTGTGATATAACAGGAGACTTAGTTAAGAAACCAAAATCTCAATCGTGAATGACTAATATAAGAGCAGCAGATTCAAATTTCTTCGCAATATATCCAGTGGTGTCGAAGATTGGAGGGGAAAAGTGGAGGGGTATCTACGCCACTGGACAATTTTTTCATAAATAAACCCCATCATTACTAAGAAATGTACAACATTACTCTGTGTACGAAATTTAATGAAAATCGATCGAGTGGTTTAGAAGTTATATGGTAACAAAACGAGTTCTTATCCTATACTTTGACACCCTGTATCTTTGTTATAAAACATTTTTGAGCAAAGTTTTTTCATTAAAGTCTACTTATTTTTTGATGCTCTATCACCTCCCTAAGTTAATGAAGTTTAACTTTTACCACCCTGTATATAAAAATATAGAAGTGGTGCGAAAAAAAATTGGACCATATGATGGAGCGGCAACATCCAAAACATTAATCTTTGAGCTGTTATGAGCTTATATCAATTGATAAAATGCGGTCCTCATATTAAGCATACTCAATTCCATTCAGCTCCCGGTCTAATCCGTAACGTTTTCCAGTTTGATTTCTTACCAAATAAGTTATGAAAGGAATTATAATAAGTCCAAGTCCAGCGATATAAGCAGACGTGCCTATTCCAAGTCCCCTCAACTGTGTTGGATATAATTCCCCAGCAAATGGATATATGATCAAAAACGAAGCCGATATTGTTGACTTTGCAACCAGAAACAGTACCAAAGTTGTAATTACAGCATCTGCAAAATTTCCATCAAATTTTCTATACCCAAGATTTATTGAAGTTTTCGATTTTTACCACTGGGTATTAGAACAGTTCCAATGCAGCTTAATCCACTGATTATCATACACAAGCAAAGAGGCCAGCGCCTACCCCATCGGTCCATAATCAACCAGCAGACTAAATAACTTGGAATTTCAACAGCTGAAGACAACAAAAAACTCAAATACTCATTGCTGCCTAACGACGGGCCATAATAACTCAATCCAACATAGACCATTTCATTAGCAAACCAATTCAATGTAATCAAAGAGGTTTTTAATCGCATGTTTGGTGTGCCGCAAAGCTCTGTACAACCCGGATTTTTTCGTAAAGCTTCTTCTTCGCTGATCGTTCTTTTGTACATCATACGCTGCTTCAATTGTTGTTTGAAACTAGATGGCAGTTCTTTGTTGTTTACTCTGGCTAGCTGTTCCAAGATTTTCGATGCTTCCTCAAACCTACCTTTAGCTAGTAACCATCTGGGGCTTTCAGGTAGAAAAAACCAGTAAAAATAGTATAAAGTAAAGGGAGTTGAAGTGGCCAAAGCTAAATAGACCCAGTTGCGGATTAGATATGTGATTCCAGCCAGCATCATTAAGCCGAAAGTGTAGAACATGCATGTTAACACTGTTACAAATGACCTGTAGTTTGGACCTACCAGTTCTAAAGCTGAAATGTAATGGTTCAATGATATTTTTTTCAAATATTTTGTGTTCATGTAGGTATGGAAAATTTTATGATGGAATACTGAACTAAAAATATAAAAAGCAGTTTAAGTAAATAAGTTATGAGGGCGCTTAGAATTATTGGACCTGTGACCATTGTAATGCAGCAGAATCGCGGGCCCTAAAATACAGCATAAACTATCTTCGAAACACATTACTTCTATAAAAATGATTTCTTATTGAGAATGCCAAAAAAACTTGCGTCACCTTCCTACAAATAAACCATTGAATAACATTATTTTGGTTATATTTATAATAAAATCAATTTATTGCTTATTGACCAAAAAATTAATTCAAAAAACTACTTTCAACACCTTGTATATCGATAAAGAAAAACTTCTTTATACAGGGTGTTCCAAAAATACTGCGAAAAATTTGAGGGGGTGATTCCTGAGATCATCATTCTTTGTCGTGAGTTTGATTTTGGGGCGGTCTCAAAACTATCAAACCCAAATATCTCGAAAACGGTGCATATCGAAGGTGAACAAGATTACCTTTTTTCGGAGAAAGCTTCAACATATTACAATTTCACATTGAAATTAATAAAAAAATAAACACAAAAAAGTGGTAGTTTAGCGAAAATTAAAGGTGGTTTGTCTAATAAACTATGGTCGAATGTTGCTTCCTTTTTGATGTACAGGGCATTAAAGAAAATAAATTATTTTAAATAATTTGCTATAAATCAATAACAAAAAAAGTTAGCTTTCTGAAATTTTGCATAGTCTTTTTTTTTGTATTCTCTTATTAATAGTGGTTGCAATTATTTTATTTAGAACACAGAGGCGTGTGTACGGGTTTCTTCAAAAACATTTTATTGAATAAAACGTACGCCACTGGTTTTTTTGCAGCACCAATATGCAGAAAGTATTTTCCATTCAATTTAGAAACTTTTTCGTATCTTATATTTTTTTGATAACTTAACTCAAAATAACTTAATAGTACAGTAAACAAGGGAGAATAAAAGGCTTCAAATAGACTTTTTTTACCCTACAGCCAATTTTTGTAGAATCTTGTAGAGGGTCACTCTGAAAGTTTAAAACTGGGTTTTTGTATTCGTAGACCCCGCCCTTCCTTCAGCAGCCCTCAATTAAGGGTTGGATTTTTTTGTTTATTGAATAACTTTTTTCCTATTAATTTTTTCGAAAAAAAGAGTCAGTACAAAGTTGTAAAGAAAATGTTTCCTACAACTTATCTTTTAAACTTTTTTTGATATTGTCGATATTTAAAAAGTTATTCAACAAATACGTTGAAAATTTTGGGGAAAGAGTAGTTAGTAGTAGTAGTAAGTAATACCTAACTAGAGAAAAATTTCCCTAAAATTTGCAACTTATTCGTTGAATAACTTTTTGCATTTCCGGGATTAAATGTTCTAATTTAATCCCTCTTTACAGGGACTGAAGTGCCCTATTTCATCCCAAGGGATTAAATTTACATTGCTAGGTTACACGAATATATTTTGTCATTTTGGACAGTATTTTATTGTTGTTGCCGAGACGTTTGTCACTTTGACAAGCATAAATTTAGAATGATTTCACATGCAAATGCTTCGGAAGTACAAAAAATAGCGTATATACCACGGGATTGAGGTATCATTTAATCCTTCGAGTGAATTATTTCCCTCGCTCGCTTTGCTCGCTCATGAAATTTAATTCACCGTCAGGGATTAAATGATGCACCTCAATCCCTTAGTATATAATATACTATTTTAAATATTGACAATATCAAAAAAATATTAAAAGGAAAGTTGTAGGAAATATTTTTCTCTACAACTTTATACTGATGCTTTTTACGGAAATATAATAATCTCCCTTATTTACTGTACTATTAAGTTATTTCAGTTAAGTTATCAAAAAATTATAAGATACAAAAAAGTTTCTAAATTGAATGGAAAATACTTTCTGCATATTGGTGCTGCAAAAAAACCAGTGGCGTACATTTTATTCAATAAAATGTTTTTGAAGAAACCCGTACGCACGCCTCTGTGTTCTAAATAAAAGAACCACTATTAATAAGAGAATACAAAAAAAAAAGATCTATGCAAAATTTCAGAAGGCTAACTTTTTTGTTATTGATTTATACAAATTATTTAAAATAATTTATTTTCTTTAATGCCCTGTACATCAAAAAGGAAGCAACATTCGACCATAGTTTATTAGACAAACTACCTTTATTTTTCGCTAAACTATCGACTGGTGAAATCCTGATGATATAAACTGGGACACCCTGTATAATAAAATAAACATCTGATGGTATACGAATATTTTAATTAAATATAATTGAAGCTTTACGAAAATATAAATTTTTTTCAAATTTCTAGATACGACTGACAGACAATTGTGAATCTACGAGTACCTCTATATAAAGACCAATAATGCTTGCTGCTCAGTTTATGCGCATGTCGAAATAAGCAAAAACTAATTTTCTTATATTAATTTGCAAAAATGTAATTTATACCCATTTCTAGAATGAGGTATTAAGAAAAAACCTCCCTGTGTGGTTCCTCTATATAGAATTATAACTCCTTTATGAATCATCATTTTTTTAACTAAATAGTTTTCATACGAACTTTTTAAATATTTTCAGTTCAAGAATTCATCCTACTTTTTATGGTAGGTACAATGAAAGGGGTCAGAAGAGCACTTAGGCGGTAAGTGTACTTTAAATTTTGACCTACTTGTCCTACGTGCGGATTTCAAAGGTGGAAACTCAGTTCTGTTTGGTAGTAAAATATCCCAAAGTGAAAATAATACATTAGAGGCATCTGGCTTTGCTCTGAAGGACAGTACAAAAATTTTAACACTGATTTTATAGTAGTGATTCAACTTTAAAAAGTTATATCTCAGAATGTTCACAATGTCACTTCTGGGCTTTTGCTTCTGACCCCTTCAATAATAAGTTAGATACATACATATTATAAACGGTATTTGGTAAATTGCAGGTACTGTAAGACCCACAATGATTCTACTGCCAGCCCACCACCAAAAATTCGTAGCACTTGCTGTAAGAACACTGCCAACCAACAGCGTTGTTAAACATAGGAAGAACGAATTCTTCCTTCCAACTCTATCATTCAACATACCAAAGAAATAAACTCCTACTGGACCTCCTAAATTCAATGCCACTAAACCCAATGTTGGGTATATATCTTGATCACAAACCAAATCAAACTACAAGTTGAAAATAACATTAATTAACTTGTCGCTTTTGTTGAAGTTAACTTACATCTATCACAATACTGGAATATATCTCAGATTTGTCATATTCCCAACCATCGAGACAACTCTCAATAGGCCAAGAAGTGTTAACGTAAATTTCGTCTGGATTGTACCTAAATTCGTCTAAAATTTCAGTCCAATTAACTTTATATCTGCTACATTTTTCATAAGTGTTGTTGTTGTTCGGGATAGCTAATCCTTTACGTTGTTCCATAGTTAGGTTTACTAATTCGGGAATATAACACCAATGTTCAGGAATATCAGCCATGAACAGTTGATTAAATGCACAGAAACCACATGGAAAGCAGGCGGGCAAACAAACTAACCACAGCATAAGTTTTTGGTATTTTCCGAATTCACCGACTTGTGGCAGGATGTCATCGAGATCCAGTACTTCCTACAATAACAACATTTAGGAAATTTGTTAGAATTTGTTAAAGCTGTTAGAGTTACGGTATTTTTGTTATTTTCTTCGGTGTGATCCATATCTCTTTGGGTTTAATAAAAAACGCGGGTGAACACATGAATTAATCTTGTAATAGAATATAAATGGACACATTTGGGTTTGTTGTGAATCCTTAGAAATGACTGACTTTATAGGATTATAATATACTATACGTTCTCATAAAATCAATTATACCTACTCTTTGAATTATTGGAAGTTGATAGAAAATGCAACTTTTGTGCCACTTACGAACGATAAAAATTCTATCGATTAAAATTTACTTAAACTGGAAACAAACAGTTTTTTACTTTTTGTATTTTGACTATTGGCAAATGATCTGTATTTCTATTATTTGTGTCCAGCACATGAGGTTCTTATACATTGCCATGCATACAGTTTTAATCTTTGGAAAATATTGGAGGGGTAGCCAATAATCACATGCAGTCGACATTCAATACGTTATTAATATAAAACACTTTTATTTTCAAACGGCGTATAACATGGTGTTATAAGACTGAGTAGGCAAGGTATAAGTTTCATTTCTATGACACCACTCTTGAGCGGCGTATAAGTTATCTCATTATCTGCAAAAATGTATGGCAGTTGCAAAATTACTTATTAAATTGATTGTCATATTACGATTAGAATGATTCCATTTGAAAATAAAATATTGTATTTTATTCGGAGTATAAGCACTTTCATGTGACTCCGTATGGAGTTAATTCTCCTCGCTCCGCTCGGCGCTTACACCTCCATACTTCGTCACATAAAAGTTTCGCTTATACTCCTAATAAAATAAATATCTATTATTTATTCACTATTATTGTTATCGGTACCATAAAAACCAGTAAAATAATAAAAAAATTAATGGTTCTTCTGGGATTCGAACCCGCGACCTTCCGTTGGGCAGTCAAGTTCCTTTAGTCACTAATCTATCTAGGCGGTCGGATTCAACGCGCGCTATGAGAAATATAAGTGTTTTAAGAATATCGCGTTTTTTGAATTTTTTTTTGACGGAATTTGAAAAAAAGTTCAAACAAAATTTGTTCAAAATTTAATTCTAAATCAATGTTAAAGAATAAAAAATCTCGTAAATTGTTTATTTTTTAAGATATTCCTAAAAAACCTAAAAATGTCTTCAGGTGTCACTTGTTTTGGTGCTAGATGTAAAACATTTAACGTGGCACCCACAATTTTGTTCAAACTCTTAAATATGAAATTTGAATCAAATCCGATAACTCGTTTTTGAGTTATGGTGGATACAGACAGACATACATCACGGCGAAAATGGTCAAAATGAATTCAGGGGCCTTCAAAACGTGTAAATCCATCAAAATCTCGAAGTCGAAAAAAATCACGATTACCTACTATACTTTCTTATTATGTACTTCGTATAAGAAAGTAAAAAGCTTGGATTCAAACAAAATTTTGCATGCCTGCCCTCCTCCCTAAGGACAACTTCATGAAGATATTTTCGATTTTGGGGGGGCACCAGTGGCGTGCAATTCGGCCACATCTCAATTATTTCAATGAAAAAAAAAATATATATTTTTTTTGTAAACTTCAACACCCTATCTTTCTTAGTAATCGCGATAAAGGTATATAATATACCTTTTTCCGATTCAGGACGACTAGGAGAATGTACCATAAAAGTTTGCTCGATTAAAACTGATACACCCTGTATAGATACTACCTTTCTAACTACTAGATTATAGAGCAGACCTTAACATCATTGGAGGAGAAAAAGGAAGTAGAAATTACGTGCTTGGACCTTAGTAAGGCATTCGATTGTGTGGATCACCGGAAACTATTGGATAAGCTAGAAAAATATGGACTAAGAGGACCCGTACACGTGCTATTAAGATCTTATCTACAACAAAGACAACAAATTGTGGACTGGAAAGGGCTAAAATCAAAGAAAAAAGAAATAAAACTAGGTGTGCCACAGGGATCACTACTTGGGCCAATACTTTTTTTTCTTTACACAAACGACCTTGAAGAAAACATTAGAACCCAAGGAATATACGCTTACGCAGATGACACAACACTACTAAATAGCGAAACATCAAGAGAAGCCTTAACAACATCGTCCGAAATAGCATTGAATGATGCGCGAAGATGGTTTGAAGCAAACGGACTCCTCCTAAATATGGACAAAACGCAACAACAAAATACATACCTGATTCGCAAAATCTGAAGCTGCTGGGTTTTACGTTGGACTACTCCCTGACATGGACTCCGCATCTAAAAGAAGCGAGCAAGAAGTTATCCAAAGCAATCTATACCATCCGTAGAATAAAGCACATTGTAGGTGAAAAAGAAGCAATACTTACCTATTACGCTCATTTTCACAGTATTGCTACTTATGGAATCGCACTGTGGGGGGTCTCTGTTGGAGCCTCAAAAATATTATTGCAACAGAAAAGAGCTGTGAGAGCTATCGTCGGAGCGTCACAAAGAACAAGCTGCAGATCGTTGTTTCAAACTTACAAGATACATACCATTCCTGCATGCTACATACTTGCCTGTCTGTGTCATATTCACCAAAATGAACACTTGCACACAAGCCATTCCTAGAACCACAACTATGCAACCCGCTCACGAAATAATTTAGTCCTCCCTCGGCATAGATTACATAAGACCCAAAACAGTTGTACATACTGGGGAATAAAAATGTATAATAAGCTCCCTAATAAGCTGAAGTCTCTTGGTATCCAGGCATTTAAAAGAGGATTGAGGAAGTTGCTGACCGAGAAAATATGTTATTCATTGGATGAAATTTTAAGTGTGGATTTTTGATTGTTGCCTGTTATACTTACGTTTGTTTGTGATGTAAGTGTTTTTTTTTGTGAAACCGTAATTTACAACAATTTTTGTATAATGTAATATGTTTGACTTACCTTGTATATTTTGAAGGCTAAAATATATATTCTATTCTATTCTACTAGCATCAGTTTCTGAACAATTACGATCGTTTTTTTTGTCTTGGTTAACTTTAACAGATGATTAAAAGTGTAAACTTTCAGTAGAATAAGAGTAAGGAATAATAAAAGCCATGTGAATAAATGAAATATTTATTTTTATATGATAACTACAAAATTGTCCCGTATTCTGGGAGGGAATTTTCAAGTGAACGTACTAAACTGAAAGTGTGTGCAAGGGAACTAATAAAACAAGAATTGAAAAATAAAATAACAATTTTGACAATTGGAAAATTGGTCAAGAGGCACCCTAGACATGGTAACATTTCAAGGAAAAGAAAATATATTAAATTTAAAAGGCGATATTTAACAACTTTTGTATTAAAATTTTTTGGAATAAGCCGCATATCAGCCTTTTATTACGTCAACTTTCATACGGCATTTGAACAAAATGTTATTCGCTAAATACATAAAAATTCAGTCTTCATGTGCATTCTTCAAATACTAGCAGTTGTTAAATATCGCCACTTTTAAAGGGGTGATTTACAATATATAACAATCAATCTAACATGGCACAATCAAAACAAAACATTCAAACCAACAATTTCAACTTTCATTTGCACCATTAAATTATTTCCTAATCAACATTCCATACAAAACAGTAAATTATGTTGTTGCAATTATATTTACTACATCGTGAGCCATAATTTCATGAATTTTTTTAGAAAGTATTATGTATGGTCCCCACGAATGAAAAAAGATCCCGCTGATAATAAATTCAAACAAATAATTAATTTTGACATTTGTTAATAATATTTACAATAAATATTATATGGTGCGTATAAAATATGGGTATTGAAAACAATTTAGGCCCTGTGTAGAAAATACTTACAGCTACATCAATATAAAAAAATTAAGTCACACAATAATTCTACATACAAAATAACTATCGCACATCACTTACATTCTAAAAATTTCATACAGCCTTAGACACATCACAGGCAATGCGAAAAACAATATTAATAAAAAACATGCATTTTTTAAGTAAATGTCCCTGAATAAAAATCGTTCCGGGAAAATTGAGACTAGTTAAAACTTACGACAGAAAAAAATAATAGCTTAATTTTTACATTGCCTGAGACAAAAATATCACACATACAGGAATTGATAATTATAATCCTGGAATTATAATTATTATTGAAACATTGAGAAGGTTTCCTATTCTTATCTTATATAATTACAAAACTAATGGAATTTAACATTATTTATTCTTTGTTTATTTTTGGCAACTAATAGAAACCTTCTCAAATCACAGATTTAATTGTTTAAGTTCTAACCCACCTTTATCTCGAGTTCATTTTTACATGTCACTACAAAGAAAAAAACAACTCGACTAAATCACACAACCATCCACGCAAGGCACAAACAGGCCTTACAAAAACGTTCATAAAAAATACCATACGCATAATTTTAATTTTTTTCTTTCCTGAGTATGAAATTCAGTGAAATGAAATTAATAATTAATAACGGTGAACTTTGTAGAAAACTAAACCACAAATTCAACAGGCAACAAAAAAAAGTTTTGTTCTGTTGCCTGTTAAGGTGCTTTAGTTTTATGCAAAGGTCAAATTATTACAAAACCCTGCAAAAATTCAAGACTTTTTGCAGCGCCTTGTATCACAAATAATATTTAAAGACAAACATAACTTAAGAGTTACATTCGATATGTGAATAGAAAAATGTTTTATTTAACAAGGTACATAATAAAAAAAAGTGAAATAAAAGACGAAGTTAAAAAAACGAACGCACCGAGAAGAAGGAGATGAGAGCCACTTCACCCTTTTGTCTTCAGTCTTGAGCAAAGCCCGTCATTTTAATTATTTTGTTAGAGACGGAATGAAAGAATCAAACACTATTTCACAAGCGTCCACAGCAGCTACGACGATTTTATCACTCACAGTCTTTTACAAAGTTCCATACGCAGCGATAGCATCATCAGCACACATTCGGCACCCCAAAAACCGAAACAAGTACTGGGGGGATAATACCATGTCAACTAGTCGACCAGTCTTACCTTAACAACTATAACTGCAACAACCAACAGTTTGTTGGTTCATTCGTTGAGTGTTATTGAAGTAAAACTGGCCGGTCGTGGAGAGAAAATTATAGTTCAATTTTGGTTATTTATTTTATGTTAAATGTGGATTCAAATACGATGCCGTTGACCACACATTAGCTAAGTTTCCTTCTGATACACCACAACTAACCAAAGTAAATCTGAAAAAGAAGTTTCAGTTGTAGTTTAAATTATGGGAACAAAATTGGTTAAATTGCACTCCAAGAAAAATGTATTCAAATTTGGTTTAAAATCGTCTATAAGATTTTCTCGATGGGTTGACCATAAATTGAATAAACTCGTTCCTAAGTAACTTATGGATTTATTTTTTTATTCCCAGTGTCTTTAAAATATGTGAATTTAATGTAAATACATTTTATTGAATAACTGAGAAATTATTTCTTCTAGTACCCTTAGTTTATTAAAAAAATGCGTTTCCATACGAGTGTTAATTATTTGACAGGCCAGTATCCCAAAATTATTTATGCAAATTTCTTAAAACATTTAAAAATTGTAAAATTAAGATTTTTATAGACTTCTTTTAAGAGAGTAAAACTATACAGGGTGTCCAGGATAAAAATGTTAAGCATGGGGATCTCACTTATTTGAAGAGATACGACTTCGGTTAAATTACAAAAAATTTACCTCATCTTGAGCCTAATACAATACGACAAACACATTTGACATACCTGCCATGGCTTACTAGATATTAACAAAAAACTGAAATTGTGCATTTCAGTTTTTACTTAATTACACAGCTGGTAGAAAAAATTTCGCGATAAAAGTTGCACATTATTAAGGCACTTTTTCATGGACAATCCAAAAATGCAATTGAAATTTTTATACACTTTCAATTTTTTTCGAAAATAGCATCAACTTTGTTTTTTCTTATGGACCGTGACATGCTTATTACTAAATTATGATAGTATTTTTCTTTCCTTTTCCGACAATGTATCACACATGGGGTCTTAAGTCGTTTCGTCAATTATAAAAGAGTTTTTCTCAATCACCGTAGTTGGCTGTGCAATAAAAATTGTTTATCTAGCAAACTTGGATAAAAAATTGGGTTTTGGTTCTAATAATTAAGAATTGACAAATTTTATGGAAGATAATGGTTTAATCAGGTTTTATTTACATAAGAACATACACTTTATATTTTAGATAACCCCAGAGAAAGAAATCTAGGGGGTTATATCCGGGGATCCAGCTGGCCATGCTACTGGTCCGTGAGTACCTATCCACCTAGATCCCCGCATATAACCCCCCTAGATTTCTTTCTCTGGGGTTAACTAAAAAATAAAGTGAATGTTTACGCGTTAAATAATATTGAAGTACTGAGAGGAGCTGTTTTGCAGGCATGTTCATGTAACAACATTCCTCAACACACGATTCCTCAACAAATGTTGGGACATTCTCTGATTTCGACTGTGGAAAGATGCAATTTGTGTTTGGATCAAAATGGCAATTTATTTGAATATCTTAGTTAATAAACCTGATTAAACCATTATTTTCCATAAAATTTGTCAATTCTTAATTATTAGAACCAAAACCCAATTTTTTATCCAAGTTTGCTAGATAAACAATTTTTATTGCACAGCCAACTACGGTGATTGAGAAAAACTCGATTATAATTGACGAATCGACACAAGACCCCATGTGTGATACATTGTCGGAAAGGGAAAAAAAATACTATCATAATTTAACAATAAACATGTCACGGTCCATAAGAAAAAACAAAGTTGATGCTATTTTCGAAAAAAATTGAAGATGTATAAAAATGTCAATTGCATATTTGGATTGTCCTTGAAAAAGTGCCTTAATAATGTGCAACTTTTATCACGATATTTTTTATACCAGCTGAGTAATTAAATAAAAACTGAAATGCACAATTTCAGTTTTTTGTTAATATCTAGTAAGCTATGGCAGGTATGTCAAATGTGTTTGTCGTATTGTATTAGGCCCAAGATGAGGTAAATTTTTTGTAATTTAGCCGAAGTCATATCTCTTCAAATAAGTGAGATCCCCATGCTTAACATTTTTATCCTGGACACCCTGCATAATAAAAAAAATAATTTTCCTTACCAGCTAGCGGCAGGGGCAGTCGAATTAACACTCTTCAATTTCCTCAATTCCTTTGTAGCCCACGTAGCCAATGTCTTCGTTCTATTGATTTTGCTTCGTCTGCCCTTGGACAGCATTTCATTGATAGGTTCCAAATCTAATAACTGCACCATGGGCGCACCAAATGCCAAACAAAGATCTCCAACAATTCCAGCAGCCACTGCTACTGTACCCTCTGAATGTTCGGGGTCTTGAGCTACTACAGTGATAAATTGCACAATAAAAGGGATGTGCGGCTCCAAAATCAATACATCAGGATTGGGAGTCGGACCATCACCTTTTAATCCCTGTATAATGCCGGTGTATGCGTCAAGAACACCTTCACGCAAGTCATTTAAATAATCCATCATATCAAAATCGTTGCGATCTACCTGGGCTTGAGATGCTTGAGCCAAAGTCGATAGAACTATGTCTAAGTATTTTTTGAATTCTGGTCCGATGCTCAGAACAATATCACCAAAAACTGACAGAATCTGCGGCTTGACACTGCGATGGACTGTTTGATCGCTGAGATTCTCTAATAAGAGCGTCATGATTTCGTCGCAATATGGAAGAACTTTCAGTTTGAGGGCACGGAATATATCACCAGTTAAACCGACAGCTGTACCGCAAACTTGATACTCTTGATGGTTCTTCAAACCCAAATAAAGGAAAGGTTTGAAAGCATCCATGTACTTCAGGAAGTTTTCCCCTAGAATTTCTACAAGCGTGGACACAGCCATTAAAGCGTCTTCTTGAACGCCCCCGCTTTTGCATGAATTCGAATTAAACATCGTCAACATAGCTGTCATGATAGCATCTGATATCTGGGGCGCATCTTCTGGTGTCACTTTTCTTAGTACACTTTGCAATGTGCCGCACAGCAGCGATTGGAGGTCATTGAACTGAGAGCGGTCATTATGGCTGGTAATATGCGTCTCCATCTGCAAAACTTGTTGCAGCCTCTCCAAAATAACCATGGTGGTTTTCTGGACGGTTACGTAACAGTCTTTAGGCGAGTTCTTCACCATTTCCATCAGCGCTTCGTAAGCAGCTGGACGTAAATTAGCTTGTGCCCCATCTGGTCGATCAGTGGTTTCCAATAATCTTTGAACGATAAACTCAAAATATTGAGATAAGATGTAGGTGTCTGGTGTGCCACTCTCGTCGTTGACATCGGCTGCCTCGTAAGCTGCTTCCGCAAGTCCCGAAAAAGCCCAACAGACGTTAGCTGCTACGCGTGGCTCAGCTTTTAGTCCAGTAATCAAACTTTCTAATAAAGGTTTGAGGAAATTTTCGTTTATAGCCGCATCTGGAATAATTTCACAGATCCTGCCGAAAGTCCAGGCGGCCGTGTCGCGTACAATTATACTGCTGTCATACATAAGCTCTATTAGCGTAGGCATAGCCTGCTCTACCAGAGGTTTCAAAGTTGTTGTTTCTAGACCACCAAGGATTGACCCAAATGCCATTAGGGACGCGTCCCGGAAACGCCAATTGTCTGATTTTATATTCTCTTTTATAAACGGTAAGACATGTGGAACGATTTCATCCTCGCAACAAGTAGCCAAGAGCATGAGACAAACTCCAGCAGCTTTGCTTGGATTCCAGTCATCTTCATCATCTAATTCCTCTTGTTTCGTAAGTTTTTGTAATAAGATTGGTACGATAAATTGAAGGGCGCCTTTAGCATAGTGGCGGGAAACTCTGAAAAAATTAAAGAAAAATAATATTACTTACAGGGCTCTTACATATTTTTCCATGTAGAAAAATACAAAGTAATTTTACAATGTCTGTTATATTATTATATATAATAATAATAATAAACTAATATTTATTCTGTGCTAATAGCATAGTTTTTGTTTAGTACGTGACATTTATAATACGTCTGTATAATTTGATTCTTTAAATCAACTCTAAGACATGTAGAAGAAAGTCAGCAACGATGACAACTGCACTTGATTGTTACATAAATTAAAGACAAAACAGAATTGATACTTATGTATTCATTGTTATAAAATAAATTATTTTACCGTTTTAAAGTCTTTGTAACATTATGTAAGGCTTAATTTCTTATGTATTTCGAAAACAGCGTTTTACAAGTACATAGTTCAATCCGGAAAGATATTTTGTTTCTTAATTATTCGTATTGCAGTAATTTAAATTAAATGCAAAGTAATTTTGCAAAGTCTGCTGACGCTATACTATAATAATAACAATAGGATGGTTTTTGTTTTGTTTAGTACGTGACATTTTTAAATCAACTCTGAGACTCGTAGAGAAAGTCAGCAACGATGTCAAATACACTTAGATTGCTATATAAAAATAAGTCAAAGACAAAACAAAGCTGATATTCATGTATCCATTGCTATACAAGAAATTATTTTTAGTTTTCTAGTCTGTGTAATGTGTAACATATTTGAAAACCGCGTTTTACAAGTTCATAGTTCAATCCTAAAAGATATTTAGCTTCTTCATTTTTCGTATTATTTTATGGTCAGTTCACAAATCCGTTAAAATGGTAAAAAAGGAGAAAAATATACCACGGTATTATTAAATAGGCGAGTTGACCAAATCTAATTTCTTAAACGAGTTGCTGTTCTAACTATCGTAACTACTAAAATCGATTAAGTTCTCGTAAAATATTTTATTACACAGGGTGATTTGTAACGTATGGAGCAGATTGAAAAGGCAATTAGTGGGGACTGATATAAACATTTTTGCATAAGAAACTTTTGACTAAAACTCAATAAAACAAAAGTTACAGTGGTTTAAAGTTCTTAATTTTTTTTTCACCTATTAAGTACCGCTGAAATTAAATTCAGAAGGCGTGCGTTTGTCTGGAAATCTAAATATACTCCATAAACAATTCATGTATTTCCAATATAAAATTTAAGACAAATTTTTTTGAAAACTGCTAATAATTCATTTACCTTGTGACTTAATAATTATTGAAATTTTCTAAAAAGTTTATTAATAAAACTGGTTTATATTGAACCCATCTACTTAAATTTTTATTCTCCTTCGTATGTTACAAATCACCGTGTATAATAACGATCATACTGCATAATGATAGGATATGTAGATAGAAGTATGCAAAAAACAAGAATATATTTGGCTGTTCATTTTATAGAAACAATCAAGCTCAAGGTGCAGCCCAAGTGCAGCCTTAAGAAAAAATGTGGATTAAAGATCTAGTTGTAAACGTGAAAAAATAAATTAAGTATTCCTCATTAGGTTTTTGTATAGATATTTCTCTCTGGCGCCTAACATATGTAATAAAAACTATAACCTTAGTTGAACTTTGAATTGTATTTGAAGATATAATTTAGCATGTGGATGATACACATTTGAAATTACAGTTAAACCTCTATCACTCGAACCTCCACAACCCGAAGTTTGCTTTAGTTCCCTGTAGCTACATTTTCTATATTTACAATGTATTTTTGACCTCTCTAAGTCGAAATTTCTATAACTCGAACTAATTTCGCTGTCCCTTGAGATTCGAGTTATAGATGTTCGACTGTATAAGGTATAACTACGTAATAATGAAAAAAATACCACTAAATTGTAAATTGACAAACTTATTTCTGTTTTCAAAAGGTTTTTTTTCGAGAATAAATTGTTCTACTCGATGTTTTTTAATTCGTCGATATTATGGACCGATTCTTTCAATATCAAATGTAAGTTATTTTAACATTGAGCAACACAGCTGTTAAGTTGGTCACAATCCTCATAACTGTGTTAAAGTGTTAAAACAACCGACAACATGGATTGCGAACAGAATGCACAAAAATTAAATTGTAGCTGGCAGTAGGAAATATTTTTCCTTAATTTGAAATATTTGTAAGCGATGGAGTAATGTTCTAATTCTCTGCTACGAATAATTAATAGGAGTATCATTTTCTTTAAAAACTCCATTGACAAAAATGAAAAAGAATTAATATTTAATTTCTATGATACAGTATTAATTTTGACTTGTACTTCCTGATTTCTATAGTATTCAGAAGTTTCAAAACAAACATTCTAAAGAGGTGAATAAAATATGTGCTTCAACTTCAAATTTGAAAAAATAAAACTTTAAAAATACCATGCCCTGCGAGAAAACGTCCCCCCGATATTTTAGACTGGCTTCCATATTTTCAAGTTTCAAAAAGGACTCTCTCACTTTAAGCGGTAAAAATGATTCATTCAAACGATATTCAAGCTTATTTTTAAGGTAGAAATACTCTAGTTGCGATTATTTTATCATCCTCTATCTTTAAGATGACTTTGTGAACCACAAAGACAATGTTGTGACAAACCACATCCAAATTTCGCTTGTAAGTTTCTCAAAAAAAGTTTTAAAATCCTTGGGCAATTTTCAATAGACAAAAAGTATGCTTACAAGGGTTCGTACATTTGTAGAATTCGTTCACATGCAGACAGACATTTTTTAAACTCGTTATTAACAATGTCGTCTACTCTGACTGTATAAATATAGAAACTTACAATAACCTAACAATATGTTGATCACCACCTTAAAATAATATTTATGAACTTTAAGCGAATACTTGCATATATGAAAAATGAGGTTTGCATGCCATCATGAAATAGAAAATAATATACCTATGACTAAAAAAATAAACTTACCTAGTTGGTGGTCTTCCCGATTCCGCGGCCTCAGTTTCCTCAATGGCTAAATCAACTTCTTCGTCACTAACGTTCGACCAAAATTCAATACCCTGTAAAGCAACAGCGTCATTTTCAGACTTCATAGCCTCTAATGTAATTGGAAATAGAGCTTGAGCCATATACGGTTCCATATACTGATAGTACAACGACATGATTTTCACAAGACATTGTAATGCAGCAACTTTAATTTGCGTATCAGGCGATTGGGTAGCCTCACACACCACCTCCATGATATAATTCCTCTCTGTGGGTTGATCGAAATTTGCTTTCGTAAATTCCAGGGAATTAAGTAAGGCTTGAGTGGCCGCTAGTCGCACATGATTGCTCGGTTCTATACTTCGCATACCATGCACAATGGCAGTCAAAATATCGTCGGATTGGGTAACAAGCACATCGGAATCGATTTCTTGGCAGATATAGCCGATGGCCTCCAAGGTTGCTTCCTTTTGCATTTCGGTGGAATTTTCCTGGCAAACGTTTGCTACGAGGGTGGCTATTAAGTCGGGCCATTGTCGTTGGGGTAGTTCTGCGACTGCAATATAGGCTACACATTGGGCTGCCGATGATGGACGATTCGCCTCAGTTCCAAGAGCTCCAACAGCCTAAAGGAATAAGTATATTAGTCAATGAAGTATGTGGACTTCGTTTTAGAAAATATTTTCAAAAACACTAAAATATCACATCTCTAAAAACAGCTTTAACGAAATTTCGTTTATTTATAGTATAAATACATACAACATTGTGAATCATAGATCATAGTACAAAAATCGTTCGTCAAAATTAGTTGCATAGTGATTGTGTTATCGCAAAAATTATCTAATAATAATAAATATTTTTCTGACCCAAGATGTCTAGTTTCTAGCAAATATTTTAAGTTGATTTGGAATTTTCCTCTAGTGATACTTTGAATGTATTTGATATAAAAACCTAAAACTAAAATCTATACAGGATGATTCATGACAAACTGTCACAAACTAAGAAAGAAGATATATGAACATGGATCCGATTACAGGTTACCAGAATTTGAAAATTTATAATAATATACAGGATGTTTCCGAATTTCGTTGGCACAGAACTACCATAGGTTTTTGGAGTCAACATAATGAGCCAATTCTGCGTTATTCCTACAAATTTGTAAAACTGTAGTTCACGTTAAATAATAACTGATCATTTACAGAACCATATTTTCAATAATTCTGGAATCTCTCCTGTAAATATTTCATAAGTGGTGCAAATGAACTACTACACTGTAGTAGTTACACTAAAATGTAATTTCAAATATAAATTACAGTGTAATCTCTCTTAGCGGACATTTTTTGAAGAACTGACAAAACAATATGGTTTTGTTAATAAAAATTTCCCTCTAGAGCGGACTCCCTATTAACCGGACACGGACACAAAATTGCGCGGTCTAACGTCACGTGAACCTCTCTTATGCGGATAGGTGTAAATATAGAAATATCGAAATTTAAACTAACAATTATGCCTTGTGTTAATATGGCAGGGGATTCGGAAAAAAATGCTTGTTAATGGAAAAGCTGCTAGACCTCGTGCTTTTTGTAAAATTAATTTCGATGTTTTACTAAATATGTAAAATCAATTAATGTCTTAGATGTCGTTTACTTTGTTAAAAAGGCATGGAAGCAAGTGAGCTCTACAACCATTTAAAATTGCTTAAGAAAGGCAGGATTCACATATTCCGACATCCCCGCTACTGACACAGAATTTGATTCTGACGACGAGTTATCTTTCTCTATTGTTGCTGAAATGTGTAAAAAGATGCAACAAATTGCAGAAAATACTATTGATTTTGAGACATGTAAAGATAAATATCTGATGTGCCCAACACATGACTTTCTTATACTTACGGATAGTATCACAATAATTACTTTTCCTAAATAAATTAAGTTAAATTTCTTGTAAAAATTTTGAAGGTTTCCAGCAATTTTCAAATAGTCTTTGTCGCACTTACTGCAATACGCATAAATCTGTCCTTGTCCCACTCATTATAACCGAATTTTACGACGAAAATGTGTTTTACTTTAGATTTTTGACCTATTAGCTATTACTCACTTAAAAAAATCTCCCGGTATGAATTTACATTTATTTATTCATTATTATTGTTTTCGGTGTCATAGAAACCAGTAAAATAAAAAAAAACTAATGGTCCGTTCCTTCTGGGATTCGAACCCGGGACCTTCCGTTTGGCAGCCATATAATGAAACACATGGTCTACCTCGACCATCGAATTCAACTATCAACGCGCGCTATGAGAAATATAAAGTGTTTTAAGAATATCTAGTTTTTTTGAAATTTTTTTGACGGAATTTCAAAAAAATGTTCAAACAAAATTTGTTCAAAATTCAATTTTAAATCAATGTTAAAGAATAAAAAAATCTCAAATTGTTTATTTTTCAAGATATTCCTAAAATACCTAAAAATGTCTTCAGGTAACTGTCACTTGTTTTGGTGCTAGATGAAAAACATTTAATGTGGCACCCACAAATTTGTTCAAACTCTTAAATATGAAATTTGAGTCAAATCCGATAAGTCGTTTTTGAGTTATGGTGGATACAGACAGACATACACACAGACAGACAGACAGACATCATGGCGAAAATGGATTCAGGGTCCCTCAAAACGTGTAAATCCATCAAAATCTCGAAGTCGAAAAAAATCGCGATTACTATACTTCCTTATAATGCGTATAAGAAAGTAAAAAAAGTGCAACTGATAAAAAGACTTAAAACTATTATTGTAGGTGAATGAAGACCTTTCTTTTGAACGGACACCAAAAAAATACTTGAATTCAGAAAAAATTCTAAAATTAAGTAGTGTAAACGAGTACTTAAAAATAAAAATGTTTTAACTATTTATTGCTGAAGGAATTCCTTTGATTTATACAGGGTGTTTCCTAAGTACGGTCCGTAACTTCAGGGCGCAATTCCTTAGGATGATTTAAGAAGAAAAGTTTTTATCAAAATGTGTCCGGAAATGCTAGATTCCGAAATACAGCGTGATGAATATTTAATTTTTTCTTTATTACCTATAGCAATGTCGTACGAAAATAATACTGCAGGAATTTTTGAACGTGTGAGACTCTCAATGATAAAACGATTGGAATCGTGTGGTTTATCAGAAAGTGGCCATTTTCAACATCCGCTTAAATTTAGTGGCGGAATTGATTATTTTATTGATTGTTGCTGGTAGTACCCGGCCATTTTTGTAAGAATAGGTTAGTATTAGGCAAAAAATTCAAGAGTTGGAAAATAATAAAAAATTTCCAAAAAACCATTGGCGTTCTAATTTTTATGAAGAAAACGTCGACTAACTCACACCTAGCTACGCCACTGGCGGCAGATAAAAATTGACTTTACACTAAAAGTGTAGCTCTTTACTAACGTAAATTATTTGCAAAATTTTAAGATCCCAGCATTGACCGTTCAAAAATTACTTGAAATAATAAAAATAAGAATTAAATTTTCAACACCCTCTATTTCGGAATCTGAGCATTTCCGGACACATGTTTATATGTAGAAACATTTTTACTTTCTTATACGAAGTATAGTAATCGTGATTCTCTATATCGTTGTGTGAGAGCGGTGGCTCTTTTTACTTTCTTATACGAAGTAATAAGAAAGTAAGTATAGTAATCGTGATTTTTTTCGACTTCGAGATTTTGATGGATTTACACGTTTTGAGGGCCCCTGAATCCATTCTGACCATTTTCGCCATGATGTCTGTCTGTGTGTCTGTCTGTATCCACCATAACTCAGAAACGACTTATTGGATTTGATTCAAATTTCATATTTAAAAGTTTGAACAAATTTGTGGGTGCCACATTCAATGTTTTTCATCTAGCACAAAAACAAGTGACAGTTACCTGAAGACATTTTTAGGTTTTTTAGGAATATCTTGAAAAATAAACCATTTATGAGATTTTTTTATTCTTTAACATTGATTTAGAATTGAATTTTGAACAAATTTTGTTTGAATTTTTTTTGAAATTCTGTCAAAAAAATTTCAAAAAAAAATCATTGGTTTTTGTCGTAAAATTCGGTTATAATGAGTGGGACAAGGACAGATTTATGCGTATTGCAATAAGTGCGAGAGAGACTTCCGAAATTTATTTGAATATTGCTGGAAACGCTCAAAATTGAAACACGATTTTTACAAGAAATTTAACTTAATTTCTTTAGGAAAAGTAATTGTGGTACTATCCGTATAAGAAAGTCATGTGTTGGGCACATCAGATATTTTCTTAAAATATCCCAAGGAATTGCGGCCTGAAGCTACGGACCGTACTTAGGAAACACCCTGTATTTCGTATATGAGGCATCAGATATTTATCATGATCTTCTAATAATAATAATTCAATTTGATCATTGTTAAAATCAATTCGATAAATTCGACACCTAAGAATATTAGGTACTGTAAGTTTTTACGACATTAAACCCATTAGTAAATATTTATAAATCTGTAAGGTTTTCTGTAAGCTATAGATTCCAGAATTGCAGATATTCTATGTACATATAAGTTAATAGAAATTTATAGAATTGCTTATAGAAGCGTGCATAATTGGCCCATAAGTCCAAATTTCCATCCTTTCCGAAATAAAGGGTGGTATCTTCTATCCAAACTGTAACTATGTTTGTAGGTACGTGTTAATAAAGAACATATTCGACAGAAAATTGTGAAATTCCAATATTTCCTTTTGTATCTAGCTTCTCTCTAATGGAAACGTACTCGTCGACACGTGCTTGACCAAATCAATAAAAGTTCTGCAGAGATCCTGGTTTATTTTTGAGTTTGCCACCCCTGCTTCACACTACTTACGTTCTTTTTTATGTAATTCCGGATTTCTACAGGAAAAGCCAGCCAGCGCTGTTGGTAAGTTGTTTTGATCGTTTGATCTTTCGAAGTAAGTTGGTTTTTGAGTTGAAGGCCAGCAGCCATCCTGGCAACAGGACTGTTTCCTCCATGTCGTAATATATCAGAAAGGGTTTTAATGAACTGAAGTAAATTGGTGGATGCAGCCTGTTCAAGGAACGACGAAGCTTGCTCTAGTTCGTTCTTGTCTGCAAGTAAATTAGATGTTAAATTTTAACCTCATTAAGAAATATTTAACATGTATGGTTAGGGAAATGGTGTAGTTTGTGGTAAATGTTCGGAAAAATAGTTTTGGATAAATAGGTGGAGTTTTATGAGATGGCAGACAATGGCAACCTGACATTATACATGATTTTCGTACTTACCAGGCGAAACCGTCTTTTCTAGAATTTGTGTAAGTTGATATTCTTGTTCCATTGTTATCCTTAAGTTTTAATCACTAATTAACTAAAGCTGAGTGGTTTTTATAAATTATTTCGTTTAATCAGCCGGCTAACACCACATGTAAGATGATTCAACTGGCAGACGCAGAACTGGCAATATTGGCAGGATGACTGTCTTCCTACGCGGAAAACTGACAACCGAGATAAGTGTAATCGTTATAATTTAAAATTTAAACATTATCCAACCTAAAGTGCACCAATGGACCAATGTACAGTGAATTTTACACCAGTTAAGTTTGTAGAATATTGCCTAATCAAAATGAAGGAATTGATTATTGAGGTACTTTTCTAAACAGTGGAACTGTATATCAACGCGCACTAGATATAACGGTTGAAAATGGTAACGAACAACTGCGCGCGTCAATGACAATTTCTTCTGGAAGTTATTCAAAATTTTACTTTAACTACTCAATACTAGATGTCGCGTGTAATTTCTACTAATAAATAATTAATAATAATTATTATTTACCTTTAAATAGTTTGTGATAATGTTGTGGGAGTAGAATTTAGCATTAAACCTTGTAGAAATAATTATTCTATAGGAATACACAAAATTATAATTTTAATATGTTTGATTGTAGATGGCGACTGAATCACCTGCGTGGTAGATATCTTGTTATGGTTTAAGAAACGTGCAATAGATGCCAGCAAGTGTATTTAAATGGAATTTTGCATTTGAAAATACAGGGTGTCGCAGAAGAAATGTAAAACCGTTTTTAAAATTAAAAGTGCATATAAAAATATTTTCTTCATATTTATTTGGTGCGCGAACATAAGGTATTAAGAAAAATTTTATAGTATGGACTAAACATTTATAACTCCATCAGGAGCGTGCTTTTGAAGGTATAATCATAGTTTTAAATTAATAATTGGTATACCTACGCTACTGTTTACTTGAAATTTATTTTTTTAAATCTACAAAAATACCTTTTGTGTTTTTTGATTCGATTAGCGGCTTTTGAGTTAAACTAATAAAACATTTAGTTTACTTACAATGAAAAGCATGTTACTGGAAAAATTAATTCACAAATTGAAAGAATTTAAAATTAAATAATAAACAGAATCAAACTAAATGATGAAAAAGACTATACTCATTCATAATTCATAATAGATGCATTTTTTAAATTTCTAAATAAACATTTTACAAAAAAAAATTAAAAAAACTTTGACTCTCTTGATCTCTTTTATACTTTTCTTATACCGGGTGCCCGTTTTCCAACTCGCACATTGGGATTTAAGTTTATTGTGTATTCGTGCATGCTCGCCAATTCGGTCTAAATATTTTTAGATGTGATTCTTGAATAAATTCTGCATTTCTCTATATAAATTTTTTATCTTCAACAAGGGCTAGTTTTCTAGCAATCATCTCTTGAATGTTGAAAATTGTAGATTGAAAAAGTAAAACACTGTTGAATAAAAAGATGCCAGTCTGCTAAACTAAACTGCTGGCCAATTGAAACGTACCAAGCGAATTTTTAGGTTGAATTTAAAGTCAAATATTTTGAAAAATAGAAAAGATATCAACATGCGGTTTTCAGGATTTCAGAGATAATTTAATTGAGAAAACAATAGTGTTACCCGACTTTTTACTTTTAAGTACATTACTATATCTACAGGGTATGAAAGAAAGTCGTCTTTTTTTCTCAAATTTTATAACTACCGAGATTCCACAAAAATTTTTTAAATATTTTTTTGATGTAAATTTTTTTAGTCCTTACTTAATGAAAAAAAACCTGTTTCTCAAATTTTTGATATCCCTGTTATTTTATAAGATACCGAATTTTTGCTGAAAACTTGATTTTTTCTTTGTTTTTTGTCCTTCGGCCGTATTGTGTTTTGTAAGAACCAATCTCTGTAGTTGATTATGATACCTTATGAATGGCTTTCTTATAAAAAGTACTTTTTTTGTACTTTCATTAATTTATTGGTAACCAGTGGCTTCTCAAAAATCGGTACACGTTCGCTAATTGGCAAATTTTTTTAATTCAGTTTTTGAAGATATTTTCTTAATGGAATAAAATGGAATTTAGTTAGTTTATGTTCACCATTGGTTTAAGTGACTTATATCCTCGAAACGGGTTTTTCACTTTTTCAAAAATTTGCTCATATCCGTGTATACCGGGTGGCCACTAAATCGTTTAACATCCCCCACCATTTTGTTACATTTAACTGTATTAATTTGAAATTTGGCATGGTTTGATTGTTGAAAGGAATACTCATTCTGACGTTTAAAACAATCTAATGACACTTCCGGTGAAACTGGAAGGACCACCTACTAACTTTCAATAATTTTTAAAACAAGCCTGTACATTTTTCCGTAATAATTAGATTCTACTTAAAATTAACTTTTTATCGACATATCACATTTGCTTTCAAAATGGCAGCAGAATTATTATTGCAAAAACCTGTTCAACAATATTTAATTTAATAAAAAATTCGGTATCTTATAAAATAGGAGGAATATAAAAATTTTGAGAAATTGGTTTTTTCCTCATTAACCAGGAACTAAAAAAATGGACACCAAAAAAATATATAATCTCTGTAGGTATAAAGTTTGAGAAAAAAAGACGACTTCTTTCATACCCTGTAGATAGTAAGGTACTTACTTCAAAGTAAAAAAATCGGGTAACACTATTGTTTTCTCAATTAAATTATCTCTTGAATCCTGAAAACCTCATGTTGATACCTTTACTCCTTTTCAAAATATTTAAATTTAAATTCAACCTAAAAATTCGCTTGGTACCTTTCAATTGGCCAGCAGTTTATTTGATTATCGAAAAAAGTTATACATGAAATTTGTAGCTGAGATGATTCGCGATCGAAAGTATCTTGTAATTTTTTTGAGAGTGTTAATCCTTAAAGAATTATTAGTGTTCAAATTTGGAATTTGAAAAAATAAATCATTATGTTCACATTTAATTTAATTTATTTTGAAAACTATTATTGAAAATAGTTAAAAATTTTACACTTGATGAAACGTTTATTTTGAATCGAAAAGTTAAATTCCATTTTGAACATAAACGATGTCTACTCGGAGTAACTATTAAATTTGTAAAAAATATTTTCGTAAGTTGCCACCTGCAATGACTTTATAGGGAAAAAAAACCGGATTGGGATAAAAAAATTATACAGGACAATGCAGAATGTATTCAAGAATCATACCTAAACATATTTCGTGTCTATCCTGGGACACCCTGTATTTTGGTATCATTGGAATGAGAAACTTATTGCGCATCGAATGATATAAAAAACTATATTATTTTCATCGAATTTTATTGAAAAATATTCATTTAAAACTTTTATGTTTTAGAAATTGAGTTGCCATGATTTCTAAAACGTTAAATTAATATTCTTCAATACAAATCAATGAAAATAATGTAGTGTTTGATGTCATTCGATGCGCAATAAGTTTCTCATCCCACTGATACCAAAATATTTTCTCTTAGTCGAATTGGCGAGCAGGAATTCACTATAATGTTAAAAATAATGTTAAATCCCTGTGTGCGCCTTTAAAAAGGGGCACACTGTATACTTAAGTAACTAAAAATCAATTATGAAAAGCAGAGAAAAAACATACAAAAACTATAGTAAACAATATTTTGAGCAAGTTATTTTTAAATTAATTTAAAATTTAATACTTTTTGTGATCAGAACCACTGAACCAGGCTCGGGCTGGCAATATTTATTCAGTGGCACCAATATTAGTAAATTTGAAAACATATTTAAACAGTGTTTTTTAGCTCACGGATGGCGTTAAATTGTTTATGTAGTTATCATAATTAACATTTCCAATATTTCATTGCTTATGATGATCGTTTTTGATTTTTTTATGTTTTTAATGTGATAACAGTATGTTTGCTTATAAAAGCTGGTTTTAAGTCGTCTTACATTATTATTAGGTGGTACTATGCATAATCCAACATCTAAAAATGTATCTTGAAAACTACCACGAAATTCTCTTGTACAGGGAAATTACAAATAATTATCACATCGTAGGGTGTTGCGAAATTTAATAATACTGTGCCGCCTTTTAAAAATAAAACCGAGCTAAGTTGGTAGGGCAATTTCTTCAACTCTCATAACTGATGTGGTTGGTTGCTTGCTAACAGTTTAAAAAAAATAAATAAAATGCTTAATTGTAAAGACCCCGAATTGAACAGTGATATTAGTGACAGTCTGACATGTCATTCATACCGCTTAATCACTGATGGTAATAGTAGGTAGGTACTGTTTGTGTGAGACGGCAAATCGTGAATACATAACAAATGCACAGCACCACCCTACGATGTGATAATGGTTTATAATTACACTGTATTTGTTTTTTATTTCACTATGATTACTAAAAGTAGCATCACTATCAATTTAATGGAATGCCCGTGTCATAATAGGTTAACACAATACTTTTTTTCGGGCACAAGTTTTTTAATTAATTGAACCCAATCTTTTATTATGGGAAAAGAAAGAGAACAATTCACATTTCTTGCTGCAGTTGTAAACGTAAACAACTTACATTTACCTTTGTTTTGCGTACCGGATACTTGTTTATATTTGGTATTTTCCATTTTGATATTAACTGCTGTTACTACCACACTAAAGGAAAATTAAACTAAATTTTATTTAACAATGTTGTTATAATAACAATACCCGCACTGCGTACACCTTTTCATGTGAATACGAAACAAGGCATCAAGAAAACTGTATTACCATTATCATTACCAAAGACTAAATCCAAACTGTTGCTACTGCATTTGCAATAAAAAAATAAACAAAACTAAGTATCTCATTTCAAAACTTAAAATGAACGATTATATAAGGCACTTTCCAAGAATGCAGTCGAGTCATCAAAATCAATTCAGGTGATTCTTATAAATCAACTACGACCCTATTATATAATCTATAATCTATTTGTAGCATAAACATGGAAATAAATAATTATTTTTTTATTTGTGTTTTGTCTTTAACGCCCGATTTCAAAAATGTGTGTTAGAAACTCCAATAAACTATTCTCTGATTAATTTGAATTTTACGGAGCCCTGTTGGTCAATCGCTAATCTTTATTAAATTTCAGCCAATAAGAACAATAAGTTGTGCCAATCACTCATAAAATTTTTTGTGACGTTTATGGAATTCAGCATTGCAGCATTATTATGTATTTCTTTTTTAATTTTTGATCTAAAATAATGTGTATAGTATGATATTCAGGATATTCAGGGTAATTTTCAGAACTTATCTTGAAACGAAAATATTTGTGGTGAATTCAGTGAAAAAATTTTCATAAAAAATATTTATACAATACTGAATAACGTCAGAATATTTCAAGGGGTTATTCCTGAAACCATTTCATGAAAAAAAATTGCCATAAACGTAGGTCCGCAAACGTTTCGTTACCGAGATACAAGGTTTTTTTTTTAATATCTTAGGAATGGTAAAAGATATCAAAATAAACTTTAGAACATTTTTATAACTTTTTACATACTTTGTGTATCGTTATTAAAGAAATTTAAAAAAATAGTCAGGAGCGAGAAATGTTGGGGTAGCGTGGGGTTAATTTAGCCATTTTTTTGAGGAGGGGGTTTTCGGTCAATTAAAATAAAATAAGAAATAAATATCCTAAACTATTTAAAATAAAAATTGTCTCTTGATTTATCTTGATATTTCTAAGCGTTTTTAAAATAAATAAACTTAAACTTCTTAAAACACAATAAATTTAGAAGCAATCGCTCAAATTTTAAAAACTAAATGCCTCTTTTTACTTTCTTATACGAAGTAATAAGGCCACATTCAATGTTTTTCATCTAGCACCAAAACAAGTGACAGTTACCTGAAGACATTTTTAGGTTTTTTACGAATATCTTGAAAAATAAACAATTTATGAGATTTTTTTATTCTTTAACATTGATTTAGAATTAAATTTTGAACAAATTTTGTTTGAACTTTTTTTTGAAATTCCGTCAAAAAAATTTCAACAAAACGAGATAGGTATTCTAAAAATTCTTATAAAAGGTGGTCCAGGTTGAACGTCATTAATTTTGGGGGGTGATAGAGCATCATGAAAAAAGTAGACTTTTATTAAAAAACTTTGCTCAAAAATGTTTTATAACAAAGATACAGGGTGTCAAAGTTTAAAATAAAAACTCGTTTTCTTAACATAACTTCTAAACCACTTGAACGATTTCCATTAATTTTCGCACACAGAGTAATGTAGTACTTTTCAAGATAATGAGGGGTTCATTTATAAAAAAAATCTCTAGTGGCGTAGATACTGGGGACCATTCCACTTTTCCCTCCAATTTTTGACGCCACTGGATATATTACGAGGAAAATACAATTTTTGGATTGTCTGTTTAATTTAGAGAAAATAGTTACTCTCTACAAATTTTAATTTAAGGTTTCATTTTTGGGATATTTGAGTTTGAAGGTTTGGAAACACAATATCAAATGCTGTGCTGAATTAAAGAAAATTTCGGTTAGGTCTGAAAAATTCGGAAAATTGCCATCAAGTCTTGGCAGCGATTAATTCCGTGGCTAAAAGAGCTCGAAAATGTATCAAAGCCTATTTTGAGAACTTATTCAAAATTTTCTTTAATTCAGCATAGCATTTGATGTTGTGTTTCCAAACCTTCAAACTCAAATATCTCAAAAGTGAAACCTTAAATAAAAAAATTTCAAGAGTAACTATTTCCTCTTAATTGAACAGACAATCCAAAAATTAATGACGTTTAACCTGGACCACCCTGTATTTCTCATAGTGCGCGTTGAATCCGAAATCCGAGATAGATTAATGACTAAAGGGACTTGACTGCCAAACGGAAGGTCGCGGATTCGAATCCCAGAAGGACCATTATTTTTTTTATTTTAGGTACTGGTTTTTATGGTAACGAAAACAATAATAATAAATAAATGTGATTTTATATTAATAACGTATTGAATGTCGACTGCATGTGATTATTGGCTACCTCTTCAGTATTTTTCTAAGATTAAAACTGTATCATGGTAATGTATAAGAAAGTCATGTGTTGGACACATCAGATATTTTGCATTGTTTTGTTTGTTAAATGTCAAAATTAGTGTTCTTTTCTATTTTCTTCTATTTTTATAGTCAGTTAGTCACTTTTTTGTGAAAAAACGCTTGAAAAATTTTAAAATTGTCGAATCAAAAAGAGATTCTATCATTAAAAGCATTTTCAATAAGGCCTGAAACAAACCTGTAAAATTAATTAAAATTTATGAGGAATATATTTCAAAAATGCAAAATTTCAACCATCTAAATATTAGATAAATTGATCTGTAACTGATTAAGTACAGGCAGTAAAGTACAGGGTGATTCTTTTATCTGAAGCAATGCGTTTTTTTTGCAAACGACTAAAGGAAATTTTATTCTGTAAAGTGACAAAACATTTATCATAGAACAGTGCGAACTAAATGTTCATGTAAGAGTATGTAAAATAGACGATATACATTTATTATTGTCAGTTTATGTAAAATTTTGAAAATCTATGATGCATTTCTACGTCGTATATCGTTGATTACTGCCTATATTATATTTAGTTCACAACGTTGATTAGGTTAATTATTTTAATTATACAATCATAAAATCTACAACTGCCAATAAAATTTATATCAGTAGCATCTTTATGACATTGTTTTAATTATATATAAACATGCGTATAGCCATATTAATTGTTGTTTTCGAAAATACTACCTACCTACTATATGTACACATACATTCGATTATTAGGCTTTAATAAATCCCAATATATTTTAAAAGTTTAATTTAACGAATGTTATCTTAATGAACAATCTAATAGATCTTCCCGGCAATCCTACTTTGACTACTTTATTACTTCCGTCATTGTAATCTAAAATAACTACCTGTCTATATATTTGCAATGGAATCAAAACGTACAAACAACCTAAGAAAAAACAATGCAATTAAAATACTCTCATGTCTCCAGCGTTCAAAATAGACGCACATTATGCTAAAGAAATCGGAAAAATAGAAATAACTGTCATTATTCGAGTTCTCTTCACCGCTATTGCCAATTGTTGGCCAGACACTACATAAACATTATGCTCGAGTCCAAAGATAACCACCGCAAACTTACCCATAGTGAAAACTTTTATGTGCCATCATCCAATTAATTCAAGATTACTCTCTTAATCTTGAACAGACGTTTAAAACTATATCTACATTAGCGAACAATAAATCACATAAGGTTTAATCTGTATATTTAATTCAGTCGGTTACTCCACTCCATCCAATTACATGTTTCACATTATGATATTATACGGCTGCAATTGTGATAGGACATAAATTATAATAAACTTAACATAGCTGCAATTTCCTTGAAGTTGGTAAGTATTAAATCGTGTGAAATCTGAAGGTTTTATACTCGGAAATGGGCCAAATCTCTACATGGGTCTCATTGATCACACTTTTCTTCTTTCGATTTATTGTTGTAAAGCATCATATTATTTACTTAGGAATTTTTTATGTGTGTAATTTCTTATGCACATCATGGACTTGCTCGCCTTGATTGTAGAAAATTTTGCACTTCTGGTTTGTGGTTAGGTTAGTAAGTACTACAGTATCCGGTATTGTTTATAGAATAGAATATGTAATAATTTTGAACGGAAAATAATATAATATATAAATTAATTTGAAATAAAATTTTTAATTAAAAACTTTGTTAACTGAAATGAGGAACTTATTATGAAATTAAATAATCTTTTGGAAAAGAAAAGCAATAGCAATTAATACATTATTTTCCGACTTTTATTTTTGTCCATAACACATTTTCATCATTAATAATTTTTGTTATATTTTGTGAAATTAATAATATGTAGTAAAAACATTTGACGTGAAAGACTCTAGTATAATACACGGGGTGTTTCGTAAATTATTGACATTGGCATATTTTTAAGAGTATGTCTCATCAAATTTATTTAGGTACATTATATTTCTTATAGGTACATGGTGGTCTGTATGTTGAACATAGAGTAATAGTAGTTTTCGAACATTAATACTAGGTACGATTTAGTCTTGGATTTAGCCAAATTTATCGTCATCCAGAAGTTTATATTAAAGATGCATGATGTTAAACTCGAAATTTGAAGTTTGATTTTTTGTATAGTTTAAGCAGGGTAGCATTATAAAATACCACGAAATGAATGAAATAAGAAAATTTTACAGGGAACATATTAGGAGGCAAATCTTCCAAATAGCATGCATTTAAATAATAGGTCTTTAGACGATCCTGATTTGATTGCTAACTTTTTGTCAAGAATGATCCCTTTATTTGTTCCACAAAATTGTATTTATAAAACTGTTTGTTGACTGCCACATTACCTTAGCAAATATTTTCTTTGAATTAAATATAGAAATGATACTAAATCTGATTCGCTCCACCACTTCATAAATTATGTAATATCTCACTACAAAGGGGTGACTTTATCAGTTTTTGGAAAATTGGGTAATCAATCATCATTTTCAAAAGTCTGATATTTCCAATTACAGACCTATTTGCAAATCTATTACATTTTAGATTTCAGAATTATTTGAATCAAATGGGATAGGTTTAATATGTCTTTAGTCTTACTAAATTAATATAGTTGTTAATTTAATATGTAATTAATTTTTATATAACATCATCGTAAAACCCGGAGTGCCTTAAGGAGGTCATTTATATCATTTAATATTTACCTGCCATATTAATGATCACATTTCATGTACCTATTCTAAATTCAATTTTAAAATTCTCAAAAATATCGTAGACATAAATGATTATTTGTCACTACAACAGGATTTAAAACTTATTGTAACAAAGTAGTTTACAGATTATCACATGGAATTAAAAGTAAATAAATGCAATGTCATACATTTTTATAACTAAAAGAAAATTATACTTTTTTTAAAATTATTTACGTATTGTAAACTCTGATTTGAGTGTTGTATTTGACATAAAATTATTGATCATATTGAACATACAGCCAATAAAAGTTTAAGTTGTTAAGCTTTGCAAAGCGAAATATTCAATGATAACACTACACTGAAATGTATTTTTATTCAAATATAAGATCCATGTTGGGGTTGGCCTCCACTATCCCACAAATATATTAGAAAAAGTTCAAAATAGTTGAATACAGTTTCTGACTTTCAAGAATTATTTAACAAAGGATTATTGCTCCTATGAAGACTCAAGATTCGGTGTAAATTCTCTATGATAAACATGTCACTGCACAAGTTTAAATATGACCAATATAATAAAATATATATGTTGCAGCCTTCTAGTGAAATTGGCCGTTTCATGAAAAGTCTGGACATTACACGAAACGCTGCCAAATACTGAAATGGATCAACTTTACATTAAAAAGGCTAGTCGTTTTAGATGTTTCATGAAACACTAACACGTTTCTGCCTTTTAATGAAATAATGGAATTTTACACTAGGTGGCTGGTGGCTGATTTCCTTAGAGTTTTCATGAAATTCTGCAAATTCAACTTGCGTTCTAATGAAAAAAAGGCCGTAATATTTTGCTAAGATGTATTTCAATTATAAAAATAGAAAACCCGCGGGTGTTTTTCAGAATAAAAGTAGCAACTACATAAAAGACAAAACCAAAAAAACAAAATTGGTAAAAAAATTAGAAAACCACGTTTATTTTGAACATAAATATATTTAAAAAATACAGTTTATGTTATAATTCAATACACTAGGTATAAAAGATCAAACTAATATTTATAGACTTTAGTATGTCGTAGTAATTATAAACTATTCTACGTAGAAAAGTTAATGAAAAAACTAATAGACTACTACTACTATTTATTTGTAAAACACATTAGAACGCTACCTAGTTGAATTTGCAGCATTTTGGTGTAATGTTTATTCATTTCAGTATTTGGCAGCGCTTCATGCAATGTTCAGCCTTTTCATGAAACGGTCAATTTCACTAGAAGGCTGCGACATATACATAAATAGTCAAACAAAATTGAAACAATTGCACAATAGATTTATACAAATATATATAAGTAACAACTACACATATTTAAAAATATTAGAAAATAGACTTCATACTAATATAGCTATTTTTTATTGACAAAGGACTATAAAAAAACAATATGGTACTTCTTCTTGTCTTAATAAACAATAACACAAATAAAATAACAACTATACATATTTAAAATTATTAGAAAATAGACTTCATACTAATATAAATACGAGGTCTGTAAATTAAGTAGGTAATGAGACTGATTTTTTTCAATGTGTTTATTCAAATCGAATTACAATTCCCAAGGCACTTACTTTGAAGGAGACAATGTTTCCTTCAAAGTAAGTGCCTTGGGAAGCCACACAGCCCTGGAGACTCATAACAGTGCTGGAACTCAGATACTGCAATAACCTTCAGCTGGTCGGTTACAGCCGTTTGAATGTTTTCCATTGTCCCAAAATGACGTCCCTTGAGGTGAATTTTCAATCTCGGGAAGTGAAAAAAGGTACAAGGACTTAAGTCGGGCGAATAAGGAGGCTGACGGACCACAGGAATATTTTTACTGGCCAAAAAATTGTTTATTGAAATTGCTGTGTGTCAAGGCGCATTGTCGTGATGCAACACCCAGTGGTTTTTGATGTTTGGACTCACACGCAGGACCCTTTTTCGAAATTTTTCAGGAACGTTTTAAGTTTTGCAAAAGTTTCCGTTGCACTGTGCCCAAGTCTCAAGCAAAACTTGATAGCACATCGTTGCCCGAAATTTCATTTTCAGAACGCACTAGAAATAATTGTTTCACGAAAAAAATCGCTAGGGACAACATAATGACTCGAGCAAGTTCAAACTGTACCGAAGGCGTATCACATGTTCTTCTGCTGTCCCTTCAAGTCCTGCATCCCCAGTATTGCCAGATTGAATGCTACGCTACCAGTCTCATTACTTAATTTACACACCTCGTAGCTGTTGTATTTAAAATTTTAAACAACTTAGCTGATGCTCCTTAACTTCCTCAAAGAATCAATATTTCTGTTCCTTTACGTATATACATACTACCGGAAATTCAAAAACAACATTTTACATATCTTTTCATCGCATAAATTAATTATGCTAATGGTGGATAATGATTTTTTCAACTTATCTTTCAATCAAAAACGTGGTACGTTTCTAATTTATTTAATCAGCTTTCTGTGTTTAAATTTATATTTTGTATTATTTGTTGCTTCTACTGTTTTAAGGTTATTAAGATTAAATTGTTTTTTTATCTCATTATAATAGTTATTTATGTATGAAGGGAATTATGAGGATGTTAATGACCGAGAGCAACGGGGTTACAATCCAGAGGGCCGTTAGGCTCGAAGGATAGTATAAGTTGTAATAATTCAAGTGATACATAGATAATTTTATTTCTTACAAGAGTAAGGAGTTCTATTTTAAAGTATAGAATTTTGGAGCACCGCGTCCGTATTGTAAACTTTTACCATTACATTAAGGATTCATAGCAGCCTAGTTATCTTATAACTCTCAAGGGAATTATGAGTATGTTTATAGTTAGGCAGTGCCTCCACTGCCGGCAAAGAATTTTTAGGTTTTGCTGCGTATTCAATTTTTATCAAGATAATGTTTTAAAGATTTCTAGATTTCATTAAAATCCAACATTCTGGGCTAATTTATAATATAAATGAACAAATAAAAAAATGTTTTGTGGTTTCCTCTACTTGAATTTGATTAACACTAGTTGCCATTGCACTTGCACTTTGTTGTATTTGGGTAAAACTGCCGTACCTGAAAATGGCTTATTTTGGCAAGAGAACAAGTTGTTTAAAGTCGGGGGAGCGTTTTTTTTAGAAAAACATTTTGTTTTCATGAAAAATGAAAAAAAATCCTCAATTAACAACCTAACCAGTAAAAGTAGGTATACTATTCTTTCACTTCTCGAAGGTTAGGTTGTTAAATGCGGTTTTTTTCATCTTTCATTAAACAAATTTTTTTTCAAAAAAAACAGGCTCCCCCGAGTTTAAACAACTTCTTTTTCCAAAATAAGCCATATTTACAAAAAAACTAATTTTTTAGGCATTTTTCGGAAAAGCCGTGATACGGAATTTTTACCACAATTTGTTACAACATTATTATCATGAATGAATGTGTTCGTTGCTCTCCAGAAAATCGTCTTTGAAAATGTCCTTCAAAATTTCATCTTGCCCTTGCTTTATGATAGATTTAATGATTTTCAATATCTCACGAAAAATTGGAGGGGAGACTTCACTAAACAACTGAGCCATTTTTTACCTTGATCATCCATATAAGCTTAAATTTAGTGTGATTAGCCATATATTTATTACGCGATTGCTGTTTACGAGTTACCTACAAATTTTGAGGGTTATGATTGCCGGCACCGGAGCCAACAATGAGGGGGCAACCGGCGCCGGCAGCCATTAGTTTATTTTGCGGGCACCGTTGCCGGCAGCGGAGGCACGGCCTTATAGTTACTGTAACTAACACAATATTCAACTGTATTTGTTCAGTAAGAAATAAAATTGTTAAAGGCATTGCCATAAAAAATTAAATAATTGATCAATAAGTTAGAAATGAGTATAGTTAGGAGACTTTCATACTATACAAAAATTTCAAGTAGGTAAACTCTTTTCTGCAATAATGAGAGTAAATGTCGAAAAAGTAAGAAAAAATGGGCTGAGTCAGTGTTTTGCTTTTGATGAATATCTTCGAAACCTCTCATCATTAAGCCTCTAGCTGGAATGGCGACATGAAAATAATGGTGGGAAGTATAAACAAACATACATTCACCTACCCTATTTCATAAAAATATTCAATTCTTTTCAGGAATACGTGGGAAAAATTGGAAAATTAAACATTTTCAACTACATATGTTTACATGATAAATCTATTACTATAAGGTGTTCTGTCGATTCCCGATTAAAATTTGTCAGTAGAAATAGTTTTCGGAATTACAAAATTTGTGTAAATTTAAATAGATAGATAGATAGATAGATAGAGTATATTGATCCGTATGATTTAAGTACAATGCAAATCTGGACAAGTCAAGTAATACAATATAATAATACAATAATAAAACAAGAATAATACAATAACACTAATAATAAAAAAAGTACGATCACAACTATACATATTATTTTAGAGCCAAGCACTGGCTACAAGGATTTGCAAATGTTTCCAAAATCAGAGGCAGAGTAGAGACAGTTGTCCAACAAAATACTTGTGACCCTTTTTGGACTTTATATATTCCAGAGATTTTACGCGAGTGGGTAAAGCATTGTAGAAGTAAACTCCCATATGATTGTTTGTTCTTAATCTAGCTCTCGGCACTATTATGGTCGCATATAACCTGTGTTGTCTTATATCTTCAGGCCATAGAATTTTTCATGTAGGTTTTCATATTAGGCTATGATCATATCAAGGAATAATCGCATGTAAATTATATTGATTGCAAACGAGCAAACGACCAGAATATCTATTTTGTGATATTATGTCGAAAGTAGAAAAAAAATGGACAATACCTATCTGGACTTTCAAAAATTGCAGTCTATATAAAAATAAATAAATAGAAAGTATGGGAATGAAATACAGACCAATTTGATAGTGATCACATACGATATCTAAAACAATTAATTGAATGACCTTAGTGTGTAGTGTGTTCAGAAAGTATACTTACTGTGCGATATTATATCGCACCCTGTCGTGTATGCGATCTAAAGCAGGGTGTCTAAATTTCATATACGTCTAAAAAACTGTTATCAATTAACCGGACGTTAATAAGCAAATAACATGATTGTTTTTCAATAGTTTTATTGTGTAATTAAAAAAGATATATTGTAAGTTCAGCTGAAATGGACTACGAATTGGTATTCACATAATATAGTTCTACTCTTATATAGCATAAACTCGTAGTTTTGAAAATTTGGAATAAAACAGGATTCAAATTATGCAGTTATTTTAGAAATTTATACCACCCACCGCGAATTGCTAATAAGGTAATTTAAATAATTGATAGCTTTAGTTTCATATAGTTATTGAAAATAACATAGTGTCGTTACCTAAATGAGACATCTTTATATCCATCGTGTGCAACAGACAATAATAATTAATGCATATTTACGCAACATAATTTATACAAATTTATGTAATTATTCAAGAGAATATTAATTTAATTAACGTTTGTCTTTAACCTGGATATTACAAAGATATATTTGAAACAAGTACATGCAAATATTTCTGAAACGACCATCATCCGTCCATATTTTTCTGACATATGGATCAATTAAATTAATTTATATGCTTACGTCAGATTTTTACGGGTTGAATTAAAACATGTTCATGTTTATAGCAGACTTGTAAGTATGCTGCCTTCATTAATTAATATTATCTACGTAGCGTAGGTACAGACATAGAGTAAGTTCGGGTAATTAATAATGATAGATTGTCCATAAAAATCACATCAACTAGCACCGGTAGCCGGTAGCTAGTAGCCAAGTGAGTTACGATTTAAACTATGTAGGTACTAGATATATAAAATATTAAAAAGTCAAAATGTATCAGTTTGTTGACTGTGGCCAAACACGCATCTTGCATTATTGATAGTTGCTGCCTTTGTGGTCACATTATTGGTTTTATTGTTAAGCATAAACCACATCACGCAGATCAATAAGCTTGAAAATAATTGAAATCCACGAAAATTAGTTTATGGTTTCATTTTATGTATTATGCACAATATACCCATAAGGATATGATCGTTAAAATAATAACAGTGCGCAAATAGGTAAATCGTGTTCAAATACTATTTTAATGAAAATAATGTAATTATTACAATAACAATAATAAATGTACGCACACGGTTTTAGTTAACGACGATTTTTATATTGTTATATTGTTAATCGTTCTCACGTTCTACATAAATAATTGTCTATTAAAAGTTTTTATCAATTTGCTATCAGCATGTAAACGATGTTTAGTCCTTTAAGACTTCAACTAAATTACATGTCTAAGTTTTCTAGATTGAACAATAATTACCAACCAGCCAGTTGAGATCTTAACATTGTAATTACCTCTATGAAGTGTTTATTTAATTGAAACCAGAAAACAAGTGAATGCCTTTTTGTATTTAATAACCATCATATCGGTATTCAAATGAATAGCCCTGACGGAAGCGAAAAATCGAAATGCATACTATACTAATAATTAATCTATTAAATTAATTAGCCGGAATTGTCTAGCGAGACTTACACTCTGCCTCCTTTGTACAAAAAAACTTCGGTACAATATACTGCAACATGATATTCACATACTAAAATGTGTATTCTTGGGGATATTCTGAATCAAAAGGTTTTATATGTATACAAGGTGTCCCAGTAACTATGCAACAAATGGGAAAATATGTTGCAATTTTCAAATATATTATTGTATACAGGGTTGGGCATACGTGTGGGAACACCTGATTTCTGACTAAACTTTTGTATTATGATTATTGGTCTTAAAAGAAATATTTGTAGCTTTTTTTACTCTATTCAGTGACGTATTTTGTTTTCCAGTAGCCACTCGATTTCTCGAGATATTAAGTGATCGGCACTTTTTTTTAATGGATCACCCTGTATGTATATTTCTAAGTTTTCAAATAGACGATATTTCAACAATTACAATGATATAAAGTTTGGTGGGTGTGCGACTTGTGGTTTTTTAAATATTAAAGAAAATAATTCAATAATAAAATAAAGAGTATTAAATAATAATTAATTAAATTAATTAAATAAAAAATAGGGTAGCTGTTTTAATAACAAAGTACGTCACTGAATAGAATAAGAAAACTACAAATATTTCTTTTAAGAGTAATAATAATAATAAAAATGTTTATTCAGAAATTAAGGGTTGCCACACATATGCCCAACCCTGTATGTAGATTAAGTTGAACAAATCTATATGTATTGAGCCTGCGTTATAGGAAAACTATTCATTCAGTTAAAACATTTTTTTGTGCGGCCATAGTTGTAAGTGACATTTTACCTTACAGTTATCATGCTGCAATGGAAATGCGAAAAAATCCTGTGCTGCAAAATACAAACGATAAATCTAAGCTAATAAAAAATAAACTGATTGTGGCAAATCAATTATTACTGAATTATGTCTCCAATAGGTGCTTTATAAATACAAAAAAAATACTAAAATGTTTTAATCTTAGATTACGTAAGGGAGTTTCTTTATAGAAATTTCGGTTGGTGACGCTGCAAGCTTTGTTTCCGAATATTTATTGATTTTATTTTCTTAGCACCAGTTGATGACTTTTTTGTATTCTCCTTCGTCGACCTGCGGATTTTACAGGTAGTAAATTTGCAGTGGATTTGTCTGCAAATTTTTTTATATGTGAGGGAATTTTCATTTTTTTTATTGAATTTGAAATTCAAACACTGACAAATTGACATTAGACATATTTAGTAATAAATTGAAAACCAACATAATTTAGTTTAAGTAGTATTTACTATTTTAATAATTTTTTTTTGCAAAAGGCAACACAAAAATATTATGTTACTCTTGTGAAAACGCCATTGTATTACTCACTCACATACAGCGTTTCACGCCATATTACCGTTCGTAATGCAATGGATCGATTTCAACACTTGTAACATAAATAACTATTACACGTATGAAACACTTTTTGATTCAGAATGATACCAAGAATGAATATCCAGTTTCAGAAAGGACATCACATTGCAGACCACTTTGTACCTATGTATTTTGTTTTGAAAAATTTATAGTGTCTTGTCTTATTGCTTTGTTATGAGTAACAGTGAAATAGCATCAAACAGTTCTGTTATTTGTAAATAAGTTATGCCCCCCTTGAAACTTTATAGAAAATGTGTTAAATTGATTTAACTGGGTGTAGTACTTACCTGACGGGGGTACAAATTAATTTGTACTCACTCTTGTATTAAGTTAGACCGATTTAATATTCGTATAAAGTTTTATAGTGGCAGGATATCTAGTCGTGTTTTTATAGACTTTTAAAGTTAGAAATATTGGAAAAGAGTTGCATTCATGACGGGTGCGCAAACAAATTCGTACTCATTTTTATATGAAGCTGGATCCATTTAAAATTCGTATAAAGTTTTATGGTTGCAGGTTGTGCAGTAAAAAAAAACGAAAAAAAATTCCTAACATAACCGGGCTGAGTGAAACACATAACAAAATCTGATTTCTGTCCTACCTTATAGCTATATTAGCATCGAACCCAAAATGAATTGGTTAACTCAACGACAAAAAAGTTTCATACCTGTGTATCTCTGAATAAGACCTTTTGAAAAAAAAAACAGTTTATTACAAAATTTTAAGAGGTGTGAATTGAAATTTTTTTAAAAATGGCAAAAACTAAAAAAATATGTTAATAATGAGCATTCTATAGAATCTAAAAACATACTAAATACTAGGGGGTTCCATTTATAATAACGAAATTGACATCTTTGGGTACAACGGAGAACGGAAAGTCGCAGTTACTTGAAGATTTGAGTTAAAACAGGAAATTAAAAATAGCAAATTTGCAAATTTTCAAAATTCAATTTTTAGTAGATTTCAACTAAACAATTTTTTTTGAAAATTTGTGGAAATGTCAGTCTCTGTTTATATTTCACATTTCAAGGGCTTTAACTTTATATGAGTATCACTTGACCTACCCTACATGTCCTTAACATTGTGGCACCTATTTAGATACGAATACTCTGTATTTTACCACATATTCTTACCTCAGGGTAAACCTACACTTTTTGAGGCTGATGGCACCCTGCACAATTTTTTATTGTCTAGCTTCTAAAAACGAATCGAAAGAGTAAATGAGTCACTCTATTTAAGAATATTAAATGTTGACTATGAACTATAATGTCTTCTATAACTTAAAGACTATCGGATAAGTACAAATAACGTGACTTTGCCTTATTTAATAAATATTTGATATCTTTAGTATAAAAGCGAAAAATAAAGTAAATTCCCTTTTCCATGGTTTTTAGAAATAAGTCATTAACTATATTTTATTAAAAATCCATACAAATTTCTGCTAATAAATTAGGTTTAAAGGGAGGCTGAAAATCCGTTTCCGGCATACAGAAATCTGTTAAATTTAGTGCTCAATAATAATTCGAATACATTATGTGAATTATTTTACGTGTCTATTACAAACAGCAATGACAAAACCGTGCTTAAAATAATTCCAAGCCTTGATTTAAAATTCAAATAGAATTGTGATAATTTACAGCATACAGGTATTTGTAAAAATTATAAATTTCACATAAAAATGAAAACCTTGAAAAGTGTTTCACGTGGTCACACCTACTTCGATCAATATTTTCTCATTCCAATAATATATTGATCGTAAATTTAAATAATCCGATTTAAATACAATTATTTACATTTCATGTATATTGAGATCTGCAATGTCGTCGTTATTGTCGTCGACTCAACATGTCCGCATTTTGTTTTAAACATGCTTTTAATTCGAAATATTTTATCCCTATAAGGATATACGTAAATACAACATATCAAAGTAAAAAGGACTAATTTATGCTTCTGTTTTTTCAGATTAATTCGGTCAGCCTTAGTCGATATGTTGACATCAATTCAAAATACTTGTGTCTCGGTTAATTTTAATGTCTGTTGTCCAGTTCTACAAACGTTTGTTAAAGTCATAATAAAGTATTCTCTGATTAATTTGAATATTTCGGGTTCCTACGGTGTACGGTCAATTGCTAATCGATATTAAATTTTAGAAAAACAATTCTTGCTATTCTCGGATTAAATAATTTATTTGACGTGTATGAAATCGGGCATCAATTAACTTATCCGAGACACAAGACACAAGAAACCGGCCCTTATATGTAATTAAGTCAATTGCAAGCGGAAGATCAGCACTCCTATTGATTTTCTGACTAATAACAAGTATTCGGTAGTAAGGAATCTTGGATAAAGCTAGTAATAATTATTAATACGGAGCTAATTGTATAACTAAAAATCTAATCATCTATTTATAGATTTTAATAATTATGAATAGTATTGCGGTCTACCTAAATAAAACTGTAAATTAATACAACAAATTGACTAAGTATGTCTGCAAAATACCAATTAATAAATTGCCATTAAAAATTAAATGGATACCTATCGACAACTTTGTTCTAAGATGAACATAAAAATAAATTCCAATTCAAGCTCGGGGAAAACCGAACTAGTCATCCCTTACTAACTGCAATAGTTACAAACTACCAACAATGGTTGCTTTTCTTCTAATTGTGGTAATTGCCTTACAAGTTGCATAAGGAAGCGATTACTATCCTGCTTTTATTTAGATTTTAAACGGAAGCACACATACCTACTTATACTTTTAAAGAAATATCTATTCTGTGGTGGAAGCTCAGAAACTTTTCGTGGGCACATAAGTAATAGTTGCTGTACAAGTAATTTGTTTAATTAAATATAGGAGTAATATTTTTAATTTTTTCTACATTACAACTACTTAATATACCTAAGTAGTGGATGTGATACCACCACAACTTTTCCGTTCTTTTAGGAATATACAGTGGAACTTTTCAGCTTCTCTAACTTTATAACTCAAATTATTCTACACGTCGAATTTTTATCATGAACGCCGATGTTTCGTAGCCTTTTTTAATCTCCAATAAGTCGAATTTCTATAACTCGAGTATTTCTATAATTTGAACTAATTTTTCACTCCTAACTCGAATTTTACAAGGAAGTTCCTAAATTTTTTGACGCCGACAAGTTACAAAAGGATGAGACATTAAAAATATCATGCGACACTAACGGTCGCCGCGCGACTATTAAATATGGCCGCAATGGGGACAAAGTGTCAAAATAATAAATTGTCATCCCTGTAACCTGTAACTAATAAATTTGTCTCAAAAAAATTACAATTAAGTTAAAGTGATTAAAATAATGAAATTTCCCTAGAGGTATAGAAAATTAAGTGGCGGTGGACGTTGCAGCGCAGCGTTCAAAACTGCGCATCTACAAAACGTAGAAATAATGACAATTTGAGTTTCCATAAATTGCCAGCCCCTGGTAGTGCTAAAATTGAAAGAATAAATTTATTTAACACTGTTGAACTTGTTGACAAACATGTGGAGTGGCTCAAGAAGTTAAATGTAATAGATGCGGATAAGGAAATGTTGGTTTGTTCGCAGAGTTTCATAGAGACGATTACCTATCACTGCCCAGGTAATGTTCTTTTAAAGATGGGACGATTATTTTGCAACTAAATATTTTTATAGTAACATGTATATTCTTTGCAGAAGTTTACGTTCAATCGCGGGTCCTGAAAATAAATGTCGTACCAAAAGCTGAAAATACACTGTTTGCACACACAAAGAATTATATTTTATTTTTATTTCTGAACGTTCACTGATACCGCACATAATAATCAGCCCAGAATTTATAACTTCTTAGCCTTTTTTATATTACGCGTGCTGGGTGTTGTGTTCGCGTAATTACATAGTTCCTCTAACGACAAAACCAACATTTCCACCTCTTAAATGCTACCTATTAGATTTCATAAAAATAAAAATTTTCCTATCTTGACGTGATTATGTTCCCGGCTCACTTGCACCGACTTTCGCCCGGTGGTAATTTTCTTCCTCAAGACTGTGTTCTAGTTTAAGGGCCAGTTCCATAATCAAGTAAAAGTCGACTTTAGTTTAAATGGCGTTTAGAAATGGTCGTTTTTATTTTTGGTACTTATATCACAGTCTAAACTTTATTTAATTAAAGTCGACTTTTATTTTGATTATGAAAATGACCGCAAATTTAAAATTTATTGTGTGGTTTGTCATAATTTTTTACAATAAATTTAAAAAAAAATTGTAGACGCAGGATGGGGATGATGAGAATAAAGCGAAGGCGAACCTTTGAACTAATTTATTCTTCTATTGAAAACCTAAGAACTTTTATACAGGGTGTTTTTGAAATACACTACCAAAAAAAGAACGGTAATAGGTGATGAAAAATAGATGCCATTGACAAAAAAAACCTTGAATAAAAGTCTTTTCGTTTTCGAACTAAAATTAATTGAAAATTTGGTCAAAATTTCCAGTGCGCTACTGGGTTAAAGATAACTACATAATTCAAATAGTAATTATTTTGGTTGTTTAGTAACAAGAATAAAAGGTAGATGTGATTTTTTCTGTCACACAATTCAAATTGTCACCGTATAATTGTCAGTTTTGAATTTTGAATTTCCATATTTATTCTAAATGGTTTACACAAATTCCGAATTGACCGATATGGTGTTAATGTATGGGAGAGCACTGGGAAATGCTCGTGAAGCACAGCGTCTCTCAGAGAAGCATTTCCTAGACGAGTAGTCCCCGACCATCATACATTTACTACCACTGTGCAGCATCTCAGAGACAACGGTGAATATCATCCCCAAACTAGATATAGAGGCCGACAGAGAACTGCAAGGGTATTAGATGCTGAACCTGATATATTAAATACTGTGGAAGAAATCCCCGGAATTAGGGTAAGAAAACTGTCGTACAGAATTTGTGTTTCCCTATTTATTGTTTGGAGAACATTAAAAGAACAGAGGCTTCATCCCTACCATTTGCAGCGTGTACAAGCACTCAAAGAAGAAGATCTACCCCGAAGGATCAGGTTTTGTGAATGGATATTTCAAAAAAATTATCAAGATCCACAGTTTGTTGAAAATTTCTTTGTCAACAGATGAGGCAACCTTCATAAGAGATAAAGTCTTTAATTCCCATAATTCTCATTGTTGTTCGGCAATTTGAACAATTTTTATAAATAAATTATTATGTATTTCAATACGTATTTATTGGATGCTTGAACCATAATTTAAAATCTACCTCTCAGAATTGACTTTCGACTTGTCAGTTCTGACTTTAATGGTTACTATGGCTATTTATTCAAAATGATTTAATTTTAGTTACCATGGCTTTTTATTGAAATCGAACGCACTCAGTTTTACGTGTATTTTCTTCAGTGGCGTTCTGGTTTTATAAGTAAGGGATCAGAGGTTATTTTTTCTTATCGTAAAAAAAATAAAAGGGTCCATTCGCCTCCTTAAAAGTCCCAGAGACTCCGTTTCACTTTTGGTAGTGTATTTCAAAAATACCCTGTATAAGGTGGAGAGATAAAGTTCCTGATTAATTAATTATATTCATATAGGTCGGAGGATTTTGTCTAAAAGGAAAACTGATTATGTCTGACACAAAAGAAAATTAGCGAATACTTTCAAATAAACAAATTACTTATTTTTTGTATTTCCCGTAACTCAAAATTTCCCTTACTCGATTTTTCTTGTCCTTGACATTCAACATGCAGAAGTTGAAATATTTATAATTAAATATATTGGCCCGTATTAATCTACTAATTTTATTTTATTTCCATCAATTAGGTACTAAAAGCATCACTAACTCTGCAGTTGTAATGGTAAATGTTAAATAAATTTCTGTTATGAAAATTTGATAATAAGTACAGAATATAAATTAGGTTAGGTTTGTATAAGAAAGTCATATGGTGGATGTACGATAATGTTATGTTACTACCTATACATAAAAGTTGTTGATACTTTTCAAAATAAATTACAGCTCAAATTTGATTACATCCTTACGCTATAAATTGACCGAACTGAAAAAGCCAACTAAATCGAAAGTAACGTCTGGTTAAAAGTTACTGATTGAACTCGGAATTTACTGGTCCAATTGTTACGGCAAAACCACTTGAGTGTTCTTAACCAAATTAATGCAACTGCATAATGGGTAGATAGTAGGTACGCATATAAAGTTGAACTTTCATCGTGTTGAACACTGATAAATTAACAGTGATTGGGAGAGATGTGACATCAAATAGATGCTTAGATTATTTCCGACACTTTTTATTTTATGAAAAAAATATCGTAAATTCTTCATTAAAATGTTCAAATCCTATACAAGGTTCACTGAAATTTAAATGAACTGTCCATGAATTAGTTTAAGGAGTACAAATACTTATATTATTATCCACTTTGAAACCTACACCGCAAACATTATTAAAGTAATTGAAAAACTCTAAAAATAATTAACTGGAACTATGCCCTTGATGTCGTTCCATATGTTTAAATCCAAATGAATTTGCCGTGACATTTCGTATCTAATTTGATAATTCGCGGATTATTAATGGTTTCAAACAATGTCTAAACTGGTAGTCTAAGCACAGCAAAGCTATCATCAACAGCATTTTGGTGGCATAATCAATCAATTTGAAATCTCAGTCTGACATAATGACTTTTTTCAGACAGTGCTGTTTTACACCCAACGGCAGAAATTGCTCATTGCGCCACAAAATCACTTTACAATGCCAAACAAGAAACACTTAATAACTTTAATAGATAATAATTGTTCCATGGCAATCATCGGTCAACCCACGCGAACTTATTAACATTGTGATTTTATTTCGTTTTGATACACGTTTTATTAATAAACCGACCGACAATGCAATAATTGTGCTAAGTTCTGATGCATGGCAATGGCACCTGTCCTAAAGGGAGTGTGTCGTATGACTTGTCCACTTCATTTGCATTTTATGACGTATCATATTCGCCTCTGGCATCTAATTATGTCATTTTGAATGATGGCCATCAACACTCTCTGTGACGAATTGCACACGCCACATGCATATACTCACACACACTCTCACACACCTTGTGATCTAATTCCTCAAACAATGACGATGGATTTTATTAATGGAGAGTCACTGGAATGTGGGTATCTAGTGTCTGTGTGCGGTATTGGTTTTGATGTTGCTTTTTCTCGATAGTTCGAAACGAAAGGCGGATTTATTGGGCAAGGTTTAATGTGCAATGAAATCATTGATTAAAATTGGGCAATCTGCATAGTTTCACACATCACACTTAAAGTAAAAAACAAGCAAAAACGCCGACATTAAAAGAAATGTCTTTGGGAAATACTGAAAACGAAAAAAATCACGTTTACTATGATTCCTTATTAGTTTGTATATTTTTCAGGCGATTAAAGTGAAACTGGATTTCATAGCAAGACTGTTTTAGTGTCATAGTTTTATAACTACTAGACATGTTTTAAAGAAATTCACATTTTTACTAAAAACAAAATGTACTTTTTATTACATTCTAAGGGCCTGTTGTATAAAATTTTAATCGCGGTGTTAAATTTTTATCCTCCAAAATATCTATAGTGACAATTGTAATCAACAATCGTTTCTATGGCAGTTTATCCTTTTTGGAGGATTATCTCGCGATTAAATTTTTATAGAACCGGCCCTTATTAGGGTCTAAACTCTGTTTTTGTGTGTTTTAAGAACTTTAAAATTTAACTTTAAAAATAGTTCCAAATTTCTTAATGTCACAGTTTTAGCGTCATAGTTTTAGAACCACTGTTTATATTTTAGGTAAATGTATATTTTTACAAAGTGAAATGTAGATTTTATTATAAAAACAGTTCTAAGGCTCTAATAGTCGTCTTTGTACGTTTTCCAGACGCTTAAATTGAAATCTTCCAAATAGCACCAGTTTTCATGTGTTGATGGTTTTAACGACAAAATTTTAAACCGATTTTCAGATTTTAATTTAAGGAAGTTTACATTTTTTTTCAATACAAAAAAGCAAGTTAAAGGTTCTAATTTGTCATATATAGGTATATTTTTCAGACGTGCAAGAAAATAGCACCAGTTTTTATAGATTGACAGTTTTAATGTCACAGTTTTATAAGCACTGGTCTGGTTTTAAGGTAATTTGTATTTCTACAAAGGTGAATGTTTCTTACAGAAAAAATTCTTAGAGTCTAATAACTCTTTTTGAGTGTTTTTCATTTGTTTTAATGAAATTTTGAAAGTAGTCCCAGTATTCGTAGTGTGGCAGTTTCAGCGTTACAGTTTTAAAACCACTGATTAAGTTTTAAGTTAAGTTGTATGCGAGATTGTATCTTTACAAAAAATCGAAATGTTCGTTTTATTACAGTAGGTACCAAGGCTCTAAAGTTTAAACTGAAATTTTGAAAATAGGACCATTTTTCATAAATTGGTAGTTCTTGTATCACAATTTTAGAACCACTGGTTAGATTTAAAAATAATTTGTATTTTTACAAACTGAAATGTCCGTTTCATTACAGGAAAATGCGATAAATCTGCAACTCAATTAATATTAGTAGGTTTTTGATCGCATTTGTTTTACAAATATCACTTGGTCACTTTACCGATTGTAAAGAAATATTTTTAAAATATAATTCTTAATTACTTAACATCTTTTGGTAATTTTTGTCAAAATGGATTTAAAGACCCATAAAACGTGTAAATGCATCGAAATCTCGATCGCTATAGATTCTCATATACTTAGTAGATATAAGAAAGTAATACATATAAAAAACGTAATGAGAATCCTGATCCTGATGGTTGCTTTTAAACTGCTACTATAGTTCTAATAGTAGAGTAGTACTTATTAGCCTTATCTGCAAGTACTTATAAACGTATAGTCATAAAATCTGCGGTTAAATAATAATTTAGCCAGATAAACTAATCGTCTCGTTAGTAGTATGTGGGGTCTGCCTTGGCAATGTTGTAGTGTAGCTGCAGCATTAATAAATATTAAATAAAATGCATGAAAAATAGTTGGTAGCTCTGCAAGAATTCTCCTACGGAATTTTGCATATCAAGACACACACCACTTAGAGCTTTTCCTAACCGTGAGCTACGCCAAGTCATATTTTATAATGCACTGTTTAATAAATCTCTTAACTGTCTGAACGGTTTTTTTCAAACAACATCTTATTTACATCCAACTTCTCACTTATACTTATTTTTGAATGTCGATAGAGATAAATTAGTTTATTGTGTATATACAAGAGATATCACAGATATAAATAAATATAAATGCCGCTGCACGACAAAGTACAATTGCTTTTTTTTTCAATTAAAGTTATGCAGCTATTTAGTTGCATATAAAAGACATTCTTCATTGGTTGTCACACTTTTACACCATGAAGTAAATATACAAATGTTGCCGCCTCTATAGGTGTGGATTTACAAAAAAAATCGTTATTTATTGATCCTTCAAATGGATGTTTGTGAGATATTTTTGGGCCTTATTTTTCACAAAAACGGTTCCAATGATATCATGTTTTAAATTTCTTATAGCCTAAACATTCGGTTGTATTGACTGCTTTTAAACAGAAATTCGCAGATGCTTCTTCGCTAATCTACAAAAATGCTTTTCTGTGATTTTTTACAATTGCACATATTTCAATAATTTTTTCAAAATGAATAATAGTATCGGGTGTTCATTTAAATTTCATCTCTAGTTGGCGTTGAAGTGTCGTTTAAGAATGCATAAATGACACTTCAACGCCAACTAGAGTGAAATTTAAATGAACACCCGATATAATACTTTATTTGATTGTGAATCTGATTACTAGTAGTCATTATAAAAGAATCTAACATCAAAGGTGGCTGGGCATTTTTCATATATTAGGATTTGCCACCCCTCACATTCAGTAATGAATCAATGAATATCATTTTAATATCACTAGTATCCATTGATCAGATCGGCATTTAAATTAATCGTTTTCTCTTTGAGATTCCCTAGTAATTTTAAATTTATTAAATTTCACAGCCAGCTACGATGTTAGATTCTTTTATAATGACCCTGTATATGCGAATTTGATCTCCTCATATTTTATTTAAGAAAATTAAAGTATTAGGCCGAGAACTTATGTGAAAATTGTCTCCTCATCGGATATAAAATTTTGACGTGTCCAAGTGAAAAACTTTATTTTGTAAAAACAATCTGCCACCCCTCAGTGGGCAACTCAGCGCGTAGGCGGCCATACAAAATTAGCAAAACTTTTTTAAATATTAAATTCTAAAAGTGTTACTGAATACAAAGACACCATGGCAGATTTTTGGTGGTCAACTTTTAAGAGAAGACTCAAAAATACTTATACAGGGTGTTTCAGGATCAAACTTATAATCTGTATTATGCATTCAGGATCTTAAAATACGAAAAAGTTTTCTTATGAATGTATGTCAGGAAAAGCTTCGATTCTGAGGGCTTTAAAAATTAATTTTTTCAGTTTTTTTGGGTATGTCCTGAAAACGGTTTAACGTAAAATTTGGTGAGTTAATAAATCTTTGATTGGCTATAATAAATTAATATAGCATTGTTCAATGGCGTACTTACCGGAGAGAGATTTTTGATGGTATATCTTTATGGAAAATTGAAATTTTGTAAAAAATATTCAAAATTATGAAAGATAATGTTATAATTCAATTGTTTTCGAAAAATAAAAGTTATAAATATTGTTAATGCAGTAGATTCTATTACTAAAACTAAATTTCAGTGGATATATAAATATGTAGATACAAAGAAATCCTTTTTATAAAAATTGAATGTTAGTTGAATTATACATTCTTATTTCACATCAATGAATATTTAAAAAAAAATTATAATAGTGAGATAAGAACAAAACCATGCAAATACAGAGTGTTTCTGATTAACGTAAATATTATTAAAAATAATTTTGTTTTTGAAAATGTTGAATTCCTGAATTAGATCTGGTCCAAATTTGTAACCGAAAATGTAACACTTACTAAATCTTTGACGGTTTTTAAAATATTACAAAAATTTCATGAATGACCCGAGAATGATCCTGCCACTCTTTTACTTTTCTATTAGGAAGGAACGTAAAAAGGAACAGATAAAACGCAATTCACGTTTCATGGTAGACAAAGATTAGGTAGATTTTGTAAAAAATAAAGTGGCGAAAAATCGTTAAAGTCGCTTAATTTATGTTTCACTTCATTTACTCTGCATTGTAAATTGAAACATTATATAATTATGGTTTAGAAATTTGCATATTGTGACTTTATCAGAAATTCAAGTAATCGAGCTAATGTTTTGCAATAAACGTGAAATCATCAATAATAATTATCTAGCTGATTTATTTGTTACTAACATGCTCATATTTTTGACGAAAACTATCTATAATTGAAACCTACAACCTGTGCATTATTTACATAATTTCTTGATTTATTGCCTCTGTAAAAGTTAACTGCCTAAAATAGCGAAGATTACATCGTACTATTTCCAGTAAAATTTAATTAAATTGGCATTCAAGGAAATTCTTTAAATATGGTGGCAACGACCCAGCTGGAGTATACTCGTATGTGTGGATATTTTGTTTGTAAGACAGACGCAAAAATAAATCTTTCCTGACCTAGCTCAAAGAGACAAAAAATGTGTAAAAGCATGGAAATGGTTGCTGGCGAATTAAGCTAGTTTTCAGCTGTTTCATGAACACTACACTTGCATTCCTCGTTCTTCTTGCTGTCTGGGACACGTCAATTTTTGCTCGTTTTGCATCAAATGCACGACACTACTACATTTGTGTTCGTTTTTTTCTTGTTTGCTGTTCGTGTAATTCGTACTAGTTATGCTAATTTTACACACTATTAACGTAACTTTACATGTGTATGTTATGTTTGCCATTATTTCACTCAGGTTTGATTCTGAAACAAGTGTGATTTTAATATTTTATTGATGTTGATGTCTCTTAGCGTAATACGTGGCTACTTACATTTATTAAGTAAGTTATGTGTTGATGTAAATTTTATAAACTGAAGGCTTGAACGCAAAAAATACTTGTCGCGCTGAGCATCAGTTTTGTAATAATTCTTGTTATACTCACTTCAATTATATCATTATTTATAATCGAATTTTCTTTTATAAAAAATTATACCTACTGATTATATGCCCGCCATATATGATAATATGAAATGACAAGAAGCATTAATTATACATCTGAACCATGTAAGCCATATTGAAGATTGGAATACTTTGCATAATATGAACATCTGAAAAATCTACAGTCTAAGGGCTTGATTTCCGAGGAAAGATTATGAGAGCAATAACTAAAAGATTTTCAGCATGTCTTTGTAAGAATATCCAGGATATTCTTGTGGTGTGTGCTGGCAAATAGCACAAAGTTATAAACTACAAGATGTGGCTTATGCTAAAAATGCCTAGAAAAATAATCATCTTGAATGAGATTATTCCTCATATTTTTATATCCTCCAGCTCTGATTATGTAAAACCATTTTTTACAGCAAGAAAACAGCTTATGTATTTATTTCATGCAAATGAATACCGAACTCAGAAAATTAATGTGGAATTAAGCAGATTTAGAATATTTCGAAATAAATCAAAGCATTCTACAAACCAGATAATGTTATTTTTGGTTCACAGGTTCCCATGTATTTGTCAATAATTTTTGGCCAATTTCGCCAGAGTTTACACCTACTGGTCTGCGTGTGTGTGGCAAATAAAATAATACAATTTCATATTGAAGATAGCACTACTAAACTGGTAGTAATTTCAATAATAAGGATCGGTGTTTTAAAAAGCATTTTAATCACGATGGATTTTAATCACACTTAAAATCTATTGTCACGATAATCGTTTTTAAACGGATTGATTAACTTTGTGATTAAAATCACATTAAAAACCGGCCCTACTATAATAGATTATTCAACACACACACACATAAATAATCATGAAAAAATATAATTGATGTTGAAACTTTTTTATAGGTTTTACGGTACCGAAATGATCTTCGATTAATTTACATCGAATTTTAATAGCCTTTTGTAATTACGGTTTTAAACTGACTTTGGTAGTCAACTCTTTGCTTGCATATATCATGTGGAGTTTTTTAAGTTTAACGAACCCTAAAAATATATCGTAATAAGAAATTCTCCGGTATTTTCAAATTCGCTGCATAGGTAACTTTTTTTTGGGAGCGCTCAAAGCACACAATGAAGTACTACATTTATATTAAAACTTAAATGAATTGTGTCAGGACTGTCAGGTGACTGAACAATTTTGTTCTATTTACTATCTTATATACTACTACTTATATAAAAGATCAGGAGGTCGAAATCCTACTTCCTACCAGACAAGTCTCAGACATCTAACCTAAATCCGATAATGAACTTCTTAAAATAAAATAAAATTCATGTTTCTTAACTCATTTTAATGATATTTCATATACCCTTCATTTTTACTAAATGATATTACTTTAATTATTAATTATTTTGAATTATTGATCGTTGATAGATAAGCTTGTTTGGTATTAATAATTTAAAGGAGAATTGGAAGGTTAATAAGGTGATTAAGCGAAACCATGTAGTTAAATATTGCATGTCACATGATTTGTTGTTTTTGGCACATTTGACCCAAAATTTTTATTCGTAAAACCTCTGTAATAACAATTCAATAACCTCTATTCTTAACACGTTCTTTCTCCCATTTAATAAGCAGTACTGTAAAACACTCTTTAAATTTTCCCCACGCCCATATAAGTATGTATTGCGGATAGCTAATAAAAAAGACGATTGAATATAAAAATTATGAGGTTGTTTATTGGCAACCACCATTTTTAAATCTCCATAACCATAAACATTTTCTGGGTAAATTGTTAAGTGAAAATTTAAAGAGAAGCCACATGTATTATTACGATATAAATAAAAGATTACAGCAAGATAAAATAAGTACATACATATAAATATATTTGTAATTTGTTGTTATTCCCCCAAGTAGTACTGTAGCCTGTACTTATTGTAATGACCCTTGCATTACCAACGCCTGAGAAAATACAAAACACGCTAAAATGATGAAATTTATTACAAGCTATCGCAATTTTAATACGTTTAAGGCACGATATACTTACACAAACATAACTTACTTTGGAAATTGTCTAAATATACTGTTATATAATACGGCAATGTTTCCTTCTTGCGTCAGATTCTGATCATTGTTATATTATATCTAGTAAATTCCTTCAGAAAAGCTACACCCTTGGGCTGAAGGTTGAGACCGCGTGCACCCTTGCAAACAATTTTTGCAATTTATGAAGGGTGTGATCAAGGTGACAATATTTTAATTATATGTTTACTGTTCGACATAAATTGTATCATACATTAATAATTATATTCCATGTCCAGTCGAGCCAATCATAAACTGATTATTTTTCCAGTTCTGATTATTATCGATCAGAAATCTCAGGCATCTTGTTATAAATAATTAGAAAATTAATTACTGCGGCAGAAAACTGTAACACTAGCAAAGTGGGAAACACCGCTATAAATCAATAATTTCTTCTGAAAACCATTAATTTATGTCTTCCAATTTATAATGCATGGCCACACAGTGTTCAGGTGTTTTCATGTAATTAGATTAAGTTTATTACTATTGGTAAGAGCCCAAGTTGAACTAGTTATCGCATTTTTACTTTCACCGGAACTGTGCTATAGATACGCATGTGAATTAGTCCTTTCTAGATAGTGGTGGGTTTTGAGGCCTCCCCTATGGCCAATAGCACACGCGCTTACCCTGCCTGACGAGCACTTTTACCCCTCTATATTGCGTAGAAATACAAACTCATGCTCGGTACCATTATTGTTGTTACGGAAAAGTATCTACGTATGCTACATGCTATGTTACACCTGTGGAGATGTAGAATTTATTTCTATCTGGTCGTAATAAATAACCAACTAGGTAGTAGTCAGCCATAAAACATAAAAAGTGTGCCTCGAGAAAATCAATTTCATAATATTGTAGTTATGAGTCAATGGTTGGGAGCCTTAATTAAATTTAAGTTAGGTTTATAGGTGAATTAGAAGTTTTTATTTATTGTTGGTTTTTCTGCGAGAATGATTTATGGCTCTTTGGTAAATGAAATAAATAATTTTAATTAACTAAATGTTGAAGTAAATCTGTAGCTAAAAGAATAAAAGTTTAAGCTGAGGTAGGTGTAATGAAGGTTTAATGAACGTGATTTGTAGGTATTGGAATATAAACTTCGTCAAACTGTTTTCTACTTTCCAATTTTTTTAAATTTTAAATCCTCTTTCAGATCATCAAAGAGTTGGCGTGCTGCATGTTATGATAATTCTTGTCAAAGCATTTGGAGTGTCTGTTAGTAGTGTTAGTTTTCCTGGATGTCTCAGTTTTTATATATGTATTTATACAGGGTGTGTCACGACGAGTTGACAGTAGACATAACTCTATTACTAAACACAATTTGGTTCTAAAAATTGGCACACGCCCATTATACAATGTGCTGTATTTAACGAAAATATTGCCACCTTTCTGGTACTTCCGGTTATACCGGAAGTAGGCACAAACTTTGTTATTTTAAATGGAACACCCTGTATATTTTCGAATTTTTAGATTCTACACTTCATTTTAGACATAAAAGTATTAAAGTTGTATGGTCCTAACATTAACGATATTATAATTATTTACACTTTTTCATTTTGTTTTACAAAAACATAGATGTAAATAAAAATTCGAATCTTGACAATGACACATTTTTTCCAAAGTTTTTTTCTTACGTTTGAAGTACGAATATACAAGCAATAAGCTGATATAGTTTTGGAAAACTTGCTTTATACAGGGTGTTGGTGGTTGTCCGTCCATTTTTAAAAACTTTGATCAATGATAACTTTATTTTTTTAAATGGAACATCCTATATATTTCCACATTTTCGAATTCTACACTTAATTCTAGACATAAAAGTATTAAGGTTGTAAAGTCTTAAAATTAACGGTTATATAATTAATTACGTTTTTTCCAATTTTCAAGGTTTTTAAAAATTAACGATCAACCATAAGCACCCTGTAGATATAAAATAAGTTTTTCAAAACCATATTACCATGTTTCTTGTACATTTTTACGTCCACTAAAATTTGTTTTATTATATTTAATTTAATATTTTTTATTTATTTATTTTATTTATTTTAATTAAGTACTTAATTATGTTTCTTCCAATTTTTTCATACAAAAACTTAGAGTCAAACATTTTCATATTTTACTAATGACACGTTCTTTCAAAAAACAAACCAAATTTTAGTGAACGCAGAAATGTACAAGAAACATGGTAATATGGTTTTAAAAAACTTATTTTATACAGGGTGCTTGTGATTGACCGTTATTTTTAAAAAACGTAATTAATTATAATACCCTTAATTTTAAGACCTTACAACCTTAATACTTTTATGTCTCGAATTAAGTGTAGAATTCGAAAAACTAGAAATATATAGGGTGTTCCATTTAAAAAAATTAAGTTATCATTGATTAAAGTTTTTAAAAATTAACGGACAACCACCAACACCCTGTATAAAGCAAGTTTTCCAAAACTACATCAGCTTATTTCTTGTATATTCCTACCTCAAAATCAAGAAAAAAATTTTGGAAAAAACTTGTCATTGTCAAGATTTGAATTTTTATTTACATCTATGTTTTTATAAAAAAAAAAATGAAAAAGTGTAAATAATTATAATACCCTTAATGTTAGAACCATACAACCTTAATACTTTTATGTCTAAAATGAAGTGTAGTATCTAAAAATTCAAAAATATACAGGGTGTTTTATTTAAAATAACAAAGTTTGTGTCTACTTCCGGTATAACCGGAAATACCAGAAAGGTGGCAATATTTTCATTAAATAGAGCACACTGTATAATGGGTGTGTACCAATTTTTAGAACCAAATTGTGTTTAGTAATAGAGTTATGTCTACTGTCAACTCGTCGTGACACACCCTGTATATGAAAAACATCAAAAATTACTATCTAACTTGGTGGGGCGATATTCCAGAAAAATAAAACTGCCCAAAAATTTTTGCACTTCCCCACTTATAGTTGCGTCGATCCGGAGACACACTGTAGATTTCAGTTTATAAACTGAATTTCAATACTCTTCTTTTAACTTGGAGACGTATGTCTATTTTACATTCTGCGTCTTTATTTTGGCCAGCGAAGTAGAAAGCGTCGTCTTGTCTGTAATTTCGAAATTTATTTTTGGCATTTTCCCCTCCATTTTTTCAGAGAATCGTCGATTCTCAACAAGGAGATAAAAAATTTTTTGTTTATGGTTGGCCCTTTGATTCTGGGATGTCTAGTGGCAAAAGAATTATACAGTGACCGGCAGAAAGTGTGCACCAAATGGGAATTTTTTTATCTTTAGAATTACCAAATTTATGTTTTACTGTGGAAAGGTTCTGCATGTCCTTAAACAAAAAAGAGCATAAGCAAAACCAGTAAAAATTGCATTGTATACGAGGGTTTTTTGACTGTTCTTGGGCAATTAAACACATAATTTGCACGATCCATGCAATAACCAAATTAAAATGATTCTAAATTTATTCATGCCAAAGTGATAACTATAAAATTATCTAAAATATAGTGACAAAAGCTCATATTTGATTACTTACCGCCTTCTGAATATCGGTAAGTGATGTCTTACCGATCAGTGATTTGTAAGCAAAACCTACTATTCTTTTAATTAAATCAGTAAATACGTGAATTTGACGGATCGTGCAAAAATAAATATTTCATGCTTCTGTGTTCTTCATGCTTGATTAGATTTAAGTTACTGGTTCTGAAAGAAGTTATTTCATTTGTTAGCAGCTTTTCTTACCGATAACTTAAAATCAAGAGCTTGATTTGTTTATTTTATCTTGCTGGTCTTAATTTTTCGCACATTTATATCTGTACTTAAAATATAACAAATAATTATAATTCAGTTTGTACTTTAACAGAGTTTCAATTTTCAGGCATTCTTAATATAATTTTTAACTAATTCTTAACATAAAATTAAATGTGGAACTTCGGGCATTCCCAGACCGTCCCCAGACTTTCTGTTGTTGTTTTCTTAGAACCCATGTACAAAAATGAAATATCTAACATTTAATATATAATTTATTTCTTCACGATTTAAATTAGGTGTTGCAGACACGCTGACACACATTCAAATCACTTCAAAAGCTTGAAATTGATATCCACATAATACCAAAGTGATTGTTTTACCGTTTTTAACTGAATTATCATGAACCAACAGAAAAAATCTAATAAATGTCAATCTTATATTTTTAGACAACAACGGAATTAAAATTCAAGTTTGGTATTTAATTTATTCACTAATTAATAGAGTAAACAAAAAGTTTAAGTATGTAATATTACAAATTTTACAACTAAATATGCGCGAGAAGATATTTTCCGCATAATAAATTAGATGGCAACTTACTTATAATTTTTAGATGAATACCATTCAAATCAAGATTGAATTTATATAGAAAATTTTCCATTCAAGATGAATTAATTTAATGACATCGTTAAATTTTATCATTTTTCATTAGATATCCAACTTCTATACGCTTGTAAATTATTAACGTTAATTATTTAACATTAAAATACATCTACATTATTCCTTTATAAATACATAATACATGTTCATATTTATAATTATTTTATGTTATTAATTATTTTGCTTGATAAATTCTTTGCTTCAACAATACCTACTTGTTGAATTAATTAAACAGTAATAGAAAAATGTAACATATTCTCAAAAAATTAACAAATAGTTTGGAAAACGCTAAAAACAGCACAAATTGCCGTCTGTCAGTTGACAACAAAGAAATGAGACAATAAAACTTATCGACACTTTACACTCATTCAAAAATATTTGTCGAAATAAATAAACAATTCCGATATCCTCAACTGAAAATTGCTAAAAAATAACTAGTAGTTACTTTAGCTAGATTGTTAGTAAAACCGCACAAAATTTATTGATTGTAATCAATTTGATGTGGAACTAGCATTGTCTTGTACAAAAGTGATGAACTTATGTATTTTATATTTATTGTATGAGAGATTCAATACGATTATTATTTATATTCTGTAAATAATTGTAAAGTTATAGTTATTACATGCTTTAAAAAGCAAAAGTTAATTCTACAAACCTCAGTAATTATGTACTAAATCATTACTTAAAAAGTTTGTACATTTTACAGATATCAAATATAAGAAATGAAAAAGATACCTAGTCTGTTTCAAAATGTACTTACAAAAAGTTTATGCCTTTAATTGAATTAGACAGTTCTGTCAGAAACAACTTTTTTAAAATTTTCTTCTTATTGATGCTCCTCACGCTTTTTAAACTATTGATTAGAAATAACATTTTTTAGATATGATATACCAATAAATTAATAACAAATTTTATTTTTTATACATATTACTTATCCCGTTTTTTTATTCATTAATATAAAACATTGTTCATCACCAAAATATTACCCAATTCAAAATTCGCGCCTGTGATTACTCATCTCAACATCAGTTTATGTTGGTATTACTGAATTTTTAGATTAGGTTAGATAGGTTGTAGAGAGAATAGAGGAAGATATTCTATTTATTTTTATTTAAATAAATTTAAAAGTGCATTGAAAAATTGTTATACTATCTGGAGTTATTATGTTAGTTTGTTTAAAATGCCTGTAAGAAATTGGTTTGTATTATCCTGTAATAATATAAAATAACCCTATAGAAAAAGCAAATAACTACAGAGTGTTTCAGGATTAACTGGACAAATTTAAAATCTTAATTCAGGACCTCAAATAAGAAAAAAAATTTCTACGGACGTATGTCCGGAAACGTTTCGTTAAAGAGGTACGCCCCTCCAAAAATGGAGGCTAAAATTAGGTTTTTAATTTTTTTCTTAAATTTGACTTTTGTCATGGCTTGCTGCGAGTGAGTTTTTTTTGGAACACATGATAGTAACTCGTTCCTAAAGGTTAATAAAATACGGTTATTTGACAGCAGCCCGCTGGACATTTTCCATTTTATAAAATAATGTAATAACTTTAAAAATAATCATGTGGATCGGAACTATTTTATTTTTTTATTTATAAACTGTCAGTTCTATCAAAAAAAAATGAAAGAGACAAAATACTTTCTAAGGGCCGGTTGTATAAAAATTTAATCGCGAGATAATCCTCCAAAAAGGATAAACTGCCATAGAAACGATTGTTGATTACAATTGTCACTAATAGATATTTTGGAGGATAAAAATTTAACACCACGATTAAAGTTTTATACAACCACCCCTATAAATGAATCTAGCTTTCCAGAGCAATTTTTTATATGACAAAATTCGGGTCCGTTAAAGAGTTTCAATAAAAAAATTAAAGAGGGGTTGCTGATTTCGCCCCTTTTATCGATAAGGGATGATTCAAAAAATATTCTTTAGAAGCGTTTCTTTCCATTAGTAGAAAATCTCTACCAAAGATCATTTTTTATCTTTATCCAAATTTGAGTAAAAAATTTCCATCTTTAACGAAACGTTTCTTTATTTTGAGGTCCTGAATATATATGATAGCTAGACTTCGGATAATATGTCAAATATCACAATCTCGCTTATTCCTATCAATATATGTGTGTCTTTGTTAATAAGCTTTTGCACAAAAAAATTAAAATTATTCGACTGATGCGACCCTTATAACATTAGGTAAAGGCCAAAACTGATTTTAGGCTGTAGTTAATAGGACATCTCTATTTACCGAAGAAATCCAATGGGCGAGAAGCAGAAAATATATCGTGGGGTTTTCAATTTGTGCTAGTGATTTTTGTGAACAAAATAACATACCTACCTACTTGTCTACATCAGTCAAAAAAATAAGAAAATGTAAAACTTTTAGATTCTAAAAAAATTAAAAGACAAACTTGCAGACTTCGGACTGTGCAGAATCGGCTAATCTTACCCATATTTTTTCAATACTATGTCATTTTAATTAATAGTAATTTTTTTCAATTCAATCGTATTCCATGATTCGATTTCAATACTCATACTTATGAAAGTTTATTAAAAAAGAGTTTAAAATACATGAGAATTTTCTGCAGAAACATCACTAAATCATAAGAAATCTGAAAAAGGATTGTGGTGTAGGAGTAGGTAGGTACAGTTGTAATTAATACCCTGATTCTCTTCATGGAACACAAATTAATCATAAAATTAAAAAATTTTGTGTTTGTATACTTAAGAACCTACCTACCACGAAGTCACTGATATGCCATTTTTCCCTATAGAAAATAGAACAAACTAACCACGTTTAACAATTTCACGGACCTCTTCCATGCAACAGGACACCGATATTGGTATCCACCAACCGTGCCGATATTGCTATAGATAAGAAGCTATTAGCGATTCATATCAAGCAATTACCGTGTCCGTTTAATCTCCTTCAATGATTTGCTCATGTTTCATGCGTTACTTATACTTGCAATACAAGGATAATTGCGTTTGTATGTTTCGGAATTGTATTCGGACAGTTTCAATGGCCTTTTGGTGATGGAGGAAATGAATGGGTATAAATGTTGAGGCACAAGCAACGTATGTGTGATATCAGACTGATAGACAGGAAGAATTATGGTCCACTTGTTTCTTCTTAAAAACAAGTCAGTTTTATCGTTATTTCAGAAATTTTATGCACTGGATTTATGGTTTATATTTTTGGAATCACTATAAACAACTTTATCAGGAACATTGTTTATTTACTTTTTTTGTATCAAATTAAGTTCCAATTGATGTTTACTTCTTGTTAATATCTTAACCTACTTTTGCAAAAAATAAAGGAAATATCTGTTAATTTAGTTGGAATTTAAAGCAATCATTTATGAAGTATTTTAAAGATATTATTTATACTTATTTACATCTTCCTGCAGCAGTTGTACAGAATTCAAAACTCGCGGAAGCTTTTGCTCTTTATATCCGGAATTTATATTGCGATTTGTAAAATAAATTGCACTATTTACGGCAATTTTATAAATCCCAGATGTTCCATAGGAATATGTCTGAGCTAATTACGTGTTCTAGTGATCATATATCTTGAAATATTATTGCGATAATAGCTTAAGAACTTCTAGCAAGTACACCTGTTGGTATGGCCGATAGAAGTCAGACAGTATAAGCAATAATACATTCAATTCGAGATTACGTTGCTATCCAACATCCAACATCCAACAGTTATTAACGATTGTGCTCGTAACTCAGTAGCCGCGTGATTCCGTGACGCGGTGGTGCCAACTTATCAGAAGAGTGAAAGCGAGAATTTATTTCTAGGGATGGTCTTTGTCATAGCACCGCCTTATTATTGTGGAAATATTTCGCTGAATAATTGTTTTGTTGTGAAATTATTGATTATAAAAAGATTATTATATTGTTACTCAGTAGGTACAAATTTTTATTCTTGAAGATTGACGTCGCACGTCGGTTCTGAGACCATCTTAAAAAATCCATCTCACACTTTGACTTGATTTTTTAAAAGACAACAACATCAACATCGTAAATTAAGTTGATTAGACAAAGATAGCGACAAAGATCAAAGCCAATTTGATGACTTTTTTTAACTGAACACCCGTTATTTATTTTTAGTAAAGTGAATCAGCGTTCAAACATATAAAAAATAAAAACAGTTGACTTTTCATATCTCATTTTCATTCTAATCAATAAAGGAGATATTGAGTGCCCTTGATTATTTTTTTCAGAATTTTTTGACTCACTTTTCACACCGAAATTTGAAGAAAACGTCATTTTTTGATCCACTTAACCCCGTTTGACGGTATTAATTTACGGATAAACTTCTAGAATATTTTTACATTGATTACTATAAACTTATACCTAATCAATCACAAAGTTTTATGAAATATAATTTCTAAATCAAATTTCTAAAATTATGAGTAGGAATATGGAATTTAAATAATGCCAAGATATCAGGAGAATTTATGAGGTAATACAGAATTTTAAAAACAAATATTAATTCGTAATATAAGCGACGCTCACACAGAAGAGGAAGATCAAAGTACTGAAGAATATGTATATACGTACGTTTGTAAAAGTCAATGTTATTTACGAAACAAAGTGATTTCAAAAATTTGCGTTGAATTTTTTCAATTCTATTTATGTGAGATAAATACATTGGTGACCATATTATAGAACAATACTCCACAGATGATCGCACTAAAGTTGTGTACAAAATAATTAGACATCTTATGTCTTTGAATTCTTTTGTATGTCGTAATATGAAACCGAGAGTTCTGTTAGTTTTTGTTATTACAGTGTCAATATGATCAATGTAGGTGAGTTTTGGATCCAACCATACCCCAAGATCTTTAAATGTATAAATGCTTTCAAGTTCAGAACCATCAATTTTGTAATGATAATATGAGGGGCATGTTTGTCGCGTAAATTTCATCGTCTTGCATTTAGAGACGTTAAGGGATAGACCATTCTCTTTACACCAACTATTGAATACATCTAAATCATTTTGTAGTTGGTATTGATCATTAATATTTTCGATGCGTTTAAATATTTTACAGTCATCAGCAAAAAGAAGGAAATGACACTTAGTTAATACGCTTTTGATATCATTTAAGAACAACAAGAAAAGGATAGGACCTGTATGAGAACCTTGCCCGATTCCGGAATACACATTAATTTTTTTAGATTGAAATCCATTTATGCATACAGTTTGAGTTCGATTACTTAAAAAAGATCTAATGCAAGACAGTAGTGGATCACAAATGTAATAAAAATGTTCAAGTTTATGGAGTAATAAAGATATAGGTACTCTGTCAAATGTTTTCTGTAGATCGGTGAAAACACAATCAACAGAGAAACCCTGTTCAATTGAGGTTGTGATGAAGTTTGTTAAAAGCAATAGGTTAGTTTCAGTACTCCTACCAAATACAAATCCATGCTGTTCCTCAATGATAACATTGGAAACATGAGAATAAAGTGCATTAGATAGTAATAAGTCAAATAATTTTGCAAAGTTAGAGTTTATACTGATTGGTCGATAGTTATTTACTTGAGATTTAGAACCCGATTTATGTACTGGGATTATTTTGGAGGTTTTCCATAGCAGTGGGAAAGTGCCATCACGTATGCATTTATTAAATATTAAACGGAGCGGATTACAAAGTGATTCACTACAGTTTTTGACAAATATACCAGGTATATCGTCTATGCCCGAGGAATTGTTTTTTAATGAGTAAATTCCTTTAATAATGTCTTCGTTTGTAATTGTGAAAGAAGTAATATTATCGAGATTCGTACCATAACATAACCCTAGATCTTAAATCGCAAAAATAGTCATAATCTTGTAATGTAAGTACCTGTGGATTTGTAGCGTTTATGAGCGGCCTTCTTTTGAAATACTAAGGATTTTGTATTATTTTGAACCCATTTGGGAAACGTTGAAGGGGTGACATGTCTTGCAGGAACAAACTGTTCAATAGAGGAATAAATTACGTCATAAAGTTCCTGAGCACAGTCGTCTACTGACATATTACACAAAATTTCCCAATCGATATTAAAGAGTGCATTATTTATAGCGTGATAATCTGCTTCTTTAAAATTGTAAGTTAAATAACTAGGTAGAAAATCCATAATATATAGTATAAATAAATGTTAATAAAATTTGTTTTTTTCATGCTAGTAGGTACTACTAAGATCCTGAAGGTATTCTCTCTAAATATTGTTTAGGATCTCCTTCAATTTTATGACAAGAATAGTAATCCCTTTTTCAAGGTGTCCTTATTAGAAAATTGTGGGTATTTTCAGACATCTCTATTCTCTCATCTTTATAACCTTTCAGTGTTCTTGGAGAAAAAGAAGAAGCTAAACAATTTTAGTTTTTATCTTTAATTAACAAAGACTTTAGTAATAGTGGATGACGATAGTTTTTCGCTGATATTGAATATGGAACAATAGTTTTAAAACACTAATGAAAATTTGGTTAGTCTAAAAATGCACAAAGTCCCCTTATAAATTCTAAAATTGTCCCTACAAACTCACACTGTCCCGTCCGCGTCCCTAGAAAATTATCCTACAATACTGACTGTAAGTTACCGAATTAGACCAAAATATCAAAATGTACATTAGGTTTTATGATCCTGAATGAATCTTGCACCCCATTTAACCTGGGGCCCAACATTTTTCTCTCAGGAAAAAGCACCTTCTGCATGTAACCGCAGGACCTTTGAACGTTTTGAAAATCTCATCTCACAATTATTTAGCACCACGCGTCCTGAAGAGCACAAAATTTGATTTCAGCTCATGTGGTCAGGTCAGTATCATCCGCTTAGGTTATCCAGTGACCTTTCATTTATTGTATCCTTTATATCATTTGACAAATATTTTTCAACAAGGATAAGTCCCATGATATTGCCTTAATAGGAAACACCAACATCAATGTAGTCGATATCTGAATAACATTTTTCGCCAAAGTCCATACTATACTTTATTTTTATTGCCATTGTAATACCGAGAGATCAAAAATTATCTTGGTCAAAGGTGGTCATGAAATGAAAAACGACGGTCTTAGCTTGTATCATCCTTTTCAAGTTTTACAAGTTATGTGCCATAATAAGTATTGACATGATACTAGCTAGCTCCGACAATTATTTTAAAATCCATGACCAGCTTTGACCTAGATAATTTTTGATCTCTCGGTATAATTTAAAGATTAAACGAACTTACATTAAGTGAAGTTCTATCTTAATTATATGTAGCACCTTTTTCTACAGACTAATATGTAGTACACTGACCTTCCGTGTACGCCACCACAAGGTTCCAAGTAAAATTTTAAACTTGGCGCCTTACACTACCTTGCTTACTTCCTCTAAATCTAACTTCATTTTTTCAAAGTTTTATTGTTGCACACGGGGTAATATTCTTCTTTTATTGGGATGGGTTGGGACCGTCTGTAGAAAAAGGTGCTACATATAATTAAGATAGAACTTCACTTAAGGTAAGTTCGTTTAATCTTTAAATTATATTTGCACCTTTTTCTACAGACTAATATGTAGATGTTTAAAGTTAGTGCAACAATAGGTATACCTAATGTGTTTTTGTGTCGATATAACTTTTTTGTGTTTTTTACCCAACGACTCAAGGTGTCTTTAAATGCAGCTCTATGTGGTTTTTTTAAATGTTAGCAACAGGATTTTTTCAACCGAACTTCTTAAGGAATCGGTACGATTTATATAATTCTGTAAAACTCTTGCACAACAAATATCTGTGTGTTCATCGAATACTGCTACGACCAATAATGCTTACATTCTATTTGAAGCAGAAGATAAATTCTGTCTGGATTTTAATTCTAAATCCTTTAGCGTCTTTCCAATTGAAAGAGATGTAGTGTTTGTAACCTGTGACCCGTCATCAGTGTCAACAGAATCATTAATTATTGTAAATTATTAATTTATATGTTAGAAGTTCTAATCTTATGGAATCATCAGGATAAAGTTTTTCTAAATAGTCTAGGGCCACTTTGTTGTCCCAGGTTTCCAAATATATATTTTGGAGCTGGGGGTCTCATGTTAAAGATACCTTTAAAAAATCGTTTTATACTCGGTTCTTCCTTTAAATTGTGATCCGCTAATAAGGAGATAGTCAACCGATGGGGGTTTAGAGCGATCCATAAGAATAAGCTCCTTGGTTAAACTGTTCTAATAAAAAGTTTAAAATGTTGTTTTAGAGTTGCTTCTGATAAGGAATTTAGCATTACATCAATGAACAAATTTCCAATAGCTTTTAAAGTAAAGGCTTGAACCATAATTTCCCTGCCACCACGGAAAGTGCTTCCATAGAGGATAAGGTAATCAATTTTTTGACGATAACAAATTAATATTTTGTTTCAAGATTACTTAATGGTTCACTTATTACCATTTTTGAAAACAATGGAAACCATGGTTGCGTGTTCCACAGAGGAACCTAACTACAATACTTTCAGTTTTATTCTCAATGATCTTTTGTAAGGTTTTTGAGGTAATTGAGAAGGGTGGGAAAGCGTAAAAATTTTTGTGTCCAAGAAATGGTAAAAGCATCAATGTTTTTTGCCTCAGAATCCAGTAACCAATAATGAACGAAGGACACTTTCGATTTAATCTAGTTGCGAAAGGATCTATGTCTGGCATTCTAAATTTACGTGTTATACTTTCGAAGGATTGTTGTGAAAGTTCCTACTCGAACACTCGATTTCTGAATAAGAGCGTTTTGACTCAAAATCTGCTTCGGTATTTTCAGAAGACTTAATGTATGATGCAAAACCCAAATGTTTCTTTTTTCACACCATTCCCATATATGTCTGGACAAGATATTTAAATTAACAAACTTAATGCCCTCCATGCGATTAATATAGCATAGGCAGCTGTTGTATTGTGTATTCTCAACAGAATTTTACAATCCTTTAATTCGGATGCGAAACATCTTAATGTAAAAATTGTCAGCAACATGTTCAAGTAGTTTATGTGGTACGGTGTTTTTTGTACCGTCCAATGTCCATAATATGTATGGTTTCCTTAACATGCCGCCTCCCAACCTGTTTTTGAAGCGTCGGAAAATGTGTAAATGAAAAACCAAACGTGAAGTCTTTTTTGAGGATTTTTAAGATGGTGAAGCCACCATACTAAATCCTTTTTAACGATCAATAGAATTCTCCATTATTGTATCGTAGCTTTTATTAAATCTTGTCAAGGCCAAACATTTGGCACGATCAGTGTTTTGGTATGAGCCGAACCATATGGCACTGCTGCACAAACAGATGTCAATAATCCCAATACTCTGGCAAAATCTCTGATTTTTGATTGAGAGGAGAACAGAAAAGTTTTTCTAGGCATTCTAGCTTTTCCTGCTTTTCTATAGAAAGCTTTATAGTCATTGATTTTGAATTAAATATAAATCCTAGGAATTTTTAGGACGATTTCGGAGTCAAGACATTTGTCAAAATTCATGATAAAATCTAAAGTTTGCAGAGTGTGGCAAGTCATTATTGTTAGAATTCTCGATGAATTTTTCTAGTAGTAAAATTTCATCCAGATATAGGTACTACCGCTATAGGGCCTGTACAAACTTCCTGCAAAGGAAAATCTCAAAATTTTTTGTGAGATTTATGGATAGATGTTAAGAAATATCCCTCTTCAAGTCTTTTGTTGACATAACACAGTTTTTAGAAATTAGTTTGGTGACAGTCCATCTGTCCGCCAATTTGAAGTGAACTGGTGTTAAAAACTATTGAGTTTTTTACTTACTAAATGTTGTATCTATACATACAGGAATATTTATATGTATGTATATGTGTTTTTATATAGAATAATATATAGAATATTTATATAGAAAAACTTTTTAAGTAGAATTGCAGGTAAACGGAATTTTATATCTTTTTATATAAGAAAGAATATTCGTGATGTAAATCCGCTAATAACCTGGCCGCATCACTTGCCAATTTTATATTATATTTAATCTCCCCCCCTCCTTCTTCAATAAGTCCATTACTGACAAGTTGCTATTGTAGTCGCAGCTATTTGATTCTGATAAGTGATCAGTCTTTCGTCCCTCTTTTGAACTATAGGCCCTGCAGATATGAATATCTCGGGATTTAATTTTGGTGCTGTCCAAGCCGGACAGTTGCTGGCATAGCGATCAATTCCGCTTAGTAGTTGCTGATAACCCAGAGCCTAATATTTTTTCCTATCCCTTTGAGATTTATACCTTAACAGGTGGACCACTGGCGACTACTGGAGGCATATCATCTCCCAAAATTCCCAGAATTTCATCCGGAAGAGACATTTCTTCCTCTAGGATCATAGGGATTTTAATTTCGTTGATATTGTCTTGATGTTATTTTTAGCAGCTAAGACGAAACAAGTTTTTTGTTCATGTTTTATTTTATTTATAATTGATATTAAATTTCTTGCCCATTTGAGCATTAAAGCAGATTTTTCATGAGCTAAACCTGTCTAATCATCAAGGAAATTTTAAGGTTCCTACTTAGGCAACCAATTTTTCTCATATTGCTGACATTTTTTGACTATTAATATTTAATTTCAAAAGCAAAAAAATCATATTTTGAAATTATCATATAATTTCTATAGCCAACTTTAGCTTTTATACCAGAATCTGCTTGAGGTAAATATTTTTCCTTTGACTGTTTTAACAGTAAAATATTATTAACAATTAACATTTAGTTGTCATCACGGATTTGTACAAATCCGTGGTTGTCATAACCTACATTGAGCATTAAGGCCATATATTATGCCTACTTTTTGTGAAATTGTAACGCCGACCCTTTTTTGCCAGTGTAATACTGACTTCTAGGTGGCCCCAAGTGCGTATGGTTAATTGGGGAGGTGGCAAAATATTCATAATATATATGACAATTACTTTTGACAGTTAGTTGCGTTAGTTTTGCATTGTGTTTTTGTTCTTATAGATATTTAATAAAATTCACATTGAATTGTTAGAGTGCCCCACATTATAAAATTAATATTTAATTTCCATTGCCCACATTTAGCAACTAAGCGATATTTGCTTAAGGAATTTTTATATTGAAATTATAATTATCATATAATTTTATTAGCTCACATTGAACTTTATAGCAGAATGTGTTTATGTTTAACTGTGAAATATTTTTGACAATTAACATTTAATTGTCATAGCTCACATTGAGCATTAATGCCATATATTATACTTACTTTTTATGAAATTAATATTTCATTTCCATTGCCCACATTGAGCAATTAAGCGAAATTTGCTTGAGACAATTTTATTTTGAAATGAAATTATCATATAATTTCAATAGCCCACATTGAGCTTTATAGCAGGAACTGCTTGCGGTAAACATTTTACCTTTGTTACTGTTTATATTTAACAGTGAAATATTTTTTGACAATTAACATTTAATTAATGTCATAACCCACATTGAGCATTAATGCCATATATTATACTTACTTTTTATGAAATTAATATTTCATTTCCACTGCCCACATTGAACAATTAAGCGAAATTTGCTTGAGGCAATTTTATTTTGAAATTATCATATAATTTCACTAGCCCACATTGAGCTTTATAGCAGAAACTGCTTGCGGTAAACATTTTACCTTTGTACTGTTTATTTGAACAGTAAAGTATTTTTTGACAATTAACATTTAATTGTCATAGCCATAGCCCACATTGAGCAGTAAGGCCATTAATTCCCATTGCCCACATTGAGCAATTAAGCAAATTTTGCTTGAGGAAATTTTATTTTGAAATTATCATATAATTTCAATAGCCCACACGTTTTCTTTTATTGTGCTTGCCCATTTCTTCCAAATTAATCAATTTATTTGTTGTGGTAGTAAAATGACGTGGTGACGCGCACACACAAGAAACAGTAATGAAGTTAGATTTAGAGGAAGTAAGCAAGGTAGTGTAAGGCGCCAAGTTTAAAATTTTACTTGGAACCTTGTGGTGGCGTACACGGAAGGTCAGTGTACTACATATTAGTCTGTAGAAAAAGGTGCAAATATAATCACAGTGCAGAAGCCCCTTTCTGTGTTAGTCCAACTTATAATGAACAATTCAGGAGTTTTAAAATCATGAAGTTTTGAACTTTGAAGCTCAAGAGACATAATTGAAGTTAGAGACGTTCTTTAAAGAGAGTTTAAAATTGATTGTGCAACGTTAAACATGGCAGTATCAATCCATCTTTGATATCATTCAAAAAATTCTGTGAGATCACTTTTTTCTTCCTCGCAACCACTTCTGGTTCAAGAGATATTTTTTGTGACATATTATGTACTAAATCCCTACATTATCAAGCAGCAGCCACTTGGACCTATACTCCTACATCTTTACTGACTCCCACTCGAACATAACGAAAATTACTGAAAATGAAAATTTTTTCTTTTCAATTAAATTAATTATAATAACAACAATAATGTATATTATAGTCAACATCGTTCTAATCAGATCGCGCTATCCATCCTTTACCATGCCGGTATACACTTGTGTGTCCTTCTCACGAAGTGACGTCACACACACACACTGAAATTTTACAAACGAGTGGGAACACTGGGAACCCTTCTTTTCCTTACTATATCGAGCTGTTGCGGTTCAGTCCAGTTAATTATAACGAGATTCGAGTGTAGTATATATCTATAGGAAGACTGCTTCCTCTACAGATGCCGTAGGCTATTTTAGATATACGTAAAAAGTCATCATTCCAATTAATTGTGTGTAGGTAGTCCACAAAAAAAGGAAGTCAATATTTTTTCTTAATTTACATAATTAACGATAAAAATCATAGAAAAGTCACCCAAAAATAAATCTCCCAAAAAATAGCCACAATTTATATGTTTTTAACTCGTTCTTTCTTTGTAGGTTCAATCTATAAAGTTTTTGTGTTAAAGAATAACTAAGAATACTTAAAAATAATGTTTTTTATGGTTCGTAATGTGATACGTTGTATACTTTTATTGCCTCTTCTCTGGCCGCCCATCTCAAATCTTAAATTTCCATGATGTCTACAAAGTGCTTTTGGCTCCCTTCCCTACATTCATATATCCTTGACTTCATCCGTATTGACGACTTTGAATTTGTCCTTCTAATTGTAACAATTCTTGGCTATTGGCTTATGTTCATTATATAGTGCATACACAGACCCGTGAAGAAGCAGTCTCAAAATTAAAAGAACATTAAAAGTGCTCGATGCTCGATCTATAGGTGCGTGAACACCATTCCCAGATTGATAGGGCGTTTTTGACCTAACCCAAGCAAGGAGTTGTCTTATAAAATATTTTGAAATCATTGGGGAACTTTTTGTATAGTATTTCAGCATGTAGCTATTTGTTGATCTTTATATAACTTTTATACTATGTCTATTATTTTATTTTAGTATGGTGAATAATTTACGCACGATAAGGAGAAAATATGAAGTCATTTAGGGCAATTTTATTCGAGATGTATTTTTTTATACCTCATATTTACCTATAATTTACATGTGAGAACGTTAATTAATCTTAATCAGATTACAATCATGACATTTCCTTGAATTAAATTTTTAACATTTTTTGCATTATTTTTAGTTCCTATTAAGGTAATAAAAATATTTGCATGTTTTTCAGGAATTTTGCATGTTTGAATATTAAAATTGTACTTATATAACAAATGATGGAATTTTGAACTTAAATTTGTGGGTTTCAATTAGCATCATGCATTCTCCACATAGTATACTAGTTTGACAAACTGCTTTATTTCATTTTTCATATGCAAGGTATATTATATGTTGGCAATTAGATTATTTCAATTTAATTTTTACCTTAGTAAAAATTCAAAACAGATCTTGAATGTTATTTATAGCTGGTTAGGTAGCTACTGTCTATCCTATACTTATGAAAATAAACAAATCGGTACTAAAAGGATGCAGTGAAACGGCATACTGCTTATTTATACAAATAATATATGCCTTAAATTCATTGTATGCAACATAAATTATTAATATCTTTGAGAAATACACCTATCCTATATGCGGGCATTTTAAATCGTATACTAAGTTGTCAGTTTTAAGATTATATTAAGCGATACAGTCTGCTTTGAAGCAACTACATATTTATTAGCATAATTATGTTGATTTGCAATAAAAACAAGTGAATGCATATATTGCTGCAATATCGATCAGAGATCAGCTCGGAATGCATTTCCAAATCGGTCAATCAATTACTGTACCTGGTGTACGTGATATTAGTGTTGGTACTTTTATATCTGTTTGTGGCAGTAGTACCGCCGCCTGTCGCTTAATCCGCCGGTACCAAAACCAAACGTACATGTCGGTGATTGAAAAAATTACGCTAATTGGTTTCTAATCAGGTGTAGTATAGAGAAATGTTTTTGTTTCTTGCAACTTATTGAGTGTTTTTGTTTGCTTTATCTCTGTATAGTTTGTAGAGAGATGTTCTGTGAGGAATGTGCACTGGAAAGGGAAACGGTGATGTCCATTAAACCATCTTTATCATCATTGTCCGTTGTCTAAGTCGCTGTTTGTTACATTTACTGTTTGTGCTGACAGATCAGATAACAGTAAATCTCAAAAGTTTATAACTTTATAATCATGAAATAATTGATTTTTAAACTATGACGTGATAGTGGTAGAGGTATAATGAAGTCATCTAGCTTATAGATATTTTGCTGTACCTACTAATAGTTATTTGTGTAGGTATAGACGAGGTAAATAAAAAAATATGAATTTTTACTTCATTCTACTTCATTCTATTAATAGAATGACATCAAAATATGGTTTCGAACAATAGGAGGTAAATTATTCAAGTTTCTTCAGAATTTTGATATTTCTATTAGTTTGCATATGCAAAAACATACTTTCATAAATTATTATTATGCACGAAAAAAAATGTTGGCGAAAATGTCACTTTGTGTTGTTAAAATTTAACACTGGCAGCACACCTTTAGCACATAATTTTAATCAAATTTCAATTATTAGTCCTGACTTTTAAAATTTACATTAAACTTGAAAATTTATAAGGAAATTAGAGTTTGATGTCTACATTATTTATAAATATTATCTACAAATAAAAAACGGTATACATTTTCATTTAAATTGTACCTAAATGAAAAGTATTTATCCTAATAATACCTTTATCTACAAAAACCCCTTTAGAAACCACTTGTCTGTGGGTCTGTCTAACAAACATACAGATAGGCAGACAATATTACAAAAATAAGTAGGTAGGTAGTCAAAATGGATTCCAAAATCTCCAAAAGTTCATCAATATATTGAAACCACATAAAATTACAATAATACTTACTTCTTTATTGTACAAGAAAGTAAATACAAAAAGAATTACAAAAATATAATTGATGTAGGTACTTATTTATATCGTCAGAAATAAATCGCAAAAACATTCATTCGTACAGTTTTAGAGGTTTGTTTATTCATTTATATCAATTTAACTGAGCAATTCCTAATAGTATATTATATACCAAGGGATTGAGGTACATCATTTATTCCCTGAGGGTGAATTAAACTTCATGAGCGAGCAAAGCGAGCGAGGGAAATAATTCACCCGAAGGATTAAATGATGCCTCAATCCCGTGGTGTATACGCTATTTTTTGCACTTCCGAAGCATGGCATGTAAAATCATTCTAAATTTATGCTTGTCAAAGTGACAAACGTCGACAACAGCAATAAATTACTGTCCAAAATGACAAAAAATACTCGTGTACGTAGCAATGTAAATTTAATCCCTTGGGATTAAATAGGTCACTTCAGTCCCTGTAAAGAGGGATTAAATTAGCACATTTAATCCCGGAAGTGCAAAAAAGAGTTTTATTTATGTCATTTTTTGTCAATGGCATCTATTTTTCATGATGAAAATTCTTCTGGCGCACCTGCAGATTCAAGGTTTTCGGGGAGTTGTTCCAATCGTATTTTAAGTATTGTTAATTGCAATTCTGTTAATGTACATTTCCCATTAAAATAAAATTTTTAAATTTCTAGTAAACATTTTTAAAATTTTAATCCAAAGGGATTAAAAATGTAACCAATGTGACCAATTTAATCCCAAGGGATTAAATTGGTCACTTCAGTCCCTGTAAAGAGGGATTAAATTAGCACATTTAATCCCGGAAGTGCAAAAAAAATATATTGATACTTATTTCTAATAATAATACGAGTTAAATATTTACCTAAGTAAAAATAGGAAGTTATTACCTCTTCTATTGTCTAAAATATAATAAGATCGTTAATCTGTCTTATACCTAGGAGTTCGTAAATATCAATTTAATCCGTTTATGGAATTGGACATTAATTTAATAACTCTTCAACACTATTAGATATCTCAATTTGGTTTTAACCATATTTAAATTTTAGTCTTACTATTTTACTAAATTCATCAGAATTGGAAATAGTTTACAAAAAATTTCTGTAATATTTAACAATATATGAATAATTGTCGACATAAAATGAGAATAGCAACTACTATACTTAAATATCTTTTTTGAAAGAAGTGTATCATAATGAATATGACGATACGATGGACCACACTACGAAACCGTAATATAAAATTTCATTACCGAGCAAAATTTACGAGATATACTGATTGGTTGACATTTTGTTATATAGTCTGTGGCGTTTTTCAGTACTAGGTTCCGTTGTGAAGTCTTTACCAAGAAATGAAACATTCGTTTCATATACCTATCGCTTAGGTAATCTTAATCTGACTCTCATTAAAAAGCTGTTCTTTAGATTTATATAAACTGTTGGCCAATTGAAACGTACCAAGTGAATTTTTAGATTGAATGTAAAGTCAAATATTTTGAAAAATAGAAAAGATATCAACATGCGGTTTTCAGAATTTCAGAGATAATTTAATTGAGAAAACGGTAGTGTTACCAGATTTTTTTACCTTGAAGTACATTACTATCTACAGGGTATGAAAGAAAGTCGTCTTTTTTTTCTCAAATTTTATAACTACCGAGATTGCACAATTTTTTTAAAATATTTTTTGATGTAGATTTTTTTAGTCCTTATTTAACGGGAAAAAAATCTGTTTCTCAAATTTTTGAAATCCCTTTTATTTTATAAGATACCGAATTTTTGCTGTTAACTTGATTTTATCTTTGTTTTTTGTCGTTCGGCCGTATTTTGTTTTGTAAGAACCAATCTCTGTAGTTGATTATGATACCTTATGAATGGCTTTCTTATAAAAAGTAAATTTTTTGTACTTTCATTAATTTATTGGTAACCAGTGGCTTCTCAAAAATCGGTACACGTTCGCTAATTGGTAAATTTTTTTAATTAATTTTTTGAGGCTATTTTCTTAATGGAATAAAATGAAATTTAATTAGTTTATGTTCACCATTGGTTTAAGTGACTTAAATCTTCGAAACGGGTTTTTCACTTTTTCAAAAATTTGCTCATATCCGTGTATACCGGGTGGCCAAGAAATCGTTTTACAACCCCCACCATTTTGTTACATTTAACTGTATTAATTTGAAATTTGGCATGATTTGATTGTTGAAAGGAATAATCATTTTGACGTTTAAAACAATCTAATGACACTTCCGCTTTCACCGGAAGGGCCACCTACTAACTTTCACAATTTTTTAAAGAAACCCTGTATATTTTTTTCCGTGATAATTAGATTCTACTTCATTTTAATCTTCATCAAATGATGACATTTGCTTTCAAGATGGCAGCATAATTATTATTGCATAAACCTGTTCAACAATATTTAATTTAATAAATAATTCGGCATCTTATAAAATAAGAGGGATTAAAAATTTTGAGAAATTGGTTTTTTCCTCATTAACCAGGGACTAAAAAAATAGACATCAAAAAAATATAAATTTATTTGTGGAATCTCGGTAGGTATAAAGCTTGAGAAAAGAAAGACGACTTTCTTTCATACCCTGTAGATAGTAAAGTACTTCAAAGGTCACGCTATTGTCTTCTTAATTAAATTATCTTTTAAATCCTGAAAACCTCATGTTGATATCTTTACTCACTTTCAAAATATTTGACTTTAAATTTCAAGTGTGTATTATAAAAATTATGTAAAAAATAAAAAAAACATTAAACTAATAGCTATAAGTATCCTTATGAAATAAGCTAGGTTTTCATCATGTTCCAGAGGCGGAGGAGTGGTAACTACCCCTTTTGTACCTTGTCCTTAACACGCACTCTCTATACCTAGAACTAGCTATTTAAGGAAACTGACATAGTCAAAGTTAACTACTGATTGAAAAATAGAGTCTTAAGGTTCCTTATACAGGTTTTTTCGAAAAGTAGTCGTATTATAACGATTTATATAGATATCCTCGAATTCATAAGATAATATCTAGAACATGAAGTAAAAATATAATACTTAATACAAATGGACTTGATGATTTTCATACTTATCGGAGACTAAAACTGTATAATGTTCCTAATAAACCCCATCTACTTTAATTGTTCATGGTCAAATAATTTTGGAAAAGAACCGATCAATTAGTATACTCGTAGTATATTTTTGTATAATAAGCATCTTATTAATTATTTATATTTAAACAATCACAATGCTGATTATATTTTTAAAGCTTTCAGGATCTCAAGAACTACAATAAATCAACATATTTTTTAAGAGTCATGTGGAGATTTGTCTTCAAGAATCGGGCGTGTAATTCATGCACACGATTATAACTATAATAAATAATAAAGTATTAAGAATATTAGCAAAAAATAATGGTTAGATATATTATTAACAAGTAGTGAAACTAGACATTACCGAGATTTTGCACTCATAACTCCGATTAGTTTCAAATTGTATATAGAAATTCGTACATTTAAAATAAAATTGAAGGTTTCGTTTGAGTGATGAGCTTACAAATAGGTTATACTAGAACATCAAAATTCATATACGGTTTTTGGTTCAGATCCATTAGGTTTTAAAGGGCAAAAAAATCTCATGACAAAAATGTCCTTGTTATACAACTTTCGTGATACGCTCTTGTAAAAAACATGTACGAATAACAAATTTGCATGAATGAAAAACTGAGATTAGTTTTATTTATTACCAAAAAAATGTAGATAATAAATTGTTCACACTCTGCATTTGGTTCTGATGCCTAACAGCAGCTCATTATTATAATTTGGGTTTCCTGGTTCCACTCTCATTTTTTCTTTGTAAATATTATTTCAAGTAATTAATAATGTCTCACAACAATAAATCATACTGGATTAAAAATCATGTAGGATTAACCATCATTTATTTGTTTTATAGAAATGATTTTTGTTATGTAAATTTTAACATGGTTTTTATTTTAACATTTCGCCATACATATATGCACGCACTAATTTACTATGGGCGCCGAATAAATTAGAGGCTTTTTTGTATTACCTAAGCGACATTGATTATGATTACACATAAAAGTCCATCTGTCTTTTTGTACCTACAACATACCTAAAACATACTACATATTATGCTTTGTTTAGTTGACAAAAGCTGAATTTTGATTTACGTCTGTTATGTGATATCACCATAAAACATGGCAATAAATAATGGTTGAATAATAAATAACTAATAATCGGTTTTTCATACAACAGTTGAAAAGATTAATCATTTCATTATAATCTGGTACTATTTATATACACATTTATATTATATTATTATTAGGAGAAATATGCAATGAGCACTTAACTGAACGTGAATTATTAGCAATTATCTAAATTCTTTAGAAATGTGGAATTAAAGACGTTTTGAGCACAAGGTTCCTTATTTAAATTTGCCCCAAGAAACCGTTGAATTACTATGATTAAAATGCATACTTCAATTATGCGATCCGTATAATAAAGAACGCATGCAAGAACCTCTCAAAATAGAACAAGGAGGTGCAATCGCCGCGGTAATTTAGCGTGGTTTTATTAAATTAGTTTAACATAAATAAGATTTATACTAGACAACAACCGGTGGATTATTTTTTAAAATTTATGTCCAATTCGTCGAAGCGTGGGCAGAATAGTAGCGCTTTTAATGGGATGCATACGAAATGGATGATTGGGCAACAATCACGAATTATATTCTGTAAATTCAAATCATAAACCACAACAATTTCTATTAGAGTGATGTAGATGGTGGGAGGGTTAGTTAGTTGTGCATAATAGGCATATTGAAAGAAAACTGAAGGTGTGTGTGTTGAGTCTACCACATCGGGACTAGAAACCCCGTGCATTAAATCCATATGAGCGCACGGAGGATAGCAATCCGTATTTGCGCAACTCCGGCGTCTGTTTTGTCACGAAATCATGATCGCATAACTTATAATACAGCTCGGCATTCCACACGCTCATAATTTCTGGATTCAATTGCTTGTCTCTCTGTCGGGGTACATTTGTTATTTATTGAACTTCACCCGTAAAATATCGTTTCCTTATCGGCTACATCACATGGGAATTATTGTACATTGCAGCCACGTTAATGACGAAAAAATTCTATATAAATTATCATCTCCGCTGTTAGACTGAACAATGAAGGGATATTTATCAGTCTTTAATAAGGGCACCTCGGAAAGACCCAGCTCGACAACACCATTTTTTTCCAGCAATCACTTTCTAAAGTTATCTTCTGCATGACTCTATAAGGATATTTCATTTATCTATTAAGTTTATGAAACTATTTAATTTTCCATATAGGTTTTCATATGAACACACTATGGGATTTATTAGTTGGCTTATCAAATTAGCACTAGTTGGTACCAACTTAAATCGAGATATAGTGTACAGTGTACAGTTATAAATTATTCCTGCGTAACACTTATCTGCTCATGATAAAACTGAACATGTGGTAGTCTAGTATAGTTGACACCTTAGCTTTGCTATAGAGTTTATGAAATATTGTGAAACACAAAGTTAGCAAATTGGTGTTAAAAATGTAAACCAAAATATATTTGGGATCTCCTTAATCCAAATTCTATTGCAATAGCGAATGTATAAAATATCAATTTACATAGATACTATTTCATTCCCTTTATTGACGATATAAACTAAAGGATCAAGTGTCCTTTTATTGCGTTACATACAATGACATAAGCATATTTCCACATATTTCTTACTAACATGCATCGAACATCGTACACGATAACTTTTAATAAAGTTACTCACATGAACTTAAAATTAGTACATCATATTTGAAATGGCGCGATGACTTCATGAAAAAAAAAAAACATTGGCCTAGGGCCGCGATCAAAATCGGTGCCTCAACAACTTATTGTTTTTTTATACTAACCATATTTTATGTCATTTTTATTGAATTTCAAATCCAGAAGTGAGAGAAACTGATTGAGACCATTTTAGGAAGTGTTAGGTATGTCTAAATAAATTATAACTGATATCAATAGATGCAAAGATCGAAACATTTATTTAGTCCAGTGGGAAGGACTAGTCGAAATTTTACAAATAGAATTAAAATAATACACAAAATAATAAAATTCCTGCAATATATTATATATAAATAATTTTCACCTCTAGTTGGCGTTGAAGTGTCGTTTAAGAATGAAATTTCATTCATAAATGACACTTCAACGCCAACTAGAGGTGAAATTTAAATGAACACCCGATATTTTTGAAATCGTCGGCATTCTGTCCATTACTGAACATTTTAGGATCAGGAAATTAAGCTTTTCCTGACTCGCACAGGAAAAGAATAACCATGAAAACAGAGTTATCAGGGTCTATTTAGTTTCATTTTAATTTTAATTGTCAGTATTACCAATTATTATAAATTTGAAAAAAAAAATTAATTGATTTTAGAAAAAAATAGTATACATGTCAAGAAAGTCTTTAAAGGACTCCCAGGGAGTTAGAAAAGCACCTACCTCTTAAAAAATTTTGGACATATTGATACCTGTCTCCCAGGTAAAACTTACGGCGGACTCCTAATCCAATAAGAATATAGTTTCTGAAGCAAAATATCGGTTAAGTTCAAGACTTGAGACAAATTGGAAAAAAGTACGGTTTTCTATCTTGCGTTAAAATCTCTCAAAATTTGTTAACATAAAGAAAAATTTGCATCCTGTATACCACTCCCTCTCCTAAAGCCAAAGGGTCTATCAGACAGAATATGAAACTTGTCGAGAAAAGCAAGCAATCTCGAAAAATATATGCTGTCAATAATTTTTGAATAAACAGAGAAAGCTAATTCAGTAAGACACACGGCTCATGCAGAATAAGTTCCAGAAAAGTAAGTTTATGACGTACACTTCTGATGTTTAGGTTTAAAATCCGGATGATTTTCGCGTCAGTAGAAGATGGTTTGACTACTACATATTGACTTTCTATTGCGAATTTTCCGATTTCTCGATTCTTTATATAAATCCTTTCCAAAATTAAACTTGAAAACTCTCAATGAAACTCCAGTATAGATAATTCAAATATTCCAGTCTTCTTCTGATTATGTTCTCAGTCAGAGTCACTGTATCACTAACGAATTTCATTTTTGTAATATTTCCTGATACAATTTAAATGATTAAATGAAACGCTAAAGCACAAACTTCACGTTTGGGCCCAGGAAGTGCGATTTTCAGATCGCTTTTAAACTGTCTTCACACTTTCAGCCATATACGGGAAAATCAAAATTTCAAGGAAGGGGAGACAGCTTAAAAAGTAGTGTGAATGATTTTGTGATCACATGATAGTTTCAATTTCCTACAGGCTAATATAGTTATTTATGTATCAAGGGTATAACGAAGATATTTATATTCAAGGGGCAACCAAGTTACAAAGTCGAGGACCTTTGGCCTGACAGTTTGTAACTTGCCCGAGATTTATAAACATCAATTTATACCCGCGATACATACAACGTTTTATTTTTCACTTTAGAAAAACCTGTACTAATTTGAAGACAGTAGAAAAAAAATTTCCGTCAAAACTGTCAGTGAGACAGTTCTATTGGGCTATTTTCAGGAATAGGGCGTAATAAGCGGGCGTAATCATTACGCTCGGAAAGAACTTACTTTCTTATGGAAGAACTAATAATCTAAAGCTAAAAAAAATTATCAAAATTATATTCTGAAAATTTGGGTACTTTCAAATATAATATCGATTCTTCTATAAGTAGGTATGTTGTTATTTTATTTTTCATAAAATCAGATATATTCAAATATTCAATAATTATTTAATTTTTGACTTGACTATAATTCGTTGTTAATACCTTGGATACGAGATATATAAACAAATCCATTATATAAGCGGGCGTAATCATTACGCTCGCTTATTACGCCCGCTTTTATAATGGATTTGTTTATATATCTCGTATCCAAGGTATTAATAACGAATTATAGTCAAGTCAAAAATAAAATAATTATTGAATATTTGAATATATCTGATTTTATGAAAAATAAAATAACAACATACCTACTTATAGAAGAATCGATATTATATTTGAAAGTACCCAAATTTTCAGAATATAATTTTGATTATTTTTTTCGTATGATTTTGAACCAATCGAACGTCTAAAATAGTTAAGTTAGCTTGTATAATTTCGATTATATAACTCATCATAAATTCAGCCAATAGCTATTACAAGTTTTACATAGTTACTATGTATTAATAAGCGAATATACCCCTTGACGACGTGGTATAACCGTTTTCGTATATTCGCTCCTCCAACAATGTGAATTTTGTCATAGTAACATTTTTTGATGTTTATTAATAAACGTCAGAAAAACAATTTGTTTGTCAATTCTTTATATAATCGTAACGAATACCACTCGAGCAAACGAAAATAATCGTTATACTAACCTCGTCACTCGACGTATATCCTTAAAACACCACTCGAGCTAACGCTCTCGTGGTGTTTCGCAGAATACGTCTAGTGACTCGGAAGTATAATCGATTATTTTCTATGCTCTTGTGATATTACTACTGATAATTTTATTCATAGTAATTTCGAATAATCATAATGCAGTATTGGACCAACCTACATGGTTTTCCAGCGATAAAATTTCGATAAAATTAATTGTAGGTTTTCCATAGTAACAATATAAATAACAAAATTTGTATAAGAATTAATTTGTAATTAAATATTAGTATGATCTAATATTTGCATTAATATGAAATAAAATAAACTGTTGTGTACATTCATAAAATTATCTTATCGAATATAATACGTGCTTTGGATTTTCCGATGGTTAAATTCCTCAAACTTCCTGCACAACAACAAATCGTGTCAGTTTGACAGAAAACACCTCGTGCTTCGCACTCGGTTTTCTTACACTGTCAAACTGACACTCTTTGTTGCTGTGCAACAAGTTATCGTAATTTAACCGGAAAATCCAAAGCACTTATTATATTACTACCTATTGATAATATTTGATAAAACATGGGGTAGCTCCACCAATCAAAATTTTTAAATTATTTACATTTCCATAGTAACTCAAAAAATAATCGTGTCAAATACAAACTTATAGTATTACTACTGATAATTTTTTTTAGCTTTAGATTATTAGTTCTTCCATAAGAAAGTAATTTCTTTCCGATACTGCTAGCACACAAAGTTATAGATATCCAAAGCAGAGACGAAAGTTTACCAAGTAGCATGAAGACTATTGAAATAGTAAGACCAAAAGTACGATTGGCAGACAACATGAAGACAGTTCGTGGAAATTTCTAAATGAAACAAAGTACAGATAGTTAGATAGAGTAGTTCGAGAAAATACTATAACTATCTACATAATGCAAGTTTATTTGTTTTCATCAAATGAGTCACGTAAAATATAAAAATCAAAGCTTTAATTTTCTCCAAATAATTTTTATCTCAGCCACATGATGTGTAGGAATAAAATTTTAAATATTTAAAAGAGTTTTGTTCGATTTACTTGATTTCAACTTATTTATACTATTTAGAATTATCGACAGCATAAATTTACAAATATTACAAATATTTTTATTCTTTAATTCTTAAGTACCTGGCTACTTTCCGGTGTTCGCTTAACACTTGAAGCGCAACTAACAGTTAATTCTTTCTGATTGGACCGCACCTAACCAATCGAATCAAATCAAACGAATAGCATTCCTAGTTTTGTGGAAATCAAGAAGACAGAAGATGAAACTATCATTTTGATTACGAAATACATACCTAAGAATAATGTGAACAATACATCTAAACCCACTCTGCATTTCACAGTTTTATTATTTTATTGAACTGAACCGTTTTCACATAGCACAGTTATTGCATAACAAGTTATAATACAATAGACAGCGTTAATCTCCCCAAGACAGTCCATTTTCACGACTAAAGCGCTAAATAAAATATAAAATTCAACACTTTCTCTGATCACGATTTTAATTAAAATACGCTCTTAGAATTCGATCTTTGTTGTTCTTTGGGTTGGCATATATATTATTGGCCGTCGATTTGAATTGGAAAAAATCCAAAATCCCTCCTGGTGCGACTATTGCCAATATTTAATACCATTTATTGATTTTTTATTAATCTGTTGGAAATAAACGTAATTTATTTCGATGCTGGTGTGCATGTGTGAAATAAGTGGTACCCGTCAATTGCACAAATTTGAATCATTAATAAATAAGTGTGTATGTAGGTTATAAGTAACACATTCAGAGATGAACGATTTGGAGAAGATGCTAATCGCGTATTTGTCCTGTGTGGTTGGTATTCGGAATTGCAACATTAACACCCTGTCGACAATTTAATTTCAATCTACGTGTGTTTAATTTTTTACGTGTTGTACGGGGTTGTTTGTACCAAACTTGATTTATGTTGCAATAATTATTAATTATAATCTTGTTATGGCTTCTAGCAGAGAACTTGTATTTATGCGAATTTAAATTTGGGTCTCTAATCGAAAACAAATCGATTTTGTTGTGGCCCCATAAATAACCAAATACTGGTTTCATGTATCTAATAGAATATGATTTAATATCTTAAGTATAGGTATTATGAATTTGGAGAAAGGATTTTTTGTAAGTGATATGTGTTATATTGTAATTTGTGTGGGTTTCAAGAAACATAGAAAAATGAGCTATGCTATATTTAGATTTAGAAAATATTGTTAAGAGTGGTTGTATTTGATTTTATAATAAATTGGTGCAATTTAATGAACAATGGAAGATATATGAAAATAATAAAAATAAAAATAAAAATAAATTCGAATATCCTTGCTTGTTTTAAAACTTTATTTAAAAATACAAGCTGTTTACTCTGATTATGTTTACAGACTAGAAGAAAATACATAATTTTTTAATTTTTTGTTATTTCCTACAGAATTTACCTACATATTTGAGATAATGATCTATTTTCATGTCTGTCCTTCTGCCGTTTCGATCCCACTATTTACTCCTGTTATCTCCATAACTATTCTTTTTGGCTTTATGTATATTGGAATCTATGTATACTTATTTTGGATATTCGTTTTCATTTTTTTTTAAGTTTCCTTAGAGGTAGACCAACCGAGGTAGACATAATCTATTATTCTATTATTTTTATAATTTCAATGGCTGTTTTCTCCCAATTTATATTAGAGGGAATAATGTTGGTAAAATTGTGTCTGATTGTCTGTAACACCCTTTCCACGTTATGTTGTAGATTTTGTTAATTTTGCTTTGTTGCCTTTAGATACTTTTACAATTAGATAAATTTAAGGAATTTTCATAAGATAAGAGATAACGAATGACATATCAAGGATAATGCATCCATCGAAAATATCTATATAGGGTGTCTTAAAATTAGCCTGCCAAAATGTACCAGCTGATTCTATGTTCAAAATAATGCAAAAAGTTTTAATAAATATAGGATGAAAAATGATTCCTCCGAAAGGGGGGCCCCAAAGAGGAGTTTTCTGTAATATCTCTGCAACTATTTGAGGTAGATTAATGAAATTTGGTGAGTTTGAAGCTTTTATAATTTGCTACATATTTCTTTTTCCAATTTTCAGAAATTTTGCCAGGGGCGTCACATACAGGGTGAGTGTTGTGTAAATTATGCCCCATATTTTTTGTGTGGATATTTTTTAAATTTTTTTTATCAAATTATGAAACTTGGTTTATTTTTAGACAAAGAAGGTCGTCTCAGTCGATCTTTGAATCTTGAACCGTTTTCGAGTAATATCGTTTTGAAGAAGTCACGTCCATAAAAACTACACTAATAAAAATTATCACAAAATTGAAAAAAAAATTTGACTTGAGAATGCCAGGCAAATTTTGGGACACCCTGTATTAATGTTACTATTTACTCTAATATTACTTAGATATCCGTTTTCTGAGATTATTAGGTATCCTTTCGATTTTTTGAACATTTTGGGTAAGTATTCTTAATAAAATTAAAAACTATGACTGAAGCTAAATCATTTAATTAGGATACAAAATGCGGATTAAGTAGCTCCAAAATTTAGTAAATGTGATTGCTGAATTTAAAATCTCATTCAAGAATGACTAGCAGAAAGTAAACTACCCAAAAAAGGGAGGAAACCGAGACAGATCATTGTAATCTGCAGAGCAGAGCTGCTACCTTGGAGAATATGAAGCGATCTAATTAAGTTGTCTTCGGAGCAATAATGCTTTTTATTATTATATTATATTCTTGTTTCTTTCATAGGCCGACATCTATTATTGGTTTGAAAAGGTAAAACAAAGGTGATGATGATATCGTATTGGTGTTCGTCAGAAAGATCTTTTGAAGTCTGCTATAGGTTCTGGTTCCCCTCATTTCAATTATTATAAGTTACATTTGAGTTGCTATTTTAAAGTTATATTTTAAAGTTATTAGATAGTTAAGCTAAACCTTTTTTAAACCTGACCTAACTTCTTATTAATATTATACGCATATTGTAAACCTTTATCGCATTAACATGGTGTTATATTTCAAGGGTGGACCCTAACTCCAAAAAGTCGGTGGAAAAGGTAAAATTGTTGAAATAGATGAGACCAAAATTGGCAAAATAAAATATAATAGACGGCGACTAATCGGCAGAAAGTGGATCCTTGTAGGGTTCGAAAGGGAGAGCTCACTTTTTATTGTGCCTGTACCGGAAACAAACAAAGACACATTGTTAACGGTGATCAAAGAGAGGATACATCCAGATACCACAATCATGCCTGAATGTTGGAAAGTCTATTATTGTTTAAACGATGAAGGATATATTCATTAGAGTGTCAATCACTCTCAAAATTTTGTTGATCCTGCGTCTGGTAAGTTTAAGTTAATCTTAATCTTTTTTTCGTGAAGCCCAACATGAGTGAACCAAATTCAAGCTTTTTTTCGTGAGGTTGCTTCATTCTTGTTGGACTTGGGTTCGGTTAGGTTTGGATTAGTTAAATTAATATTATTTTTTTCTTTAATACAAATGTTGTTTTTTTAAACAATAATAATTATTATTCCATGTTTACGAACAGTCTAATTAAAGGTGCGTTGCATCCAAATATAACTAAGCTCTTTATCTATGAAAGAAACTTGTTGGATCGGTTAATAAAATTTTATCATTATTTGAAAGTGTGAAATTTGAAACTGTTTTTATTACTGAAAGCAGGTACTATTCATTGGATGACCATTATTATGTTATAAAATTGTAAGTACTTAAGTATCTATGGGTTTAAGAAAGTTTAGACATTTTATTGTTTTTATATTTTTCTACATTTTATATATTTTGTAATGTTTCTTCATTTGTTGATCATGTTATTAAATTTTATTATAAATTTATAATTATTTATATGGGCATCAAAATACTAAACCATCAGGAAATTCTTTTAGTAGTCTTTCTGGATGAGCAAAAAACGCAAATAATAGATAAGTATCTATATCACGAATATGGTAACCTACCCTACAAGTTTTTTATTTCCTTTAAATTTGTTTATATTCTTTTCTCTCAGCAATTATTGCCAAATCCGCATGAGATACCTTCAAAACCCGTTGGTATGTTGTTTTATTGGCAACGGTTTCTTGAACCTTATAACCATTTTTCAGGTGAAAACATAATCAACAGCGAAGTGTTGACTGAAGGATATGCCATGATGAAATTGGTACGGCTTAAGTTTTTGGTTTGCGTGTCAATCAATTGTGTAAGTTTCGACAGATCGTGAGTTTGGATTCATGGGAACAAAGCTGACCAGTAGTTCAAGTTTACTTGGGCGCCTAAAGCTCACAAATATTCAATAAATAGTTAGAGTGTAGGTATAAACCAACGAAATGTATAATATATCACAAGATTATTATACGGTTTCATTTTAACAATATAATGCTCCTCCAGGTGTTTGCATAACTAGTAGTAGGATAGTTGCACAAGCGGTTTATTATATTCATCATTAAAAATGAAATTATAAGATTTTTAATGACCAACCCAGATACATAATACATTAAACATGTATCAGATGTCATCTTAAGTTAATAAAACATGGGGAATTGGCTAAGAAAACTGCGTTAATAGTGTTTGAATTATAATGCGTTGAGGTTAATTTAGTGTTAATACATCGTCAATGTGTAACATTAAATATAATTTTCTGTGACATGTTTCGTATAATCGATCCCAGAAGCACAACAAAATACTATAACAAATGCTTTTAAATCCTATATATCATTCAATCGACACTTTAATGTCACAAAATAATTTTATAGCTCCATGAAACTAAACTCGTTAGAATTTAACAGAGGCGTCACCGCTTAGATTTATATAAAGTCTAAACGAACAATAAGAATTTAAATTTATGACCCTAACAACTAGATGACACCTAATTATCCCACTAGCAACAAAGTGTTAAATATAAAATAAACTCTAATTTTTAATTGCCTTATATTTATGGGGTGTGGGCAATGAATACAAATCTATAAAAATCCACTCATATATAGCGTTTCTCATAATAGTTTTGGCGCCTGTGGCGTGTGTACGTACATTTTTCTTTGCATAAAACCTGTATGCTATTACAAACACATACACATAAACAAAGGTTGTGCACATGTGAGTTATTATAAGTTATTACTGCGTATCAATTTTCTCCAAAACATAGTGTGGGCGTGCTAGCAATATGTATTCATTACAAATCTTAATACTTCGATCACGATTATTGAATGTTTCACGATGCTTTTATCTAATTAGAAACAAGAAGCTAATCAGGAAATATACTGTTATAGTTTTTGTTAGGTAAGCGATTAGAAAACCATTTGTAAAAGTGTTGGATTCAAAGAAGACTTTACTGGATCATCTATAATAGAAACTCAGTTATGTTGTATGGAATTATATTGTACGATCAATTTCCGATTTCATAGTAGGTCACGAAAAGGAAATTGTACTATATAACTTTGCTACAAAACTACTTATATTATGAAAGAAAACTGAAAGTTGTTCATGAATTTAATTTTTTACTTATTATTATGACGCTTGTGAAAATGTTCGTTTTTTGTCCAAAAAACTGCTGAAAAATTTTCGTGAAGATAGTCCTGATAATAGCATATTGAACAGATTTGAAAGTAATTTTTATAATGTTAATTTAATATAAGCACAATGAGAACCTACTGTAATAATTCATTCTTCAAAAATTATAAAATTTGGTAGGTAGAAAAAGTATCATTTTAAATCTAATACCTAGTCAAGAATGGTTTGACGAACCAAATAGTTAATAATCAAATAAAGTTCATTTTCCATGAAAAAGCACCTGTAATTGCTTTGTTTCTACATAAATTTCAAACAAGTCACAACGAATCAAAGTGTGAGAAAATAGTGTGCTGTAATTTGATTAGTTCTGACTGGGTTGAAATTTATGTAGGAATAAATAATATTGCTGAAAATAATGAAACTGTCGATTTCTGCCAATTTATAAAAACATTCTATAAATAATGGCCGTGTCTATTCATCGGGGCGCCCCGGCATATAGGTAAAATTACTAATCATCGGGGCAGATGTACGCACGCCTTCTTGCCTACTTTTCGCCCCGATGATTAGAATCGCGCTCTAAACTTCGGGGCACCATCAATATACTTAGATAAATATTCCACATCTGTTTGTCTAAAACAGGCAAGTACCTAAAAAAAATATTGAGAAAACAAAATTAAATATAAAATCTTATTAGGTAACGAAAAAGCATTAAACAAATGCTAGTAATATTTATATTCTTTCATATTGAATATTTCATATGATTCCCGTTTTCCTTGCATTTTGCTTTAAACCGACCACACATGTAGAATGTAGACCTGCTCTCAAGTTTAATTTTTCTGTTGCGGTAGTGTATTTGCTTTAACTTGGAAGTTTGATGTCTATTTTATTTTAATTTATTTTAAAATATCTATTTAATTTTCTTTTAAAATATTTTACTTTATTTTATTATCCACCACTTGTTTAATCTTGTTAATCAATTGTTAATTGATTCTAAATGATTTGTTCTACACAGTAAAAAATATTTCCGTGTAAAGCTAAAAAACAGAGTGGTTAACTGTTTTAGTGTTAAAAATAACACTAAATATGGTATAACTAATTTTCGATGAACCAATCAGTTGGGGTAAAATACCTGCGGTGTTAAAATATACGTTACTCAGAGTTTTTACACGAGGTGGTGTAAAAACTAATCGACATGGTGTTATATTAGACGCAAACACCAAGACGGGTAAACTATACACACATCGGGGTTTTTTCCACGAGATGCGCAAATCTGCAAGTTAATGGCGTCATTTGATCTTCGCGGAAGTTGGAAGTACATGCGTTTCAATTATGAGTGATACAGTGGTATTCAAATTAAGGTATAAAACGATTGTTAAATGGTGCACTGTAGATGTATCTTCTTCTTATGAGGATTATATACAAAAAGGTAAGTTATCAAGTCGTAATATATATTAGGTATTTGTTTTTTCACTTTATAACGCTGTGCAATATAATAATATCGAACCTGGGTTTATAACGTCGGGCCTACATCAAAGGAACAATGATGTACGATTCGGACTGCCGTAAACAGGTGTGCAAATTTTCTGAAAACAGAACAATACCTAAACTTATGTCGACGCTACCAACAGAGATAAATCGTCAACCAAAGTAAACCAATTTGTTGTATGATGCCACATAGGTTTAATTCTTGTAACAATTAACATAAACAAAACAAAAAAGTTAATGTTGGATTGAGTTGCTATTTTGTTTTGTTGTATTTTGTACCTACTTGTTTTGATCTCTGAGATACTACTCTACTATCACCTCCCAAAATGTACCTATAAATGTTTTTTACTTTCTTATACGAAGTAATAAGAGTGTATAGTAATCGTGATTTTTTAAATTATGTATTGACACTTCGCATAATTACAGCCAAACTGAAATTTGATATTGAAGATGACATATTTTTTACTGACGAAAATGGTGCTATATTAGAAGCCGACTGTTTGTCATATTATGTAAGGGAAAATGTAGGCACCACTTTAAATATATTGATGAAAAAAACAGAAAATGAAAATGGCGAAAATTCCATAATATACCAAATTAATTGGAATGAAAATTTGGGTAATTAAAATTATGATATACCTACATTATTAGATCGTACCATATTATTAACTGTTATGTACATTTTTTAGTTCCTTTAATGCCTTCTTCAAATATTTCTACAAATGGGAGTTCTACTTCAACAGTAACAGTTTCATCTACTGATTTTAGCGATTATTCTGATAATAGCGACAACGATAATTTAAATTTACCAGAAATTAAAAAAATAAATGATTTTGCAACACCAGTAATTCCTCCAAAAAAACTGGGACTGAATATGACAGCCGAGGTAGTAAAGAAAACTACTATAATTCTATTATTATATTATAAAATATTTATTTTTTGTAGAATCTTAAAGAAGCTATTATTAAAGATGGAGGGGAAAACATTCTTCGGTACCACCAAGAACATAACTTTCTAGAAAATAAAATGAGGCGGCAGTTGGTAAATATCATTGTAAATATAATGGTAGATAGACACGGATTAGACATTCACAAAAATATCAAGGTGGATTACGCAAAAGCAACAGTTGCATTATTTCGCTCATACCAAACTAACACTGTACAGGGAGGATATGTAAGTATATTTTAATTAAAAAACAAATATCTTTTTTATACACATGGTATTTCCGTAATCATGATACAATTACTATAAGAAAATATTGTAGGAAACCTTTTTTAATGAGGAGAACGGAAGTGGCTACCTTGCTTGGAGGCTAAGGACGATAAGAAGAAATTCCACGGATACAAAGAAAAAACGAAAATTAGTTAACGTCGAAGAAACGCAGTCTAATAAAAGAACAAAAACATTTAGTCCTTCTAGAGAAATTACTGATAATATTCAATTTCTAAAATACGCCTTACCCAATCAAAGAGACATGATTATGGAAAAAATGAAAAACACCTTTGAGCATCGAAGATATGAATGCCAAAACAATATCAACATTTTAGAGACATATCCTCGTTTTTTGGATACACCGGGACTTGTAAGTCTATTTATCTATAGAGATCAGATCACGAGGTTCTTATATAAAATTGACATATTGTTCAGAAATCTGTTTTTAGATCAAAATTTACCACATTTTTACTTTCTTATACGAAGTAATAAGAAAGTATAGTAATCATGATTTTTTAATTCGATTATTAACTGTACCTAATATTTTGCACAGCATAATGCGCGCACGATATCTAATATTTCTTTTCTATATCATTGCTTTTTATATATAGTATGTACCTATGTATGTATATCTTGTTTTTTCAGATTGAACAAGATTTCAATATTTTACATAGTGAAAGCGGATCATTGCAGGACTTTTTAAATAATTACGGCGATAAAATTTTTTTGATTTTAAATGGATCATTTCAAAGCAAAAATTCTAAGTTTATAGATGAGAATGACTTATGTGAGTATATTTTTACTTACATTCTTTGAAGACTAAATAATATATGATATTACTTCTAGGTTGGGAAAGAGAGACTAGATTGATGTTAGCTCTTTTATATATGCTCCCTGCTACTGCTAAAGGAAAACAAAAGGGAGTAAGAACATCTCAGTCAGAGGCTGTTAATCGTTTGATTGTGTTTTGCAAGGTACTAACAATTGTATTTGTACAATATTATTTTCTTACATTATCTCTTTATTTTTGTAGAGTGGAGTACCTCTTCAATCTATTGTAGACGGACAAGAAACAAAACAACCATTTATAATTGCCCGTGGTCCTAATAAAGCCGCTGTAGATGACTACTTCATCAGTTTGGATGGTAAAATTATAGATGTAGGTATTACTAATAGCGTCGAAGCCTTCGATCTCCTTTTCAAAGTTCATTTTGTGTTTGACATCCAATATGATATAGGGATAAATTCATTCTGGAAATTTTTACAATATTTTGTATATCATATTGACACTAAACAACTGAACTTAACACCTAATATAACTGAATTAGTTGCTCGTATTTTAAATGCATAACTGAAAATATAATTTCTGTTATCACAAATATATGTTGAATCATGGTTTTGTTTTGCTTTCTTTGTAAAAAAACATTCAATTTTGATGTTCAGTCATTAATTCGTCATTTTAGATTAAGACATGCTTTGTTTGAGGGAAATAAATTAGAATTAAAATGCGGCCATTTAAATTGTAAATCGATCTTTTATACATATAGTGGATTCCGAAAACATATGGTTACATGCAAAAATAATCAATTTAAAGATCGTTCAACGAATGAAAACTCTGTTAATAATAATAATGATGAAGATTCACAAGTCCCTGGTTGTAGTAATGTAGATTTTGAACATTCAATTTTCGCAAACAGTGAATCATCAGAATCAGAGTCTGAATCAGAAACGGATAAAAGTAGTAATAGAGACTTACGTGATAGCGTAGAGCCTCTGTTATATGCAATGTTTAACAAATTAAAAGCATTAGGTATTCCTGAGACAACGATCCAATTGATTTATAATTGTATAACAGAGTTAATTAATTCCTTATTTGATAATGCATTTGACCTTCTACAACACAACAATTTTGGTTTCCAAACACAAATTTTACAAAAATATTTTAGTAGCGTTATGCATCAATTGATATATTTAGGTTCAAATTATAAGAGAAATAAAAAAGTAAACTCCGACATTGTGGTTCCCCGAGAAATACGAATAGGTATTCGACGGGATCAAGTTTTCGATAAAACTACTCAAATATATAAAGAAGTAAATGTTCCTTGTACCTTTACATACGTACCTATAATTGATAATCTGAAGTATTTACTACAAAATAAATCATTCCATGCACATTTAACAAGTAAGATTAATAAATGTAAATCAACTTCAACAGTACTTAGGGATGTTTCGGATGGCTCATTATTAAAGAATAATAGTTTGATAAAAAGTGAACAAAATGTTTTTCAAATTCATCTTTATTACGATGAATTTGAAACCACCAATCCATTAGGTTCCAAGACAGGCATACATAAAATAGGCGCTATTTATTATGTTATTCGTAATTTACCAACAATTTTAAATTCTCAACTTAGCAATATTCACGTAGCGGCTTTATTTTACAGTGCAGATCTTAAAAATATTAGTTTGAATGACATTTTAAGACCTATTATAAATGACTTAAAAATACTTGAGTCGGATGGTTTTTTAGTAGATTCCACTAAATTTTATGGTTTACTTGTTGCTCTTTCATTTCACAATTTGGGTGGTAATATTTTATACGGCATGGTGGAGTCATTTTCTGCCAAACATTTTTGTAGAATTTGTCTCGTAAATAAAAGTGACATTTCAGAAATATTTTGTGAAAAAGATGAGCGAGTTATTTTAAGAAATAAACAAAATTATGAAGAACATTGTTCTTTACTTAATGATATTAATAGTTCCAATAATGTTTATGGTATTAAAGAAACAAGAATTTTTAATGAACTTACTTATTTTAAATTATATGACATACCATCTGCAGATATAATGCACGATATCTTAGAAGGTGTAGCGCAATTCGAAATTAAATTATTTTTAAAATATTTAGTAGATTTTCAAAGTATTAAGTTAGAAGAGATAAATCAAAGAGTGGTAAATTTTAATTATGGAGGGATTGAAAGAGCTAGTAAACCAAGTCCGATAATAATAGATAAAACAGGTCACCTTATTGGACAAAGAGCGTCCCAAACTTGGGTATTAATTCGATTTTTACCTTTAATTATAATTGACTTCATAACAGAAGAACATATTGAAAAATGGAATGTTTTAATTTTATTACTTAAATGTATGTCCATTGCGTTTTCTCCTATTGTCACCGAAGAGTTAATCTTTGAACTTGAAAATTTAATTAAGGCGCATCATTCTAAATTAGTTAATGAATTTGAATATGTAACACTAAAACCAAAACATCACATAATGATACATTATCCACAGATAATGAGAAAAATGGGACCTTTATTAAATTTATGGAGCATGAGATTCGAATCCAAACATTTTTATTTTAAACGACTTATTAATAATTTAAGGAATTTTAAAAACGTGTGCAAGACTCTAGCAGGCAGACATCAACAAGGAATGTTACATGACTGGAGAAACACAAGTATTACAATGGCACCTATATTTGGACCAAGTAAACAATTAGACCTACTTGAAAAATATGAACATTCAAAAGTTATCGCTGAAAATATCGATGTTCCCAATAACATTAGTGTACATGTTTACAAATGGGTACATTTGGGATACATTTACAAGAAAAAATATTTTATTTGTAAAAAAGTATTGAATAAAGTTCCAGTATTTCACGAAATAAAAGATATAATTTCTTTAGATGATCGCATTTTTTTTATAACAAAACCATTCGATACTACATATTTTTGTGAAAGAAGGCATGCATATTCTGTAACACCTACCTGTACTGACGACTTTGATCTCGTAGACTTAAGTTATATAACTTACAAAGAGCCATATGAAGGCATATTAGATTGTTCTTCAAATTCTGATTTATATATTGTTCCTAAGCATATATTTATATAGAATATATCTTCGTTAAAACATGTTACTACTTATAGTATATTTATCTATTTATTATTTTTATTACTGTTTCTTGTAATATTTTTTAGTGTTATTTTTTATATTTCAACATTTAGTTACCTACTGTATCCAAAATTATTTCTTTTGTTTGATAAACCAAAGCAATAGGTACAATTTATGTAATAATTATTGTACTGTTAACCATACTCAAACCATTATAAGTCTTTTATGTGTTTTCTTTTCTGCTACAAGAATTATTGTTTATTTTGTGTTAAGTAGTATGAATAAAATATTTTTATACTATAGATATTATGTAATTATTATTTTACCCATATTCGCGTATATAGGAAACACCTAAAATGGTGTAATTACAACACGTAAACTGGTAATATTTACACGGTTTTAGTGTTGAACCAGTACCAGAAAGTGGGGTAAAATTTACCAATATTGTGGGGTAAAATTAACCAATATTGAGGGGTAACTTTACCAATTATGAAATGGTTAAAACTACCAGTTCTCGTGTGGACCTATATAGACCCCGTTTAGTGTTAAATTTAACACCGAATTTTTTACTGTGTAGTTATGTTATATGTTAAATATTGTTTTTTGAAGCCCTGAACCCATTCTTCTGTTATATTATTTGAATTTTTATTATTATAGAAATTTGTAACTTTTTCAAACTGTAAATCGAGAGATGCTTTATAATTTTCTTTATATTCAAACTTCCTAATAAAATTTTATATTTAATTTGGTTGTGTCTATACTTTTTTTACTTTCCTGTTTCAGACAAACAGATGTGGAATATTTATCTAAGTACCTATATATTGATGATGCCCCGACGATTAGAGCGCGATTCTAATCATCGGGGCGAAAAGTAGGCATGAAGACAGGCGCACATCTGCCCCGATGATTAGTAATTTTACCTATAGGCCGGGGCGCCCCGATGAATAGACACGGCCATAAATAATTGAAATAGGAGGATACATTAATAAAGTTAACAACAGAAACACTATACATTTCAGATTTTTAGTAAAATAATTTTCAATATACCTCAATATACGTCTAGATGAATTTACTAAACTAAAACCTAATAGCCTTAGAAATCCTAAATAAAAGCTAAGGTCGCCGGTAATTTCTCTTATTCCCAAATGGTTTTTATTTATAATGGTGTCCCCTTTTCACGTTACACAAATAGTACCAATACTTTCCTTAAAATGCAAGTTGTACTAAAGTAGGACGTAACTATAAATAATCAAATTTATATAAATTCTTTCTTTAATTTTTTTATTCTCTGAGAAAATGGAAAAAATGCAGCTAATTTATGTTGTCCTGTCCATAATGAGCATACTGTAATATAAAATTCCTACAGGTATATACAAGGATGACTGCATTCTGTTTTTGATTTAGGATATGTGCAATGTTATCGAATAAGAAATTAATATTATTTTTTCGTGGAATTGTGTCTCATTGATATTATTGTAGACATACATTTTCGTATGCATGGTGTCTTTCTATCTCACTAATATTTTTACATATTTTTTTTATATTTGATATAATTGGGCTTCAAAATAAATAGAATAATTATAATTTCAAATTGTATTAGATAAACACACAAATGTAGTCAACAAAAAATTTTTTCAATCAAGAATTAATTCAATATCAAATAAGACAAGAAAATTGAAATAGATTTTTTTTAATATCTGTCCCCAAAGTACTTAGTTATACATGTTAGCCAAGTAGCCTTGTGGTTATGATTTATGAAAATATTGGACTGTTTTAAACGAAACAAATTACTTCATTCTGGTGATCGTTTCGCTCATCTACGTAAGCTTCTTCAGAGCATTGAAATGCTACGAATAAATATGAATTTTAAACATTTATCAATTAAACTAGTCCAGTATGAGTCTATGCAACATTATCATATGAATAGAGAAAAGAGAGTCTATGTGTTTTAAACTGAAGCTTGCGATCCCCATATTTAATATGAACCAGAGAACATCCACAGAAAATTTGTCCAGAAAGAAATCTCCAAAAAATATACTTTGTCCTTCTAATTCGTTTCTTCTTTGTAGATTCAACTTAATAACTCAATACAGTTTTTCTATTAAAATTAACAATAAAACTCCTTTAACGTTGTATAATTTTATTTTTATAGTAGTAACATAACTACGATGATATAGTCGATGTATTGGCGTTCACATCACATAATTTATGTACTTGTCTGTGTATCTTCACTTATAAAAAGCATTTTTATTTATTATCCTCTGAATTAAACAAGAGAGGTTAATTATTGTTTGTATTTTAGATAATTGTTTCTGGGTGATTTAGTTATTTTCCATTAGCTTATTTTATGACAATAATTAGGTATTTATATAATGATAATTTAGAAACATGTAAACAACTACTAATATTTATCATTAATTTTTATTCCACTTATTTTTATTAATAATTTACTACTAGACGATGAGTTTATTGTTAATATGAGAGTAGGGAACATACCGCAATAATCAAGTTGCACACTGTAAGTTTTGACTTTTACAAATTTGCCTTTTTCTGATTTTACAGATTGTATAAATATGTTTTTGTTATCAAAGACTCAGACACAGATCGATTTAAAAATGTACAGAAAAACTGAAAAACCATGATTTGTTTTAAACACAGTACCTACAGGCACAGCCTCAATAATAATAAAAAATAATATGAGCTAGTCAAAACACAAAGTGTAAGGTAGGTTTATAATAAATAATCTCATAAGTAATCAAAAGTTTTATTTAGAAACATTATAGAATATTTTATCTTTATACTTACATGTTTTGTATTGTTAATATATGACGTGTTTAGTTTGTTTTAATCATTGAACATGATGTAGGAATTTCATAATGTTTGGGTGTATTTTGTATTTCTTGTATTTTGGTTTTGACATGGCTGTGTAGTGTTTGGTTGAATAAAATAATAATAATAATATAATTTGCATATAATATAAAAATTAAAAATGATATGACATAAACACACATTTTTTGAATGAAGAATAATAATAATTATCGGTCAAAGTAAGTGTGTTTTGACTAGCTCATATTGGGCAAATTATAAAATGCCTGAAAGTAGAAAGACATAATGAAATACATATACTTCCACTCATGTTTCGCCGGCATTTTGTCAATTTGCCTACAAATATGTAGGCTTAACGCGAGAAAGTCCTAACCCACTCGTTATGCCGGCTTTTTGTAAAGTCCCTAGGTATTTTATAAAATGCCTGAATTTACATTATGCCTACGACATATGCATTGGCCTATAACAATTACAATGCACATTTTTGTACCGTATATGCATAATTACTTAATATAGTTTATATCCGACTGCATCATAAACTTCTGTTTGTGACATATTTTTGCGGCCATAAAGTAGCTATTTATAGTAGTAGTAAACTAAAATTATAATATTTTTTAAACGGACTTCTCATATTTATAATAAATGTTATTACAAGCTGTAATTTTAAGTTATTGATGAATGAACATGAATAAGCTACTAAATTTACTAAAAACCCAATATAATAAATCCCATGGCTCCCGCAAGAAACACGCAATTCCTTCCACAACATGAATATAATTCAGCACATCCATACACTACTAAACCTACCAAATAAAAACATTGTCAGTGGCAAACGTAACTGATCGTAATAAATAACCATATTATATTTACTATATGCCTATAATATATAACTAATTTTTTGTGGCGCACCACTGTGGTGGTCTATGTATTATGATAAGTTATGTTGAACAGCATTTTACATTCACTCCTAAGTAGTTTCCTCTAGTGGGGAGTCAGAGCAGTAAAGCGCGTTAGGTCCACTCCAGCAGCATGTTATGTGCGTACGTAAGTCAGGTTGCTCGCCTAATCAATCATTGTTATCTCTGGTCGCTCCACGTGCACTGCCTGACTAAAGTTTGACTTGTTCATTGATACACTTTGTGATGGTAAAAGTCGACATGAGATTAATTATTCAGGAAATGGACCGTGTAGATCTCAATGATTTAATTGAGAATTTCAAATATAGAACGGATAATAATGGATAGAGATGTTAAATGCCAAATATGGTGTGTTTGGATGAAGCGTATAAAGCACGAGGAATGTGTAATTGATTATAGAGGGTTTTTAAAGTGATATTAGATATTTGCACGAGCAATTTTGGAACAAAGAAAAATACATCAGTGTCTTTGTTTGAACGTATGCGTGTTAGAGAATTTCTAACATAAATATAAAAGATAGGGTTTTGAAATTAAGCTAAGAAAAAAGGAACTGATTGTGGCAAATCAATTATTACTGAAAGACAATTATGTCTCAAATGTTACAAAACAATAAGTGCACTGTAAATATTAAAAAAAAATGCTATAAATTTCTACCTAATCTTAAATTAGGTTTATTCATAGAAATATCGGTTGGTAACGCTGCAAGCTTTGTTTCAGAATATTCACTGATTTTATTTTCTTCGCACTACTTGATGAAGTTTTGGTATTCAGCTTCATATCGGCCTGTGATTTTACCTACAGATAGTAAATTTACAGTGGCTTTGTCTGGAAATGTTTTGATATGTAAGGGAATTTCTATTTTTTTAAATTCGAGTTTGAATTTTAGATTCGAGCACTGACAGATTGACATTTCACATATTTAGTGATAAATTGGAAACCAACAAAGTTTTGGATTTATTATTTTAATGATTAAAAAATATTTTTTGTAAAAATATTGTATGTTGCTCTTGTGAAAACTCCATTGCATTACTCACTCACATACAGCGTTCGACTGCGTCTCACGCCATTTTACCGTCGTAATGTAATGGATCGTTTTCAACACTTGTAACATAAATAACTATTTTTAATGCTACAAAAATTCTAAGTTCTGTATCTCCAATAGAAAAGGCGCTTTATATTTAAAGAAAAAAAATAATTTTCCCATACCTACACGAAAATGGCCACTTTATTTGCGTGAAATGCGGGTACAAAGTCGCCTTTTTAGGGTAGTCGCGGACAATAAGGAGTGGGGGTAACATTTCTCACTTGGGTAGCCATTCCCTGACTGATATGCGGGAGTTATTTGTTTATAGTTGTCAAGGTGATTTGCTCACCGCACAGTGTCAAGCAAAATGGTGGCCCTTTTCGTACATGTACCTATGAGAAACAATAGAGTATGCTACACGGTAGGAATTGATTCCTACCTTGTTGCATAAACTACTATTTTTCCGAAACTATCAGACACACTCGATTTTAGCAAAAAGAGAACAAGTCAAAAATTACTTTCTAACCAAGATAAGACCTGAAAAGTTATAAAATACTTAATAAGAATTTAAATAAAGATGATAAATTTATAATTTTTTTTTGCACTATAGCTAATTTCAAACCTCACATAAATAATTATTTTGCCAAACTGTTTGAAATAAAAGTATTAGAATCTCGACATAATTGTATTAAGACCCTTATAAAGTTCTTTCAGTGATTTTGGAAAAGCCTATACTTTAAACATTTTCAGGAAATCCATAAAAAAAATTTGAAACCATAATATTCTCTAGGATTTTATAAATATGTAAAAATTCTTTCCTTAGACTTCCGTAATTTTAACATAACCTACAGTCTATTTTTTGGGCAGAGAGAACGGGAAATAAAATATTTTGGAGAAAATTGAAACAAATCAAATTGATTGGCTATTTACCCATCTAGGTCATTAATGAGCCAATCAAGTTATTTAGTTAGTGTGTTAACTTCCAATTCGCTTTACTTATAAAATATGAATGCTTAAAATTTGTAAAAGTTATGTTTAAAAATTTTAGATAAGATAATATTTTTTTATCAATGATTTTGTCAAAAAAGTTAATTGAAACTCAAATTAAAACAGTGTGAGGGTTATCTTATGTAGTTTGTACTAAAATTTGTCCTTACCTGCGCAAGTAAAGAAAAAGGTGATATCATATCATTAAATATGTACATTCTTATAAGTATTTCATATAAATTATGAGAATTATTTTGTTGCAGTTTAAAATATTTCTTCAAAAGCAAAGTTTTAAATCATTTTCAACTTAAATTTTATTTTCTTCGGTATCATTTTTTGTATATCTGCATTTAATGTCTTATAATGAGACGTTTAATTAAGTAAACAAATTTCAACATTTGCCATTGTATATATTATTTATTTGCACTAAATATACTCAATATTCATTCTATAAAAAAGATAAATCACCTGACTCCCGTTATATAATAAAACAACTTTAGTAAATTAGTCTCATTAATAACAAACTAGTTTTTGCTGATGCGGTTTGGTTGGTGTGTAAATTATAAAATTATTTTATTGGAATTTTTGGTCGCCTTAAATCTATTTGATATATGGTTATGATATTTTAGACAGTTTTATGTTATGATGGTTCAGTCTACACAAATACAGTTTCACTTGTTGCAAAACCGTATTATTGCCAATTTACTCATTATTTTACACAAAAAATTGTTGTTTACTAAAGTTTGTGTATGTGTGTTGTGTTGAAATTATAATTTATATATTCTGTTATTTTTACAGTCTCGTCTTTTTCCTGGGTAATTACATACTTAAGCGTATAATGTGCCAAAGCAATAAATAGTTGCCCTGCAATAAATTTAGGCTTAATTGAGTTTTTTTGCTTTATTGTAATTGCTTGCAAATTGCCACTTCTACTCCATTTATGGTTAACCGAATTAAATACAATCGTGCTGCGAATTTGGGTGTAAATTTCAGTTTTTTTGCCTCTCTTCGTTATCCAATTATGTTAAATATACCCGTACGAGCAACAGTTGTTAACCATAAAGCACAATCTATGAAAGGTATTCATTATGGCTGTATTAAAATCGCCATAATGTGGAAATACACGCTCATAGATTTTTGTACAACATATGTACACACAATATTCCACATAGATAACAAGCGCATTTAATAATTTTAACGAGTTGTGAGTTTGTTTGGCATTGCAGGAATACCTTTCATATATTCCTACATTAGGATTTAAATTAACAGTATGTGCGCTCACTTAACAGTGCTATTTCCATTGCGAAACAAAGTCACTCAGCATAAACTGCGTTAAAACCTCATCAAGACATCCATCTGGTGCAGATAAGAATCAGAAGACATAACTGAGGCGAAAGGAAATAATCTCAGTGACATCCAACTGAACATATCTTGTTAATAGAGAATTTGTAGCATTTTGTTTTCACTTCAAGTTTTGTATTGGAATTCAACTGTCAGAATAAATGTTCAAAAATGTCGAGCAGTTAAAATGCCTAACTGCATTCTCGCTATAGATTTTTTAGAATAGGCCATAGGCATAAAAAATTGATTAAAGGAATACAACCAAAATATTTTAATGTTCTGTTAATTTATTTATACAAACTGTTAATTACTTTAATCAAAACACCGCATATTTAGGTAGGTATAGGTTTGTAGTTGCGTTTCTTTTCATGTTAAATTAGTCTAGCATACATGAACAATTAACTTTTATTAGTCAATTAGTATTAGTTCCAAGGTTTTTAAGAGTTTATTTGCCTTAAAGAGAAATTCCTAAAATTGTTTGAAACATGTTTGTTAACTTTTGATTGTATTATGCCAAATAAATCTTGTGAAGCCTATAGCAGAAAAATCCGCCTGCAGAAGTCATTAAGCACTTTATTTTGTACAAAGGTTAAGGAAAAAAAATAAATTAGTGGTAATTTCTTGATTCTCACACTGTTTTATATTAGAAGAGATCATGACTTGCGCTTCCTGATCAGCCCCCAACTCACGAATTATCGTGTAATTCCAGACATCAGTACACCGTTCAGTGCATTTACTTAAAACTAATGACGTTTTCCGTTTCCCCTTGTAATAGAATTCAGTCGAATGAATATATTTATTGACGGTGATTAAGGCTGAAACACAATCATTTTTCTCACCAAGCAAATTTTTTTATTAATTATCTAATATTGCGGTTAATATTCGCAAAACAAGCTGCAATCTCCGCGAAGATAAATTACCCTGTCTAGTTTTATTATTAAATTAAATAAACTTTAATCACACCTGCATCCATGCATGTTTCAGACGGTATGTACAATTAAAAATTCGGTCCATGACCTTTTACTTATTTGAGGTATGAATCTTGTTGAAGCAAAAACAATACTTTAGGTGTTGAATAATTTTTTTTATTATCATCAAATTCATGTCATGTAACATTTTTGATTGGATTGTTTATTTGTGTTTGTACACGAGACTGACAGTAAAGAACTTTTAATGAACTAGCGATACAGGAAAAAAACGGTGCCAACTTGTTGAAATTTAAAAAGCTGTTGAATATTATTCCATCATAAAACGCGCACGAGTGTGTTTTCTTAAATTAAATGATTACGAAATGCGGCACAAGGCACAAAAGTAGGTTTGTTGAACCAATAGTGAAAACAGTATAATGTTGAGAATTAGAATATTTGATACAGGAGATGCTCATCCTGTTTATAATTCTCCAATTATTCAGAGAAATGTAGAACAATACATAGATGTGGTTTTTAGACAACTTGTTATAAAATAGAAGCTTATTACATAGAAAACAATAAAATGACTGCAATTCCTTACTATTTATTGCTATTTTCTGGTACATGATGAAAATCCTAAAGCATACATACATCTTAAAAGTGAAGCTTGTGTATTTTATAGGAAATCCTAGATAAGTCTCATAAATATTTTGCTAAGAAAGGAAATTTTTATGGAATAATTTTGGTGTATCTACAGAATTATATGGGTTGGGAAACCGCAATTTCGTAATTTAAGTTCTACTTACCTACATATTTACGTTCTCAATACATATTAGCTTATTATGTAGGACCCACCTAAGCGAGATAATGGATTTACAAAAAATACAATTTTGTTTTTAAAGATCTTAAGGAACAATAATGTCTATGAGGTTCAATGAAAAAGTATTTTTTGAATTTGAAAAAGAGAGGTCTAGAAATGTGTTCTATACATTTTTCGTGAAATATTCGCCTACAGAGTATTTGGAAGGCGCCGTCAGTTTTTTGAAAATTCACACTGTGAAAACTTACTTAGTATAAATTGAAGGCTCTGTATATTTTTATTGTAGATCAATAAGTTTTCTATGTTTTTCATAAAGAATATATTCTTCTGGTTGGTCATTTTAATATTTCAATATTTTTTGTAAGTTTAGAAAATTAAAAGATTGTTGATAACTTTATTCAAAGGGAGACCTCTGTAGATTTCTTTCCTCGTTTCTATCCTAGGTTGTAGAGAATTAAATTCTTCTTTTCTTCATTCATACCTTAATATTTTGATATTATCTTTTGTTGGAAAAACTTAAATAACTAGCTTAGATTTTTATGGAAAGTAAAGTATTAAGTTTAGGTAAGGACATGCAAATTAATGAAAAAGATAGAGAATTGTATTCTCTATAACACAAAATAGAAACAGGGATTTTATTTGAAAAAGTAATAATAAGCTAAGACCGCCAATTTTTATTTTCATTCTCGTATCTAATATTTGTAATGTTGCTTATTTTTTCAGGGAACTTTTAGAGATTCTATACCAGAAACTGCTACAGCTACTGTTGCATCTTACAGGAAAGCATTATACATTTTTTAAATCTAAAGAATTAAAACTTTTGGAGGACTAAACTTCGCATTGAAATTTAAAAAGTCAAAGTTATTAATTTGTCACGAGAAAAATCAAACGTCCACAAAACACAGAACCGCTCATCAGAACAAAAGATGGCAGCTGGGCCAAGAGAGATGAAAGTTCAGTCTGAAGAGGAAGAACCCATACATCAACTTCTCAATGCTCTATATCAAATGGGCCACCCTATCAAGCCCTTTAAGATATCTGATATTAGGTCTGTTATTTCAACTAATCTTAACCCTAGAAAAGCCCCGGGATATGACTTAATGTCAGGAAAAATTCTGAAACAGTTGCCTCCGGAAGCCTTAAAAGTAATCACCATTATCTTTAATGCCATCCTGAGATTGGGCTACTTCCCTTTACAATGGAAGGTTGCCCAAATAATTCTGATCCAGAAACCTGGCAAGGATCTAACGGAAGTAGTCTCTTATCGTCCTATTAGTCTCCTGCCCATCTTGTCGAAGGTGTTCGAAAAACTCTTTCTGATGGCCAAAATTAAACCCCTTCTAGAGGAAAAAGACTTAATCCCAAGTCATCAATTTGGATTTCGTCAGCAGCACTCGACGACCAAGCAAGTGTATAGAGTGGTCAGAAAAATTAAAACAGACCTCGAGAATAAGAGGTACTGTTCTGCTGCCTTTCTCGACATTTCGCAAGCCTTTGACAAGGTCTGGCACGAAGGACTCATCTTCAAAATCAAAGCTAATCTACCCCACCCATTCTGCAAGATTCTGAAATTCTATCTGACAGATAGACACTTTTTGGTGAAGTACGGCGAAGTCCACACCTCTCTGGTGCCTATACAATCTGGTGTACCACAGGGCAGCGTTCTTGGTCCTATTTTATATCTGCTGTACAGAGCTGACCTTCCGACCACCAATAACACTGAACCTGCCACCTTCGCCGACGATACAGCAGTAATGGCCTCTCATCAAGATCCAAACCTTGCCTATCGATTTCTACAAAAACATCTAGACAAGATTGAGATATGGCTAAAAATGTGGCGTATTAACGTCAACAGTTCAAAACCCCTTCACATCACTTTCACGCTGAAAAAAGAGACGTGTCCTGCAGTGACACTAAACAACAGTCCCCTTCCTCAAAAAGAGGAAGTCAAATATCTCGGCCTTCACCTAGATAGACGTTTAACGTGGGCAAAACACATCTGGAGCAAACGATTACAACTGAGCTTGATCCACCGTAACATGTATTGGTTGATGAGTAAAGACCTTAGGATGGAAAACAAACTCCTCTTATACAAAACCATCATGAAACCGGTATGGACAATAGCATACAACTGTGGGGATCTGCAAGCGATTCCAACATAATGAAGCTGCAGCGGTTTCAATCCAAAATGTTGCGAGTTATTTGTAATGCACCATGGTATGTTCCGAATGACGTCATACACCGTGACTTAGAAATGCCTACCATCAAGCAAGAAATCGCCTCAATAAGTGCACGATATCAAGATCGTCTTAGCGACCACCCCAACACCCTCGCCACAGATCTACTCATCATCCCAAGTGTCAAAAGACTGAAGCGGTTTGACCCGCTATATAGACTTGCTCCAGCGCATTTAAGTGTAGTTTAGTTTAAATCCATGTAGCCATAACAATAACGTGAAGTGTTAAGAACTTTAAGAGGCTTGCCAATGGGTCAGCCTCGACTGTGTCTTTTTATATTTACAATACTTTTATTTATTGTCCTTATGGACAGATTGTAAAATAGCATAGGAATTAATAAAAAAAAATAATTTGTTTTTACTTTGATCTGCCATTTAGGGCCGGTTGTATAAAAATTTAATCGCTAGATAATCCTCCAAAAAGGATAAACTGCCATAGAAACGATTGTTGGTTACAATTGTCACTATAGATATTTTGGAGGATAAAAATTTAACACCGCGATTATAGTTTTATACAACCGGCCCTAACCTGTTAAAATGACCCCAGGAGTTTATGGTTATGTAAAATTATCAAGAAAAGTTCTGATGTGTTTTAAGAGACAGATTGTCAAGCAAATCTGCAATGATCCGTTATTTACTCGCTTGTTATTTTATAAGTACACATATACATAATAAAATAAATTGACAACTTGGTATAATTTATATAAAATATAAATATCAAAATAAAAGCGTTATGTATTTATCTTTCAGGAATTCATAATCATAATATGAATTACTGAAAGATAAATGTATTTCACCTTCTCTGTTCTGTAAAAAGAATTAAGGTATTTCGAATGTAAACAAAATAAGAAGTTACATTTATTATAACTTAGTATGTAATGCTGTTTTTAACGCAACAATTTATACATTTTTAACAATTCGCATATTCATAAAAAAGTAAATACTTGTTTACACAGAATGTAGATTGTATATAAATTGTACTGCATTTCGAGAGGAGGTCATCTTAACACAATATGAAAAAATGATATTCCAAAATGATCATGAAATCATGGAACTGAAAGGTGAATATGAACATTTACGAGCTTGATTTAAGCTTTATTAGACTTCTGTTTTAAGTGATTTAACTTTTGTCGAAAAGATACCCTTTAAAATATTTTATCTATCATTTAATATAAATTCTGAAAAATAAGCATTCAAGGATTACCAATGCAATTTCCTAACAAAAAATTGTACCTGGTATTTAAAATAATAAGAATAATAACGGTTTTTGCTACCAAAGGCGACACGATCTTCATGAGTTTCCTTGTACATTAAACGTTGTTAACAAGGTAGAATTTTATAATTAACCATTTCTTTAGCAAACTTACGCATCTGAACAGTTTTCGCACGCAACAATTTAAATAATTATAGAGTGTACACGACTATAAATAAGATGTAATAGCCTTCGAAATAATAAAAGGGATTAAGAAATTCACACTTACTTATAAACTTAATAGGTTGGAGTAATTAAATCAATGCACTTATCAATCAATGCATCAGGCAACTGAAAATGATTTTATACACAAGCGCCTGAAAAGGAGATTGAAAAGATGGGTTTAAACGTAATTTGTGTTTGATGACACTCCTTATCCTTATATGCATTTGCATATTGTGTTTGTTAATTTCCTAAATAACAGCAAAAAGTAGTTTTTAACATTAAATGCAAGGAATTAAGGTGTAACGTGATTTAACACAAAAACATGATAGATTAGAGATATTATAGATATAATTGTTTATGGAAATTTGTTGTTCTTTTGATTTATAAAGGCCACTATGAAAAATGTTGATTCGCAATCAAGGTAACAACACATATATGCAGTAGAATTTTTCAAATAGTCTGTTGATATAACCTTGTCAATGAAATTTATTGCAGTCATATACGTGAAATTTGTGTGGAAAAATTGTGGGGTATGTTTTTGCACAATTAAAAGCTTACGTCATGTGCATTTCACACATGACTTGTGTGATTGTTGTAATTTTATGAAGCTCGATCAGTTTTTAGCTGCTAGGAATTTTAACAACCATTATAAATCCGGACCGTTTCGAAAGGACCTGTTCGAATAAAAGCCTAAAACGACTGAAAAGAATCTTGATGTTTTTGTATGGTGATTGTGCACGGGTTTTAAAAATCAATTACCGCACTTTTTCCAACAAATGAATTCTTAAGTTTTGAGGTTACAGAACCATCTGATTATCTTAGATCATTGTGGTTTTTATGTACGTTTCAGATTACGATCCGAATCAAAAACATGTTTGAGGTGTATTACTACAATAAATAGAGCGGGCTAGTCGTTTTGTAATTCATAAATAACAATGTGCATTATTTATACAAGATGAATTTTTTTGTTGTTGTAGCTGTTCCACAACAGTGTGGCGTATATATAAAATATTAGAAATCATTGTTCTGGGTGTATAAACAATAGGTTGGAAATAATTGGAGCGCATTGAACAAGAGAAGACGCCGGCCCACCGCAAATGGAATCAGCGTGGCCGGAGCGGATAATACAAGAACGATAATCATAGTGATTGCCGTGTGTAACCGCATCGCATCGCGTGGCGTGCCCGCCGCAACAGCAACACTGCTTCGGTTCTGGTCCCACACCTTCCAACCTCTCAACCACTACACTAGTACCATCATTCCTGCTGCACCTGGGCAGCCGAAGAATTTCCGTTACGTACATAGCAACTAACACTGGATGTTTCATGGTTTTATGTGTGTGTATACAGGTTGTTTTTTCTGATTCTGAAAGTATTGGAATCCATGTGGGTTGAATAGAGAATAAAGAATACTCTTGTATACTTTCAACCTTTTTCTGATAAAAATCAAATACCACCTGTAATTTTGATCAATCCTATTAAGATTTTTATTATAATTTTAAATAATCGTCCTAGCATAAGATTATGAATAATGCAGTTAACACGTAGGTAGGTAGATATTCGTATATGTATAGTCGTTTATTACTGCAGCAGCTAATCTCTTCATCACAAAAATAGATGCACGACAATAAATCATCATCATTTTAGGCAAATGAAAATACAGTAGTTGTGCCAGACATTTTAAGGTTCTTTAGATAACCAACAAAACTTACTGCAAATATTGGGTTAAATAAAAAATCACGAACTCGTTTTCACTGTAGAAGATATTTGATTTATTTCATAACTTAGTTGTCAATTCCTCTCTTCTTTTTAAAAAAATATTAAATTTGATTTATACTCTAATCGCCTTAATCATGAAAACTCAAAACCCATTTTGACTAAAAGTAAATTTAAACAGAGACTTCCTAAATCAAAGGCATAATCATAGTCAGAATCGAACTGAGTTTTTAGAATTTGGGCAAGTATTTGGTTTTTAAGAGATATCAACAAAGGATACTGCGAATGTTCAAATACTGAAAAATACGATGGATACAACAGTTTACTTTCTGTACAAGATTGCTTCTGAAGTTCTGATTACTTCTTCGGAACCCATACATCTATTTTTTCAATTTGCCGAGTTCTTTAAGATGGTTATATACATTTTTGTCTCATAATTAGTTTTTATAGAATTTTCTTGTTTTATTTTCTTGATTGACATCTACTAAGCATTAATTCCTTGTTGTGTTTCAAGTTAAAATTGCGTCTTCCTCAATTTTAAGTATCAGTGCCAAATATTTAATGCAGACGTTATTGCATTACAGAGACAAAGAAAACCAAAAAGTTCCTTAGATTGATATCTCTTGGTTTCATGTCAAGGTGGTAGATGTTAACAAAATAAATTTAAAACTGTTCAACTTAATTTGATTTATACTGTCTTGCTCTGGTATTGAAGAATGTGTCTATTTATCATTTATTACTGATAATTATCTAAATCTAAATGATAAAGTATAATGAATCTTCTATTAAAGTCTTGAAAATATGTTCCATCGTTTGAATCAAGAATATAGTTACTGTGGCAGTTAATTTTTTTGTGCTGGTTTGGAGGTTTCTGTTTAGTTTTGTCTTACATACTTATTTAATTTTTTGCCTTTTACATTTAATTGTAATTTATCAGTTCTTTGTAATAAAGAAGAACTTTTTTAATTGAAGATTTCAAGTCTAGGTAGGTGCAGTGAAGAAAGGGCAATTTTCAGGAGTTACTTACTTATAACGCAGAGATAAGGAATGATACATTTTGCAATAATGTGTATAAGTATACAGATCGAACAGTGTAAAGTTCTCGATAGCAGTGGTCGAAACCCCAACTCGCCCACTATGTAGAACATGTGTGATTTGCCTCCAACATCGCAAAAATGCGTTGTAACTTAAATCTTCGCAGTTAATACACACAAATTGTACATTTTAAAATAATATTCTTCCTCCGATTGTACTAAAGTAGTAAAACATTCACGCTTCTGTCTCCGTCTGCGCATAGAATCGGGGACTTTAGACCTGTTTATCTGTACATACAATACACGTGGTTTTTTAATATGAGATATTAGCATAATATGAAGATATATATTGGGTGTTCCAAAACAAACTCACTCGCAGTAAGCCATGATGATGTGTTAATTTATTAATATTGTAACTTTAACAATAATAGATATTTATTTTATTAGGAGTATAAGCGAAACTTTTATGTGACGAAGTATGGAGGTGTAAGCGCCGAGCGGAGCGAGGAGAATTAACTCCATACGGAGTCACATGAAAGTGCTTATACTCCGAATAAAATACAATATTTTATTTTCAAATGGAATCATTCTAATCGTAATATGACAATCAATTTAATAAGTAATTTTGCAACTGTCATGCAACTGTCATACATTTTTGCAGATAATGATATAACTTATACTCCGCCGGAGTATAAGTCCTACTTATACGCCGCTCAAGAGTGGTGTCATAGAAATGAAACTTATACCTTGCCTACTCAGTCTTACCTATAACACCATGTTATACGCCGTTTGAAAATAAAGAATATTTTGTAATTGCAATAAATGTGTACATTGTGCAGTTCTAGTGTTAAAATAGTAGTTCATTTCACATCGGGCACACAAATAAACCATATTTCACTATTGTCATGGCTTGCTGAGAGTGAGTTTTTTTTGGAACACGATATTAAAAAACCTAACATCAATTTAAATAATTACTTATTTTCGTTTTACAAATACCTAAGTTAATAAAGGCCACATAAATTGATTGTTTTGAATCTAAATTTCGTGAAACATGATTAAATAGATAAATTTATATGAATATTTTATTATTTATCTACTCATATTTTTGCATCGTTAATGATGTTCGATCTGCAGCATTTTTGACCCCTTGCTGACTTTGCCACTGAGTTAAATTTTTAATTTATTATACATATTATATTGATTACATATTCAAGGAAACTGTACAAACAAGTTAAATTAAAATAACTATACTCAGATTATCACAATGAACCAAAATACGTAAATTCTAATTAAATACAAAACAAAAATCAACGTACCTATTAATAGTAGTTTTCACATTCGTCAGAATCTCTTAATTCCTACCTTGTTGTATAAACTACTATTCCCACTCCCGATTCAGTAAGTAGACTATAATGAATGACATTGTTGATAGGAACGTAACTTGATTTTACCAAAATCTAATTGGTTGCTATTGACAACGGGACGTAAGGAGCTTTACTTACGTCCTTAGGGAAAGAAAAACCATTAATTTTTGATATTTGGATAAATCAATGCTTTCATTTATAAAAATTATGGTTTTTAACATGGAATATTCACACCACAAACTTGCTAGTGAATTCATGCTTGATGATTTTTCTAAAAAAATATGCCAACAGTGCGGTTTCCGAGACCCCAGTGATGTTCTTAGTTAGGAACCAATCTTTGAATAATTCGTATCGTTTCTTTGACTTTTCCGGTAGTAAAGATGCACAGGCAAATCTTGCTGCCTTCTCCACTTCGAAAACACTCATTTTCTATCTATAGGTAATTAGTGAATTATTTTTGTTTTGGTTTTCTGTGTTCACTTACATACACGAAGAATAATTCAAATTTCGTCTCCATAGCCACAAGGTATCGAAATCTACCTATTTCTTTGACAGCTTGTGGTATGTTGAATATAAATTAACGAAAGATGAACAATTAAAAACGATTTTTTACATTGTATGTGAACTTCGGGATGGGAAAAATTTAATGTGCAATTCGGAATGTAAGTGCTTGAACAGTCTCGGACTTTATTTCTCGTCCTCGACTGGTAATTATTAATTACCTCCCTTAATGCTTAAATATCTATTTTTATTACATATGTACACCATAATTTACATTTTTCAATAAATAAACAGTGGTTTAGTCCCAATAATTTTTCCTGGAAAGATATTTAAAGATACCGATATTAAAAATCCGTTAGTGTGGTTCATGACAATGCTATAAAATTATGTATGTAGACTTTAATTAGTTTTAATTTTCCAGTATAATGCACAATGTAGGTACCTAATGTAATTTTTACTATCCTATACGAAGCAATAAGGAATATAGTGAATATAGTGAATATGTTAAGTTTTTTTTCACCCACGAAAATGTTGATATGCGTTTTATAACGGAAATTTTTTCATAAAATAGCAATTATTCTTTTTGTATACCACAGCTTGCACATAAATGAATATTGCGAAATACTAAAAAAATAACCTTGCAATTTACCGATTCCATGAAGTATTTCAAGTGTCTAAATGAAATGAAATTGATTTTACATCCAGCTAATTAATTTTAAATTGCAATAAACAAGAAAATATGTTTATCATCACAACAAATGCTCATAAAATTTTGATAAATATCCCCGGGTTATGTTAAAAACTGAAAAAAGAATCGTTTGCGAAAGCAATCTTTTGGTAAAATTTCCAAATTATCATTCCAATGTAAATTAATAACAGGGTATCTTCTTCGAAGGCCATCGAGATTAGGCAAAGTCTGTTCCTGGTAGCCTCCATTCGAGATTTGTTCTAAAATTGACTGGCACCAAAACTACAAGGTTATATGTCACCGTATTTATTTAAAAGCGTCTCCACAATAATTTATTATGATTTATATTTGTCCATTATCTATAATTATGTAACAGTTTCTTCAAATTATTTATATGAAAAAATAATTTAAACATACTTTAGATGTCGGAAAATAACTAATTATGTTTCAGTGTAGTTAATTTTGGTATTATCAATAACAACAAATAAATCAAAGATTTTACATTAGAAAAACTGGGATTTGAATAAGAATACATATTTAACAGACGAAAAATTAAGTAATTTATGAAGGAATTTTAGGATGCATGAAGCGAATTTTTTCAGGATGCGGAATCGATTATGATCTCATGGCATAAATTATAACTTATAACAGAAAAACCGACGTTTATTACGTCTGCCAAAATGCATATAATTAGCAAAGTTGGTCCATCACCATAGTGTTGAGAAAAAAAACCACTGTATACTAATTTTGATTTACAACTATAATGCGTTTTATAGGCCTTGAAGGTAACTTATAAGCTGTTATCCTTGATTTATAATGCATTAATTAATTATATAGAATAATGTAAAAAGCCAGAGACCACAATGCTGAAGGCATCAAAAATTTTTTGATAATTTGCATGAAAACATGTTATTACTATCTACAGTACCACGTGGTAATCTCGAAAACTTAATCATTATTTATTGTGTGGCTGTGCTCCAAAAACCGACTTGTAGGGCTTAAAGCGTGCAGATTTTTTTTCGGTGCCAAAGCACTTTAATTCTTCCTCTCAATATTTATTACATCCTGTTCAGTGTTCATATAATAATTTATTGTTTAGTTAGAAAGTTGGCACAAGCCAAAATAATACAACACGAAGACAGTTTTACCACGAAATCGAATTAAAAGAAAATGACAGTCATAAATCAGATTTGCCCTATTAGATTGAAAATTGCATCATTGTGATAATACCATCACCACGACTGTTGCAAAATGCGTACATATTACTTGTATAAATTATTATAGGATATATTAGGTCTAAATTTAATTGAAAAACAATTCAATTATTCTAAACAAAAGTTAATAATTCGTCAAGGATATTATTTATAAACGTCCAATAACAATAATAGTGGTGTTGCATTAATATAATTGCTTGTTGAAGAAAAAGTAATAGGTTTTGAGATGTCTTCTTAGCCTTGAATGACCAACTTAAGTAATAGAAATGTATCATCCGAATGTGATTCATATTGGAGACCCAATCGTGTTAAATAAGGTTGCGTAAAATTTATGGGGTTAGGCCATAAATTACATACAGTTACCTACATTAAACACAATAATAAAAAATCTATTGGCACGAGAGAGTTATATAAAAAGTAATAAAAAGTGAACATCTCCTGCTCCAAGGACTTTTACGAAATTCGACAATAAAATTAAAAATTTAATATGCAAAAAATAATGTAATAGAAAAACAACACATTAATTTGTGAATGTTTGTTTGTTTTGGTAAAGTGCAACAGGATTGTGTGTGCCTATTTTTAGTCGTCTACCTCCGCTTCTGCAAGGAAAAGAAGATGCAGAATTTAATACACTCCATCAGAGATGTCTATCATTAATCTTGGTAATTCCTAACTGACCAGGGTCAAGAAGAGTGGCCTAGACTCTATCAAAGTAAATAGTAAATGAATCCAATTTCCGCTGACGGCATCTGGTAGTCCTTTTACTTTTAAACTTTTAACGCACTCCCTGTTCAAGGACCTTACATACACGAATTCCGGCCGATCTGGAATTTAACAGTTCACTTCTTTATGTAATTATATTGAACTACACTTAACCATCCGTTTACCCGTTAATTATAAAACATGTACGTGTATTGCACAAATAAATGTTTTACATCAATTACCGTGTTTTACAAATAATACACTGCAGGAAGATCACTGTAAGATAACACCATCAACGAGACGAGTTTTCTATGCATAATGTACGTACTTATACGGGGTGGTGGATTTGTGCATCCGCTTCTTTGAAGTTAGCCGCCTCCTAATCAATTAATTTTTAATAGTAGTCCAAGGTCAACGAAAATATTTGTCTATGTAATTCCTAAAGCTTACAAGAATTTTTTTATAGATATGGTAATTAAAATAATAGTTCTTTAGTTATGGGACTAATTATGTATAAATCGTAACAACAAGTTGCAATATATTTATAGAGGACAAATCTTAGAAATAGAATTAAATTTTTTATTGTCATTAAAATTTGGTAATATAAATTAGATACAAAATTGAATGAATGGAACATTTATTAAGGATATACGTATACATAATGCAATAGCTTTAGTTATTTTAACATTTTTAATTCGTCTTAAACATCTACTAACACCGACGTTTTATTGATTTTTTATGTCAATTTCACTATTGATAAAAAATCCCTAAAAAAGTAGGTATACTGTGCAAAAAAACCTCATAATCTACTAATAATTTATTCATTATTATCTAAATTACCTGGTAACCAGATATTTCTGGTTATGGAATCATAGTTCAAAGACTGTGATTGCTGACTAATTTTTCTTTTAAACATTGTAATAAATTGTCTGCTGTAGAATATAGCATTTCGGTCAATTTCACTTTTATTAACAACTCACTTACTGAATGTATTGGCACTTATAATTTCTAGTTATATAATAATTTCTAGAAATTATAAAAAACAATAAGTAGAAAATGAAAATAAATAATATAAAAAACCGATCTTGTAGTTGTTTGAAGTTTGACTATAGAGTTAAAATGTAAAAGATTACGTGTTTTTCAGACTACAAAAAAGCTTTTAAGATGATAATATTTTAATGAACATTTTTGCTATTTCAATTTAAGGGATTAGTTATGCATCACTGTAACAATTCGAAGCAATTGCTTATGCACTATACAACTTTAATTAACTCCAGGTTTTGGGTATTGGAATAATACGTATTTTTTAATTTCAGAAATAATTATTTTACAGATTTTAATACATGAGTATTAATTTATGTCTAAGAGTATAAGAGTGTAAGAGACTTATCTTGATGGAAATTCTACAAATAATATGTTTTCGATACTGCAACAAACATTTATTTTTTTACATTTATAGCTAAATTTGTTTATTTTTAGCAATCAAACAAAGTAACTTTTCTGAAAACTGTTGTAGAAAATAAAAGCAGAATAATTTGTACATATTGGCACAGAATTATATTCTGTGATATTGGACTAAATAATTAATAACAGAATAAGAATAAGAAAGAGGTATAATTGGTATAACTGATCTGATGAGATACCTACTACTAAATTTTTCAGGATCTGTAGAAAAATGATCAATAATTTAATGTTTATTTACTTTTTGATGGATTTACACGTTTTGAGGGCCCCTGAATCCATTTTAACCATTTTCGCCGTGTCTGTCTGTATCCACGATAACTCAAAAACGACTTATCGGATTAGAGTTTGAACAAAATTGTGGGTGCCACATCATAGTGCGCGTTGAATTCGACAGCCTAGATAGATTAGTAATTAAAGGGACTTGGCTGCCAAACGGAAGGTCGCGGGTTCGTATCCCAGAAGGACCATTATTTTTTTAAAAATTTGCTGGTTTTTATGGTACCGAAAACAATAATAATGATTAAATAAATGTGATTTTATACCGAGAGATTTTTTTAAGTGGGTAATAGGTCAAAAATCTAAAATAAAACACTTATTTTTGTCGTAAAATTCGGTTATAATGAGTGGGACAAGGACAGATTTATCCGTACTGCAATACGTGCGAGAGAGACTTCCGAAAATTATTTGAAAATTGCTGGAAATGCTCAAAATTTAAACACGATTTTTACAAGAAATTTAACTTAATTTCTTTAGGAAAAGTAATTGGTACTATCGTATAAGAAAGTCTTGTGTTGTACACATCAGATATTTTTATTTTGTTATACCCACTATAGTATTGTAAGTTTTATTATAGACTTCAAGATTATAGGTAATGACTTTTGTTTTTGGTTTTATACACACGTTGAAGAATTTTTGAAAATTTGCTATCATATATAGCCTGTGTATTCTAGTGCTAGACATAAATTTCTTAAAATGTAAACCAAAACAGGCAGCAAACTGTCAATGTCAGACAATATCAATTATCAAGACCCAGTTGCACGGCACTAATAAGATGCTTACTTTTTTAATAAAAAGCAATAGAAGTAGAACAATTTTGGAAATTTCAAATATACGCCACCAATTTAATACGGTTATATTCTAACAAAAAACGAGTTCCAGTTGAGTCCTCTGGTTTCCAAATTAAAGTTTTTCTTCCATGTACAATGTCTAGCTGTTCAGATACTGGTAAATAAACAATAACTTTCAATACTCTGTAGGTATCTTATGTAACCTATATGTTGGTTCCAGAAATACGTATAGTAGCTTATTGTACAAAGCCTTCAGAGACACTTGTGTGTAACTAAATGTGATTCGGAATAATTTCTAAATAAGTTTTATTTTAATTTTCTGGATTTTCTCGTATTAGAATGTGGATAAAATATCACAACATTTTCTAATGAATCACTAAAACCTGTCATTCTGAGGGATCAATTAATGTGGTTATCAAAAATTGAGTGTTTCATTTGGTTAACTGATGGATCTAACCCAAATTGCGGGACAAAATTAGGGATGTATAAAGCATCAATAGTCTGTTGTAAAAATTCACTAGAGTCAAGTGCTTAGCATACGGAATTTTTAAGGAGTAGGGAAATCCAACAAAAAGGGTTTACTTCTACTCTTCCGCTATTAGTAGAATATAGTAATTAATGATTGTTTGGAATTTATTATTAATAATGAATTTGTTGAGAAGTTTACGTTAAATTTTCTTATTATGAAAATTAATCGTCATTTTGGCCTTATACATTAATATTTCATGTTTATGGTCGCCGAAACTTTCATACGTAGATACTAGATTCTAAACAAAGATAAAACTAATGTGTTAGGAGAAAAACAGGATTTTAATTGACGAAATATCGGAAAAATGGATTGCATTGACTACCTAGTTATGTGCAGTTTTGTTATCTCACCAATTTAATTTATTCATCAGGAATGTAGTTTGAATTTGAATAAATTGAAATATAGCACATAAGTCGTATTAATTAATATATTGTGGCACATTCAGATAAATTAAGCAAGTTTCTTTTTTTTCCGATTTGAATCATTTCTCTTTATTTGAAGACACAAATTTAAAATCTTATATTTCACTGTATATTCAGATGTTTTTTTTTTAATATTACAGTATTTCCTACGGGTTATTAATAACACATTACGCTACTCAGAAAAGTATAAAGCGTTATGTTAGTTTTTTTTCTAATATAGCTAAGCTGAAATTAAATAGTATACAACATGAAAAAAGATACATCCTGTAAAATATATACAACAAAACCTTTTAATAGCAAGTTAAAACGAAATTACTTATAATTTTTTTCTAAATTCTCACCATTCCGCAACTGCAGACAAGATCTCAATTTATATGAACTATGCTGTCTGTACCTACATTTTTACCAGCATCATTTCAGCACGCTTCACTGCCTCCAATTATTATCAATCCAGTGTTTTGCGGGAAAAAGACCAAACGGTTTGCAAGCAACAGGTGTTGTGAAAATTTCTAAATTAGGTATCTGACAGAACCGTGCAGCTCACATGAAAAATACAAACTTTATGCAAATGCTGGTTTAAACGAACAAGTATAAATTCAGATTAGTACAACTAAAACGTGATCAATGGGACCTCGGTTGTCCTGTCAAATCCGTTTGCTAATTGCCTTTAACAAGTGTTTTGCAAGCATGTCCTTTAGGAAGATACGAGGAAATTGGTTAAGCAACAATAAGTAAGTAACCACTTATTAAATCTGATTCATAGTTTTTAATCATTTAGGATCAATGCCAAAAACAATAAGATCTTTATATGAATGCAGTTCTTATTTTTAATGTTCACCCTCTTCCTCTTAATATTTTGCAATAAGGAATAGTACCTACATTCGATTTTATGTTGTACATTAAATCTTATATTCTATTAGTAGTCAGTCAGTGATATAATTATAGTGCACATATTTTAGTTTTCCCGCTGATTTCGTTCCATGATTATGTGCAGGGATTTATAAATTGTTTTGCGCCTATCTAATATTTTGCAACCAACGAGCGGCATTATATTAATTTACATCACTTTATGGTGTATCATTGGTGTCGGATGACATTTATCTCATGGTACACCCGTTGGAACGAACGAACAAATAAAACACCAGCATACCAAGTTGCACAACGCGGAGGGAACACGTCCTGAAGAGTTTGATTTACGGTGGAGTAGGTGGTAGACTTTTACAAGAAAGTGAAATATTAGAACGTTATTATGTAAGGAAGATATTAATACTTTCGTGAAGTCGACTTTATAGTGCTTTAGTATCGCTACCCACGCATGTTGTTCTAAACACTTCTTTTTCGTTCTACACACATATAAATGTGCATGATTATCATATTGTTATTTTATGGATGTTTGATGAAATAAGAATGTATGCAAATGGACTGGATTCTATAAAAATATATGTGGGAAATTACCGGGAGGTGTTTCATAACACTCGTTAAGGTTTCGGAACGCACTCCTCCTAGATGTCGCCCCGGGGAAAAGAGGAAAGAACGACGGCGCGAGGTTGGAGGGAGAGAGAGTGTGGGCGAGAAATAAGAAACACGTGCAGAGTGACCAAACTGATTTTGTTGGAACTATTATCTTTTTATTATTGTTATTACACACATTTTACTAATAAATTATAGCCATTCTGACCTAGAGTGTTGGTATTATTTTACACTACGTGACGACCGGGTAAAATACACCACAGATCTCAGAAGTGCGATTCGAAAAAGAAAACATTTTAGCGCGAGCGAAACGTGGAAAAGCGAGTTAACAAGATTTTGTGTGAACTAACATTGACACAGATAAAAAGGGACGAAGACTGGGATAGTAATTTACCACTAATTGTGCGAAATTTAAACAATACCTTTAATAGAAGTCTTGGAGTGACACCATTTGAGTGCGTATATGGATATACACCCAGCTTTGAAGATGCTAGACTGGTAAATATTGCTAGACATGATCAGGATGAAACAAATGTAAAACATGAAGAGATTCGAGAGAAAGTGAGGAGAAATGCTGAGAAAAGCAGAAAGGAGCAAATGGAATCGTACAATAAACATCGATGGAGTGGTCCAAAATACGAAATAGGTGACGTAGTATGTGTGAAGAGATTACCGATAGCGAACGGGAGATCTACCAAACTACAAACGAAGTATAAAGGCCCTTATGTGATTATAAAAACATTACCGAGTGACATTTATCAACTGGAGAGTTTGTCCGAAGAAAACAATTTCCAGAGGACTACAGCGCACGTTTCTCAATTGAAACTATATCGAAACGCCGAAGAGACAGACGAAGAAACCGAAGAGGGTGACCATCATGAGAGTGACGAAGAAATCGCGATTGAAACAGAAGAAAAATCCGAAGAATTAGATAAAACAGAAAGCTCAGATCCAGAATCCACAGGTAGTGATGAGGCTTGGGAGCCAGAAGGTAATGATTACGAGAAGAAGCAAGGAAACGCAGAAGAAGAAGAAGAAAGACCTCGGAGAAGACCAAAGTTACCGCCCTATTTAAGAGACTATGATGTCACCCAGTAATTAATAATTTTTCGTTACAATTTTTTTGGAGTTATTTTATTTTTGTTCATTTTCGAGTTACTAGTTTTTTTTACTTTCTTATTTATTTTATACATTGAGTTCTAAACTTCGAAATCTAGTATGTTCGCAGTTGTTTCCCACAGTTTGAGGACAAACAGTATGTCAGGATGGACGAGTGTGGGAAATTACCGGGAGGTGTTTCATAACACTCGTTAAGGTTTCGGAACGCACTCCTCCTAGATGTCGCCCCGGGGAAAAGAGGAAAGAACGACGGCGCGAGGTTGGAGGGAGAGAGAGTGTGGGCGAGAAATAAGAAACACGTGCAGAGTGACCAAACTGATTTTGTTGGAACTATTATCTTTTTATTATTGTTATTACACACATTTTACTAATAAATTATAGCCATTCTGACCTAGAGTGTTGGTATTATTTTACACTACGTGACGACCGGGTAAAATACACCACAGATCTAATAAACAGCATGATCGTAAATCAGGATGAACATCTCTATGGTTGACTGTATTGACGGCACCCAATTATCAACGTTTCAATAAGAGAATTAACCTGTAATGGCGTGCAGACGACACGGCTTATCTCACGATTTTCGAAATGAATTCCACGAATACTACGGTTTGCACTGTATAATATTTTACGTTTATTTAGCTTGGACAGAAAGTTTGTACCATTATATTTAAATGAGACTGCAACGATGGCGCCATATATTTCTAGCGACCAAAAAATACGGATTTCCTGACATGGAGATAATTGGTTAATTTTGCTACGTAATTATTTGTTTATTTATTACACCTATGTATATATTTTCTGGATTTTATAGTCTTCCTTGTTAGCACCAACATTATATTAGGTACTTGGCTTTAAATTAAAAGTTCATTAAATAACTCTACTAGGAATAGCTACCTAACCATAAATAAAATTTGTGATGCAGATTGCTTAGCTCATATCATTATGAAGATAAATGAGGAGTTTACACTGTCTTTATTATAGAAAACCTTTGATAATAAGAGATCTAAAAAAAAGTTTTAGAAAAAATAGATAAAAACTAATAGTGAATTTTAGATCTGAATTTTTTCATCAAAATATCACAAGTCAAACCAATTAATGATCTTTAATGATGACAGAGAAATGCTGAAGGAAGTTAGAGAAGCTTTATAGCTCATAGACCTTAATGTAAATACACAGAACCTAAATTAATTATATATATCGTTCTTGGTCAAAGAATAGAAATTTGTTGCCGAATGGAGCAAATCTACGATTATATAAACTGCTGGCCAATTGAAACGTACCAAGCGAATTTTTAGGTTGAATTTAAAGTCAAATATTTTGAAAAGGAGAAAAGATATCAACATGAGGTTTTCAGGATTCAAGAGATAATTTAATTGCGAAACCAATAGTGTGACCCGATTTTTTTACTTTGAAGTACGTTACTGTCTACAGGGTATGAAAGAAAGTCGTCTTTTTTTTCTCAAACTTTATACCTACCGAGATTCCACCAATTTTTTTTTATATTTTTTTGATGTTCATTTTTTTAGTCCCTGGTTAATGAGGAAAAAACCAATTTCTCAAAAATTGTATATCCCTCTTATTTTATAAGATACCGAATTTTTTATTAAATTTATTATTGTTGAACAGATTTTTGCAATAATAATTATGCTGCCATTTTGAAAGCAAATGTCATTATGTGATATGTCGATAAAAAGGTAATTTTAAGTAGAATCTAATACTTACGGAAAAAAATATACAAGGTTGTTTTAAAAATTTTGGAAAGTTAGTAGGTGTCCCTTACGCTGAAACCGGAAGTGTCATCAGATTGTTTTAAACGTCAAAATGATTATTCCTTTCAACAATCAAACCATGCCAAATTTCAAATTAATACAGTTAAATGTAACAAAATGGTGGGGGTTGTAAAACGATTTCGTAGCCACCCGGTATACACGAATATGAGCAAATTTTTTAAAAAGTGATTAACCCGTTTCGAGGATATAAGTCACTTAAACTAATGGTGAACATAAACTAACTAAATTCCATTTTATTCCATTAAGAAAATAGTCTCAAAAAATGAATTAAAAAAATTTACCAATTAGCGAACGTGTACCGATTTTTGATAAGCCACTGGTTACCAATAAATAAATGAAAGTACAAAAAGTGTACTTTTTATAAGAAAGTCATTCATAAGGATTCATAATCAACTACAGAGATTGGTTCTTACAAAACACAATACGGCCGAACGACAAAAAACAAAGAAAAAATCAAATTTTCAGCAAAAATTCGGTATCTCATAAAATAACAGGAATATCAAAATTTTGAGAAACAGGTTGTTTTCCCATTAAGTAAGGACTAAAAAAATCTACATCAAAAAAATATAAAAAAAATTTTGTGGAATCTCGGTAGTTATAAAATTTGACAAAAAAAGAACACTTTCTTTCATACCCTGTACATAGTAATGTACTTCAAAGTAAAAAAATAGGGTAACACTATTGTTTTCTCAATTAAATTATCTCTAAAATCCTGAAAACCGCATGTTGATATCTTTTTTATTTTTCAAAATATTTGACTTTAAATTCAACCTAAAAATTCGCTTGGTACGTTTCAATTGGCCAGCAGTTTAGTTGGATCATGAAGTCAGACTTGTGAATTACAGAGCAGAACAGGCTTGGGAGAGTTGTATTTGGAAAATAAAAAAAACTTCAGATTTAATGTTTCATTTTCTCAAAGAAATGTTTTGAAACAAGATGTCTTGTCAGTAAAGTTTATGGCGCAGAGACGCTCATACTAGAAAGACATAGTCAAAAACTGCGAGGATTAAGTCACAAAACAAATAAAACATCAAAAAGAACGCCGAAAAATTAATCCAAGAAGTTCAGAACAGAGTGGAAACGTCTTTAGTAATTAATCAACAAGAACTAAAATAGATATAGAATTTTCGAATTATTAATATTGTAATTATCAGAAACATTTTAAAATTTGTTGAGAGTTGACCATTGAATTATTGCTTCTGTTAGAAATATTACACATATAGTTAGAAACTTATTTGCAGGAAACCTGTAACAACTACTTCAATATAAAACTCCAGGATAATAACTTTATAAGGATTTTAATGATTTCCCAGACATATGTCTGATTTTGTATACTCTAGCAAACATTGCCCCAAGAAATTTTTTTCATAAATATGGTGATAAAGTTCCCAAACCCCTCCTTAGTTTAGCATATTATGTCGGACTTTTAAGTTTTTATTCAAATTCGATTATCAGATAATACAACTTAATCTTTATCGTTTTTATCGTAATAGTTCTTAAAGTACTTGTCAACCATTTCAGAATGTCTTTGCTGATTCAGACTTTTATTTAAGAAAAAAAACATGTAATGTTTTGTTGAAGATATCGGGACACTTTTGGGGCTCAATTAATGTTATTGTTGTAGATCATTTTTCCAAGTATCTTAGCCCAAACTGCCTCCATCAAAATATTTGCTCCATGCACTGTGAGCTTCATCTTGCTGGAAACAAGTTCCTCATTGAATCCAGTAATGTTTTAAAATTCTGGTTGCAACATATTCTTTAGCATAAATCGAGGAGATGAACAACGAATGAACGTTAATTTCCATTTTCATATAAGTAAAAGAGTATGATGCCAGACAATGTAGGAGTTTTTGATGGTCACTCCAGAAGGTATATTTTTTTATTGGTCGAAAAAGTCTATGGATTGTCAACTTCAATTATTGTAACAAAGAATAATGAACATGTGAAGAAGCAACATACATCCATTGTCGGTCAGCCTACTCATTCAAAGGTGCCATCACAGATAAGTAACAGTTCAATGTTCGTCTCCAGGCTGGAAGTCGTCATAGGCATCAAAATAATGATATTGATTAAACATTTGTAGGACCTAATTTTATTTTATATTTATTCGTGTTTCTTCTAATGGTAAATAAAAAGGGATAAATCTCGAAATTACTTTTTGAGTCAGTTCATCGATCTCCCATAACTAACAAAATTTGTTTGTTGAACCCTGAACCATCCTGTATAATTAAAACACCAATTACTGTTGTCATTATTTTTATCTCATATAACACTTTTTTGGATAAAATTTCAGGTTTACACATTTTATAAATGTTGTTTCAAATAGCGAAATTCTCTAGACGATATTTTAAAGTATAATAATGTACTACCTACTTATTTTCCAAAAGGAATGAAATGTACAATTAATCGATGAAATTCTAGTACTTATCGATTCCTAAAGCCTAAAGCATTCTTTTACACTTTTGCATCAATTAAGGAAACTGATTTAAACTCTTTTTGTTATATTATTCTCTATTATAAATTGAGTACTAATTGCCATTCACTTTGAAACTGTCAATCAAAAGTTTGTTCCTTGATACCTCCAATGTTAATTAGTTTTGATCTGTTGAATTATTAATTTAATTCTTATTTACTTGTGATTAGTTGAAATATAAAAATATAATTAGTATTATGTTTGTACAAAGTGTCATAGCTGTTATAACAAATTTTATGTCGCATTAATTTGATATTTTTATGAAACAAATCAGAAGATATCGGTTACAAACATAACTAACAATAATTAGTAAATTTTAAGAAATATGTTAAAGTTGAAGATGGATCGAATAACAACTAATTAAAATCCAATATAAGTTTGATATCAAGTTTCTAAACTTTATTTCAAGGAGGTGGAAGAAATAAAAACGATGTAAAATTTGTAATTTATATTAAAATATGTGTTTATTTTAAACCTCTGCTACCGTTAATAGATATTTGTGGGTTGTAAATTAATAATGACTAATTTTACTAATATTATGAAGCTGCAGAGAGTTGGATTACTAGTATACAGGGTGGTACTTAAGAATATTATATAAATTTACGAGAAACTGTTCATATTTTATTGAAATTTAGCTTACATTTAAAGTAGTTGTAGGACTTTTCCTCTAATTAAAAGTATTAAGTATACCTAAACAACTTGGGCGTACTTAATAAATGTATATATGTCGGATTTTTACAAGGTAAAAAATAATAAGCTTTCTGAAATGTTGAAAATATCTCAATAAATCTAATTAAGTAAGTAGACATTTCATCATAATCATCTTGAAAGTTTTCTCGGGTAGGAAGAAAGGTGGTAGATTCCATTTAGAAACCGATACTAAAGTCAATAGAGGCATTTCTCTATATCGTTGTGTGAGAGCGGTGGGTCTTTTTACTTTCTTATACGAAGGAAGTATAGTAATCGTGATTTTTTTCGACTTCGAGATTTTGATGGATTTACACGTTTTGAGGGCCCCTGAATCCATTCTGACCATTTTCGCCATGATGCCTGTCTGTGTGTGTGTCTGTCTGTATCCACTATAACTCAAAAACGAGTTATGGGATTTGATTCAAATTTCATATTTAAGAGTTTGAACAAAATTGTGGGTGCCACATTAAATGTTTTTCATCTAGCACCAAAACAAGTGACACTTACCTGAAGACATTTTTAGGTTTTTTAGGAATATCTTTTTGAATTGTCTGTTTAATTTAGAGAAAATAGTTACTCTCGACAAATTTTGATTTAAGGTTTCGTTTTTGGGATATTTGAGTTTGAAGGTTTGGAAACACAATATCAAATGCTGTGCTGAACTAAAGAAAATTTCGGTTAGGTCTTGGCAGCGATTAATTTCGTGGCTAAAAGAGCTCGAAAATGTATCAAAGCCTATTTTGAGAAACTTATTCAAAATTTTCTTTAATTCAGCATAGCATTTGATGTTGTGTTTCCAAACCTTCAAACTCAAATATCTCAAAAGCAAAACCTTAAATAAAAAATTTTCAAGTGTAACTATTTCCTCTAAATTGAACAGACAATCCAAAAATTAATGACGTTTAACCTGGACCACCCTGTATTTCTCATAGTGCGCGTTGAATCCGAAATCCGACAGCCGAGTTAGACTAGTGACTAAAGGGACTTGACTGCCAAACGGAAGGTCGCGGGTTCGAATCCCAGAAGGACCATTATTTTTTTTTATTTTACTGGTTTCTATGGTAACGAAAACAATAATAATAAATAAATGTTACTAACAATAAGTAGCAATTTGTTTAAAGTTTCTAATACAATAAATGTAAAGATGCTTTGTATACGTGGTTCATGTGGCATTTCCTTTTTCTAGTTGCGGTTCCAAAATTAAACCTAAAAAGTTTATTTCTTCCTATGATCTTCTTTTTCGTAACAAAAAATACCCTGATCCTGGACTATAAAGTTATAATTATATCTGAGTAGTATTTTCAAATATTAAATTTCGTCTAATATAATTTTGTATCTCTAAAATTCATCGAGGCTCGCTCTTTGAGAACTGCTCCATTTTACTTACCTGGCACTCGGTTTTTATGTTACTCTCAGCAATTTTCTTTCCCACACGATTAAGCCTCCAGTAAAGTTACAAGCTTCACAAAAAATATATATTAATTAATAGTGCTGTGTGTGTTTACTATTATTTTGTAATTGTTCAGAAAATTATTGCCGATAGATTTATTGACATTGGCTGTGACAAATTAATTGTGAAAGTGTACTACTATCATTATTACAAATAATAATTACAGAGTATACAGAAAAACAATCTATAAAATTTACACTCTATACTATAATAAATATTACCGTGTCATATTATCATGTACAATAAAACTGAAAAACCTTTGTTTATTGTGTAATAAATAAATAACACAACATAAAATAAAATAATAAGTTACAACCGTTTTTCTCTAATTTCTTGGGAGTACAAAAACTTCTGATGAACTTTGAAGATAGTTTATCTAAACAAAGCAAGTATAGTATTTAGTTGATGAATTATCGAATATATTAAAACATCTTTTACTTTGACACTATAACTGATAGCACGTACATACAAAGTAAATTATTGTTAGCAGGCACAATAATACACAACTAGTGATTGATAGTTTAAAGATAATTTCTCATTTACGTGTCTAATTTAGATATGTCGAGAGGCGCGGTGCATGCAGTGGTTTTTAAGTGCCCTCCCTCGTCCCATACCACCTCATTGTAACATGTATAAGATAGAAGATACATACACATACGTATAAAGTCCGGCGTTAGTTGTAACATATGGTTGCATGTTAGTTACAAATTGATTTTTTTTTGATCGCCGTAATCTTGTAACAAACGTGACTAGGTTTGCGGCAAACATCACAGGGAGGTTACGTGTGAAATACGTGCGCATCGAGTTATGATCTACGTCCCACTTATATAAATCACACATTATCTACCACGACGATGGAAATTTGTACCTACTCAATTATCTTCTTCTGTCTTGATTATTTGTCAGTAATGGTGGCTATTGTTGAATAAGCCTAAGGGTTTGGCATGATTCTATCGCTTTATTAGCTATTCCAGAAATTTCTCTTTGCACATAAGGAAATAGGTAATGAACACGAGACTTGTGAATTGATGACTTAGGGTCAAAGAAATTAGAAAAGGTATATAAAAAGTTCGACAACAACATTTTTTTTTCGGTAGATCCACAGGTTTCTCGTTTAAAATAAGTTGCTCATGGTAGGTAGGTAAGTTTTCTTATAAACAGTTTATCAATTGTGTTCAAGTAACATTTTTGGTATGTAAATATTCTTTTATATTATAAAGACATTGTACGCTCTTTTAATAAGATATATGATACATGTTCCTACACTGGTTGATAATTTTTTTACGCCAATTGATAGGATCTCGACAACTACAATCCAAGATACGCTTTTGATTCCAAATAACAGAAATTTGTAAATTTCTAAAACTATCTTCTCCATCATTTATGATAAAACTAAGTTTTAACAAATTTGTAATCACTCTCAATGAAATAGCGTTGATAGGAATTTTCTAGTCCTTCTAGATTTTGAGCAGATAGAACACTCTGATGGGCGCCATATTGGATTTTATACCATTAGCTAAAAAAGTTAGTTTATAAACGAAATATGTAACCAAAATGGTTCGATTTGTGAGGGTAATTTATAAAATTGCGTAAAGGAGTGTGACCTAAAATAATCTGTCAGATATAAGTTTAGTATATTTCTAGCACCCATTAATTCTCCATTGAATATTTAAAGCAGAATGGTTGCCTTTCAAGAAAGCTGTCGGTATTTAAGCATTAGGTAATTTCAACAAAATCAAGAGATCATACTTTCCTGGGACATGACGAGGATAAAATTCGACAACCAATTGTCTGGGTAATGAGGTATCATACAAAACAGGGGCAAGAAGATTTGGTGTACCATTATGACAACTTAGAAGAGGCTCTAAAAGAGAAAAAACACTTTTAGTCGTCAACCAACTAAAAAATCTTGAAATCAGAACTCGGATTTTCAGTGTAGAGCAGGAAGCAGATATCACGTTTTCTACATGGAAACTAGAATGTGTGGTATTAATAGATATAAGATCAATCAAAAGTTTGTAGTCAAAAGCAGCATGGTTCATCCATTTTATGAGCTATCAAACTTTTTTTCCAGACTAGTTTGAATTTGCCCCCTTAATTCTTGGCGGTCACCTTTTACAAAGAACCTAATTGTTATTTAAAGACCAAAAATAATACTGTCACCATTTTATTTCTACCCCTCCCCCATACTCCATACTACATGTAGGCTATGGCCTCTCGATCTTAGTTTTATGTATCCGAAAAGTGGCTTACCAATAATCCTGGATGAGTCGTTATGGGATATAAAATTTCAAGTCTTATGACCAGTTGCATAAAAGCGAGTTAACTAATTCCGAGATTAACTCGGAGTTAAATCGTAGTAACGATTGTTAATAATGGTTGCTATGATTTTACTCTGAGTTAACCCCAGAATTAGTTAACTCGCTTTTATGCAACTGGGCATTACAGCCTTACCTCCAACGAACGTTATTAATAGTTTTAAGAAGCCCAAAATTGTTAGTCTAATGGTCCAGATTGATTTTGAAGCTGCGGACAAACCTGAGGGCTGGCACCAGTATGATGGGTGCCCATGTTCAAAATGACTGCATAGCAAATAAAATACAGGCGACCAAGTCTTAAAAAGACAAAGGCAGCGAAAGAAAGACTAAGATGATGAGAAGTGGGAAGTACCATCTTCTACAGGGTGTCCCTGAAAGGTCTGTACAAAGAGTTACCACAAGTATTTCGGCTCAAAATAAGTTGTTGGAACCAAACATACCTCAGTTCAAAAGTTCTTCCTTACTGAGCTACAAATATTTTTCGAAATCGTTTATTAAGTAAGTATATCTACAGAACGGTTCAAAGTAGAGAGGTGAAATTTGGTGGGTTAATAAGTCTATAAAGAAGCTATATTGTGTTTGTACTACAACCAAAATAATATTGTTCAGTGGCGTACTTATAGGGGAGGACTTAGGGTTTTTTTGAATATTTTTTGTAGGGGTTTGAATTTTTTTACAAAATAACAAGAATTGTGATAGATACGCTCAAGACACGTAAAAGTATACTTGTTTGATTAGCGTTAATTCAACTGTTTGCGAAAAAAAAATTTTGCTATTAAAACAATTTGTGATTTACCGTGTATAGTCAAAAAGATTGGGTCACTCTAATACAGCTGATTCTACGTTCACCTCTAAACATAATTTCTTATCTTAAACCATTCTGTAGATATACTTAAAAAAACAATACAGGGCGAATAAGAATGACAACTTTTAACACCCTGTATTTTAGTAACGAAATTGTTTTGTGGGTCGGTTTCTATAACCATTTATGCTTAGTTTTAGACGTAGAAACAGCTGAATTAGAGTGGCCCAATATTTTTGACTTTACAGGATAAGTCACAAATTGTTTTCATACCTAGTTAAATATCTCGTAAACTGTTGAGTTAAGGCAAGTCAAACAAGTATACCTTTTTTACGTGTCCTGAGCGTATCTATCATAATTCCTGTTATTTTGTAAATAAATTCAATCGCCTACAAAAAATATTCAAAAAAACCCTGAGTCCCCCACTATAAGTACGTTACTGAACAATATTATTTTGAGCCCAAAAACTTGTGGTAGTTTTTTGTACAGACCTTTCAGGGACTATATAAGAAAGGGATGGATACCTCTTAATTGTCACCTCTTAACACATGATGAGGATGTTGACCACGAAGACCTAAAAGAAAATTAAAAAGAGAAACACAAAAGTCTTTTTGTTAGGTCACTTTTCCTTAATCTTCGAGAAACAATAAAAACGATAATAGAAGTAACAAATTCTTATTCGTCATTTAAACCGAATTCAAATTGGAATAAAATATTTTATTGAACAAAAAAGATAATAAAAATAGAAATATTTTTAGGTACCTAATTATTTCAATTGTTCAAAAGGAGCTATAATGATTTAAAAATGCGTTTGGAAATCTATTTCGTCAAGTGTGTTTCGAACAAAATGTAACAGAAGTATTTTCGATGTTAAAGCGTTATGTGTTAAGCATGGCGATTGTGGAGCCCAATGGACAGGACCATACGCAATTACGCATAGAGCCATAAAATTGTAACTGCATTTCTAAATAATTTTGTACAATACAGGCATTGCTAAACGTTTAACATATTTTATAAATTTGTTAAATATGTAGGGCTTTCTAAATTCCCATTAATAAATGTAAGCCCAGAACCACGTTATCTGAAGGTCCTTCAAAAATATCGAACCTGGAGCCTTGTTAGAATGTCTTATTAAATGACAATTCAATAATGCGTAGTAATGTAAATTTTTCCTATTCAACATTTTCAAAATATTTTCCTAGAAGAAAAAACTATAATTTTTTATTTCAGTCTTGTGTTTAAAAGTCTCAAAGATCGTATTTCTTCTTGTATGTACTAAACATTGCATAATTTCCAAGTTGCTCAAGTTGATTACTTTAAGGTAAATCATCGTGGACCCTACAGTATAGGTAATGAAGTCGATTTCGTTATATGTAGATGCATTTCACTTTTCTGTAGAACGAGTTTAGCTTTAGTAAACTAGCACCGTAATAATAATAATTTACTTATGTCAAACAAATCAACCACGCCCTTAAAGCAATAAGGCACTTATGATGTGTGTATTTTAGAAAGTGGCGCTATATACAAGATTAAGAAAAATACTCGTTATAATTGCAAAAAAATACTGTAATTATAAGTACTCTTTATTAAACTGGTTACGAATAAAATTTGCGTAAATATTAGTTTAACCATTTGTAACCAGTTCTTTGTGTAGACGATTTAACTGTTTACAAACTGGACCACATTATATACGACTGCAACAGTGTAAACAGTACAATCAATTAGTAATAATTTTTCAAGCAATATACGTCTAGGTATGTTACAGAACATGGTGCAAAATGCAATAAATCATAGAAAAATGTGAAATTAAGCACACAGGTGCACACTTTACGGCCACTGAAAGTAAAGATTGAGTTAATGATAATTAATAAAGAACAGGAGCAGCAGCAGCATCAGAATCTCAGATACAAATTTCCGTGGCGTGTTCAAAGAGTAGCGAGAAAGGTAGTAGCAGTACATTGCCGTGGCTACATACGAGATGACACACAGATGCCCAGAGCTATTTATACACATCAACATAGATTTAATTACCATAATGCAATTATTGGCACAATGAAAGTATTGTGTTTGATTGTAAATATTTACATAATGTTTTATGCTTAAACGTGTATGTACAGACATAACAGTTCATTCACATTGATTTTATTGATGAATGCATTGCAATTATCCAGTTCTTGCTTGTGGTTCTGTCTAAAGGGCATTTTTTTGTTCTTGCCCTATTTAATTAACCGTTTGTTTTCCATGTCATTAATCGTCTGCTCATTACTGAGACGGGCGGAAGATTTATCCCATGGTATATTGATGTATTCACTACACAAAAACACTTTTTAATAGCTGTAATAAAATTAACTTCATGAATAAACTAATGACACAATAGTATTAGAAAGTAGGAAAATAGTAAATAAAAAATAATTTATTGTTATATGCTATTTCTTTATGGAATGAATCGTGCTCAGCTTCAACTCATTATTTATTCATTATTTTAGTCACATGGAAATACAGATTATATGAAATGTAACATATTTTTTTTAAATATATTTTTTCAATATAAAAAAAGAAATTAAATTATTTTACAGGACAAGTTACTTTACATATATGCATATTTCTCCACCCTTCTTCATTAGGAACGGAAATGGTAATAATATTTTATTTTACTTCTCAACGCAGAGATTTTTTCAGCGAATCCAAGTATTTCTGGTGAGGGCACTGGATATTCACATCATACAGTCCTGCTGGAAGGTACAATTCTACTTCCCAATTTCCTATGTTACTGTTGTGTCCCACAAATACCACGATTTGCAAAATCTATCAGTAGCGGACGTCTTTATTGGATTTGACCTATTATTTTACGAAAAACAAAGTGGTTTACTAATTACAAAAATTCCTTTTTTCCACCTGTTTTTGCCGTTTTGACGAATGTACGTGTGTTCAATTGTGAAAAGCTTCTCATTCTTAGCCCGCTTTTATGCACGCGATTTTTGTCGCCTGTCGCGCGGCGGTAAAAATCGCGGCGTTTTCTAAACCATTGTTCTATATGCTTTTATGCTTTTATGCATCGATGCATAAAAACGTTCATAAGAACAATGTTTAGAAAACGCCGCGACAGGCGACAAAAATCGCGTGCATAAAAGCGGGCTTATAGATTTTTTTTACAACTGCATGAGTTGCAAAACAGCAGCTCGACATCTTAGAAACTGGAATTCATTTTTCTAAAATTTATAAGGCAATAGTTATCTCATTTTGACAGTATTTTCAAGCCTGTTGTTGACTTCTCGAAGTAAACTTCAACTTCTCATCGATGATCTTGAATCTCAAAATCGAAAAATGATTTAAAATTGTCTTTTGTCTTAAGTTTAAATGTTAGCGTAATTAATTTATTAAAATGAATACGTTACAAAATTTTATTTTAAAAATAAAGGAAATTTGTTTAAAATGTCTACTACCTACTACTAAACAAGTTTCACATATGATTCAGAAGTTTCGATTGAAGAATCGTAATAGAAATATTTTATTCAGTTTTTGTGACGTAAGACCGTCCCACAATCTGTGAGTGCGAAATTACACAAAAATTACCCACAAATTATAAAAGAGTATAACATCTCAGTGGGCTGTGAAATTTAATGAATTTAAAATTACTAGGGAATCTCAAAGCGAAAATGTTTAATGAAAATGCCGATCTGACCAATGGATACTAGTGATATTCATTGATTCACTACTGATTGTGAGAGGTGGCAAATTCTAATACGAGTACATGAAAATGCACAGCCACCTTTGATGTTAGATTCTTTTATTATAAATTACCTGTATAATATAATATAATTGTAAACATAATCTAAAGTTAATAAAAAAAAACTATACCTAATTTTGTTTACATAGAGTAGATTTTGGTGCCGAATCGGCAGTGTCTAATATAAAGCCAAAAAAATTGTAAACAAGTTTAACTAACTTTCGAGAAAGACATATTTATTAGTATCTATTATCTCACAGCGTCTGTCAGGTCTTTTATCTATAATATGAAAGGCTAAATTTGGCCCGAGTTATCGTATCATCGATAGCCTTTCAGCGCTTAGAGCTAAAAAAGTTAGATTAATGTTGGCTCGCCAGATCAAGTGTCGCGGAGCCTATGGGCCGATGAGACTATAGGATTACAGGATCATGGAAATGTTGAGGCGCTCTTGGGTGTGGGAGAAGAGTCAGCGGACTCTGATTCGACTAATGGGAGTCTAGTTGGACCACTGCATACTCAAGAAGCACTTCATTCTAACCTTGTGAAGAAGAGACATCCTCTTATTGTTTGAGAATTCTCCCATAAGGTGGAGAAGCTTAAGCACGATGTTTTCGGTGTCAGTGTGCTTCATAGAAGAGAATTTCGTTTCATATTGCATGGACCAATATCCTGGACTTCATCAGATCTGATCGGACGAATTTATTAAGTTACCTAAATAAATGTTCTTTTGGAGATTTTCTCCTTTATGTTTTCTTTTCTAGCAAATACTAAAACACAACAAAACAGTAGGTACCAGACTAGGCAAAATCATCTTATCTTCATGGTGCACAATTTTTATACCAAAATGTTTTGAGAGAGGTTTATGTCTAATGGTTAAAAAAATTAGACTTCTCTGAGATCAGATGCTGATGCTGCCGAGCCCTACTGGAGCTCATATTAGCATTAACAAGGTGGTAAGTCAAATTAAAGGTTAAGGGCTGAGATAGTGAAGGACTTGTGGAGAAAAAATGGATCTTTAGCAAAGAACCGGTCAGATCAAGGTTTTTTGACCCTTAAGAAAATGTTATGGAAACGGGAATTCTCTGATAGAAATTACCTTGGAGTCAGGCTTTGAAGAAGAGATACCCTTTCATTATATGGTGATCCTTAATTATATTTCGTGTCGAGTACAAGAACATTTCAGAAAAATTGTTTTTACTGTAAAATGAAATATTTAAAAAATTTCGAAAATACAGATTCTCATATATTAATTATTATTAATTGGAAAAAAAGAGTAAATTTTGGATTAGATTCTGGTATGTCCCTGAAATACTATAAATATACTGTTCTAATTTAGATTACTTTTCTAGAATAAAAGTTATGGAGATTAAAAATCCTTATTGGGACATCTAAACCTTTTAGAATTAATAAAATATAGCTATGCGAGATTTTTTAACAATAGTTAGTTAAATAGCAATTAAATTAAAAAATCTGAAATCTAAAAGTTATAGAACTCAAATACATTATTTAATTTTAAATTTAGATGTACTTCGGTGTACTAGTTTTAGTTCTATGATATTAAAATGTTTATAAATGAATTTTGAAAAATTATATGTACCTAATATGTCAAATTCATGGAATTTCTTTGAAATAATTTTTAAACATGTAAGAATCCAATAAATGGAATGAATATCTTGTTTATGGTAAATATGGTTTATCGACCCCCTTCAGAAACTATTCGAAAATAATTATCATACTGTTTTACAAATTTTCTTATACACTATATTTACAGCAATTTTCTCTTTTTTAATTACCGCCACAAGTGAATCTAAATTTTTCCGTTTGGCTTCTTTCTAATTCTCACATTTTTGTCTCATCAATAATAAACGTTCCTGATGCCTACACTACGACCTCAAAACTCCAACAGTCTATCGTTTAATTTTATAGAAAGCTTACCAGAATTTCATGTGGTAAATATTTTCAATTACTTGTGACCGCATTTGCCTAAAGAATGATGTACAATATTATAATGAACCCATAACACGAGCTTCATGGTTTGATTCGATTTGAAAGACGGTATAATAGATCATAACAGAAAAAAAACGACAAGTCAGAGAAGATCTAGATAGGCTATAGATGTGCTGGTGAAACTGTAATAATGATGAAAAGATAGTCAATTGTGGGAGGTTGTGGTATTGCCCATCTATTGTCGCAACAATTGGGAGGAACCCATAACTGTCATTTAAGGTTCGACACGGATCCAAACAAATATATGTATCGATGTTTTGCAATAATTGTAGTTACAATTTATTCAAACGTGATTTTAAAACCCTGTTGTAACTCTATTTTCAGTTTTGTAATTTTGAAAAAATGGAATACGGCTATGTAGGTAGGTAGGTACATTGCTTATGCTTATTTTTCTGCAATTATTTTTAAATAGCTATACTATCTGGCAAATTAAAGTCTTTTGTTGCAAAATTTCTAACCAATCCATCATTATTAAACTGAAATTAAATATATGCATTGTATTTGTTTCGTACATATTCGTAATTTGGGTCAAATCAATTTTCTTAATGCAATTATTACAAAATCAAAATTTCATATAAGCAAATGAATAATATAAACAGTTATTAATATTATGTAAATAGTGTGTGAAAGATTTTAATTATTATATTAAAAACGAGAATTTCTGTTCAACCGTGGCATAGAAGACAAATTTGAAGCGTGGGTTTAATTTTAAATAATAGTACATAAAAAATAATGTACATTGGCTGTAAGCTATATAATTTCCATTTGCTATCCTTGTGACCTTACCAAATATGGGATCATTTTAATTAAAAAAGATGATGGTTCACGTTTGCGTTTGCAACCTGCCAAAGTTTTGAATTTATAATAATTATCGCCATTATTTTTAATAGTATAATGATAATGATAACTTGTATGAAAATGAAAAAGATAAATATTTTATGTTGTGCTTAGATTATGTCCATAAACTTAGATTTAGCAATTTTTCAACTAAAACAATCAATAATAATATTTACTTCTTAATCTTATAACCAGCAGAAAAATAACAGAAGTCCGAGTGAAAATAATATACAGGCAGAAATTCCGAAGAATGGTGGGGAAATAGTGTTGAGGAGACTAGAAAGACTACTGACAAAAATATGGGACGAAGAAAGAATGTCAGATGATTCGAATAAAAGACTGATATGTCCCATGCAGTAACTACAGAAGAATTGCACTCTTGGACGTAGCTTACAAAGTACTAGCAAATATTTAAAAAAATGGTTAAACAGATACCAACAGAAGATACTAGGGGAATACCAAGAAGACTTAAAAAAGGAAGATACACAGTATCTAGGAACTGAAATATGAAGATATTTACAAAGTGACAAAAAATTAAACCGGTAAAAGATAAAAGTTGTGTCCAAAAATTAGAATGGAAGATGATAAATTTTATAGTGGAAGTAAACACGATTTTAAAAGACTGTAAAAGTATACAAATGAGGACAAAGTGAATCTAAATAACAGAAATACAGAATAGTAGTGTATGCAACAAGGTAGGAATTAAGAGATTCTGACGAGTGTGAAAATTGGGCCCGAGCGAAGCGTGTAGCATACTATATTTTTTCTCATACCTGTACGAAAATGGCCACTTCTTTTGCGTGAAAACGCGAAATAACTATACAGCATAACACTGACATTTTTGCTTGACACTGTGCAGTGAGAAAATCACCTTGACAACCATAAACAAATACAAATAACTCTCGCATATCAGGTAGGGAATGGCTACCCAAGTGAAAAATGTTACCCCCACTCCTTATTTTCCGCGACTACCCTAAAAATTCGACTTTGTAGCCGCATTTTACGCAAATAAAGAGGCCATTTTCGTGCAGGTATGAGAAAAAAATTCTTTTCTACTATCTATATTCCTATAGATATTTTCCCTTCATACAAGAAAGACGAAAGAAAATAAGATGTTTATATTTCTATTTTTGAATCTTTTTCTCATTATTCCCATACAGAAAATATTATTCACTGACATGTCTTGGTTATTATACATGTGAATCATTTTAATAACGGATAATAATACTAAGTGCTACCTACAAACGAAGAATATCTTCAGGCTACAAGTAAGTATGCTAAATACTATTATAAAGATGACAAAACAAAGGTAAAATTACTTTTGCATAAAAACAAAAAGGTGTTTCATGAGGCCATGAAAATAAGGATTGTCAGAAGAGACAAGTTAAACTGTAAACTGTTTTTTATTCAGTTTTTCAATCTGTATAGACAATTTTAAATTCCAAAGCGTATCTTTTGATGTTAATTTTAACTGTGTCAAGTTTTATTTTGAGAAGCTGGGTGATGTATGTAAAAAATTTGTTTGCTTTATCTCATTGTTGTACACAATAGTTTTACTGACGATTGTCCCCATTCTCTTTTACAATAATTAAACAGGCTAAACAGCCATAAGCCAAAAGAACTTCAATCGTCAATATAGGTATTCATAATTTAAATCTTCAACATTTCGGCATCTCGAAGATAGTTTCAAATTTTCATCCTGCCAGAATTTGTCATTTTTCCAGAAAAAACCTTGACAAGTGGCTTTCACAGATCTTTATAAAATCAAAATTTTTATCCTTAAGCGAGTTCTGTAGAGATCAAAGCAAACGGATGTTGTAACGTTGAGATGTATTAATATTACTTATACCGGATGAATATTCCCATTCAGCTCCCACAATTTTTACCCAATTTGTATCTTCGGTGCCAGCGAGGAATTTAATTCCATTTCATGGAACATTCTGGACTCCATTATAAGATTTGGCATGTTTGAGGAAACTGAAGGGTGAAAAGGAAGACGGTATTAGGAATTTGCATAACTGCTAGAAACTTTTACTCGGTACTTCGAAATTCGATATGAAGGTGTTAAATATCTTTCATTCAAATTATCTAGACCCATCAGATATTTCAAACAGTTGTACAAGGGGCTAGATTAATATATTTTCAGATCTCAAATATTATGTTTTGTAACGTGAAAAAATGAGAAATTGCAAAAAAAACATCTCAATTATTCTCGAAAAAATCTTTTGGGGACTACAATATATTTTCTTATACAGTGTGTTTCACTTTTTTATTCTTCGGCAAAATTATAAATGTTTTTTTCTGTATGTAAAACTCGCAATTCTCTTTTAAACGAGTAAAAAAAAATTACCAGTAGTGAAAACTACTATGATAAAAAATAAACAGAAAAAATTGAGAAAACGTATAAGGAATTTTTTTTCGGAAAATTTTATTAATACAATTTTTTTGAGCTTACCTCAAAACCCCAAATCCCAATTTTGGCGAAAACAATAAATATACATTTTTTTAATATTTCTTTTATTTAAATTTTTTTTTATTTGTATATTAGAATTTTGAAAAATAAGTACCTATTGTTTTATGTGATAGATCTCTTGATGATTAGGTACTATTTAACAAATCATGGCAATCTTGAAAAAATAACATTGAAATTCATTCTAAAAAAAAAATTTTGGAGAATTTTTACATTTTTTGTTTTTAGCCAAAATTGGGATTTAGGGTTTTAAGGTAAATCCGAAAAAATTTTATTAATAAAATTTTTCGATAAAAAATCTCTAATACGTTTTTTCAATTTTTTCGGTTTATTTTTTATCGTAGTAGGCTAGGTTTTAACTATTGGTAAAAAATTTTTAGTCGTTTAAAAGAGAATTGCGAGTTTTATATACAAAAAAAAAAAAACATTTTCTAATTTTACCGAAGAATAAAAAAGTTATTGGGGTGTTGCCATTTCCCGTGAAATACACTGTGTTTTAAAAAATTTTCACCGTATGGATATGGTAAAGAAAAAAATTTAAAAACACCGAGAAAATTATTATGTAAAATATAAATAGGTAGAAATACAAATATAACTCAAAATTATACATTAAGACCAAAATAAAACACAAACACAACTTAAGTTTTCAGTGTGTAGAATTGCAAAAAAAATCATCTATGCACTATTATTAGTAAGTACAGTTTTAAGTTTAATTTTTAATTTTGCCAGTAGCTGCTGTCGATAATAATTCTTGGGTTATAAAATTTTATTCCCATTATGTAAATTCTTCTCGAAAAAAGCTCGGTACATACGGGCAATTTAATCGGACACATATTGTTTAAAAACTTAAAAGACCTAACCAAGCAATGGATACGTGAGTTGTGTTATCGGAGTCTTCTACGCCGAAATTCTTAAAATAGTGGTTTCACCACGAAACCATATCACCTCAAACGGATAACGAATAATTTTAAAAACTCATTTCTGAGCACTTTTATTAAATTTTTTTCAAATTTAAAAATCTAAATAATTGTTTTATTGGAGCAACTGTGCAAACAGTTTAATTCTAGAACTTTTTGTCAATCATATGTAGTAAGTTCTTGTTATTATACTTTTGTAAAGAATTAATACTTGATCTCAATGTAAATTCATCCTTTCATTTAGGAAGTAAACGTACAATATTTTATCAATATGAGTTATTTTTCAATTAATTACAGATAAAGTATTGATGTACCTTTTAAAATATCCCGTCAAAATATTTTGATAAAAAATTATAAATAGGTTTTTTATTAACTAAATTAATTTCGTATTAATCATTGTTGAGCGTTTAATGTTTAAACTACTTGGAATGTAAAAATGTAAAATCATTGACATCACAGTTTACTTATCTATTTATATAAGTATACATACAGTTACAGTTAGTTAATTTTTATTATTAAACAAATCACAAACGTGTGTATCCTTGTCGATCCAATCAGTACTTTTTATACTTTCAAAACAGAATATTTCAATTAATAATCTATTGGCAATCTTAAAATTATTAATGTCGTCCTTCGGTTTTACAATCTCATCTCTGCTCCATCTGTTTTCTGCATATTTACCGGTTTATTTGACATTTTTATTGCCTTTTTTGCTAAACGAATAAGACGTTTCCCTTTTCTTTTTACGAACGCGGAAACAATATCGGTGATTACCTGGAAAATACTATTAGGGCGATTGTTTCTTAAAAGAAAAGTAAAAAGTGTTTTGTTTGTATACTTGTCTATATGAACAAAGAGGCTATCTAACTTATACAAGCAGATTTTTCTGATTCTCGAAAAAGGAAAAATGTTATAATGCTCTTCATCACAACTTTCTCTATGTTTAACCTTGCTTGAATAGCGGTATGTTTTTATTTAATTAGAACCATAATTTATCATTATATAAACCATGTAATTGTTGTTGCTAATGAAGTATTTTATATTATGCCAAATGAATCACGGAATCGTCTATATTGTTGATTTATTATAGCGATTATTTCTTTTGTCCCAGTATTATACTCTCACGCCAAAAAAACCTGAAAATTATGTTCTTCAGTCTCGCTTTATATTATACCTACTAACACAATTAAAATACAAATATATTGTATTTTTAGAAATTTGCTTATAAATTTGGAAGATATGTCAAGAATTTTTTAGTAGATAATCAATTACGTAATTTATGAGGGCTCACATGACAAACTTATGTGAAATATTCCTGCTGAACAGAATCCTGTTTGTACACATCACGGATCTGTAAATTATCCTAGTGACATGTTATATTGGTTCGAAATAAATGTCTGGAAAACGCAAATTATGTAAACATGCCCATTAAGAAACAGACAATAATTTAATGTAAAATCAAAAACTGGAATAGCTCACGAGACTGAAGGTCAAGTCTGGTTCCACGCGTCTTCTTCTTTGAATATTTTAAGAACATTGTTCCGGTTGTATTGTGGGCCGACTTGGGAGACAACTAGATAAAAACTACATCATCGGATTTAATGTCCACATAAATTCGTCGTTTTATTATTTTTATGTTGATTATTTCATTAACGCGGTTCTAGCTATTGTGAAAAATGGCCGTTTTAAAAATGTACATCAAGGCCGTCCACTGTGGATTTTTTGGATGATATCCTGCCAGCCTTCAGAAAAAACACACGGCCCAGTCAATGTTGACTAGCGTACAAGATTTACTGTTAATTATGCCGTGAAGTATTGTCGATGGCATTGTAAAATATGTTGATTGGTGGGTTCTACACGGTACTTTTCAACGTGGTGAGCAGATTATGGTATGACATAATGACCCACTGACTCATCTAATTTATTTTAAGTGCTGTTGTACCCAAAGTAAGCTCAAGTTTTTGGGATAACAATAAATTCTATATATTATTGATACCCACTTAGCAGTTGACATTGTCGGCGGCGTTCCCACTAATTTTTTTCCTGTTTCCAAAATATAAAAAATGTGTTTATTATAAGCTATTAACAAAGTTCCGTACAGTTTCAAATTACATTATGAAAAACCAAACACGGAACTAAACACTTGTATAGTGACTAATTTAAAACCAATAAACATTTTCGAAACTACTGAAAGTTATTGGGACTGGATTCTTGGCGAAAAACGTATGGTTAATATTGCGAAAATTATACAAGTGACCGTATTGCTTCGCCTCTAAAACAATATATTACGCAACAAAAATTATTAATAAATATCGTCTAAATTACCTATAAATTTTATAGCGCCCAGAACATAAATTTTAGATGCATTTGTGATAATGACGATCCCATTCAACCAAATACTATTACATAAGCAAAAACTTGTCACATTCGTTTGCAATTTATGGCCTTGCATTTTGAATATTTTAGTATTGTAACCCACGAGTCTGCCAGTCACAGTTATTATCCACACAAACAAACAAAAAAATATAGACACCGTGTCTATAACATAATTTTTTTATAATTACCAATGAAAACAAGATTTCTGTGTGCTAAATTTGTTTTTGTCTCCGTGGCTGTTTCCTATTCAAATTAATTTAATTATAATGTATTTGTCGTTTTAAACGAAAGATATTTCATAAATAAATCAGTTCCCTGATTCAGTAAGACAGCTGCGAGTTTATTTTCTTATAATTATACTTACCTATACCTAAGTAAATTTCCAATATGATTTATAACTTTATTAACACCAATTACCTCAGTTTTTGTTTTAGGAAATTCTGTCACTGTTTGTACTAATGATTACGTTTTCACAATAAAGATTTATTGCACTGGCAAAAAATTAATTAGTATAATAAGCACATAGGCGCCCCAACCAAGACATCAACAAGGGACTTTTGTCCTTTCTGAAAGATTAGATTATTATTTTTTTGAGCTTATTTCTTCAGTTAAATAGGAAAGCCGATTTTTGTTTGGTGGAATTTTAACGTTTTTTAAGACCCTTTAGCAAATTTCAAAAAGACCCCCTAACGGCACTCTTTTTAGGTATATGAGTTTTAACTTTTAATACACAAATCGATTACGCTGCAATAAGAAATAAAGTCATAAAATGACAACATACAATAAGGTGATACAAATTTTATGTTCATAAATCTTAGAGGTATATTTTGTAAAAAAAGATGAAGAAACTTTTCATAAGCGTAGATCCGGAAATAAGGAAGATATACCTATAATTATTCAAAAATCGGGAAACATTTTAAAATAATTTCTTTACCGTTCAACCGACTTTGCCCAAATTTAAAACAAGCATCTTAAATTAAACGAAATTATGATGGTTCACAGTGTTCAGTCAGCCTACATATTAGAAGAGCCAATCACTTCTGGTTGAATTTCAAACTTTTTATTTTAAGAAATGGTCTTAAGAATTACTAACAAAATGGTTTAGTGGGGTGTGTGTCTTTTTTTCCTCAGGAAGGCGCATTTGAGATTTAAAACATAAAATCCCGTGAACAACAGAAACAACGATCATTTTTTGTTTTTCTTAAGAAAGATTTAGCAGATTTACTTGAATCGGTAGACTTTTTCCTGCCCAAAATCAAGACCTAGTTCCTGGTCAGCTCAGTTGTTTTGCCATCTGTTTCGTTGGGTTTCATTTCATTAGACTGTATTAGGGTGACTTAAATGCGACAATTAGGCTTTTCCAATACGTCACTATGACGTCAAAAGTCCAGCTGATCGCTGAACAAGTTTGTTTCTTTAAATTTTTTCGATTAAATTGATTTAAAGACATTTACGATAATTTTACACACTCCGTATAAAGTGTGAAACACATAGGTACCAGTTACAAAATAGTCAGAGCATACACATACACATACAGAGCACATCGTATTTTGGCCGAAGTCAAATCTGCTCTTCTGATAGCCCTGACCCATAATTCTCGACGTTCTATTCCTTCCGGAACATCTCGGCCTCTTCTATCCCGTATTCCAGGGAAACCAAAAAACTGTTTATCTGGGTTTTTCTTGCGATTATTCGCACAATGATATACAGCACAAAACCGTGGCATTTCTATTCACTAAATTTAATAATTACCAGACATGAGGAGGTCATACAAAGTCGGAAGAAATTCATATAGAGAATCACAGACACCACGAAGGATCCATAAATTGCAAATGTATTGAAATAGGTGGACAACATTTTGAACAAGTTTTGCAGTTTAATAATAAATGAAGGGGTCAGAAGCAAAACCGGCTAAGTAATTTTCTTTAAATTCTGACCTACGTTCGGTTTTCAAAGGTGGAAACTCAGTTCTCTTTGGTACTAAAGTGAAAATAATACATTAAAGACGCACTGATGGGGACAGTTCAAAATTTTTAACACTGATTTTATAGTAGAGATTCAAGTTTAAATATCTGATGTACCCAACACATGACTTTCTTATATGGATTGTACCACAATTACTTTTCCTAAAGAAATTATACAAATTAAGTTAAATTTCTTGTAAAAATCGTGTTTCAATTTTGAGCGTTTCCAGCAATATACAAATAAATTTCGGAAGTCTCTCTCGCACTTATTGCAATACGCATAAATCTGTCCTTGTCCCACCCATTATAACCGAATTTTACGACAAAAATAAGTGCTTTACTTTTTTGAAAATTATTTGACAGAATTTCAAAAAAAAGTTCAAACAAAATTTGTTCAAAATTCAATTCTAAATCAATGTTAAAGAATAAAAAAATCTCAAAAATTGTTTACTTTTCAAGATATTCCTGAAAAACCTAAAAATGTCTTCAGGTAAGTGTCACTTATTGTGCTAGTGCTAGATGAAAAACATTTAATGTGGCACCCACAAATTTGTTCAAACTCTTAAATATGAAATTTGAATCAAATCCGATAAGTCGTTTTTGAGTTATGGTGGAGACAGACAGACATCATGGCGAAAATGGTCAAAATGGATTCGGGGGCCCTCAAAACGTGTAAATCCATCAAAATCTCGATGTCGAAAAAAATCACGATTACTAAACTTTCTTATTACTACGTATAAGAAAGTAAAAAGTTACATCTCAGAATGTTCACAATGTCACTTCGGTGCTTTTGCTTCTCATCCCTTCAAATAATACTCAATTTAAAAGATAATGAGGTAAAAATGTATTTAGTGTTTACAAAAGCAAAGAACTTTTGAACATCGAATTTCTCGAAACTGAAGTCACAAAGCAAAATTGTGCAAGAGTATTTTCTTCTCTAAATTGAATAATGAAATAAAAATAATACCTACTATATAAAAACATTTCAGTGGCGTAGAAAATAGGCGGTAAAAAGTACTCCCTCAATATTACTATATGCCACTGAACACTTTGAACCGAAGTAGTTATTATCAATTCTTAACTTGCTTAATTAAAAAATTCTGTTCAAAATTATGGCAACATCGGTTGAACATGTATATAGGGCGTTCCAGAACTGTCGCATATTTTAGTAGCGAAAACTGGAGTGAAAATTAGGACTAAATAAAAGAAAATATATTCAGAGTCGTACGGCAATCAAAGGGTAAGCGATATAAGTTGAATAAATAAAAATACGGTTATCGACTTTTTGAAAATATATTCTCATTTCGATACTAAATTTTTTTTAATAAATGAAAGAATTGAAAAAATCTTACCTAAATCATTTTCATCTCGTCTCAAACAACAGTCGATCACAAAGTATTAAATTATAAACTCAATAACCAATCGAATATAACAAGAATATTGTTTGAGTAAATTATTTCGCTTTGGTAATTTTTCTGTGGTGTATAGTTATAATTGATTACACTCTACATCTTAGCCGGCATAGTGTAATTAGAATGTAGAAATTAAAACAGCCATAAGTGAAATAATAACTAATAACAGTGAACGGTAAAGTATTATAGCGTCGAATTGTAATAGACTACATTCTGAACATTAAACCGGCAGATCGTTGTAATATTGTAATAATGGTTACACATTATAATATTTTCGCATTATTTTGCACAGCTTGATACATGGCAGGTGTGGTCTAACAATGGATTGCATTTGGAATTTCGTAATAGAATATTCTCTTAATGCAACACCACCCGGGATGATTTTAGTTGTCGCAATAAACCATCACAAAGCTACAGTTCATTTTAATATTATAGCAGAAATTAACAATGCTCTTATTGAAATTTCTCGAATTTGTTCGAAAATATAAAGAAATTGAGTGGCTTGTTCAGCATAGTGGAAAATTACAGATAGTGAATAAGAATAATTTAATATAGTGCCAAATACATAAATAAAATTCCACTAAAATCATTTTAAGGAGGCAGTTCGGCACAGTCTCCATTTCTTTCTCTCGTTCTCAAAGATGAATGCGAAGTAGAGATAATGTCAACTGAAAATAATGTTGTTGTACAGAAGGTACAACTTATTAAGAATAAAAAGAGTTGTTATTTGATGACAAATTTTTAGGAGACTCCAATAAAATTGTTATGCATATAAGATCAACAGTAATAACCCCAAAAATTCTGGAAGTAAGTGATAGGAATTGGTAACATCTACAAAAAAAAATATTCAAACCAAAACTAGCATCGAAAATCTCTAAAAGACTAAATAATCATATTGACGTGGTTAATCCATCTCAATAAATGTTTTCGAGATCGCTCTACAGAGATACCTAAAATACCAATTTGGCCCGGCTATATTAACATCAAATTCAAAATAAATAAATCTGCTCAAACTTTCTTCGACCGTTATGGGAAGTATAGGCTATTCTATGAGATAAGTATAGGTGACCTACATCTTAAGCAGGATTTTGAACCACCATTAAAATTTTTCATCGTTTTAAGGGGATTATGCCGGAAGCAACAAGGATATGGGATCATACGAAAACACTTCATCGAGGAGAGAGTGAAGTAAACTTGGACTATCTTCACGAGGAAATGGCCACAATAATTACATGTTTTCAGGGCTTTATTGGAAAGGATATCTGAAACAAGGAATTTGCATCTTATTACAGTTTTAGTCAAGGACGATCTTACGTGAAGAAGAGAACGAAATTTTATACCAATGTCCAATTTTAATGATAAAACTGTATAGGGAACAGAATAAGTTTCAAGCTTTAATAATAAATAAAGAAACAACTAAATAAAATTACATGGTGCACAAGACATAAAGAATAAAGATCTAATGAAATTTAAATTTTAAGCTCGAATAACAATTTACTTGTTTGTACATAGGTACTTAATTTAACATGCTATTTGTTATTCTTTACTTCTAGTTGAAATGACAAAAATGGATGCACTTGCATTTCCAGCAGTTGTTTTCTTAACTATTTACGAGTATAAAATTAATTTTTAATATGCTATTGTTATATAACTTTGGATACGGTAATAAACATTAATAAATATTTAATAATCATTATCTACATTCTACACCTAATCAGTTTTCTTATTAGACTCCAATTAGAACTAATGGCTTTTTTAAATATAAAAACTGTAATTTTTAAGTCGGAAAGCATCAGTTTCTGTAACAAATCAACATCCACACTATGAAATTCTTGGTAAGGCATTTTATAATAGACAAATTTCTGAAATATTAATTCTAGCTAAAATAAATTTAACTATAAATTATTTTCTCTTAGATCGTTTTTGCCGCTGTGTTGGCCGTAGCCTTCGCCGGATTTTTATCAGCTCCAGCTACCCGGACCACAATTGCAGGACCAGATGGCAGTGCTATAGTGAGCGACAGCTTCAGTGGAATCAACGCTTATGATTACCGAGGATATAATCATGATGCCCGCTTTGTTCCTCTTCCTATCTCAAGAGTTTATGGATATAGCTCATTGTTTTCCAACTATGATCACGGGTTGTATTATTAAGTTTGATAATGTTTAATTTTGAAGAAATATAAACACTATCTATATCAATTTTTTTTATTTATTCATTTGAAGAGTCGACGGACAGTTGAAAATGTCCTGGTTAAATAAATTTAGAATTATGTTCGTACATCAAATACTAAAAATAATCAGTGGCGTAGCAATCGCTTAGCAAAAATCTGAGTCGGGGCGGGGAAGAGTTCAGTTTTAAAATCCAAGAAATTTTTTTTTGTTAACAAAATATTTAAAAACGTTTGTAGGGGAGCCTAAACTTTATAGCAAGTACTACTCTTCAATTTTCCATTGTCAATGAGGTATTATGTGGAATAACCTGTATAAATTAATTAAGTAACTTTTCATATGTTGGTCAAGAATAAATAAATCTACTTCTTACTATTTCACATCCACTTGCACAGTAGTTTAATAACATCATCCACTTGGACTCGCCTGCCTATGATTTTATAACAAATCATATATTAACAATGAAATAATGACGTGTTTTCTTAGGGAGACCGCTCACGTATGACATAAGATTATATTGTTCTTCTAAAGTGCTAAAGGAAAACGTTCATTTTAAAAATACCCAATGGTATTTTTGTCCTTTGTGTATTTATTATATAATACGTATTTATTTATTTTAATCCCACTTTAGAAGTGAAGGATGTTTTGAAATGGTTTCTGAAGACTTTATTGAGTGTTTCAAAACAAGATAATTAAATAATGCAAACAATTTATACTGAAATCATTGATGTTTAGAGCTACGCAAAACCACAAATTAAACTTGTTTAAATAAAATTGCAAGAATTGTATTTAATTGTAGATATAGTTTTTTTTGGATATGACCACAGAATATTCACAATATCATGTTGATATTTATTGCTATTTCTAATAATACCCTCCAATTCTCTAAAATTACCAAAAGATAGAATGTAATACCTAAAACAATTTGCAGTGATTAAAAATCAATATTTCCACTTACATTATGTTTTATTATTAATTTTTATAGGTGCTTATGTATTTTCCTCCGGTTCATATCTAGTGTCATGGACATTTTGCAAAATTTCGTGCACCAATTAGGTATTTCTATCATAAATGCAACACTAGTTTAGTCCATATTTAGCATTTGGAGGTCGTTGTTCTTGAAAACGTCCATGACTATCCTATCAGTACAAAATTATACCTAATTACTATACCTCACATTAAATTTAAAGTTTAGACACAGAATAAAGAACCAACTATATTTTATTCTGTGGCTTAGGGTCAAAATTTAATATATCCAAGCACAAATGTTGATTAAGTAGGTATATAATTTTTTAAATGAAAAACTATTTTTACTTAAAATGTGAAAAAACAAGCCAGCTAAAATTGTTTGATATACTTCTGTACATTTTAATCATACTTCAATTTAGGGTGAGACTCTTTCCTCGATATAGGTACTTAGTTCAGTTTAAAAAGTTTGATTATGAAAATGATAAATATTTTATATTTCTACAAAAAAGTTATTAGTCAAGAAGAACTATAACAAAATAACATAAACACAAAGGAACTAATATCTATTTTTGGGATATTTCTGTAATAGTTTTCTGATTTTCCTATTTACTTTGATTTTATTTTGTAGATTTTTATACCGATAGAATTTACTTTCCTATTTAAAAATCAACAAACCCAACCTTGCTGTCACTTTTGTTGGGAGTTCAGGATGTTTATCCATGTTTACAATACAAACTAATACATTCCTAAACGGATGTAGGTGGAAGGGAAAGAAAAAGCGATTTTTCGGCTGAAAATCCTCTCAGTTCATTTCTTATTAGTTTTTTAACCAACAACTTCCTTCAGGATTCAGCACATCTTCGATAAATCATCATCCGAACCTGTAGGAGACCATCATTGATCAATTCCTGAGTACCTAAAGAAACCTTGAAAGTCGCATTATTATCTTCCATAGCGCGGAACTTCTTCTCACCTTTTTAGGTGTGTTCGAATCTTTATATTTTTCTTTCAGGTAGTGTGACCAAGGCAGCTTTCTTTCTTATCACAGTATTTAGTGAACCATAAAGAGGGCGCTTTTCCAAAAGCGTTTTCTTGTTCTTCAGCTCCGCTTTCCTCTATTTCTTCATATTCCTCGTTTTGAATAGCTACTTCACGAATTTCCTGGTGACTTTGATCATGGGCATGGCAGGATGTTTCAAATATTTCTCAATCGAATCATCACTGGATCCAATAAACAGTTTCTTTTTAAAATAATTAAATGGCAACCATATATTGCTAGCATCGTATCCTTCGCTATAAGTTGCATGCACGTAGTGAAAGTGAGATAGAGCATCTAGTAATGGGCGCTAATGCGCATGTTTGTTTGATTCTCATTCGCGTACGAGCGAGCGCATGCGCACAACGAACGATCACTCGAGAGGTTGTTATGATCTGCACGGTAATGTTTGCGCACCTTTTTACTTAATGCTAGCAATATATTAGTATTACATACATGTGGAACAGAAGGTCTAGAAGACATTTTGAACTTTGTTGAGTTCCCTTTTCTAATTGCCTAATAAACTTCCTAATCTTATCTAATATCTCACTTAATTCAGCATTTATTTTCAGCTCATGCAATCGATGCTTTTGCGGTATTCATAAACTCCGTCTTTCCGTAAAAATCATCATGGAATCTTTTAAAATCAATTATAAAAATATCTGAATTACGGAAATGTTTTTCTACTTATTATTAATAATAGATATAGAAATAGTTTATCTGCACGAGGCATACGCATGTATATTATCGTATTGGCGATGATAATCGGTGAACGGTATTTAGTTTTTAATGAAATTCCGAGTAAGGTCAACAAGGCCACCCGCGTTTATTTATAATCATAACTAATTTACCTGATCTGCAATTAAACATTGAAAAATAGTTCTGTTATGCAGTTAGATCTGTTTAAATTTAATTACGTGTAGGTGATTATTTGTAAGCTGTAGATATAAATTATTTATTTTTATGGTCATTTCTTCAAATTAATATACATATAATTATTATCATTTTTAAAATTGATACCTTTATTATTGATTGCAATTTGCAAATCAACCATCGGTATGCTTTTAGCTTAACAGCAAACTAGACATCCAAGGTCACTAATATATTCCTATACTTAATCAACGATATAGTTTTAAGTTCCTGTATATCATATTATAATTTTGTGAGGCTAGTTTTGTATCATTTCAATTTTGCACATTTTGCACAGCAACTGTTCGTAATGTTGCATAAAAATTACGAGATTTCATCAGGATAACAATTGCGAGATTATAAAATTCTTGTAGCTGAAACACGTTCATTAATTAAAGTAAATTAATTAATTTAACATGTCTGTAATTGAACACATAATAATTCTTAGAACACGGCTTGTTTTACCAATTAAACAATAAAAACTTCTAGTAACATGGGCCGTACATGGCCTGAAAGGCCTGAATGATCAACGTGACGAGAATCTAGTCACAAGTCTGTTTGATTAAGTAAATACCTATAAGATAGTCCTTATTTGATACTAAAATATGTTATAGCTCTAGCAAATATTTTTCATACACGTGCAGCTAGTCGTATAAGGTGTTAAGAAAAAACGAGTAGGAAAATTATTGTGTTCTTCTTCTTTTTACAACAAAGCCTTATTTAGAGGTTTTTTTCCTAATTTTTATATGGTGTTGGAAGGCAAAATTGAAATACGAGAAATGTATTCGATACATTCTTAATTTCGGAAAGCACTGCCATAATTTTCAATTTATAGCAATAGCTCAACTGAGAAAATATGACTTCTAGACTCTAGCTGATTGAGTAAAAAATCAATACGTATAAAAGTGTAACTAACATTTTTTTCGTATAAAAATCTTGCCTGTATAAGAAATGAGAATTAATATCCCAAAAATTATACAGATTTTTTATTACTTTCAAAATTATAGGAATTTAATAAGGGCATCTACATGAGGTGGCAAAATCAGCATTTATCTTTAATTAAGAGGATTATGTAGCGTCTACACGCTAATTTGAAGTTTCATTTTAAATAAATGATAGACTATTAAATAAAATATGAAATAATCGGCGCATTTCTTCATAATGGTTATAATTTATGGCTATGTAACAACACAACAGAGAGAGCCACATAGAATATTCTAAACTGAAAGAAAGATGCACAGAATAAGTATCACAACAACGTTTTGTAAAAAAATTGTATCGCTCCTCGCACTGGTTAACCATTATGAAAGATGACTGCCATTTGTAGTATATTTTGATAAATAACGAATAGAAAGTGTTCGAGATGTTTTTTCTGATTCTTTACTTTTCTTCAAAAGTTCTTGATTTATGATTTTTCTCCTGTTTATCACTTTATACGGTTCAGAGTCTCGAAAAGTGTTATAAATGAAAAACGTAAGAAGGCTTGTAAGTGTTTGTATTTGATCAATAAACAGGAATAATAACCAAAATTAGCTTAAAAAAATAGAAACTCAAAGTAAATGTTCAACGTTGTTGTTTCCTCCTACATCTAAAAAAAAAAAAAATATTTCAACTTTAACACCCTGTATCTTTTTCCACAGCAACATTTTACTAATAATCATATTTTGGTCCAAACTATCTGTGGCTACTCTATGTCCGAATAGTTATGACATTTATAATATTTATTTATATAACACTTTTCGAGGCTCTGAACTGTATAATGACATTTTTCTCGAAAACGGTGGAAATTATCAAATTCAAACAAGTACTACAATTTTACATATGAATGATATTTACAACATATTTTTTAGTCAAAATTACCAAAAAGGTTCGTCAAAAACAGTTATGATCGAATTTCATCATCAGGTATCGGTCATGTGGCGCCACCTATAACTAAATTTAAAATAATAAATAAAATAATATTCCTTATCTAAAGTAACACCCCCCTGCCAAATATATTTGTACAGGTTTACTACTTCTGAAACTGGACGTTAATTATTATCTATCTATTCAACATTAAATCATTAGTCCCTGATGTTGAATTATGTACACGAGAACTGATGGTGTAAAATAAAACCACTATATTTGCAACTTCTTACTTATAAGAACAGTGTTGAGAAAATAAATGAGAAAAAACAATAAACTTTCAGGCAGAACAAACATAAACAACTCAAATAGCAATGAGAAAAGTAATAAATAACCACAAAATGAACAGGATACAATATAAGAATGTACTCTCTCCCAAACAATTTTAAATTACAATTTCTGTACAAACCAAGATAAGTCAAACAATGTAACATGGACACAAATCATTAAGATAGCTCAGACAACGTTTACAAGTAATAATTACAGATAAAAATATCTGATGTGTCCAACACATGACTTTCTTATACAGATAGTACCACAATTACTTTTCCTAAATAAATTAAGTTAAATTTCTTGTAAAAATTGTGCTTCAATTTTGAGCGTTTCCAGCAATATTTAAATAAATTTCGGAAGTCTCCCTCGCACTTATTGCAATACGTATAAATCTCTCCTTGTCCCACTCATTATAACCGAATTTTACGATAAAAATAAGTTTAATTTTTTTGACAGAATTTCAAAAAAAATTAAACAAAATTTGTTCAAAATTCAATTCTAAATCAATGTTAAAGAATAAAAAAATCTCATAAATTGTTTATTTTTCAAGATATTCCTAAAAAACCTAAAAATATCTTCAGGTAAGTGTCACTTGTGTTGATGCAAAAAACATTTAATGTGGCACCCACAAATTTGTTCAAACTCTTAAACATGAAATTTGAATCAAATCCGATAAGTCGTTTTTGAGTTCTGGTGGGTACATACAGACATCATGGTGAAAATTGTCTAAATGGATTCAGGGGCCCTCAAAACGTGTAAATCCATCAAAATCTCTAAGTCGAAAAAAATCACGATTACTATACTTTCTTATTACTTCGTATAAGAAAGTAAACATGGTGTCAGGTGTAAATAACTGAAGTGCTGCTACAATAATATGCAAATGTAAAATATTAGAACTAAATTGCATGTATCTTGGAAAACTACAAGTTTGTGGTCGCAATGTGGTCACGTTTTAATAAAACAAATTTATTATTAATAATTTTGAGCAGGACCGCATAGCTGTTGGTGTTCTCTGGCCTTGGTCATTTTTTCTGAAATGGTGTAATTCATAATTATTATATATTAACTTTATATTTGCAGTATTTTTTTACCAGCTTTTGAGTGTACCTACTTGTTCAGAATAATGTTGAGTTGAAATTACCAAAATAAATACACAGGAATGTCCGTAAAGATAAGTATTTGAATTGATTTTATTTTGTTCATTTCTTTATTAGAATGAACAAATCTTAAAATTCACTGCATTAACTTTGTGGTTGTATAAAACCCACCGCCTGTTATATTTATGTTGTACATTTAAATTCTTCTAATAATCTACCATATTCTTCGAAATAAAATCTGTATGGGAAATACTCTGAATACATGAGAAATACCAAATTAACAATAAGTTAAAATTTCTGACAAACCTATCAATTTTCAAATTATGATGTCACTGGAGAAGAGTGGCTAACTGAGTCAGCAATAAACCGATTAATCGGGGGTGAGCAATTAAACTCTAAACTTAGGTATTTCACAAAATATGTATACATTTATATAATTTAGCATTTTAATAATTATACAATTTTATGTACATACATATAAACAGGTCTAAAGTCCACGATTCTATGCACAGACAGAGACAGAAACATGAAACTGTTTTAATTCTATTCTAGTACAATCGTAGGAAGAATATTATTTAAAAATGTATTGATGGAAGCAGGAAACGAGATCTTGCATAAGATCTATCGATGGCTAACGGAGTATGCATTGGAATACCTAGCTTGGGAGTGACCCTGCAAAAAAATTGGATTTTGACAAGCATTTTAACAAAGAGGTAGACGAGCAAAAATGATAGAAGAACGTAAACTAATCAATAGTATGCAAAGGTCGTTAGCCATCAGAATGTGTAGAGGATTCCGAACGATCTCCTTCGAAAGAAACTCAAAAAAGGAAAATACCACCGAAACCTAACAAAACGAATGGGAGCAATAGAAAGATATCTAAATAAAACCGAAGAAACACTGAAGAACAAGTTATCAAAACAAAAATTAGTGAACTTAATACTTAATAGGAAAGCGAAATTAGCGAAATAGTATAATCGGTATGATTATAAGGAGGAAGGAAATCGAGGAAAGTTGCAGTTATCAGCTGTTGTAGTCAGGTAAAGAGGAGTTCTGTAGCCGATAGAAATCGGATACTATAGTGCAGAATATAAGTATCTTTTTGGAGATTTTTCTCCTCGCGTAAAAAAATCTTTAATTTAGTTTACATAGGTCTTAAATAAGTTTTTTTTTGGGGGCCACAACATATAAAATATAACCCCTAACTAAAAAGATCTTATTTTTATTTTTTATTGTCCACTAGTGGCTTTCTCCTTCTCCTTGCTCCTCAAAATGTTGGTCCAGGCCGGATGACGTTTGGTAAGCCCTTAGTCATTCAACCTTTTTCATCAGCAATATATCATCACTGTTCAATCTTTGAAACTCCATATCAAATGTTATCTCTCATAAAAGCCATAATAATTTTTGAAATAAAGAAGATCAATGATAAGATTGGAGACATTCTCAATCCAAATAGGTTTCTGGACTTGGAAATACGGTTGACTATACCTATTAACACAAATTCTTAATGCAATATATATATATATAACTATACCTATTGGTAAACTTATTTAATTTCTAAGCCTGGAGAGCCCCTGGAAGAAGTGATATTTTATAGACCAATCAAGTTATTATCCACCCTTTTAAAGCTGTTTGAAAAGTTAATTTTGAAGAGAAATGACACGCACAGTTTCATAACATCAAATTCTTACCAGAATTAGTTCCGATTTAGAGAATACTGTTCTATACGGAATAAATATGGTAAACCTTTCACTGCTTTTTGTAAAATAATTTAATATATTCAATTCAATTAATCTCCATTTAGTTCTTGTAATTATATGTTGACTGTTGTGTATGGAAATGTAAAATTTATGATGCGGAAGTCACACAAAACAATACTTTTCAAAACTAAAAAAATCATGTTTAATTTAACATGATATTATATGATACTTCACAAAAATATGCTCAAAAAATCACCTGATGGCGATAAAAAAATTAATAATAATTTTTTTGTTGTTTATAGAATACAAAATGCCTTGAGAAACGATAGATAGTAAAAATAAACTACTGAAATGTCATATAATTTGATATGTTATTCTAAAAATGTCTTACATACAGATATTAATCAGCGACATAAACTTTAAAGGAATCTTTTCGGTGTCAGTGAAGTGTATAGATTCAATTTACAAGAAACGTTTGAGTAAATTAATGTTACGTCTAGCTATAGCAATTTTAATACAATAATTAAAATCTTCGATAATTAATTTGTACTTAAAAAAATGGTGATGTGTGTAATCCATTTATATATGACGTATAATTAATTCATCCAATGTAATTTTATATCTTTATAATTATTATTATACGGTTTTGCAGTGTATATACTTAATAGCTAATAGATATCGTAACTGTTCTTGAAATGCAATCAATTCATTTATTTACACATATTCTCTGAAATCAGCTTTCGATACGTTCATGTTATTATAGCCACAGCTAATTACATAATTTTCTAAACAAGGGATTATAGTGAATTGTTAAAAACTGACATTTAAGACAGCTGCTGAAGAATTCAGGTTGCAGAAGAAAAGTATTTAGTTCAAACTTTGCATATTATCATCTGAACAACAGATTTATTGATTAGATAAATTGACTTTCAGTTAGGTTTCGATTTTCTGTGTCCAATTATTCCGTAACCATTGAATGTTTTGTTTATTGTTAATATTTTCAAATCACTATTTTAATTGACTAATAATATTTTATGATTTGAATCCGGTCTGAGCACGGAACATAAACAAGTTATACTTGGCGTCCTACTATAGAAAAAAAGAAAATAACAAAACACAATAAACATTTCGAGTCTATTGTAACAATTAATCAATATATGTAATTTAAATAAGGTGTAGTGTGTGATATGTTGCTTAACCACCTAACCACTTAACACGATTTCAAATCACAATACAAAATGTAGGCATAATATTGTATTCAACAGATACACAATCATCCTTCGAGCCAATATAGATAACCGGTAGCATTAGATTGATTTATTCAGATAAGATTTTAGGAATTATGTAAACAATAACTGGCAATATATCAGCTATTTATCATGTAAAGCCGATCGTGGAATATATTTGGTAAAATGATTTTATATGTTATTGTAAGCATACATATAGAGAAAAAATTACGCTAAATGCCGTCAACCGTATTTCACTTAACCTATACATATTCTATGTATTCTTGAATGATTCTATAATATTGTTTGGTCTAATTGTAAGACTTTCAAAATATTTTTTCTTACAAAGATGTCAAAAGTAGGTATCACATCTTTCTATACCGGGTGATTTTTTTAGTTGGTACAGCACCTTTTTCTTGCTTATTATTAAAGATAGAGTTTTGAAATTTTACAGGCATACTTAGAAACATTTTTTGCATCTAATACACTGTGTTTTTATTTTTGTACTGTTTTCCGTCTAACCGGAAGTGATCTCAACTTTTAATTTTCAAATGAAACACTATAGTTTTTCTTTTGGATTTTAAAACTAGATTTTTTTCTGAGTTTGAATGTGTAAAAAAAGTATTAGGCTGAAGAGGAAAGTTTTTGAAATAATGCGATTTTAAAGTTTCAAGCTTTGAGGTATGTACTAAAAAATAATCGAGTTACCCATGGAATGATTTTGTGGCAGATTAAAATACCCATCAAAACTGCATCTTATACAGATTTTTACGTAGAATCTAGTGGCGTACTCAGTTTTTTCTTAGAAGGGATAATTTTCGAGATATTTACTAAACTTATGATATTTTAAATGAAACACCCTGTATGTTTTCACTAGTTGGATCCAGCTTGTCATAAGTTTTACAAAAATATAAGACACTCTGTAATTATTTTCTATATTAAGCTAGAAAATGACAATTTTCAAAAATTCAGCCAAAAATTTTATAAGTAGGCTAGGAAAAATAAGAAATAAATGTCATTATTCATACAATAGAAGATTTACGTGTTGCCACAGAAAGAGAATAGGGACTTTGCATGTTTTTCAAAATAATTTTTTTTGAAAAGCTGATACCAAATTATCACTATCAATATTTTTGTAAAAAATTTTTGGTCCGTACTTTCCAAGTAAATAAATAAAAAGTATTGCAAAATTTGAAATTTTCACGCATTGCCCGGAAACGCCCGAATCGGCTCAAAAGACTGCTGACGTCACGAATCTAGTTCCACAGTGCAGCACGCCGCATTTTGATTTATTTCGAAAAATGTCAAATGCGTGAAAAATATTTAGACATGCCAATGTCAACTAGATTCGTGACGTCACACAGGACTCTCCGATCTCAAAGCGTTTTCGGGCGGCAATAATATATTTGAATTACGGTCAATTTATAATCGTTTTTTTATGTACAAATATTGAGTAAAAAAAATTATTTTTGCTGTAGAGTATTATTAACATAGTCGTTTTACATTTCTAACAGAGAAAAATGGGATTTTAAAAAAATGCAACATCCCTATTTAGGGATTTACAAGCACAACCTCTCATAATTCTGAATGCTTTACGCAGGGTAAGAAAAATGTGCGAAATGTGTCTGAGATATAACAGAAATCAATTTCAACAATTTCTATAAAGTGTATTCAAACTTTTATTTGTTCTTGGGAAAAGTTGACTGTATTCCTTCTTTGTTTGTGGTTTTTCATGGCCTACTTAAAAAAATGTTGGCTGAATTTTTGAAAATTGTCATTTTTTAGCTTAATATAGAAAATAACTACAAAGTGTTTTATATATTTTGTAAAGCTTGTGACAAGCTGGATCCAACTAGTGAAAAACATACAGGGTCCTCCATTTAAAATAACATAAATTTAGTAAATATCTCAAAATTTATCGCTTCTAAGAAAAAACCGAATACACCACTGTATAAGATGCAGTTTTTACCTTTCCAATATCTTCAGCCGTTCCCGAGATACGAGGTATGCCCTTAAAGTACAAATTTTCAATTTCGCCCTGTTTCTGAAAAACGAAGGGGGCTATGAAAAAACCGTTGACGGCATCTTTCGTTTCACAAAAAAGTAGCAACGTGTCGCGAAAACCGCATCTCTCTAACATTTGTGACTTTTTTGCGTCTTATTTAGTTATTAATTTTAGCCAGTAACTGAGCCAGTAACAGAACTCGGCAAATGAAACAATTTTTCCGAATTTTTTTAAGAGGAAAAACGGCCTATACTATTTTTTTCCTTTTCGACATCTACTATCATCGAAATTAAGATTCATTGAGAATTTTAATGCCATTAATCATGCCAAATTTTAATGCCCCATATCTCGAAAATGAAGCATTCTTGGCAATAAGTTTATAGGACAAATTTCGATTAATATTATGTCCACCCTGTAGATATATTTTTTTAGAATCATCTTGGTAGTAGTAACTGTGCAATATTCATTATGACACCTCTGCTTTTGTACTTCTTATTGTTCCATATTGTGGCTCCTTTCTTATATTTTTGCCTTTCCATGAGTCCTAATTATCCAAATTTAAATTGTATTTAATTTAGTTTCTGCCGTTTCACGCCAGTATTCTTTCTTAATCCTTTAACTATAAAGTAATGTTACTTATAGTAGTTTTTTGACAAAACTTACATCGGTTTAATAACTCTTGAACTAAGCTTAATATAGTGAGACGGTCATTAAAATAAGAAATTCTGATATTTTGTCCGCATTTCTTGAGTCGTATTAGTATGTCTAACGTTTAATTCATTGTCAGGTTTCATTTATTTATAAATAAATATCTTTGGGTTCCAAAGGTTAATTGTAATTTCTGAATATACTCAGCAGCTAATGCGAAGGTAATTTTATTATTCTGTATTTCTTTCAAAAAATATCAAGTTGAAACTCTTTAAGAATGCCATTATCAGGAAAATATGTGTAGATATCTTTACCTAACTACACATTTACTGTATTATTACTGACAATAAGACTCCCGAGAGAGTATATTATGCGTTTTGACAATTTGAATGTCGTAACAATTTATTCCTACATAAAATTCATACATGTCAGAACCAATCATGCTATGACTAGTTTGAAATTTATGACCAAACATTGAAGGTACAATGTGTCAAATCATTTGTTAAATTAATTCTTGTCACCATCGTCCTGTTTATATTTAGGTCTGCTTCTCTTCTACACTATTACTACAGCAAAATGTTTCCTGGACATAAATTTAATAAAATGCTTTTCATTTATGCCTTGTGATAGCTTTAGTAGTATAGATTTTCACTGGAATACTTAATTTCTTTATATAGTAGGAGTACCTATATTACTTATTTTTTCAATAATAAAATTTTCTAGCCACATTTCGTGTATTGTCAATATTTTCTAATACAATAGTGATTTTATTAAGCAGTATTTTTTTCTATAAGAGGGGGATATTTATATTGAACACCAAAATAATTTTTCCTCCTCCAAATCATATCATACGTTAATCCAGCTAGGTCAGCTATGTTTAGACTAGAACTCTAAACACACCGAATCGACTTAGACTCTGATGATCCAGCTTCAATCCTTAATTATATTTTAACATGAGTAAATGCCTCTGTAAATATTATGGAGTAGTAAGTATATGGAATTATGATTACTTGAAAATCAGTACGTGGAAAAAGTTGTCAAGAAGGAAGAAGTAGTAATTCTCATTAACTTCTGAAAACTTAACCTCCTAACTCCAATTATTTCAAAATTGCAACCAAACTCAATATTTCTGGGTAGGTACCTATCAATTATTATTATGCATCATTTAGGGCTCAAATCTTGCAGTTAAATTACTATTTTTAGAAATCACATTAATATAAAATTGACGTTTGGCTAACTACGACTCATTTAAAAGTATTCGTATTTCGAAAATCTGTGAAGATGGAAAGTATAATTCTTATTATACAATATTTTTCCCTTATTTAAAAGTATAGTACTCCAATTTTTGTAAATTTAGAAACTCGATTTCAAAAGATCACACTTAAACGCAAAAATTTAGATATTGCTCCTTAATTACCCATCAATTTCGTATAATACGTAGTCCAATAATTCAGAAGTAGGTAGTAGTCGTATTAACGACAAGTATTTAAAATAAATAAATTACTATAACTTCTGAAAACAAATATCGATAAAACGTCTCACCATGATGTAGTTTTGTACGTACACACATGCTGTATTTGGCTTTTAATAAAGAAATAAAGTCAATTCCAAGTTCCAACATCTTTTTAATCCTGATTACTAGATAAACCCAGGTACAATGATAATAATTACTATAAGAAAACAATAATTGCCTGTATAGAGATGTCTGAAACTGGAAGGCAATAAATAACATATACGCTTTGTCGGACTATTAGTATAATAAATATTTCCTAACAGCACACTATCATTAGGTTTCATTAACCAACATCTAAATATGGTCAATTCCGACTAGCGTTTTTCCTTATTTCTGGATTTTTTCTGTGCAATGTCTACAGTTCAGTTTCAGCCGTACTTATTTCATGAACATTAGACATGCATTTTACAATTACCTATCATAACTCTCCATAATCTTTACCTAATTTATATTTATATCTTCTGGTATATAATGAGAATATGCTTTTTATTTATATGACACGACTTTAGTATTATTTAATGATAAGTCTGTCAGCGCAAGTCTACAGTAATTTATTGCCTTAGCATATTTTCAGCAATGCAACTGCGGTATTTACGAGCCGTTTTTCCCGTGATAAATTGGTATGTATAGTGGGTGGTTCTCTTTATGCAATATTTCCTTACATCTTCTTTCATTATTCCAAACAACATGACACGCTTAGTTTAACGGGTTTGTTATTATTCTTTTCTAAAGCTGCCTGAGGCATTTTTTAATATTTCAGTTAATTGTGCTTAAATACTGGGCGGTGTAACTTTTTAAAACTCATTAAAATCTATCCTTAAAAAAAGCCAAACAACAAGATTTTAATAACACTTTAATATTAGATAAGATCTGTTTGTTGTAACATATCAACTTCCAGTCTCTGCTTTGTACTAATTTTCTTTTTTCTTATTTTATTACTTTGTGTATTTATTATTACTGCTCAGTTTTTTCTTAGACATAACTAGTATCAAGATTAATTTTTATATATTCATTTGCATTGTAATCGAGAAAAGTTACACAAAACCCGTCATTAATTTTTTTGGATATAAATTGGTGATTTATTATTAGAGATTATTTTTATATTTTAATAAATTAAACGGGTATAATAAACAGGTTATTATTTTAATTTAGAACTTGAAGTATTTGTAAAAATAAATTACATAAATTAATCAATACATTCCAAACGTTAATTTTGCAATGACGTTGCTAAATATGTTATAAAAATATCTTCATATGCATTGCCACGTAGCCAGCAAAAAAACAGCATAATACATTAATTATAAATTTCCAATAGTAAAAACGTATTAGTAGTATAGTAAAAAAATATTTATATCTTTGGAATATGTATGAAATTGTGTTACTTAATTATTACAATCCATTTTTTCATTATTGCCTATTGGATCTTGAATGCGGAAGTTATTAGTTTGAAAGGAAGATTAATTTTTAAATTAACTCTGCTACTATAAACAATAATTATTATAGAATATAATGCAGAATTGGTGATAGGAAATTTAAATCAATGCATTGTAAGTATTATTGAAATATTGAAAAAACGGGGTATATTTCACGAAATTTGTATTAACAATTTCTTTCACTCAGAATTTATAGATGTAGGGTTTTGCGAAATCTTGTACTAATCGATCGGTATCTGAACTTGATTGATTATGCAGAGTACACGCTCTATTTAAAGGTAACTTTCAAAGATTCGTGGCTGAGGGAATTGCTGTTTATCAAAGTCATATTTTTAGAAAATGGAGACGTTCTCCAAAGAAAAAAATTCTGCATGGGAAGAGCTTTAACCCAAAATTTGCACAACTTATATACTAAATTTGGTAAAGGTATTTACAGAAAATTATTGCTTTTCCAACCTATCAAGCCCTTTAAGATATCTGATATTAGGTCTGTTATTTCAACTAATCTTAACCCTAAAAAAGTCCCGGGATATGACTTAATATCAGGAAAACTTCTGAAAGAGTTGCCTCCAGAAAGCTTAAAAGTAATCACCATTATCTTCAATGCCATCCTGAGATTGAACTACTTCCCCTTACAATGGAAGGTTGCCCAAATAATTCTGATCCAGAAACTTGGCAAGGATCCAACGGAAGTACCTCTTATCGTCCTATTAGTCTCCTGCCCATCTTATCGAAGGTGTTCGAAAAACTCTTTCTGGCCAAAATTAAACCCCTTCTAGAGCAAAAAGACTTAATCCCAAGTCATCAATTTGGATTTCGTCAGCAGCACTCGACGATAGAGCAAGTGCATAGAGTGGCCAGAAAAATTGAAACAGACCTCGAGAATAAGAGGTACTGTTCTGCTGCCTTTCTCGACATTTCGCAAGCCTTTGATAAGGTCTGGCACGAAGGACTCATCTTCAAAATCAAGGCTAATCTACCCCACCCATTCTGCAAGATTCTGGAATCCTATCTGACAGATAGACACTTTTTGGTGAAGTACAGCGAAGTCCACACCTCTCTGGTGCCTATACAATCTGGTGTACCACTGGGCAGCGTTCTCGGCCCTATTTTATATCTGCTGTACACAGCTGACCTTCCGACCACCATAACACTGAACTTGCCACCTTCGCGCCGACGATACAGCAGTAATGGCCTCTTATCAAGATCCAAACCTTGCCTCTTGATTTCTACAAAAACATCTAGACAAAATGGAGATATGGCTAAAAATGTGGCGTATTAACGCCAACAGTTCAAAATCCCTCCACATCACTTTCACGCTGAAAAAAGAGACATGTCCTGCAGTGGCACTATAAAACAACAGTCCGCTTCCTCGAAAAGAGGAAGTCAAACATCTCGGCCTTCACCTAGATAGACGTTCAACGTGGGCAAAACACATCTGGAGCAAACGATTACAACTAAGCCATATCCACCGTAACATGTACTGGTTGATGAGTAAAAACTCCCACCTTAGGATGGAAAACAAACTCCTCTTATACAAAACCATCATGAAACCGGTATGGACATATGGCATACAACTGTGGGGATCTGCAAGCGATTCCAACATAATGAAGCTGCAGCGGTTTGAATCCAAAATGTGGCGAGTTATTTGTTAATGCACCATGGTATGTTCCGAATGACGTCATACACCGTGACTTAGAAATGCCCACCATCAAGCAAGAAATCGCCTCAATAAGTGCACGATATCAAGATCGTCTTAGCGACCACCCCAACACCCTCGCCACAGATCTACTCATCATCCCAAGTGTCAAAAGACTGAAGCGGTTATCCCGCTAGACTTACCCCAGCGCATTTAAGTGTAGTGTAGTTTAAATCCATGTAAGCCATAACAATAACGTGAAGTGTTAAGACCTTAAAGAGGCTTGCCAATGGGTCAGCCTCGACTGTGTCTTTTTATATTTACAATACTTTTATTTATTGTCCTTAAGGACAGATTGTAAAATAGCACGGGAATTAATAAAAAAAATGGGACCCTCCATAACTTTTATTTTCTAAAGACAGTCTTTCAATCGGCGGTTAACTTTTACCTAACTCAAAACTTATAGAAAAACTTTCTTTTAGTGGCAATGGTATATTACAAATGAGGCTAACTTTCAGTTTTGACTTTTAATGACAATGGTAAGCTTTTACCCAGAGACAACCACCTGCGGATTTATGGTGAACACCTATGAGGGCTTGCGCCTGAATATAGAAAATCTGCTGAGAATCGATAGTATAATATATTTTTACAATACGTAACGAGACACTGCTTAGGTTCATAACTAATGTTAACTACAGCAATTTAATTGTCGTCCTGTCTAGCTACATATTTCATATTATATTTTAATTTATAAATTTATTATGGATAAACATTACAATTATGTTTTACATGGATAGTTACCTGAAACATATCTTGTACTGGTTAAGTGAAGCCAGCAGAGAAATGAGAAATATAAATTTTGAGGTAACTTACAATTAAATCAAAACCTACATTCCAACTGACAATGCAAAACTGTTGGTAAGTAATACTGATGTAAATTCAAGTTAGTAGTAACCACGTACTAAGTTACCAATAAATTGTTAGGAAGATTATGACTAATATTGTATGTGTATAAGAACTTTTACATATATCTACCTAAAACTTCGATATACTGCAAATAAAATTTCAGGGGTACAAGCCAGTAACTTGAAGTAAGTAAGAACAAAAAATATTTGGCAGAAAATTTAAAATACCGTAATTTGATTAGCTCTTTTCCTACTCATGTGGCCAGTCAAATGAAAGTATTTAAAAATTCCTGGTAATTATTTTTAATTCTAATACTGTCGACTCAAAAAATGGTCTGTCTATTTTAATTGTATACTATGTAAATCCCTATGTCACTTTTATAAAAAAATTTGCTAAAACACTATTATACTTCTAATCCGACAGTTATCTTCTGTGGAAAAAGCTATATTCTAAAGTGCATACGTGCATCTAATATTTAATCTAATTTATATCTAAATTTTCCTAACCAGTCATTCAAACCATAACTGCTGATATCATGTGTCAGTCTCTGTGTCTAGTCTTACAACGTAATTAAACAGACCACAGAATCCCTCAAGGGTTCAAAATATAAAAATAAATTTAGGATACTGTGGTCAGACATCACGTAGGGTACTACTAATTATTACAAACCAACAGGATGACACACAACGTAACAAAACTGAAAATATGAATGAATCTACCATCTGCATGTGTCATTACAAGAGGATACCACCAATTGATAATACAATAACTTAGCCACCACGCAGTCTATACACAGACACATTTGTCTATATTTGTATTTCCTGTCGATTTGCAAGCCTAACCAGCAACCACATGTTTATTTATACGTTAATAACAACAAAAACCGCGGTCATTGTTAGCTACTGGATACTGCATAAAGTACCCTGTTTAGCAAGGAAACTAATAGGTGTAATTAGTTTGAGGAAACTTATTACAATTATCGCAGTAAAAACTGGTTTATACAACAAATTTTACTACTTATTGCCAGCGATTCTGATTGAGTTTATGAGCCAATTAATTGTTTATTCTTAAAGAGACTTTTATGGTCACAGCAATGTTGAGGATTATAATTTAAATTCAAATTTCCTTAGAGAATTCCAACGAATATAAAATTAAATATCCTGTAAAGTTTTCACGGCTCGTATAAAAATGCTTGAACGTTCCACAAAAAGCACATTTTGCCCATATTGGAAGAGGTGGCAACAAAAACCGGTAAATTGCTAAGTAGTTCTTCAGTAATAACCAATGGAGTGAAAACATTGTACATATTTGGTTTAATTATTCAGTTTGTTTTATTCTTCACTGCGTATAAATTACCACAAAGAAATTACACCTAAATGAATTAAGATAAATGCTTCGAATTCATTTGATTGCTCAGCTGATAGTGCAATCGATCGTGTGAATGTTTTATAAAGTAGCAGATTTGTACTTTTTTTACATAAGTACCTACGTACTTGTTTTAACTACATACTTGTAAAAGCTGTTACTCCTTCTAACATGTTGTAATAGTTAATTATGAAGTTTTCACAATGGTTAAATTACTAAAAGTATGACTTATCTAAATTATTTCAATATGTTAGTCTCAATTTTAAACAATATATTATTCAAAGGAGTATTAGAAGTTAGAAGTAAAACTGTTGGAGACTTCTTACCACTCACTCACTCAGAAACCATCGTGAAAATAGAAGGCGCATCCCTGTACTATTCATCCAACTCAATTTCGTTTTAGAACTAACAATTTAGAGAGAAAATAATATTTTTTTGGTCCCTTTTAAATTTCATAGCATTCTGGTATAGAACTAAGTAGACAAGAAGTTTCTTTTAAACTTACTATACCAATCACTTAATTTTATACAATAACACATGGAGTCGGCATTTTCATCTTCCCAATAAGTTCATTTACCAAATAAATTTCTTGATTTTCATTTTTGTAAGAATTGCAACCTAAGAATTTAACTGCCAAATAAAATTACCCAGAAGAGAAAAAACTAGGCCTTAATGATATAAAAACATTCACTTTTCGTATTACGGGATTTAAGGATATATTGACAAAATTGTTTTATAGACTTAGATTATGTTCAGCAGGAGGTTCACACTATCTCTGTCACTACCTCTCATTCCTCTCGTGTGAAACATAGAGAGATGGATGATGGATAGACAGAAACACACATGCCTGGTGAAAATTATCTTGGTATAATATTTTTCTCCTCTAACTTCTCCTGCTTATCAGTTTCAGATTGTTCATCATCATGACTATTTCAATTTAGTAACATTTCTTTCTCAATTGTGGAACAATAAACATTTAGATCTTTCTTATAAGCATTTTTCTTTGACCAACAGTTTCTTTATTCTTAGTTTCAGGTTCTGCAATGTTTATGTTCTTTTGAATCTTGATGCGTTTTTTATTTTTTTCCTATTGGCAGGTTTTTCAGATCTTATAGTCTTTCTGCTAGGGGTCAAAAGGTAGGAAGTAAAAATATTTTTGTTACGTAGGAGTTTTTATTTAACTTTTAATTTTTTATTACAATGGCCATTTACAATAATTATGAGATGTATTATATTATTGGCATGTTTTATACAATGCATTAAAATTATCTTTTGAAGTGTTTAGCTTTAAAATAATTACGCTTTGTGAAAATTTTGGATTTGTTTTTAAAAAATTAGCCATGGCCTACTGTAATAAATAAAGAAAATTAGTAAAAATATCGAATTTTGAGCTTGTTTTCAAAATAAATTTTAAGTATTATATATTTTTGGAAAGCCCAAATTTTGCTTAATCAATATAAAAGATAATATATAGGGTGTCCCATTTAAAAAAACATAAGTTTGGGCAATATCTCAAAAACTAAACCTTTTACACAAAAACTGCCTACGCCACTGAATTCTACGTACAAAACTCTATTAAGATCAGTTTTTACCTTTTTGATAAGTAGACGCATAACGAAAATACGAGGGGTGTTTAAAAAACAAAGATTTTCAGAATCACTCTGTAGATTAAAAACTAAGAGAGCCATGACAAATGTGACCCCGGAATCTTTCGTTTCGTAAAAAAGTAGGACAGGAAGGTGAAAACCGCAACACTCTATCTTTGAGAATAACGCCAATACCCCTTAAAAGTGTCGAAAATGGGACACCCTGTACACTTTTCGAGTTATTGCATTTTAAACAATAAATTGTTAATAACTTTTGTCCGAGCAACTTTATGACAAAATACCATATGACCTTTTCGGAGAGTCTTTTTAATTTGAACAACTTTAGTTTGAAATTTTTTTTGGTAAAATGTATACTTTTCGTTTTCGAGTTAATTTAAACATTTAAACAATAAATTGTTAATAACTTTTGTCTGTGCGACTTTATGACAAAAGAGGTACCATATGAACTTTTTGGAGCTGATTCTATTTTAGATTTCGTGGTTTTTGACTCGATTTTTAAGCTAATACACTTTTAATCCCTCAAGATAAGTGTACTACTGATTTCTAATAAGCAGGGTTTGTTTGTCCTGTTTGAATTTTGGAATAATTCTCTTTCACCTTAAATCGGCTGATGGTGTCATGGCTTCCTTAACCTAAAAATGCGTACTTTTATTTAAAAATGTAGTGAGGACTCTTGCGGAAAAGTGGAATTAGTATAATTGTGTCACTACACGGGGCGAAATAGGGTACATAACATGCGAGGAAAGTGCCAATAATAAGTGCTACGTTCGTACTCAAATCTGAATGCTCATTCAGTAATGTACCACTTTCCACTCTAGGTAAGTAAATAACTGTTAGAGTACTACCGATATACACTGCTTTTTATACTTAATTATTTATTTTAGGACGCAAAAAAGAGAATAGCTATTTATAAAATTTTATGATTTCTATTCGGTAAGCAACCCAAATTTAACAAAAATTTCGCTAACGCCCACCCCTACAATAAAATTGACTCTATAGCGGTTTGTTTGTTTATTATTTGCTTCGTTATTTTCAGGCCAAACTTTGAAACAATATTAAAAACTATGTAAAAAAACAGATTGTCTCATACTCTAATTTTTATAATGTATAATTATAAGGATTTTATCTGTTATGGTGCCTAACAAATTAATATAACTAAAGTTCAATGAATGGGGTCTGGTTGATAATTGGCTAATATAAAAAATGCATAACTGCTTAATTAATAGCAGTCACAGCATATTATATATTATATAAGGTTGGTCCATTCTTCGACTCATTTCATAAACCCACTATTAAAAAATAGTAAATATCTGATGGTCTCTTATTAATTTTTAATATCATTTATATCATATCACCATCAACGTTCACCGCAAAACTGCCGTTACTCTCTAGGGAGAGGAAATTAAAAAATTCTTCATAGTAGATGAATTTTAACGTGTCGATTTAATGCCTATACACCTGACCATAAACATTTTTTTCCCACTGTTGTTAATATTCCACACACACGCTTCAGTAGCAAATAGTTGATCCACACATTCGAACTAGTTTCGACATTTCTTTCTGGCACTATATAATTTATTATTTAATTTACCAGTTGTCAAAATGCCCGTTAAACAGATATACAATCGACTGTAATTAATTGCCCCGACCGAAGTGTGAAGTTTATACAAATAAATCTTTGTTTCTTTCGTTTTCATTGGCTCGAGGCTTGTTTTTACAGATTTTTTGGTGCTGATTATATGAAGACAACAACGTCGATTTTGGTTTATGATAAACTAATTTTATTAATTTAAAAGTTGACCACACATTGTATGCGAATTCACATGTTTGTGGTTGTGTAACAAAAACTGTTTTGCTATGTAGTTTCTCGCCATATCTTGTGAAATTTAAGTTATAAAATTGAAGATTGTTTAACGCCGTAAGGTAAACAATAATTATTTCCATCCTAATGACCAATTGATTACAGTTAATCCTAAACAGAATTAATACTGCTGCTTACTGGCTACCAATTGTGAAATATTGTGTGCGCCAACATATATAATTACACAATTAAATATTCACTGTAATTAATACAGTTACTGCAATTAATTTAATTGAAAAATATTACTTTTATATTAAACACAACAACTAGTTTCTGAAACAATAGCTACTATTTAGCTACCGTTGTCCTTGTAGATAGGTACACATTTAATTGATTATTTTTTGGTTAGTGTTTGTGAAATGTCTCCTAAATTAAAATTATGCAGCTTTCTCCTGTACGATGTTCCACATGGAACAACAATGGATCGTAACTAACTCTCGATCCTTGAGCAAGATCAATTATTCTAATCAATAAAGCAATCTTAATCTAGTATCTTCATGGAGATAGAGTTACATACATGATCATTATTTGCCTTGATTCAACACACACAGAGAGAGATACTTGCGCGGGCGATATATTGTCCAGATCCTATCAGTTAAATGCACTTAAGAGCACGAAACTCTTGGTTAGTTTCTAATATATGAGAAACTTGTTATTAATCATAACGATACATCAACTAAAAGGAAATAAATGTGTCAAATTTTCGGGAAATTTACTTTCTTCCTTTTGTGATAGAGATAACTAATTATTATAATAATACACAAAAACAAGTACTTTCTGTAATTTTTTGTTATATTTAGGACCGATATTTTGGTTTTTTGTTAAAATTAATTGATGATTAAAAGCCATAGTTGCAATTATTGAAATAATTGTTTATAAAGTTAACCAAGACATAAAGTGCTGGGTCTAAATCCACAAAATGCATTTATCATGTTTTTTTCTTAAATATTCATGCATAGGGTTAGGGTTAAGATTATCAACACTATTTTTATGAAATAATTTTTTTATAGGTTTTAGTTGTAATATTTATTAGTTTTTTGACCAACATTACCATTAAAGACTCAATGTTTTTCTCATATTAGGAGCAATAATTATTTGCTGTTTCCCAAAACCCAAAAATGGGTTCTTAACCAAAATAACTTAATTATTCCAAAACAAGCAAGTCAAGCAAAATTGCTGTGTTTAGATTTTTTGCTCGCTTCTTTACCTAAAAAAAGAGTTCTTGAGAATCTTGATGTTATTTTGAATTAATTTTTTTGCATATCTCTTAGGATTATGTACATTTGAAGCTCTCTTTCCTCAATACTACAACATTTTTTACAGTATACATTTCCCTTTATAGAAATGAAAATTTGATTAAAACACGTCCAGAAGTTTACTTTAAAAGTAAACTCGCTCGAAAATCTGTTATTTTCGGAATGATATCGTAGTCAAACGAAATTTTGGTTCCATATGTATGGTAAGCAAAATATCCAGATAATTTAAAAAATCACATTTCCTGACACTTGGTTTTCAATTTATAAAAATCGTACAATGGTGGGATATGTCTTTCAGACATAACGCCAATATTTCCAGCATTTTTCATCATAATCAAACCAGTAGTTTCCAAACTAGACCAAACTCATGGAAAATTTGTTTTCTTTCGAAATGTTACTCTTAGGTTTGCATTCTCTGAGAGGTGCGAGAACTAGAGTTCAACAATACACTCATTATGACCTCGAACTACATGCTTACAAAAAACAGCCAAGAGAGAACCTTCAAGGTCGTCCTTCCAGAGCGAGACGAATGGGAGAGAAATCAGTCCTCCTTACTCAAGGTCAACTTGTGTTGATTTACAGACGGCTCCAAGTTTTTTAGAGGGATTGGACCTGCCGTGTGTTGTTGCCGACCAAGAATTGAACTTTTTGACAATTTTAGTCAATATCCGATAATTGTTCAAACAAAGACGTATGCTATTGCATTGTGTGGACGGAGGCTGATATGAAACAGCGCTGTGCGGACAAGGCAATTAAGATATTCTCTGAGAGCCAGGCTGCATTAAAGGCACTGAGTTCCAAAAAAATTTGGTTCAAAACTGATGAACCTGGAACTTCCTTGGAAATTCAAACAGAGTCACTCTTGTATGGGTGCCGGGTCACTCCGGGATCGACGAACTCGCAAGGAAAGGTGCGGAATTTTTTTTTGTGAGCCATGAACCATGTCTGGGAATTCCACTCAAAATGGCCAAAAATGCAATCTGGGCTGAGAACTTATCTCCAGAGTTGGAACAAGATTCCCTGCCAAAGACATGCTAAGGGGTTCATTCCAGGACTCACAATGGCAAAAGCTCAAGCACTGTTGGAAGCGGGAAGGAAGAACTTAGAACTTGTCACTCAAAAGTTTAACAAAGTGTATAGACACAGGAATCTTTAAACAACTATGTACTTGTTTTATATAAAGTTCATATAGTAATTAATAGTTATCGCTCAATGGCGGCGACCTTAATGTTATTTTCAATAATTTCTATTTAAGAAGACTTAAAAATATACCTATAAACCTGATAGGTGTTGGTGCTCATTAGGAGAATTTTCTTTTTCTGGCATAGAGCCACTTTCTGATGTTCAGTTGAAGATATGGTAGGTTCAAGTGGACGGGAGGGTGATGAGAAGCTGCATTAAGGTTGGCAAGAAGAATCTTTTGAAGTTTGTCTATTAAACTTCAGCCAATTACTTATAGCTGCAATAAAATACCTTCAAATCTTTTCATCTTTCCAATTAGTTGTATTATTAAAGAAATCTACGATTTCTAACGATATAAGCATTGATTCCTATTTCATTTCGTAAATACTAACAGGCATTGAAAGAAGATATCTTTCTATAAAAAATATTTAAGACTCCGGTAAAATTAGATTTTTTTACTTTGTCAAACTTTTGAGTACTTGCGGACTGAAACAGATGAAATTTATGTTAAAAAAGTATTCACCTGGATTTATTCTCTTGTTATTTGTATAAAATAATAATTAACTTAAAAATTTAACGATCGATAACGATTTTTCGTGATACTATATCGTTACAGCATTATAACAGAACAGAAATGTGTACTTCTAAGTCATGAATAACACCCTAGGGTGTTATATGATACACCGGCCGTTATATTGATTTAACAGTACGTCAGGACTACTGTCAAATTTGACAAATTTATAAATATAGAAAAAATTATTGAATTTTGCGTTTTTAGTAACTATCACGAAAAATATTGAACGGGCGATAACGCAAATAACTTACTAGGTTGCATCATAAATCTCGGCTATCGCCTTGGTTTACGAACTGCAACCTAGTATTTGTTATACCGGGACATTATTTTAACTTTGAACATAGTCCCAATAGTCTCTATGTTCAATTTGAAAAAACACACCTCAATGAATGTATTTAAGTAATCAAGTAACCAATTTTACGTGAAAATAACTACTTAACAAGAAAAAATAATAAATGTCAAGTTGCTTGAATTATTATTGTGATAAAATAAATCGAAAACATGTATTTAACTGAAGAAAAAATACACATAATGAATATTACACCATGCCAATCAGAGCATAAGACGTATTATCAGTAACTAATCCCGATTATTAAAAATTTAATTAAATCAAATTAAATCAAAATCAAAATTGGTTGCATAGCAAATACTCGCAATGCATTGATCTGTGTTACGTTAGTGATAAATCAGTTTAAATCAACATATTTTGAGATACAGATTCTTATATTAGATGCACACTCTGTATATATATATATAAATATTTTCGGATATATACCCCATCTGCAATTTTATCTATTCTTAATAATTGTAATTTCAATAGATTTTTTTCCAGTAACAGAATACATCCATAATTATAATAGTCTTAGATAAACTGCATAAATTATGATCAATTTATTATAAATTGCTTATTACATAAATGCAAGTAAATTAATTCATAATAAATAATATATATTAGTTACATTGTAAGCAATATCTAATTATTTTTTTGTAATCGCAGTTTAATTTATGTGTGACTTTCATTTAAAAATTATTATAAAGTATACCTCCAACTGATTACCTACTGTTTATTGTCGTGTTTGTGGTTTACACTTTATCTTCTATCAGAGAAATTAAATCAACAGTACAATCAACTCAGTTTAAAAATTGGCACAATTATTAAAGTAAAACAACTTTTATGCGGATGTACCCACAATAGTTGCAACCTACTCATTGTAATGTATAATATTTTATAGCTGAGGAAGGCGTCTCAAAGACAAAAAGTACACGAATCAAATTCTCCATTTACACTGAAACGCGTATACAAAACATATATGGTGTTTCAGCAAGACTTTCACATTTGTTATCAGATCTCTTTTGCATTTTTATTTTGTCCATAAATTGTTAACGAGTCTGACTATCTGTTGAATTATTGTAACAAGTTTTGTACACAAATATTTCCGAGAAAAAAAAGGGATTTATTTATACAAATCGTGTTAAAAATTCCTGATGCATAAATACAATTAATAAAAACAATCTGTTGATATGATTTATAGATGAAGTATTACAAAATCTTGTAATTGTCTTTTTAACAAGTGTTTAACTAATTTTCATGCTAATAAACAGCTTGTGTTGTGTTTGAGTTTTTACAAGAATTAATATTTAAATTTAATAAAATAATTCCAGTACAGTTTTTTTATGGAGATTTCAGTCCTCTGAGAAAATTGTCGGCTAATTAGACAACTCTTGTTAGTGAGTGTTGGCGATATAAAATTAATTTACCTCTAATGAGAAACCGTTTTTCTTGAGAACAATAATTATTTTCAAACTTCCTGCTAGTAAATATAGTATAAATATTTGCGTGTATTGCAACAGAAAATCGATATATTATATACATACGCACATACATTGCAATTATTGATTTATATTATTTTGCACAACATGATTCGACGTCCATATACAGATTAAAATCAATGAAGTGATAAATCTTACACCTGTGACTCAGCACCAACCACACAAACAAGATCTACTCTACATGTTTCTGATCAATTTATAACAAATTATAATTAGTATCGATCATGGACGTCCATGTACTTGTATAAGTAAAATATTGACATATTTAATCTCGTACTATACACATTTTTTGTTTTCGTTTTTAACTGGATAATAATTGTTTAGATCGTTATCAATTAAATGCAAATGTATCATCATCTTTAATTAGAAATAACTTTGGATAAGTAGATCTTTAGTTTATTTAAACTACGTTAAGATGTTTGCGAACAAGATTAATACTTACTAAAAAAGACAAAAAAATTTTGTTTAGATAAATATTTATTTATACGGAATTATTTTCTTGATGTTAAAATAAACTAAATAAAATTGAATTTCAGATATTTAACTTTACTTTTCTATCAATATTAAAAAGTAGTAGGCTTATTTATTCATTTTAGTTTAAAAAATCCACTGCAGTAAAACCTCTACACTCGCAAAAAAATATCACTTATAACACTAGTGGCACAAATAACTATTATACGGGGTGTTCCAAAAATACAGGGGGTGATTCCTGAGATTATTCTAAGAATAAAAGTTCATATGAACATGAGTCCAAAAATCCTTACCCGTCGAGTTATAGCCCCTTAAACTTGGGACCCTGAAGAAGGTTTTTATTTATTATCTCAGAAACTGTTCAAGGTAAAATGATAAAATTCACCACATCCACTAATGTTTTTATGCTTAATAAGATAGAGTTTAAATCGTTTTGAAATTTCCACCAGAGGTGAGTTAAACCTGGGGGGCGGGGCGTAAAAATGACCCTCACTTTTTTGTGTTTATTTTTTTATTAATTTCGATGTGAAATTGTGATATGTTGAAGCTTTCTCCGAAAAAAAGGTAATCTTGTTCAACTTCGAAAATATACACCGTTTTCGAGATATTTGGGTTTGATAGTTTTGAGAGCGCCCCAAAATCAAACTCACGACAAAAAAAGACCTTTGCAAAACGTAGATACCTTCAATACAGTACGCGCAAGTTAAAAGATATTGTTCCTAAGGAAGGAATTATTAGTTAAGGAAATAAAAAGGGATAATATTAATTTCACCAATGAAGAAATGACAGATATAAACTTTAAGGGGCTATACAGGGTGATCAGTAATTGCCGCACGCGGAGAATACTGTGATGAACTTTACGTTTTAAGAATGACGAATTTTTTTACCGCACTGCTGTAAGTCCTTTATTTACAAAGATATGACCACTTTTGTGAAAATAAAAGTGGCAACACTGCATTGAACATGTGAATAGGTTCGACGAGAAAAAAAAAGAGAAACGTTCAATATTTTTTGATGCGAGAACTTGTCAAACTAATTTAGTACTGTCAATTTTATTAAAAAACAGAAACAACAATTGAAATTCATTATTAATATTTTCATGGCAATAGAAGGTATTTTAGTTTATTCCAAGGGGAGCTTGAGAGGTTGCCAAACTTCAAAATTCTCTCAAATTTAGGTATTTTATTAAATTTTAACATTTTCAATTTCTTTGTATTAGAGGTTTTGTGAAAAAATCATATTGCATTTTATCCAGAGAATATAGTAGCATGAATTATTCACTCATTTTTGTTTTGGCTATGAAAATAATTAGCTTGTAACTTGGATAAGGGAAACTCTATAACTCGGAAACTAACCATCTTTAGTTTTAATGTGCTTTAATGCCCTTTATTCGGAGTGCGCCAATTACTGATCACCCTGTATATAACTAAGGGGGTAAGTATTTTAGGACCCATGTTGATATGAACTTATTTTCTTAGAATGATCTCAGGAATCACCCCCTCAAATTTTTCGCAGTATTTTTGGAACACCCTGTATATACATACATATTCCTATTATGTTATATTTCCTCCTATGATTTTATTATCTATCCATGAGAGATAATAATAGATATATAATTTATTATAATAGTAATTTGTTATTTAAAAATTAAAATACATAATAATAGTATATGATTAAAAATTAGGTCAAATAGATTCAAAACAGTGCAAGATGTACCTATACAAAATAAAAGTCTCACACCTACAAGAAAAACTCCAAAACCATGTTCACTTCATTAAGAAGCGCACTTACTAGTTGAATTTAATAAAATTTTCAAATCAATGACACGTTTGATGTCACCAAACCGCCTACACAATGCAAGACAAAAAAGTTCCGATCAAACTGTCAACTCAATCACATTGTATTAGATTTGACTGTTTATATTGTTGTTTTATTTTGGTCTACATAAGTTAAAATTTGTAGTATGTTTTAAGCACGTGCGGTTATCACGTTGTAGGTATTACTGACGTCATTATATCTTTAATTTTAATTTTTCCTGTAATGTATTTTTTAAGGGCTCACAAGGGCTTCTATAAATAGTCTAAAGATACGTAGGTTGCTATTATATGGTTCAAGTTGTGAAATGTGACTGACGAGCCGAGCCTACTTTAGAACTTCCACTAATTGTATACGTAATTACGTTCTGTACAATTAGGATGTAAATTTTATGTGTTTATTAACTTGTTTTAAAACGATATTTAACTAATAAAAGTGGTTATGAGGTATTCATTTTGTAATTTCCTTCTGATTCGATTATTAGAATGCTGCGGCTGTGACTGCCAAAAGTCTACACCATATGGGAATTTTTTTTTATTTGTGTCAATAGTTTTGGTTGGCTGAAAATCAAAAATGAGCTAATTAGATCCGGCAAGTGTAAAAATCTAATATTGAATCTACTGATGGTTTTCGAAATATTATTATAGAAATTTTTGATTTTGGTGATTTCAAAAGGTTTTCTGATGAAAATCACTTACCAAATCTAACGTAATAAATTTACTTTAGGTTTTCAGATATGATCAAATTATTGGCACAAACGGTTCTAAAAAAAGATTTCTGGATCGATCAGAGAAAAAAGTGACACATTCACCGTTTTTCGGTTCACATTGTCCAATAGTTTAATAGTTGCTATTAGATTACAAAAAATAATTTAATAGGGATGATTTTTCCGACCCGGAAATAATTTTCCTTATGGTAATAAACAATTCATGTGGTTACGCCAGTCTACACATCAATTTTACTTATTATCTAACAACTAAATGTTCGGACAAAAGTAAATTTGATTGTCTTTTTTCCATACGCGCAAAAGTTATCTAAATTAACTTCTATAATACAATAAAACAAAGAATTATTATTTTCAGAACGATGGATCTAGTAGTCTGATTTTGATGAAATTTACTTTATTGTAAAGCTGGATGTTGGTTTTCTTTACAAAAAACGTACACAAGTTTTTATTTGGTGATTTTAGGCATTTATCGGAGCTTTAAAGTTGCACATTTAAAAATGATAGAATTTTCTAGTAACTGTGTTAAAAAATCACAGTTTTGAAACCGCTGGTTGGATTTGTGTCAAAAAACCTTTAAATCAAAGTTCAATAATCGTACCTTTATTGAAAAAATCCTGAAATGTTAATATGATTTTTTTTACATTTTTTTCGAGTTCCACAGTTCACTTTTCAAAAAACGTATTTTTTGAGGGTGCTACTTACATTTAAATAATCACAGTTTTGGAACCGCTGATTGGATTTCGGTAAAATTTACTTTATTGCAAAGCTGGATGTTGGATTTATGTACAAAAAAATCCCCAAGTCTTTATTTGGTGATTTTAGGCAATTTTCGTAGCTTTAAAATTGCACTTGAAAAATGTCACGTAATTTTCTAACGACTTTTTTTAAAAAATCACAGTTTTGGAACTCGGTAAAAATGAAATAAAGGTGTTTTCTGGTCCTTATCCAGTCTGGATTTAAATGTTATTGAAAGTCTTTGGCATAAAATTAAACGTATTCTACGCAATAATCCACCAAGAACCATTGGGGACTTAAAGACCAAAATAGAAGAAATTTGGGACAGTTTCACGCCAGAATTGTACCAAAATTTGATAAATACACTGCCTGCTAGAATACAGGCAGCTATTAAAGCAAAAGGAGACATATCCTCTTATTAATGGTCCTAAATTAAAAATTATTCCAACATTTAGTTGAAAATTCATTTTGTAAAATTTGCTAATTATTAAGGTTAAAATATTGTTAAATCAAATAAATAATTTTCTTCCATGCATAATATTGTCACTAAGGCTTTATCTTACTGTATTGTTAGGTGTTTACTAATTATTTGCATAAAATTACCAGTTCTCCTTTCATATTTCAAAAATTTACTTTTGTCCGAACATTTAGTTGTTAGGGCTCGTAACTGAACAATAAACTAATGCGAGAATATACTAACCTTTTCTATTTGTTACACAGTGCAACAGCATATCGTGGAACAAGAAACGGTCTTTATGGGACTCAAGTACTAATATAGTATAGTCAAACCTCCGAAGGGTTTATTCAGATTGGCTCGAAAATTGAAGTTATGGCCATTTGAATTTTTTTCGACAGTGACCAATTTTAGCTTAAAATCGCTCATTGTTTTGTCTATAAATTGCATTTTAATCCTATTATCTCTGCATAAATATGCTGTAACTTTAATAAAATGATTCTTAAAAGTCAAATACACAACTCATCTGAACATATCAAATGAAAAAATAATTTTTTGTATTTTTCGTTGAAAAGAAGCCGAAATATCGCATTTTTTTTAACATTTCGACTTTTATTCAGAATTTCTCATTATTATTCCTTTGAAACAATTTTTCGAATTTTTTTTTATTCTACCAAAAAATTGATGAATGATGAAAAAATACATTGAGATCTTTCCAACAAAAAAAAATCACCTGGCGCTGTTTTGGCTGAAATTTGCTGGTGGAGCAAGAATTTCTTCAAAATTTTCCAATGAGGAAGAAGAAGAAAGCGAGATGATCAATGAGTATGTGGATTCTGATGATGATTCGAGTGATAGCGATGGTGATGAACCAGATGAAGCAAAACCAACGCCAAAGAGAGTACGTTCAACACATTGATTTGTTTCATTATAAAAATGTTTATTTGAATTTTCATATCTTTAAAATAAAATGGTAAACATAGGTATTCAATGCATGTATTTTCAATTGTTGCAAGAGATCAATGTATTTTTTTCATCATCATTACAATTTTTTGGGTAGAATAAAAAAAATTCAAAATATTGACAAGAAATGCGATAAAAGTGCGATCTAACGACTACTGGTCGACGAAAAAATCCCAAAAATATTTCTTTATTGATGCGTGAAATTTATCTATTTAATCTCAAAGTTAATTTTCATTGAAGTTTGAAAGAAATAATAATGAGAAATTCTGAATAAAAGTCGAAATACTAACAAAAAATGCTAGAAAATGCGGTTTTTCTGATTATTTTCAACGAAAAATAAAAAAATTTTTTTTATGTACTACTGCAACGTACTTTTGCGTGCATAAAGTGGCTCTTTATACACTAGTGTATAAAGACACTTTATTTTACTATTATTGTAAAATATCAATATATCAGCTGTCAATGTCACAATAAATACCGTCAGAATGAATTTATTACTGTCATTTATAATTTTTCTAAATAATTAAAAGGTAATTTTCGCAGTTTTGTATGGAACTCGTATATAATCTGACTTTATTGACTCGTCCTATTTATTAGCCTCGCTCGCAAGCTCGCTCTGCCATAAACCAGACTCGTCAATAAAGTTATAGATTATATACTTGTTGCATAAACTACTATTTTACACTACTTGATATGTTCAGATGGGTCATTTTATTGAGGTTTCAACATATTTATGCAGAAATAATAAACTTAAAATGCAATTTTTAACAATGAGCGATTATAAGCTAAAATTGGTCACTGTCGAAAAAAATTCAAATGGCCATAACTTCAATTTTCGAGCCAATCTGAATAAACCCTTCGGGGGTTTGACTATACTATACTAGTACTTGAATCCTATAAAGACCGCTTCTTGTTCCATGAGATGACCCCTGAATTTGTTGCACTGTGTTATACTATTTCCCATTGGGTGAGACCCAATTTTGCGGTATAAGAATAACTTCTCAACAGCGCAAGTATTTTTTGCAAATGCATAAAAAATGAATGTGGATCTTTCAGGTCGAGATTTATATTCTCCTGTCGGACTTTCAATTATAGGCACTATTCTGCCTGTTTTATTTCAGTTTGCCTCTATTATTTTGTCGTTCCAGCGTTTTCGTGGGCGACCTACTTATCGACGTCCAATTGGGGATCTAGCTATTCTGATCATCCATTCTGCTGATGTGGTCATTCCACTCCATGTTAGATTTTCAGCTATGTAAAAACTATTGACACAAATAAAAAAATGTCGGATATGGTGTAGACTTTTGGCGGTCACAGCTGCAGCATTCTAATGATCGAATCAAACGGAAATTACTAAATGAATACCTCTTAACTACTTTTCAATAGTTAAACATCGTTTTAAAACAAGTGAATAAACACATAAAATTTACATGATAATTGTAGAGAACGTAATTACGTATACATTTCGTGGAAGTCACATTTCACAACTTGAGCCATATAATAGTATCTACGTATCTTTAGACTATTTATAGAAGCCCTTGTGAGTCCTAAAAAATATATTATAGGAAAAATTAAAATTAAAAATATAATGACGTCAGTAATTTCTACAACGTGATAACCGCACGTGCTTAAAACATACTACAAATTTTAACTTATGTAGACCAAAATAAAACAACAATACAAACAATCAATTTCCGACCTTTTGTCCCCTCGTTGATGTTTTTCATTCTGCACGCTCGTCTTATGTCTAAGTTTCTGAGAGTTTTCCCTTCAATGCATCTGAAGACTCTCATCTCTGCTGTCTCCATTATTTTTTTTGTGCTAGTTGTGTTTGGTGGTGATGCTCCGGTATACGTCATAATTGGTCGAATGACTGATTTATAGATTTGGGTTTTCATTTCTTTCCGTAGATTTTTGTTTCTCCAAGTTGTGGCATTTAGTCATCCTGCAACTTGATTTGCCTTGATAATCTGTTCTTTCATTTCTGTCTCCAATTTTCCATGACTACTTATTAATAGTCCCTGATATTTAAATTCTATACTTGTTCGATTATATCTCCTTCTATTTCTAACTTACATCTTATAGGTTCGGTGGAGATAACCATGCATTTTGTTTTCTCAGGTGAGATAATCATATTAAATCTCCTTGTTGTTATGCTGAATTGGTGGAGCATTCTTTAAAGATCGTCCTCATTTTGTGTTATTAACATCTCATCATCCTCTTAGAAGAGAATGGTAATCTGTTTGTTTCCCATTTGATACCTTTTGTTTTTAAACTAAGTCCCTTATGAAAGACTGGGCAGACTGAGGCACTTCAGGCTCTTGGGAAACAATCGTAGAATCTGCCGAATAGGTAGGTTTAAGAGGTGTTTGGACTTAGTAGAAGTATAGGAAGGATACTATCTGTTTAAACTATGAGAAGAGTAAAGAAAATTTTTTTCTTATCTTATATATAATATTATATATTATCTTATTATATAATAAGATACTTATTTTTCTACATTTTTGATGTCTCTTCTTATTTTAACATTATCATTAACCACTCCAGACTTACCTAAATTCATCCAAAAAGTTTAATAAAAGTGCAATAAGTTTTTAGTAAAGAAAATTGGTACGGAACGGTTTTTTCGAAAAAGCCTAAATAAGATACTTGTTTTTCTAGATTTTTGAAGTCTCTTCTTATTTTAACATTATCATTAACCACTCCAGACTTAAATTCATCCAAAAAAGTTTAATAAAAGTGCAATCCGTTTTTAGTAAAGAAAATTGGTACAATAAGTAGCTGACAGGAAATGTAAAATATACTATAATATAATATGAAAGATCTTTACAAAATTCCACCACAAGTTTTTTGGCTCAAAATAAGTGGTTTGAATCAAACATACCTAAGTCAAAAGTTCTTCCTTACTGAGTTACAGGGCGATAAAAATAAAAAATAAATCCAAATCATTTTTAAGTATAGCTCCAAAACGGTTTACAGTAGAAATTGGAAATTTGGTGGCTTAATAAGTCTATAAGAAAGCTACAATTTGTTGGTATTAGAACCAAAATAATATTGTTCAGTGGCATACTCATAGAGGGAGATCAGGGTTTTAATGAATCTTTTTTATTCGGTTTTTTATTCGATTTAAGATAAAAATTATGTTTAGTTTTGGACATAAAATCACTTGTATTAGAGTGACCCAACAGGTCTTTTTTTTATCGGGTCTTGAGTCTATCTATCACAATTCTTGTTTATATTTTAAAAAAATTCAATACATATAAAAAATATCCAAAAATACCTGAGTCCCCCTGTATAAGCACGTCACTGGGCAATATTATTTTAGTTGTAATACCAACAAATTGTAGCTTCCTTATAGACTTATTAACCCATAAAATTTCAAATCACTAAACCGTTCTGGAGCTATACTTAAAAAATGATTTGGAAAGATATTTGTTAGCGCCCTGTAACTCAGTAAGGAAGACCTTTTGGACTAAGGTATGTTTGTTTCAAACGAATTATTTTTGTGCCTAAAAAATTGTAGTAGGATTGTGTAAAGACCTTTTACAGACATCTTGGATAATAACATAATACATATAAGTAAACTATTACGGTGGAAATCATAGACTATGAAGAAGTTGCAACACTGTTAAATCTTCCTTATATTCATATTTTGTATTTTTGTAATTGTAAGTATTATTATTAAAATTAAGTAAATTAAATGTGTTAAGTTTACTTTTTTTGTAATTATTTAATATTAATATAATAATCTCTGTTTTTCATATTAATACTCAAAACTTGATTACAACTTTATCGAAATTTATAATCAGTGCTTGGCAAAAAAATTAACAAAACTCAAAAAATTCTTAACCCTGTCGGTAAATTCATTCAGTTCTAACTACATATTATACGTAGGTAGAACTTGAGTCTTTGTTGGAATTGAGTCAAGCTTTGTGACACATAGCTCAAGTTTGGGTTTGAGTTAGGATCGACACGCGCATATTTTTCAAGAAAAAACTAAAATCATTTGAAAAAATATCTAAAATAAAATGAGAAACGATACATTGAATTTTTGTCCGAGTTATGTTTTACAGCTTCATTATAATATAATCACATAAATTTCATATACATATATTTATTAAAGTCTACTTTATAGATTACCGTTTTAAATTCAGTTTTAATTAAAAGTGAATCTTTTCGTATTCATATATTTGTCGATTAATTTTTCTGTCACATTTTTGTATTAATATCCATTCATAATTGGGAAATATTTGTGATGTGTAATATAGTCTTTGACTGATTCAAGTAATTTATTACTCATTTAAAAAGTTTTGGGTATACGTTAGACTAGGAAATTTAATGACAACCATAAAATTAACATTAATATTATGTGTATAATATTTTGCAATAAATACAAGTATATTCCACATGTGTATATGCGTTTATAACCGTCAACACGCACACATGAAGCTATAACAACTTTATTAGTTTTTGTAGGGCAGATGAGAAGTAGAAAGACCACTAATAATAAATTAACAATTTGCCCTAGGGCCGAATAAAATTACGATAAAATTATTTGTTCTAAGCACTTTAATTACTCAACATCAGCCAGAGAGATTAGTAAGAACATTTCTTTTGGCTTCATAACATGTAGCATAATCGTGATTTGCAAATCTTCATATAGTATGACTATACATATTTTTCGATTAAAACATAAAATCACGATGTAGCCTAAGAAATACAGCAGAAATCACCAGCATCGAATTTATTGTTTTTGCTGTTGGTGGAAATCATCTTAAAACCGTACATCAGAATGTTCCCACACTGCAATTTAAGTAATAGTTCCATGTTGCACATAACTACGATGGCTACATATGTGAGGTTAATGTAGTTTCTTACTTCCCTGGCAGCAAAAACAAAGTGCTGTTGCATAAACAGTTTTACTTTTCCGAAGATGCGATAAATAAAAGATTAGGTCGAAGCAGCTCAAACACCTATTAAACGCAGTTTTTTCATACACAACCATGTAATATGAAATAACAGCGGACAGCCAGAACAGGCAACAACACACAAAAACTTTTTTCATTCCCTGGTGTTCTGTGTCGTCATTAAACTCACCGTAAAAACAATCGTTCCGGAGTTATTGATGACGGTGAATTTACTTTAAAGTGAATTTTAAAATGGTCCTAATTGTTAAGACCGAATAACTTTCGAAATTGGAACCTGCTTTAATAACTTACTGAACAACAACACGTTCTGTGTAATTGCCAAAAAAATCGCATATCCAGTTAAACAAGTTGTGGTGTATTCTGTATAATAAACATCGGTTGCGCAAAATTCAATGCAACAGATCCAATTAAAATGCTCTGATGTGACATCATTCAATCAGATCGATTGCATCTTCTCGATCGGTATCTTATCAAAGGCGGTGGTGTTTTTAATGTATCTGCAGTCATTTGCTTCGAATGCATCGCTGATGCACAATTTATTTTGTTGGGGCATTGGGAGATTTGTGTAACAACCATATGATAAGCACAATAAATAAATTGAGCGGATGCTGTGGAGAAGAAATGAAGAATCCAATTTTATGTATGTTGCAATAAAAGAAGTAAGTGACGGATTTACACACTTTTACCATGAACAATTCAATTCAATATAAACGATTAAAAAATTAAGGTTAGTTTTATTTATTTCCCAATAAATATACAATTACTGTTTAGTAATTAAGTGTTAAGTGTTTTGTCATTGCACACTGCCTTTAAATTACATGATGTTTTAGTAATTTCTGATATTTTGTTTGTAACAATAAGTTTATACAGGGTGTTCCAAAATTAGCCTACCAAAATGTACCAGCTTATTCTACGTTCTAAAATATTGCAAAAAGTTTCAGTAAATATAGGTTGAAATATGTTTCTTAAGGAGGCTACAGCCTCCCGAAAAGGGGACCCCAAAAAGGAGTTTTCTGTAATATCTTTGCAACTGTTTGAGGTAGATTCATGAAATTTGGTGAGTTTGAAGCTTTTATAATTTTCCATATATTTCTTTTTCCAATTTTCAGAAATTTTGCCAGGGGCGTCACATACAGGGTTGGTGTTGGGTATATTATGCCCCATATTTTTTGTGGCGATAATTATTAATTTTTTTATATCAAATTTTGAAACTTGATTTATTTTTACACAAAAGTCGATCTTTGTATCTTGAACCGTTTTCGAGTAAAATCATTTTGAAAAAATCACGTCCATGAAAACTACACTAATAAAAATAATCAAAAAACATAAATTTATCAAAAGTAGACAATGGATTAAAATTTATAGCTATTTATTACTTCGTTTAGCATTTTTTCGTCAAATATTAATAATAAAAACAAAAGATCAAAATCAAATTTTTATGGACGTGACTTCTTCAAAACGATTTTACTCGAAAACGGTTCAAGATTCAAAGATCGACTGAGACGACCTTTTTTGTGTAAAAATAAACCAAGTTTCATAATTTGATATAAAAAATTTAAAAATTGTCCACACAAAAAATATGGGGCATAAATTACCCAGCACCCACCCTGTATGTGACGCCCCTGTCAAAATTTCTTAAAATTGAAACGAGAAATATGTGGCAAATTATAAAAGCTTCAAACTCACCAAACTTCATGAATCTACCTCAAATAGTTGCAGAGATATTACAAAAAACTCCTCTTTGAGGTCCCCCTTTCGGGGGGCTGTAGCTCCCTTAGGAAGCATTTTTCAGTCTATATTTATTAAAACTTTTTGCATTATTTTTGAACGTACAATCAGCTGGTACATTTTAGCAAGCTAATTTTGGTACACCCTGTATAATCGTACAAGTTATTGCTGATTGTTTTAAATAAAAATTATGACTGATGCTTAGTACAATAATAAATTTCAGTTGCAAAAGTGACCTAGGAAAAAAGTCGATCGAATTTTCAGGGTGTTTGTGTCGACCTTTTGTCTCTCGGAAATTATTGTATATCTTACCAAATTATAAATTTTAAAATATTACAAAAATAAATAATGTTTGTAGTCATGTTGTTGAGATTTTGTGTAACTGTACGGAAGCACCAAAACTTGTTAATTTGCATACTTATGGATACTTTTAGTTATAATATATACTTACAATTACAAATAAATATTGTAGAATAGACTAAATACAAAGGTGTAATGCAGTAAATTTCTACCAAAAAAATTTTAATGCTAGAGCTTTGGCCCAGTCTGAATTACTGTTGCTTTCGTCTCAAGTGAAATTTTAAGACCTGGATCGAGAGACAATATAAACTTCGACTGCCGCAAATAACGGATACGTATTTTAACTTGTCTGTATATCATTAAGGCGGTGACTCTACGCTCCCAAAATAAACAGATTAAAAGAAAAGCAACCTACCATGGACAATTAATGGTAAATATTCTTATTACGCAAACATGTTATTAAACCAATATAGTAGGTTATCTTTAGCTCTATTAAATTTTAATATTTGATGGTCCTTAAAGACAACACTATTAAATTGAACATTAAAATCTGTTGGGTATTATTACAATGTACCAAGAAGTTTCATAAAGAAAAATACTTTAGAAATAAATTGTTCATATACGTCATTCGATAAAAATGATAGCATGGTATGGTACAGGACTATCAATAAAACAATACCTATGTGTTATTTAGATATTCAATTTCGGAGTACAAAACTGATTCTATTTATAAATTACCACCAATTGGCTCTGTCACTTCCACAAGGGCTATGAATGCCCAATCAGATAGTGTCATGTAATGACTCCATTGGTGCTAATTGAGTTATTTCAATTTCCGTTTATCAACCCCCTCAGGAAGCCTCTTAGTAACGGTAAATTGGGTAAATTTATTCAAAGAATTAAAAGTCCACTTTTTCAATCTGTAGTTATTCTTAATTATACAGATGAGGTAATTTCTTTACATTGAAAAACTAGAGTTATAAGAAGAAAAGATGAAAGTCATGAGCAAAAGTACGTACGTCGAATACTACAGGAAGACCTCACATATAAAAAATGTGCAAAAAATCTTTAGAAACAAACCCATCATACCGTTGTGTTCTAAAGTGTTCTAAAATGACTTCACTGATCTCGAAGGATTTTATTACTTTAACTTTCGCTTTAGTCCAGTCAAATTATACGAAAAAAGCCCCGTTTGCGGGAACAATTCAAAGAGATTTGATATTTTGGGGAATTATAGTAAATTTGTCGTAGAATGAAGAACCGATGAGTTCACATCGATACAGTGGGAACTTCCACCCTTAAATATCGGAAAACTACCCTTGAGCGTGAATGGACGCTCGTTTTCCGCATTTTTCTCATAACTAGATGTTTAATCGGACGTGAAAAATTCACTTATACGAAAAAAATCTTTACAAAATTTGCAATAGAAACCATATATTGAATTTTTTCCTCAAACCTTTCCTACCCTTATTAGGGAAGTTTGAAGTTAGGGGTAGTTTTTTGCTCAGCGACAAAAATCGAGAAAATTGAAGGTTTCATTCGCAATAAATGAAAAATTATTAAATTTACGTGACCTAATTTATATTGTGTTTTTCGTGAACGTGCATTTTTGTATTACTTGCCCTTTTCTACACCACCCACGAGGTGCGATTTTTTTAAGTGGTTTCCTTAGGAAGCATATTTTATTATATGTATATTGAAAAGTTATTCTTTCACGTGGTCATCTTCAAAAGATTCCTCTTCAATTTCTGAATTCGAGCATCCTTGTCGACGGCAATACGAGCACATGATCGAGCAACGAAATCCAACTTTTGCGCAGCCACATTTCTTACCAAAACCTTTTTTACAATAATTACAGAAAACAAGTTGAAGTATTAATTGAGATGCTGCTGCCACAGTGGTTAAAACTGGACATAAAACGTTGTTGATTTTTTTGTAGGTTAAATGATTTTTTCCCCAGCGGTTGCAATTTCTTCTTTGGTCGACAGTGGATTGTTGAAAGTGTTAACTATGTTTTCCAAATTGATGGATTTTTTGAGGAGATTGATAGTTTGCACTTTCCCTTTTCCGAAAAAAGTTGCCGTAGTATCGCATCCGCTGAATACGTTTGTAAAAAGAGTAGAGTCTTTTCAATTTTCCATTATTTGTGAGGCTTGTTAATCGCATAAACTATAAATTCTTTGCTTGACTTTTCCAAATGCAGTTAATAGGAATCTTATATCTGCATTTTCAGGAGCAAGAGCCATGGTGAGTACTAAAAGGTCAATATCTTGTCCGACAATTATGACTTTGTTCCTGTCTTTACATTTCTCAATGGCTGTTTGAACTATCAAGAGATCCGCGTCGTCTATAGTAGAGATAGCTGCGATTCCTTCCTCTTTGTTATTAAATATAAGATGACACGGTCTTTGTTGGCGATTCCTTGTTTAATTCAGATCTGTCACTGGAGTATTACCTATAATATAAGATTCTTAAAAACTGCACTTGGAAAAGTCAAGCAAAGAATTTACGAGCATCAAGTCACGTAGCTTTTCGATATTTAATTGTGGAAGGTCCCAGTGTATCGATGGGAATTCATCTGTTCTTCATTCTACGATAAATTTACTATAATTTACCAAAATATTAAAACTCCCACAATAGTTATTTGTGTATCAAGGCCGTAAAAGCGATCTTTTTTGGTCGAATCTGTGTTTGGGGCTGAGGCGTTAGCCGAGGCTGCAATACAGATGAGACTAAAAAAGCACTTTTGGCCGAGATGCTAACAACGTTTTTTAGGCGATCATCACGAAATAATTCAAAAATTTGGTCACAAAACACAAAATTAATTTTTTTTCGGACATTTTGCTGAAAAACATAGTTACCTTAGACAACTAAAAACCAAAGCATCTCCTATCAAATTTAATATTAAGCGTCACTTTTTATTTCAGTTTCTGACATTTCTGTCCCAAAAAAGTAACATTTGACAGATGTGTACAAAAAAGTAAAATTTCACGGCCACAAATGGAGCCGTGAATTGCTTGATTTTGTAACAGTCGCCTAAAAAATTACTTTATTTGACTAGACTTTATAAAATTAAGAAATTTATATCAGTATTTTTTAATTTCGTATTAATCGTAATTTAAAAAACCGAAAGACACATTCACCTATAAATTCAACAATGAAATCTATGTATTCACTTTAAAACTAACCGCAAATTAGTTAGCTAAACAATTTTTACATCTCTTCGAATTTCGCAATTCCTACAATGTTAATTACAATACGGAAAAATCAGAACTAATGTGGGATTTAAAAACACTTTCTATTGTTGTGACCAAATTACTTTCTATAAATATGTCTTTACATACTTTATTTACAGGAAGGTTTATGGTTTGTAAAATTTGGCAAAAAAATGCAAAATTCTTAAGTTTATAAAATAACAATAAAATGATGAACACAACTCTTAAAGAAAATTTATCGTAATAATATCTCATGTTGGACATTTACGATCGCTTAAACTATGAATTTGAATGGGATTCAGTACATTCTCTTTTAATCTGGTCTTTATATAGGATTCTCTGTATAGACTGTACAATATAAATTAAATATACATCGATATTATGTCGTATATCTACACAAATTGCAATGAAACTGTTTTTTGCTGGTTCGCACTTGAAGTAAAAATGAAAGGATGAAGTGATGCAAATTTGATTTTTTTTAGATTTATTATCTAAGGTTATTAAAAACATCATCATTGTGTATAAACGTAATTAAATTTGGTAAATTGCTTGTTTTTAAATAGTTATCATCAATCATCAAATGTAATTGTCGACTGAAATTGATTGAAACATGAGTGCCTCCATATGCACAATTTACCTGAAAAAATAATGTTAAATTACATCTCCTCATTAATCATTTTAGATGGAACTCTATGTAACTGTAATTGTAGTGTGCAGGCTCCGTATGCTGCCTATAACAAGGATTATATAAATTACCTGCTTTGAAAATTGATTCATATACTCACCACTGCTACTAATATGAAAATTATGGTTTGAATAAAATTCCGAAAATCCTTTCATCTTAAAGTAGGAGGAATTATTTACTCTGGTGACAGAATGTCCTCATACATATGCACAAATACAAATTGCCTCTCGCATAGTACTAAAATACTTTCTAGGCAATTACATGCTTCATTATTATTATTAGAATTATTTTTTCTGTAGACATCACATTAAATAATATAATAAATGTAATAGTTTATAATTATCTTGTTTGAGTAAAGTGGGCCGTATTTAAACGTCAATCAAAATACGTGCACATTCTATGATGTAATCATGCAGTGTGCCTTTTATTTTATAAATTTCATAAATCTAATAGGAACATTTAATTATAAAATTGTACGTTCTCTACATTTTAATCATCCTTCATTAATTAAAATTAATATTAAATGGTAACTGCTTTACAACATGTTTCAGTCTTTATTAAATAATGATATTTATGTTCCATGCACGAAACATCATTTGCTTTTTTTATAAATACTAAATAATATATAAATAAATTTATATATGCATAATATCTGCCACTTGATGTAAAATATTGCATACCTGTTTTATTTATCTTTTATTTTATATAAATAGTTAATTGAAATAAATACCTATTGCAAAGTCAGGTAAGGCATAAAATATTGCACACGTATTTTCTCTAAAAATAATTTTATTAACTTTATATCCACAATTTGTTTTCCGACTTCACATCTGAAAACAATAAAATTATTTATTTATTTATCTACTGCTGCATTGCGTTGTGAGGTCTTTGAAATCTACACAAGTTCATTACAGAAATGAACATACAAAGTAGATAGATATAAAATATATCTATGGATTATCAAAGTAGCTCCATAAACAAAAATTTCAGACAGCTCCTTTGAGGTAAGACAAAATTAAAACTGTCTTTTAAATTAAAAGACAATTAATCTATTTATCATTTTCATAAAATACTCGTTATAACTAATCTTAATAATTTGGAAATATTTATTTTTTATATGCGAAATCTTAATTTAAATTGTGATAAAGTAATCACAGAAATCACGTACACCTACTGATATTTATGGTAATCTCATTGGAGACGATGAATTGAACCTTTAAAGTTATATATGTTTCATAAAACTTTTGGTGTACGCAATAAGAAATGAATGAGTTTGAAAAACTTATTGAAATGAAAAAAATAATAAATGTTCAAGAAGTTGTCTTATAAATATGAAAATAATCACGTTTTTATTTCACGGTTTGTATGTAAAATTTAATGCGATGTCGCATCTGCAAATTTTTATAATTTAAATATAAATAATCTTGAAGTATTCATACAGACAAAGGGTACAAGAACTGTTTTTATTTTTACTAGACTATATACAATCTTTACCCACAATATAACTAGAAATGATGAAAATAAGTAGAGGTTTTTACATAAATATAAAGCGACAAGAAACCAAATTATGAAAATGAAACCAAGAGTAATTGACTAAATTAATTAAAACTGTTTAAATGAAATTGATAATGAATATCGTTTTCGCCATAGGTGATCCACAGGCTTTAATGATATTAGTAGTAGTAATAGTTTCTATTAAAACACATAATAAGATATAAATCCTGACCATATAACATATACAAGATACAATGACCAAGACATACAAAGTTCACAGTACTCAGAATCAAAGTTCACTGAAAGTTCTCAGGTCATCAAATAAGTCGTCGATTGAGTATAGGAAAACTTCATGCGCGAAGAAATTACCCGGAATTGGATATACGAGTATAATGATGTTGTACAGGGTGATATGATGCAACTTCGACTCTCGAAACAATTACATACCTCGAAAATGATAAAACGTTTTAAAAACTTCTGATAATAAAAAATTTATACTAGATAAAAATGGCATCAAATTGATCCAATTAATCCAATCAAATCGTACCTGAAAATAACAAAAATTCCAGACACTGAAAATTTAAGTGGTGGTAGAGGGTGCCACTGAGTGCAAACTTAAATTTGCGATGAGATTGGCATTGGCTGCCAATTCTCTACAAATTTTGTTTACAACTTTTAACCTCAAAATTGCAATTTTTTACAAACCTTTGTCCTTTGGTCCGATGATAATATAGCCGGGAGAAGACAGAAATCCAACAAATTGTTCATTCGAAACGTCAGCTGAGTGAATAATTTATTTGTTTGATTTCTGCTGTATTCCAGGTACAGGTATTAACATCAAACTTAAAATTAATCGATTAGTGTATTGCTTTCAAATAAATGCAATATCATGTGTTCTAAAATTACCCCAAGCCTCCAATAATTTATTTTAGGACTTTAGAAAGTCGAGGAAGCCTAACAATCTACTGAATTTGCTTAATTAAATATTGTTGAATAGGTTTTGGCAATAATAATTATGCTGCCATTTTAAAAGCAAATGTCATCATGTGATATGTCGATAAAAAGGTAATTTTAAGTATAATCTAATTATTACGCGAAAAAATGTACAGGGTTGTTTTAAAAAAATTTGAAAGTAAGTAGGTGGCCCTTCCGGTGAAACCGGAAGTGTCATTAGATTGTTATAAACGTCAAAATGATTATTCCTTTCAACAATCAAACCATGCCAAATTTCAAATTAATTAAATGTAACCAAATGGTGGGGGTTGTAAAACGATTTCGTGGCCACCCGGTATACACGAATTGAGCAAATTTTTGAAAAAATGATAAACCCGTTTCGAGGATATAAGTCACTTAAACCAGTGATGAACATAAACTAAGTAAATTACATTTTATTCCATTAAGAAAATAGCCTCAAAAAATGAATTAAAAAAATTTATCAATTAGCGAACGTGTACCAATTTTTGATAAGCCACTGGTTACCAATAAATTAATGAAAGTACAAAAAATGTACTTTTTATAAGAAAGCCATTCATAAGGTATCATAATCAACTACAGAGATTGGTTCTTACATAACACAATACGGCCGAACGACAAAAAACAAAGAAAAAATTAAGTTTTCTGCAAAAATTCGGTATCTTATAAAATAACAGGGATATCAAAAATTTGAGAAAGAGGTTCTTTTTCCCATTAAGTAAGGACTATAAAATTTACATAAAAAAATATAAAAACATTTTTCTGGAATCTCGGTAGTTACAAAATTTGAGAAAAAAGACGACTTTCTTTCATACCCTGTAGATAGTAATGTGCTTCAAAGTAAAAAAACCGGGTAACACTATCGTTTTCTCAATTAAATTATCTCTGAAATCTTCAAAATCGCATGTTGATATCTTTTCTATTTTTCAAATTATTTGACTTTAAATTCAACCTAAAAATTCGCTTGGTATACGTTTTAATTGGCCAGCAATTTAGTTTCTTTAAAATTTGACTTAATAAAACTTAAAGAAACATGAAAATTTGGTCTAAAGTTACCCCATTTGGTGGTTTTCGAAAAAATACTGCTCTTGAATTCATTAAATATCAAAAACTTCGAGATATGTGAGTACGACTAACAAAAGCCATTGAACCCAAACGCACATTTGCGATTAGGTGAGAATTAACAGAGCGAATAAATAATCATTATATTTGATTACATTTCAAATTTATGATGTCTAAATAATACTTAGTGGTATTTGGTTTCAATGTGATTCATCTTTCCTTAAAAGGAGCTTAAAACGGACAGATAAAAAAAAATTAAAATTCAATACAACTCCTTTAAGATTACGAGATATAGGGTTAAATCTAATCACAACTTACCTTAAGCAATTTTGTACCATATTCTATGAAACTAATTCATAAATTTGTTCTTATTTTCTACTCAAATATATTATAATTTTAATTAAAACACAAAAAAGCATATGCAAAAAACCTATATATCTAAAGTACCTATCAATATAAAAGAAACTTCGTTTGATCTTGCCCCATATTATAAAAGATGTCATGAGGCCATAAGGGATTGATAGTTTGAGATTATGGTTTATTGTGAAAATATAGTTATTAACCTGGTTTTGGTAAAAAATATCTTTCTTGGTTGAAAAAAAATGTAAATTTAATCCCTTGGGATTAAATAGGTCACTTCAGTCCCTGTAAAGAGGGATTAAATTAGCACTTGTAATCCCGAAAGTGCAAAAATATTCTTATTATGTTATAAAGGGCGAATGAATAGACTAATTTTTTAATTAATAAAACCGATCTTTTCACTGATCACTTCTATGATTTTCCAAACTTTTAACATAACATGCCATTTCTCTTTTGGGGTTAAAAAACATTTATGTTTATTCCAACTGCTGTTTATTACACAGTTCGACAATTATGCATCGTTTAATTTCTTCCTTATACTTTGCTTAATAATTAACACGATTTGCACAAGGAACTATTAATATATACCTAAATGTATTGCAATAAATTAATAAACTATAAACTTGCGTCTTTACGATTCGTCTAATTGAAGAACCATCTGACTTGTACGTTTAATAAGCATATAATCATCCAATCTAAGTACTTGGAGGATCTTCACAGGTCACAGGATATTGTAGAAGCGCAGATAATATAATTTTTGCACTTCCGGGATTAAATGTGCTAATTTAATCCCTCTTTGCAGGGACTGAAGTGACCTATTTAATCCCAAGGGATTAAATTTACATTGCTACGTTACACGAGCATTTTTTGTCATTTTGGACAGTATTTTATTGTTGTTGTCGACGTTTGTCACTTTGACAAGCATAAATTTAAAATGATTTCACATGCAAATAAATGCTTCGGATGTGCAAAAAATAGCGTATACACCACGGGATTGAGGTATCATTCAATCCTTCGGGTGACGATTTTTTTACCTCGCTCGCTTTGCTCGCTCATGAAATTTAGTTCACCCTCAGAGATTAAATGATGCACCTCAATCCCTTGGTATATAATATACATACTATTAAACTACTTCGGTTTAAACCCTTATAAAAATATTTGCAAATTACCACACGATCTAAATATCCTAATTGTAGTGTGCTGTAACAAAACTTTAAGTAGTTTTTAATATTATTATAATACGAAATTAAAATCATCCATTTCCTAGTATAAAACAGAATTACATAAGAATCACACAAAAGTATATTATAATGTGATAACACAACACAGATAGTTTTTAATCTACACTCAAGCTAAATTATCTCCGTGCAATATGGACAAAAAATTCATATGTTGCACAATACACAAACCTCTTTCCGACCCAGTTGTGTATTTATTTCCTGATCATCTCAACTTTCCCAAACGCGACTGATTCGATAATTAACATCACATTGTCGACACTTTCTATCTCCCTTTGCTCCTTGTTCAATTTCATTTAGATTTAATCAAGCACGTAAAGGAAGAATAATGTTACGAGTATACGATGTTTTCGAATCGGCACAGAAGGGATAAAAGTAATTTGAAAAAAGAATACTTGAGATTGTATCATACCAACAATTTCAACTCCATTTGAATCAATAAACAATAGAATTATTAGTTGTTTACACGGAAATAATGCTCGAGTTGATGATTGCAAATCAACGTTGATTTCTTTGGTAATTGTTTGTGGATAGAAATGGGTTTTTGTGACTGTAAAGTGATGCTGATTTTTTAATTTCATCTTGCTATTGTCTGCTTTGTAGAAAAATTTCATTAGCGCGGTGTTTGTGTAACTTAGCCGCGGGCTGGGAAAAATCTGCATAAGAACGTCTAGAGTGTAATTAGTAGAACAGTTTGATCAAACTGATAGCAATATAATAGAGATGTTGATTGTGAAAAAATTGGTAATTTAAATATATAGAGGATACTGAAAGTTCTATAACTAGCTGAAAGTTTTCATTTCAAGTTATAATGCAGGTTATGTTTAGGTAACAACAAATTTAATTCTGAAATTATTGGATCACTAGTTTTGAGATAACTCGAATTATTATATTCATAATGCGACCAGCAGGATACATACATAGATACATTTTTTATGAAAAATTTGTATATCAAAATTATTAGTCCAAGCAATTTATCCAAATTCCAATGTTTTAGTTTGCACTCGGAGAGAGCAGTATGAAACCATAAACCATAAAATCGAAGTTTTAGAATGCATCCCCCAAGGGGCTTTTCAGCCATCTTGCATTCCTTTTTCGCAATTTGCGGCTTAAATAAACACTTTATAGAAAAGCATGAGTCTTTATTTATTGTAGATTATGAAATTTACTATTTAACCATGCATGTAACTCATTCATTAATTACTTAAGCAAGTATTAGCATTTAGGTAAAAAACTTGGGGGTTGAAATAGAGTTTTCCCACTCTTTTGTCTTTCCTGTGCTTGCGTCCAACGCCTACAAATCGAGCTTTGCACTGTTGGTGTGTTCTAACAATGTTAATTGTTTATTGTTAATGTTACAAAGATGGTAATCGTTTAAACAATTGGCCAATAACGTAGAAGTCAAAGTCAGTTAAAAAAAAATCTTTGATAAATCGTCAGAAATTTTAACTGTAATAATTAACCATATAAAAATATGAGCTTTTTGAGGTCTAACGTCTCTCTACTTTTCTATAAACGGCACAGAAAACTAAAAATAGTATATTGTAATACAAGTGCGGAAAACGCATCATGACAATACGAGTGTGAAATTTGCAACGCGAGCGATAGCGAGTGCTGCAATCACACGAGTATTGTCATGGGCCATTTCCGCAAGCGTGTTACATACGATTTTTTCTACGAAAAAGTGGAATTCGTAAAAAATAAAATTATTTGTAAATCTTTTTCTAATTAAAAAAAACATCAAGTGAGTTTGTTGTCATAGAACTGAAAGCTCATAGCTGTTGACAGTTTATAAATTGTGTCCTGCCATCGAAATAATTTTGATTTTGAGATCAAATTACGTGAATATAACATGGAGTTTCAAAACTAAAGTGAAAGCGATGAACTAATGTGCACTCCTCCGGTTGTTAGATATTAAATAAATGTTACAATTATAACTAAATGTAAGTACTTCTTTATGTTTTTGTTTGCGTGCGGAAAGTTTAAAAAATGTGTGCGGAAAAAAATTTCCACACTAATTTTCCGTACTAGTTTTTCAAAAGCCTACTTTCAAGTTCGATTATCTTGTCAGAAAAAACGTCATTCCGCATTTTCGTAGAAAAAAGCTATTTTAACCCCTAAATTTTTTACTTAAATGTATTTGTTTAAATAATTAATGGATAATTTACATTATACCCATTTTTAAATTGGAAATTTTTAAATCTACAATAAATGATGAGGGATACTTTTCGATAAAGTGCTTAGTTAAGCCGCAAATTTCGAAAAACGAATGCACCCCTAAATCCAACATGGCGGAAAAATCCCTTCGGTGATGAAGTCTAAAACTTGGATTTAATCTTTCAGTTGTGTACTTAAACTACCCACAAAGCTTCATCATGCCCTGTCTTATTCCAGGTAGGTCAGTGAGAGTCAGTTCATCAAACCTGCCGTGTAGAGCTCGATTTTCAGGCGCTCGGGGAGTAACGCGCAACTTTGGAGCGCTGCAGTGCGGGAATGAATAGCGATACGTGCAAGTGGTTTATATGAAAATTGTAGAGATTTTCAAGGTATATCTTTTTGGATTGATTATACTTTTCGATAAATGACACAGGAAAGCTAAAAAGGGAAAAAACTCTATTTCAACCCCCAAACTTTTCACTAATGCTCGTAATTGTTTAAATAATGGATAAATTACTCGCTCAATCTACATGGTTTGAGAGGGAATTTTATGATCTACAATAAATAAAGAGACATACTTTTCGACAAAGTGCGCAAATCGCAAAAAGCAAATGCAGCCTTAAATCCAAGATGGCGGAAAAACCTCCCAAGGGGTGATGTCGAAAACTTTAATTTCAACTTCCTTTTATGAGCCCCAACTACCCACAAAGTTTCATCCTGCCCTCTCCGATTGCGAACTAAAATTCTAGATAGATTGTACATTGCTTCAGTGGAGATGATGGACACTTCCATTACCTCATCGCCGTAAGCTTGACGAAGTATGGTCAACGTTTCTGTGGCCGACTTTTCAAGTTTTACACAACATTTCACGTTGGCTTTTTGCTCCAACTTTTTGTCCACGACGAAATTCTAGGCTCACAAAAACAATGACGATCAGGTATTAGTTAAGAAGAAAACAAAATTAACATGAAAGACTTTGTCAAAATGAGAAAACTCGTCACTAATCAAAATTTAAAATTGCTACGTAGCCTTATTCCTATGACATGGAGGTATGGTTACTGACAGAGCATCTTAAAAAAATTGAGAAAATTTACGATCTATAGATTTACTGGTTTATATTCAGGATATTCTGAGTTAGGATAGGGAATAGCAATTTTGAAGAACATGCGACGGATGCAGAAAGGCTGCAAAATGAAAATGCTGTTAAATATGTAAAAACACAAATTAAAAGACATAATTTTTAGTTAATAATTCAAAAGAAGGACAGATAGAGAGCAAGCACTTTAGAAGAAATCTTGGATAAAAATCGTCGAAAATAGTTTAGATACACATCAATGCAATCAGTAAGTTTAAATTGTTATAAATAGTTATCAGCGCTTGAAAACAATACCACAAGAAAAAAGAAGAAACTATTAAAAAACCTCTCAATAGGATTATTACGAGAATGTTTTGTTATAATTTGAAATATAATAATTATTAATCAACAATTTTCAAACTCAATTTTATTTTGAACCTCAGTTACTAAAGTGATAAAATTTTTTTTACTTCTTCTTTAATAATTTTGTTAAAAGTTTTTCACAATATAAATTTCAAAAAAGCATCTATACAGGATGGGTGGTACAGGTACCACGCTAATTTAAAGGGTTAAAGTTTCGGTTACACAGATGTAAGTTATTTTATTACGTGATCAACAATATCCTGGAAAGAAATATAGCACATCTTGATTAGTTTCCCAATATGTCTTAAGAAACTGTAAATTCAAAAAGAAATGAGTTTTTGAAATTAGCCAGTTATTAAGTTAATAAGGTGTTCGTTCGACAAGGTTTGTAACATTAATGTCCGGTTGCACTAAGCGTGATAAATATTTAGCGGCATGTTATTGGCTAAATGAATGTCATTTGCTGCGTTGCTTAGCATCAAATTTAAAAGACCCAATAAGCTGCCGCTGCTAAATTTTAAACTGGCAATAGGGATGTTGCATTTTTTTAAAATCCTGTTTTATTTCTGTTAGAAATGTAAAACTACTATATTAATAATACTCTACAACTAATAGTTATTTATTATACAAGACGATAACATTGTACTTTATCTTAGAGAGCGATTTTAGCTGTATATCTACAAATCATTGACAATAAATTAGCAAAATTGGATTCCTTGAATTTCATATTTTTATAGTAAAAGACAGTTAGCTATTTAACATATAAATTGTTTTGCAATATAAAACTATTCAATGACAATGGCGTGAAAAATTAAACAAAATTAATAGTACTAGTATCTATACAAAACGTACCTACCTACCTATGTAGGTATAGTTTAAATGTTTCAACTCAATGACTTGTTTTTTTTTAATAATTTAAGAAATAAGACCGGTTTAACACTGTACCTACATATAAACACATGTCCTGGTGTTTAATCATATTATCACGTACCTAAATATATATTTTGGTTGAAATAATACATCATTTAACTTTTCATCCGACACAATAATTTATATTTATTTTTGTCATTATTGTTAATGACGACAACGTCTTACAAAACACATCTGTGATGATTTCTTTTCAAGATTAGCAGATCAAAAAATTCGGCATTGTATAACTTTGAAGTGGCTTTTGATTGCAACAAATATATTCCATCAGATGTTTAACGTGCTATCCCACCTTGTATTCAATAGAACTTTTGTTCGAATTCTATCGAACACAATGATTATTTTTTGGTAATATTAATAATTAATTGAAATTTTATGGGCGATGCTGTAACATTTACTTTGGTCTAAATACCTATGTGTGTGTACAGGATTATGTTCAAAATTTGCGTACCGCCGGCTCATAAATCACGATCTGGTGGATCTCATGACCAATAACATGCAATATAAATCGACAAAAAATGAGAGAAATCTTGTTATTACATATGTAAATAAATTTATTTTACATGGAATCAAGATGATACAATCTAGAAATTGCATGCATCTCGATGTATCTTGGCAGGTTTTCAATGAGATGGCAATTATTATAAAAAAGTTTCACTACACGGATTGTAGATTTTGTTATATTGATATAAATTGATTTCAATATACTGGGTGTTTATATATAAAATGTATCAAGTATCTTCTCATGTTCTTTAATTGTAAGTAGAAGTATTAGCAAACTCCCTATAAGCCAGTAGAAATATCAATTATTGCTCCAAAGTTCACAGGTGATTTATGCTTCTATATATACATTTTATTTATTTTTATGAATAATAATTATGTAACATAATAAATTATACTTATTCTGAATATATTTATTTTTTCCTGATTGTAAGCTCTAAGCTTATGTACACGGTTTCATAAATAATTCAAAACTACGATGTTTTGTATAATTTTCTTGGATTTCATATCCCAAAATAAATTGTTATTAATTTGTTATAACAAATCTGTGTACACATATAGCCTATTATTGAATAGTTTCATCACGTTTGGTTAGAAAATTAATAGCCACTTGATATTGCTTTTCAACGTTGGAGTATTATGAAAACAAAAACTTAATTGACTAGTTATGATGTGTTGGATGTAAGTTGTAAATCAAGCTAATAATATCTGAATATTGCTTAATAACCGTTAATAGTGGTAATAAATGAGGGTACTAGTGAGATTGGATGCAGATAAGTTAGCTTCTACATTCCCTATAACTGTTTCACTTCCCTACAACAAATCAATTAACTATAAAAGAAAAACATTAAAGTATCAGGAATAACAATTAAAAACGTCGTTTGGATTTGATGTGAAATATATACCAAAAATGCTTTCATTCTTTTCTAGCTACTCTAAAATCATAATACAATAAAAAACCTATAAGTATGTTTTGTTGCAAAATAATAAAAAAAATTTTAGATAACAAAATTTTATAAAAATATTGTTAAGCAATTGTACAAGAAGATTCAGAAGAGCCATACTAAACCATTAAGATAAAATAAGGCGGTAATTTCAAGATTAATATATTAATTAAGAATCTACATAAAAGAACTCACGTTTTAAGTAATTATAACTTCATAAAAATAAAATATTTATAAGCCTGAACCAAGAAAATCAATATTTTGAAACAAACTGAGAATTCTTATACCGAAATATTGTTCAAAGGTACCAGAAGGCGTATAGAATTAAATGGAGAAAAAATGGCAATGTCCCCTAAAAATTTGTCACAATAAATTATATGGACTTCTTCCAATTTATTGGATGTTGCATTTTCTATTCCAAAATCAAATTCTTTCTGAACTAGTATTGAAGTATTTAGGTTAGTTCAAACTATTGTTTTATCCATTAAAGTCTCAGAAAAATCTATTATTTATACGGAGTGCCAACGAAAAGTGGAACACAAGTTAATTTATGTTCTGCAGTATTTATTTTTAAATAAATTAAATTGTATAACATTTGCGTAAATATAACATCAACGCAAGTTAATGTTGAATTGATGACCAGTCACTTAACTGTAACGTGTATATTAAACAATTTTAAACTAGAATTACAATTCACATCTAACTTCGAGTACTCTTCTAGTAACAACTATGTATAATTCAAAAATATATCTAAATAAAATATGTTATATAAATAATTTTAGAAAAATATTTACAAATTCAATTATGTCACTAGGTACTTACCTCTTTGATGAACTATAACTATTAATAAAAAGATGTTATATATTAATTACAACGTAAGCAAAGGAGATTCAGACTTAAATTTTATTCCTTTCACCAATTTTATTTAACAGAAATGACGACAATCATAACAGAAATAAATGCGCAGAATATTTGAAAAATTCAATCGGAGATACCAAAATCAATATTATTGTAAGCTAAACATAATTTCCCCTTCTTATTAAAATAAAATATAAAATTCAGTAGAAAAAGTAAATAACAGCTTGTCTTTGTCCTACACGCAGAGATTTATACATCTTCTACTTAAGGTAATTTAATTTTTAGAAATGGGAAATGTACATTGTATTTATAAGTCGTTTTTAATTCTTATTAATTTCATTATCCAGATGTTGATAATTTAAATGAAACTCTTAAGGTTTATATTGATGCACAAAGTTAAAGCCCTACCCAAATAATTTCATTTATCTTTAAAAATATGATATTTCATTCTCAAGTTTGTGTATGGCACAAGAGATTCAGATTTTTGCTGATTTTGTTTTGTGTAAAAAATATAAACTGTTCAAAGATATAAAACAGAATGTTCCATATCTACATTTTCAAATGGAGTCAAGCCTAGTCTTCGAGCTATAGCCAACTGATTGCAGACCCTATATGCAACCTGTGCTCAAGAGGCGTTTACTATATTCCTATTATTATATCGTACATACAAAACCAAACGACTACCTCATATCTAAACAAATCTTGTCGAATGTATCTGAAGATGAAGTGCTCGATCACATCAACTCCTTTAAAAACGGTAAGTACCTACTAGAAAAGATATTTGAGGCCTGAATGTCAAGAAGCCAAGAATGAATGATGAATGAATATTAATTGCTATTGCCATTTTCAAACAAGACGCTACAGATGAATCAAATTTTCGTCATATATCCATCGTGTTCATTCTTTAAAGTTTTCGTAATTATCCTTACTTTTTCGAGGCATATTTATTTATAAAAACATTTACAAGACTTAGTGATACATTAAACGATCTAAACAATCATGATGCTCGACAAGGCTCGATCTCAGTAAAGCAATTAATTATGTTAATCACTATTTTCTACTGTGTAAATTTCTCAACGGCTGCCTACAGTTTTTGCAAATCAGCACTTGTAAATCAATGAGAAATGTCTAGCGGACTTCCCCAAGGATCCATATTGGGGACGCTTTTTTATATGTAGCTATGTATGCTGCCGTTAATTTACATATTATTTTACGTTATTTTACTAATTAACCAATTCGCCAGACATTTCGCATATTGACTAGTGCTTTGGACAATTTGCATATTAACTTTTGTCGGGCAACTCATCGGAAGCTGAAAAAGTTTTTATAAAACAAAAAAAGGCAAGCAGAATACTCTGTGATGTCCCTTCTAGAACCACCTGCAGAGATTTATTTGAGAAGTTAGGTATACTTACCATCCCATCCGTTTTTATACTTGCCTGTCTGAGATTTGCCCATGAAAACCTACATAAATTCCGAACGAATTCAGATTTTCATGATTACGAGACAAGGCACCACAAAAATGAGTTCAAGAATCAAGAAATCACAACTAAGTTTCAACCATCCCTGCACCAAATTGTACAACAAAATACCGGAACCACTTAAGGAGTTACTAGTCCATAAATTCTTGAGGGAAATCTGAGTTATTCTAGTCAAAAACTCATTTTATACGACAGGAGAATTTTTAGAGCATTGTTTTTAACTGTAATGTCAAATCAAATCAAATCTTATCAATTTATTTTCCATTAAGACTATCACAGAGTATAAGGAATTGTCACATAAATACACATAAATATTACAAACAATATAAAACAGTGTATAAAACAAACAACAATATAAAATTACAAAATTGTAAACAACAGACAAATACACATGCAAAAAAGCAAGCAGATGAAGAAAAAATGTTACACATTCAAAATATTCTTTGAGGCTATAGAAAACCCTATCTCTCAAAAAAGTTTGCAACGACTCCTTAAATTGTCCGAAACTTCTCATTTCTCTCACATTATCCGGTAAATGATTGTATATCTTGAGAGATGTAATTACAGACCCCCTGGTTGTTTGACTCAACCGACACTGAGGAATGTATAAGTCATCGGCAGACCTGGTCTTATATGTGTTAACGTCCCCACACTTTAAAAAAGCTCCTATGTTAGACCTTACATAAAGGGCACACTGTAAGATATATTGTATGCAATGCACCGTCAGTATCCCATGAATTCTGATATGATCTCGGCAAGATTCACTATATAACAGTCGAAACATACTTCGTACTATTCGTTTTTGCTGAATAAAAACTCTGTCTACGCTGCCGCAATTTCCCCTAGACAGAATCCCGTAAGATAGTAAGGAGTAAATACAACCGTAATAGAACATTTTTAATGTCCCAACACCAACTGTTTCCCTCAGCTGCAACATGCAAAAAATTTTACCAGCCAGTTTGCCTCTCAAAGAACTAATCTGGAGCCGCCATGATAAATGGCTATCCAGATATAAACCCAGAAACTTTACATTTTCTATCTGAATAATACTCTTACCACGAGTACTTACCAGGAGACTGCAATCTGAAATAATGCCAGTCGGGGCAAACATCACCAACTCTGTTTTTCCAGAGTTTAAAATAAGACCATTTGCATTAGCATTTGGTTTGTGCAAATATTGGCATCCTTACCAAGAGTATCAATAGAATTTCCCGACAAGACATTGAAGGTATCATCCGCAAAAAGAGTCAAAAAGTCATCTACATGATTTACAACATTGTTTATGAAAATCAAAAATAACAATGGACCTAAGATGCTGCCTTGGGGAACACCACTGTCGACGCTCACGGCTCTCGACGCATAACTCACACCCCCGTCCCTATTCTGCACAATCTGCTCGCTCCCAGACAAGTACGACCTCAACCAGAACCAAGGAAGTCCACGAACACCAAAGTGGTCCAGTTTATCCAATAAGACACCATGGTGGATGGTATCAAATGCTCGAGAGAGATCAAAGAAAATTCCACATGATTTAAATTTATTCTCAAAGCCATCTAACACCTTTTCACAGAGTGACAGAATAGCAAGCTGTGTGGACCGGCTCTTCGTGAATCCGTACTGTCTGGGCGACAGCAGACCAAACTCACTCAAAAAGCAGTCAAGTTTAATGTAGAATGACCTCTCAAAAATCTTTGAGAAAACCGACAGCAGGACGACAGGTCTGTAGTTCTCCATTTCTGAGCGATTACCCTTTTTATGGACCGGAATCACAACTGCCCTCTTCAGTTGGGCTGGAAAATAACCCATCTCAAAAGAAATATTTACTAGGTATGTCAAGGGCTCCACAACACATTCAGCAATATGTTTCATCAAAGTAGAAGGGATCTCATCAATACCGCACGATTTTTTGTTACTAACCCACATTATTATGTTATATATTTCTAGATGTGAGTATGGTGAGAGATACATACTATATTTGTGGCTACCTAGCACACTTTTTCCATTGGACATGTTTGAAAATTGATCAGTGAGAGAATTTACCGAATTATAAAAGAAATCACTAAATTCATTATAATAATATCTAATGTGAATTTGATGTGTGTTTTAATGTGTATTTATGTATTATCAGGTTCAAGTCTGACAAACCATGTATCGTTGATGGAAATAAATATTCTATTCTATTCTATTCTATAACCACAGAATATAATTCTGTGCTATAACTACGAGATTTCATGACAATCTGGAGATTTAGTTAGCTTGGGCAATCTGAACACAACTACCCCCCGAATTCGACAGTCAAATGCTGATATTCGTTTTCAAATTGTCTAAGCTACGCGGTAATACGCAATATCCTAAAATATGTTAGTCAATTTGCAAACTGTACAAGATATCTAGACAATATGAAAAATGTCTGAAAATTGGTAAATTGACGGCAACCTATTACATATAAATAAAATGCCTGCAAGCAACCGCAAATGACATTGCATTTTTTGCAGATGATTCCAGTGTCCTTAACATGACTAAAATATCTGATAGGTCTAGCACATGACCTTCTTATGCCATACGGAGACAATAATCATAATGTCCACATCTGGTATTTTATTAATATTAGGAAATGCAAATTAATTTAATTAATATTATCGGGTGTCTTCGTATTCTGATACGGAAAGACATAGACTGGAAAGAGATTCCACAAGTAAAAGACATATGTGAGGAAAAGACTATAGAAATTGCAGCAGCCATATTAACTAGCAAAAATATAGTTTTGATAGCCATATACAGGTCTCCAATTGCTAATTTTGAAAAATTTTCAAACAAATTGGTGGAAACGCTAACAAATATTGTTCAGCAGCACAGGGATAAAATTATTATATTTAGCGGGTGACTTTAATGTCAATTTTCTGTATAATTGCAAAGAAAGTTTACTATTAAAGGAAACTTCATTAACGTTTGGTTTGTCAGCTACAATGAATAGACCTTCCAGAATAACAAATACAAGTGAAAGTTGTATCGACAATATATTTTCAAACAGTTAAACGATAGTTCAAGTTAACGAAATCAACCTCTACATTTCGGATCACCTAGGACAGATCCTGGAAAGTCAGTTGGTGTTGGGGAGCCTGCAGATAAAAATAAGTATCAAACAATAAAAAGAAGACAAGTGAACGAAAGTACTGTTAACCTGTTTAAATTGAAGTTGCGGGATGTGGACTGGGCAACATTGTTTCATGATAGAGGTGCTGGGAAGGCATATACACTTTTTCACACAGTTTTAATGAGTGCCTACGAAGAGAGTTTCCCTGAAATGGAAGTAAAAGTGAGTAAAAATGGGAAAAGAGTCAAAGGAAGTAAGAAGTAAATAATTACAGGAAATAAAGAATATATTGGATGCTCTAGGTACAATCAACAGAACAAAAAGGGATGACCAATCAAGGATGGCTTATAACCTCTACAAGGAATACTACAGGAATAAATTGCAACAGGGTATTCAAGAGAGAAATGACATATACATAAATAGTGCGGAGAATAAACAATGAGCAACGTGGAAAATAATCAACAACGAACTAAATCAAAATAAGGACATGAATTGTATGGATAGCGGTGAATTGACGGTGGAAGAACTAACCACCTACTTTTGTGATATAGGACGAAGGACCATCGAGGAAATAAACGCATGTTTCTGCAAGGACCTTGCTGGAGAAATAAAAAATGTACAACATAAAATCCTGTTATTTCAACTTTGTATACGAGGACGAGCTGGAAAAGATATTTGGTGGCTTAAAAGGAAAAGAATCCAAGGATACTTATGGAATAACAACCCATATGATTAAGGCAGCAAAAGAAGAACTTGTGGCCCCTTTGAAAATACTATTAAACAAATCATTCGATGATGGAATATTTCCGAATGAGCTGAAATGTGCTAAAGTTACGCCCATCCATAAAAAAGGAAACAAGGATGATGCTGGAAATTATCGTCCTGTGTCGGTGTTGCCCGCCATTTCCAAGATCTTTGAAGGAATTCTGAAAAACAGATTCTCGAATTTTTTTGAGAAGAATAAGCTGTTGTGTGTCGGGAAGCATGGTTACAGGCGGGGAAGATCAACAATAATTGCAATTTGGGAAATGGTAAAGAAAATAATGGAGGCTTATGACAACGGAGAAATAAGTCAGGTAATCCTGTGCGACTTAAGTAAAGCCTTCGATAGCGTTCTTCATAAGGAGTTACTGTCAAAATTGAGTTACTATGGGTAAAAGGAAATCAACTAAAACTAATAGAAAGTTATTTAACAGATCGCCAACAGGCTGTATTATGGAATAATAGTACATCAAAGCTAAAATGCGTTGAATGTGGTGTCCCTCAAGGATCAATCCTGGGCCCAATTCTTTCTACTATTTACATGAACGACCTTCTCATGAATGTGGATGTGTACGGTGCATGTCTGTATGCGGACGATACATCTTTGTTGGTGAGGGGTAAAAATATCCAGGAAACACATGCTTTGACTGAAAGCGCCTTGCGAGCAGCTGAAATGTGGTTTAGTGCAAACAAACGAAAGCTAAACACCGCAAAAACACAAAAACTTATCTTTCATACTAAAAATATATCCGCCCAAGATTCTGTTGATTTCCTGGGCCTGTGTCGGGATCCGAAACTGGAGTGGTGTGTACATATAAAAAAAAACAAGCAAAAAACTGTCCACCGCAATCTACTGCCTGAGACGACTTAAACAAATAACTACGGAAAATATCTGATGTGCCCAACACATGACTTTCTTATACTTACGGATAGTATCACAATAATTACTTTTCCTAAAGAAATTAAGTTAAATTTCTTGTAAAAATTTTGAAGGTTTCCAGCAATTTTCAAATAGTCTCTGTCGCACTTATTGCAATACGCATAAATCTGTCCTTGTCCCACTCATTATAACCGAATTTTACGACAAAAATGTGTTTTATTTTAGATTTTTGACCTATTACTCACTTAAAAAAATCTCCCGTTATGAAATTACATTTATTTATTCATTATTATTGTTTTCGGTACCATAGAAACCAGTAAAATAAAAAAAAAACTAATGGACCGGTCCTTCTGGGATTCGAACCCGGGACCCTCTGTTTGGCAGCCATATAATGAAACACATGGTCTACCTCGACCATCGGATTCAACTATCAACGCCCGCTATGAGAAATATAAAGTGTTTTAGGAATATCTAGTTTTTTTGAAATTTTTTTGACGGAATTTCAAAAAAAAGTTCAAACAAAATTTATTCAAAATTCAATTCTAAATCAATGTTAAAGAATAAAAAAATCTCATAAATTGTTTATTTTTCAAGATATTCTTAAAAAACCTAAAAATGTCATCAGGTAACTGTCACTTGTTTTGGTGCTAGATGAAAAACATTGAATGTGGCACCCACAATTTTGTTCAAACTCTTAAATATGAAATTTGAATTAAATCCGATAACTCGTTTTTGAGTTATGGTGGATACAGACAGACAGACACACAGACAGACACACAGACAGACACACAGACAGACAGACATCATGGCGAAAATGGTCAAAATGGATTCAGGAGCCCTCAAAACGTGTAAATTCATCAAAATCTCGAAGTCGAAAAAAATCACGATTACAATACTTCCTTATACTACGTATAAGAAAGTAAAAATTGTAAAACTCATCTATTTCTCGTATTTCCACAGTATAGCGTCGTATGGGATTTTAATTTGGGGAACATCCACGTACGCTGAATGTATATTTATTCTGCAAAAGAAAGCTATAAGAATATTATATAACCTACCTTACAAAACCAGCTGTAGAGAATATTTCAAAAGAGGCAACATCCTCACTGTTCCAAGTATACTTACACATATTGAATTGTTTAGTGCATGTCACACAAGAAACGGAGAAGCTTTACAGACACCGCTCCATAGACTTAAGAAAACACAACAGGGACTGGATTATTGGGGACCAAAACCCTTTAATCATCTACCAGAGTCTGTCAAAAATTTTCAGCCAAATAATTTCAAAGCAGCTGTAAAGAAAATCTTATTGGAGAGAACAATATACAACTTGGAAGAATTTCTAGTTTTGGAGTTGTGAATTCATTGATTTCATTGTAATTGTTGTCATGATGTTTATGTATTGTTATTGTGTACTATGTATTACTGTTTTATATTTTTATACACCACTATACCTTTAAGGAATAGCTATCAGACGTGTCATGTATATATTGATGACTAATAAAAATTCTATTCTATTCTATTCTATTCAGTTCGGAAATATTCGCCATACGTGTCAGCATAGAGCATTTTTTGGGCACCAACCATACTAACAGGTGAAACTTCCTTTAAAAAAAGCTGGATTAATATTTGACTAATATACGTTATAACAATAATTTGGGAGAAGAAAAAACAAAACTAAAAAATTCGGACAAAAATAAAACACATTTTAACTTTATGCGGCGCCGCAATAAGTTAAAGTTTTCCTTCCACGACAATTTTTCAACAGTATTTTGCGGTAAACTGGTGCCGCAATCCGAAAAACCGGACCATGAGAACCCAGCTTTAGTCTAGAACATCCAAATATTCTGTTATTTCCTGTTTTTCTCATCTTAAGTAGGTGAAGGGAATATTTACATACAGTTTCTAAACTATTTTTACTACCTAATGCATTTTGTTGGTATTGAGATCACGTTACTCCTAAAACTAAAGATAGTTTACAGGTCAGAACACCATTTGGCATTTTGGTATCAAAACTTGATTCCCAGCTGTTAAAACTGACAATTTTAATTAGTAAAAAATCAACAAGTGGTTTGTTTAATCAAAGACTAATTAAATTGTTTATGCCTGTTAAACTTTATTTCACGCAAGTTCTTTAGACTAATTAGTCTTAAATAAGCTAACAATAAACTATTTTTTGTTACAATGCTTAATTTATTTATAGTGTGTATAAGTGAACAGAATATTTAGCTATTCGAGTAATATACGTTAATTAACTTAGTGGTTAATATACTGTCAGGTAAATAAATCTGCTTTGTTATTCATTATTTTATCATATTTTTTCTCCGCTAAATAATTAGTCTGCATTATTTGTGGCCGCAGGGTGTAGCCTATTTGTTAAATATTATGAATAAAATTATAAAATCAGAATAACAAGTTGTGTTGTCTTGTAGTGTAGCTCTTTCAAGCATTGATAAAAATCTCTCTGCATCATACAAAAAACTGATTTACAGTTGTTGGCAATTAGGAGAATTTATGAGATTTTTTGCATAAATCAGCTATTATAATTAACTAATAATCTCATTATGTAAAAGGGTTTAAATGCCTCCTGGCTGTGCATGCGGTATTTATTATGATAATCCGGTAAATAGAGACTATACTCATTTTTAATAACATGCTTAGCCCTAAATTACCCACTAGAATATAAGTGTAATAATAGGTAATCTGTAAAACTGATGAAGAAATATTTAGTATTGGAAAATAATGGATATTGAGGTATTTTTACAATTTATTGTAGAATCATTTTATTTTTAAATTCTCATCCAAACCTAATGTTATAATTAATTATAATAAATTATATTATTATTTATAAACATCAAAGTTGCTAATGAATGTCTATGAAATAAATCATATTACATTGCGTTTATTAATGTTTATAAAGCAAAGCTGAAAAGAATTTGAAATAATTTATTGCTACCGATCAGATGTTGTAGAAAGATTGCAACAAGAAAAATCATTTTTTTGTAAATGAACAATGGTGTTCCTGCATGAAATGGCTTATTAGTCTGGCCAATCCCATATTATCCAGGTAAATTAAAACATAAATCAATAGCATAACTAGATATTTTACAATAAATAAATGCATACAAGATCTCATAACACGCAATGTATTGTGTTTATTTATAACTTTAATTAAATATTAGTAGATATAGTTTAAATACTTAGCCATATTTAATTATATTGGTTTTATTGTGGATTGTATTACATTTATTTTAAAAAGACGCCTTAGGATGCTAAGCTACAAAAACCCTATTTGCATCAACAATATCTCTATTATAATGTGTTTAAAATATGTATACGATATACGTATTATGTAGATTGGTTCAGTATCTGATATGTCAGAGATTACATTAGATCCAAATATTTTTTTTACTCTGGCATTTGACAAAATAATAAATTGAGTACACGTTCTTAACCAGTAGTATTTCTATTTAATTTTGTTTTAAAACAACTAATTAACTGTTGAATTTTAATCACTCCAAAAAACCACTAAGTCATTTATAAATGCCCACAGTGAAATTTTTTCTGACATGTAAACTAATACAGTAGCAATTATCAATTTTGTTAGATATTAAGTTTGTTCCAAATAAGAAGCTTAATAATTATAACGCGTTTGAAAAAAAACTAAATTACCTAATAAAAAAAATATGTTTATATTATTTGAGAATATTTTAGGATGGGTTTTACATTCATGGTTGTTACTCCATTTATATTTCATTAGCGTTTAGTAAGTATATATATTTATTATTACAAGTATATTCTTAAACATTTTTCTGACGGTTATTATATTATTAAGATTTTGATACACTGTCAATGATGAGTAATAAAAGGAATAAATAGTTTGTATTTACATCATTTCTGCTATTATCATCTCATGATTATATTAGAGAAACTTATCAAAGAAATTTTAAATATTTTATACAATTAGGTACTACGTAACTGTAGGTACTGCAGAAAATTTGGATTTATATTTCCTATACTTATTGTCAGATTCAACATAAAGTAAGAAACTCTAATAGTGAAATTGTGATATATTTTACTTAGGTAAATTATTTAAAATCTCAAATCGGTAATAAAAATCGGTTAGGTTAAATAAGTACCTAATTATAGAATACTATAGGAAAACCAAATTTTTATAATTTGGTTGATATAGATTTTCCAAAAAATAGTCTAGATATTATAATATGGATATTTACTGAATATTATTTAATTATTTATTCGAAACACATACCTAAGTTCCAACACCATTCATGGCATTTTTATATAGTAAACGTAATAATATTGCAATCAACCAACTTTTAACATCCGCTTCTCTATAAAGACATTCATATTAAGCCAATTATACCTTTTTTCTTAAAACCGTTAAACATTCTTCCACGTTTTCAACTGAACTAAACTAGTATAGAAATTTTCCATTTTAATAGACATACATAAAAAATGTATGTAATTACAATTTTGTTTTGCGTGGATTCTATTTTAAAATAGTGTTGCCGGAATGCAGGATGACAAGATTTACGGTATTTCTATATTGATAAGCGAATACTTATTTATCTACATAAGAAGTGAGACGAAAAATTATTAATTAAATAAGTGGCTTGTAGAACTAGAAATATAAGAAAGGAATTTGGTTCAATAGTGTTTTTAGATTAAAAAAATTGAATAAATAATGGTTTTAAAATACATAAATATTAATAGAACTGATTTGTAATATGTATAATTTTTCTAGAAAATAATTAACGATATTCTGTAAGAGAGCTCTGTCAGATTTGTTAGAATCATTTCCGCAAAATTATTAAATTATAAAATCCAAACTAAAAATAGAACTACATTATTTGAATTGAGAGTAAAATTAGGAAATAAAGGAAATAGTACTATGTATTAATATAGATTGCTAAAACTCTGGAAATACTCGTATTTGCAGATTTCAGTTTTATACGATTATGATTAAGAATGAAAATCGAGATTTCGAAGCTTCGAAAGTTCAATAGGCTTTAAACATGATTTCAGCATCTTCTGACAAATTTTTACAATATATTAATTTAAATATAAATATCTGATGTGCCCAACACATGACTTTCTTATACTTACGGATAGTATCGCAATAATTACTTTTCCTAAAGAAATTAAGTTAAATTTCTTGTAAACATTTTGAAGGTTTCCAGCAATTTTCAAATAGTCTCTGTCGCACTTATTGCAATACGCATAAATCTGTCCTTGTCCCACTCATTATAACTGAATTTTACGACAAAAATGTGTTTTATTAGATTTTTGACATATTACTCACTTAAAAAAATCTCCCGGTATGAAATAACATTTATTTATTCATTATTATTGTTTTCGGTACCATAGAAACCAGTAAAATAAAAAAAAAAACTAATGGACCGGTCCTTCTGGGATTCAAACCCGGGACCTTCCGTTTGGCAGCCATATAATGAAACACATTGTCTACCTCGACCATCGGATTCAACTATCAACGCGCGCTATGAGAAATATAAAGTGTTTTAAGAATATCTAGTTTTTTTGAAATTTTTTTGACAGAATTTCAAAAAAAAGTTCAAACAAAATTTGTTTAAAATTCAATTCTAAATCAATGTTAAAGAATAAAAAAATTTCATAAATTGTTTATTTTTCAAGATATTCCTAAAAAACCTAAAAATGTCATCAGGTAACTGTCACTTGTTTTGGTGCTAGATGAAAAACATTGAATGTGGCACCCACAAATTTGTTCAAACTCTTAAATATGAAATTTGAATCAAATCCGAGAAGTCGTTTTTGAGTTATCGTGGATACAGACAGACACACACACACACAGACACACAGACAGACATCATGGCGAAAATGGTCAGAATGGATTCAGGGGCCCTTAAAACGTTTAAATCCATCAAAATCTCGAAGTCGAAAAAAATCACGATTACTATACTTCCTTATACTACGTATAAGAAAGTAAAAATCTGTATACGAATCAAAAAGTTCTCTTTGATATTTAAAAATAAGTTCTTCTCCTTCATTTTAATCTTATTCTTATTATTAGGTCTGAGACTTGTGTTTTTCTAGTTGTGTAAGTCTTCTGATAATTTGAATCATCTTGGTTTATCTCTTGCTATTGAAACAGTAATTCCACACTCTTTGTTTTCCTTCAATAATGATATGTGCGAAGAAAGATTAGATGCTCTTTTTAGGTACTTATTCTTTGTCAAATCTAAAATCTATTTTAAAGATTTAGATCCTATATATTATATTAAATTTCGGAATACACTGAAGAAGAGAGACAAAATTTCTCTAAAAATTGTCATCTCAAAAGTCTTTACCAATAAATTTTCAATAAATTTCAATTCAATTCAATTCAATTCAATTTATTTCATCAACTCAATTTGACATGTCAGGTACAGAGGTAAACAGGTAAGTGTAAAAATATAAAATAAAATATAAACAATATAGACGACCAAACACACAACGCAAAGTAAAACAGATATATAACACTACAAAAACAGTCACAAACAAATAACAAATCCAAACGGTAATCGGCGTTGTTTTGATCCTTGGACAAAATATCCCCGACAAAATATCCTTGTTAAAATATCCTTGAGACATAATATTCTTGGACAAAATATCCTTGAGACAAAATATTCTTGGACAAAATATCTTCGACAAAATATTTTTGGACAAAATATTATACGTTGGTAGTTTTGTTTAGGTTAGGTGAGGTTAGGTTTTTTATTTTTCATTTTCAAATTTTGTTTCAAAGTTTTAACCCTGAACCGAAATAATTACTTAATATAAATAATATTTTTTAAAGTTTATAATGGGTTAATAAATTGAATTAAATAAAAAAAAATGTTAAGGATATTTCATCCAAGTATATTTTATCTTAAGGATATTTCGTCCAAGTATATTTTGTCTTCAATATCTTTTGTCCAAGGATATTTTGTCTCGGATTTTTTGTCGAGGATATTTTGTCCGAGGATTGTAAGTCATAGAACCACCCAAACAAGCGCAGCGCGAAAACTATATTAACAATCAGTCAAATTTGAGTCCAAATATTCCTCCATCGAATAAAAGCTTCCATCCAGAAGTAACTTCTTGACAGCCATATTAAAGTGATGCATGTTCAGACTCGTCACTCGCGTTGGCAATTCATTGTATAACTTTGGACCCGAGTAGTCAACGCCTTGTTGTGTTCTCTTCAATCTTCTATGTACAATTTTCAGTGTGTTCCGATTTCTAGTGTTGTAGTCATAATATTCGTTATTTCTGGCAAATAGCTGACTATTTTCGTGGACGTATTTTACACATGCCAGAATATATACACAGGGTAGTATTTGCTGTTCCTTAAATGTACTTCTGCAGGTTTCTCGATAGCCCATATCATTCAGCAGTCTCACGGCCCTCTTTTGCAAGATGAACACATCATTGGCACTGGAGGAGGAACCCCACATTAAGATCCCGTAAGCAACAGCAGAATGGAAATTTTGCAAAATATGCCATCCTAGCCACCTGGTGAGTAGATATGTTTTTTATTCTATTATTGCAGATGTTTAATATTCTTAGACCAGTTGAGGCCGCTGTCCAGTGCGAGTCCCTAAAAGTTCACACAAGATAAGGTATTATTTACGGTTTTTGTACTTAAGATCATTGTTTGTGTTTTGTCAACGTTCAGTTTCGACCTGTTACTGCCAAACCATGCTCCTGTTTGTGTCATAGTGTTCTCTGTGTCTGTCATAAGTTCTTCCTCTGATTTGCCTCTAATCAGAAAGGATGTGTCATCTGCATATAGTACTTTCCCATAGCATTGCATATGCTGTGGCAAATCATTTATATACATAATAAAAAATAGTGGTCCCAATACAGATCCTTGTGGGACACCAAAAGTTACTTCTTGTGGATCTGACTGTACTCCCTGCCATGCTGTGACTTGTTTTCTACCTGAAAGATAGGATTTGAAGACCTCATGTGGAACACCCCTCACACCTAAGTTATAAAGTTTCCTGAGAAGTCGCTCATGCAAAACAGAGTCGAACACTTTACTTAAATTTTGTCTATTATATTTCAAAGCTTATTTGATGCTTTTTACGTAAAAAAGACCTTAAATGTTACGTAAGTACAAATATCAAAAACATGAGTAGTTTAAAAAATGATCGACCCCATGCCCAAAATTTAATGTCTTAGGTAAGTTCTTCATGTATCATCATCATAACTAGAGTATAGCCACTGTGGGTATTAGCCTTCTCTAGTATCTTCATTCTTGTTTATCCTGAGTCTGTATCTTCTACCTCCGCACTCCTGAATCACCTAGCATACTCCCTCCTCCTTTATCCGCGCTTGGGACCGACTCGATTTTGAGAATGCTAAATTAACCTAACCTAACCTTTTTGTAGTAAATTCAATCTCCAAAATATTTGAAATTTATGTGTACGAAAGCTTCTTATTTTATTTTTTTCTTAATAGTTCAACTAAACTGCTGGCCAATTGAAACGTACCAAGCGATTTTTTAGGTTGAATTTATAGTCAAATATTTTGAAAAATAAAAAAGATATCAACATGCGGTTTTCAGGATTTCAGAGATAATTTAATTGAGAAAACGATAGTGTTACCCGATTTTTTTTACTTTGAAGTATCTATCTATCTAAGTATCTACAGGGTATGAAAGAAAGTCTTCTTTTTTGTCAAATTTTATAACTACCGTGATTCCACAAAATTTTTTTAAAATTTTTTTGATGTAGGTTTTTTTAGTCCTTATTTTATGGGAAAACAACCTGTTTCTCAAAATTTTGATATCCCTGTTATTTTATAAGATACCGAATTTTTGCTGAAAATTTGATTTTTTCTTTGTTTTTTGTCGTGTGTTTTGTATTGTGTTTTGTAAGAACCAATCTCTGTAGTTGATTATAATACTTTATGAATGTCTTTCTTATAAAAAGTACACTTTTTGTATTTTCATTAATTTATTGGTAACCAGTGGCTTATCAAAAATCGGTACACGTTCACTAATTGGTAAATTTTTTAATTCATTTTTTGAGGCTATTTTCTTAATGGAATAGAATGGAATTTAGTTGGTTTATGTTCACCATTGGTTTAAGTGACTTATATCCTCGAAACGGGTTTTTCACTTTTTCAAAAATTTGCTCATATTCGTGTATACCGGGTGGCTACGAAATCGTTTTACAACCCCCACCATTTTGTTACATTTAACTGTAATAATTTGAAATTTGGCATGGTTTGATTGTTGAAAGGAATAATCATTTTGACGTTTACAACAATCTGATGACACTTCCGGTTTCACCGGAAGGGCGACCTACTAACTTTCAAAATTTTTGAAAGCAACCCTGTATATTTTTTTCCGTAAGAATTAGATTCTACTTAAAATTACCTTTTTATCGACATATCGCATGATGACATTTGCTTTCAAAATGGCAGCATAATTATTATTGCAAAAACCTGTTCAACAATATTAAATTTAATAAAAAATTCGGTATCTTATAAAATAAGAGGGATATAAAATTTTTGAGAATTTGGTTTTTTCCTCATTAACCAGGAACTAAAGAAATCGACATCAAAAAAATATAAAAAAATTTTTGTGGAATTCCAGTAGAGAAAAAAAAGACGACTTTCTTTCATACCCTGTAGATAGTAACGTACTTCAAAGTAAAAAAATCGGGTCACACTATTGCTTTCGCAATAAAATTATCTCATGAATCGTGAAAACCTCATGTTGATATCTTTTCTCTTTTTCAAAATATTTTACTTTAAAGTCAACCTAAAAATTCGCTTGGTACGTTTCAATTGGCCAGCAGTTTAGTTTGATGTAGGTATTAAATTCATTATAATATACAGGGTGATTCAAAATTCGATGTAGATATTTTAAAGGCGTATTGTTGCGATCAAAATAAGACTTTTTTTCCAATAAGCATGTGTCCTAAAATGCACCCCCTCCGAACTACAGCCACTGTAAGTTGCGTAAAAAAAACGATTATTTAAAATTGTGACTATAATAACGGATCAAATCTTCTGAAAATTGGCATGCCTCTGTTTTTTTAGGCAATCTATTTATTTTTTGCTTCAAAAATTATGTAAACCCAGTTTTGAGGGAGTTGGAGGGGGGTCCACACTTTTATGTAGCTGGGAGGGGGTGCATTTTAGGACACATGTTTATTGGAAAAAAAATCCTATTTTGATCCCAACAATACGTCCTTAAAATATCTACATCGAATTTTGAATCACCCTGTATAATTGTTATAAATATTGTTAGGTTTTTATATTTCATTAGAAATTTTACAATCACCACAAAATAAAATGTGAATTTCGGTGAAACTCTTTTATCGATGGTCACAATAATTTAAAAAATAAAATTTGTCCACTGATTAAATCATTTAAATAAACAATAAATTAATTAATACCACGCTGTTTGCACCTTCATATATTAAATAATTACATTTCATTGTACATAAATTATAAAGAATTCAAGTAAAATTTTGCTTTTATGATTACCATCAGCAACCAGTTTAATTTTGGCTGCGGGGTTCAACAATACCTTATACCTACCAATGTGTTATGTTCAATTAAATTTGCATTTAGATGGTTCTGTTAGCCTTGATCAGTATAGGCTTAAAAAATTTTCAATAATCTCTATTAATATTATTATCCAAATTTATAACGGGTTTTTTACACAACCTACCAAAAAAATGAAGTGTGTTAACGGAAATTTCTTTTTTTAGAAAAGTTGAATTGCATGCAATTTACTAGTTTATTAAGTAACTTTTATTTTTAATAAATACCTGCAGATATGAACAACTGTATAATAATATTATTAATAAAACCAACTAACACATCTCTTGTTATGTAATCATCTATTATGATGATTTATTTACAAGCAGTTTGCGTGTAACATATGGTGAAGAATACTTTTTCAAGAAATATCTAAGTGTTGGTATAATGTAGTTATTATTATAACGTTGAAACATATTTGTAACCGTCAGGACTTTTCCATTCTACATGAAATTGTACGAAAATGCAACGGGTTGGTCTAAAGTCTGTTATTAGTGATAGTTAGATTATTCAATACATTATATTATCTTCCCAGAAGCTGCTTCTTATTTAAAGCGGGTCAAAAAAATATTTATTGGCAATAGCCAAAACCCGGGGATCATTTATATGTAAATTATCAATTTATCAAGAAACTTAATGGTGAATTAATTACAGACCAGTGATTTCCTATCTGTATACGTTTTGTAACAGTTTTATAATACATACATGTGGGTACAAATTATGTACAATCTTAATTAAATTTACAAAATAATTTCGCGAGATATGTAACAGGATGTTATTTATACGACTAATATTAATTACTAAAAGAATTCGAGTCGCCCTGCCTGAAAGCCAACAGAATTCACTTCAGTTACCAAACAAAATCGTAACTTAATCACGTTAGGATCCCTAAAGGCGCGATCTAATGAATATTAACACAAAATGAAATTGATAGATCACCCATGTATTGATGTCAGATAAACACAGATGGATAACAGTAGATAATTTGGGACAACGGTGCAACGACTTTCCTCCAAGGTGTTGCGCCACTCGTCCATTCTGGACCTGGTGGCTAGTGGTAAACCAAACCAGGCAGCCAACCTTGCCAAAAACCAAGTCGCGTCGCCGCCTCCCACTGATTTACTAAAAAACCAGTTATGAGACTGACAATGTTGTCAATTCAATGGTTTTGTTTTCTACGTCGCCAATTCCTTCCTACAATTACATTCAGATTTGTGTGCTCATCAACGCTTTCCTCTTAACTTAGCACCAATGGCTAATCCTGGCGATTGGCAAAAACCATTGAGTTTATAGGTAATGTATCTGTTGGTACTAATATTACAAGATATGGTTGTCGTTACATTTGAATGACACATATTTTACACAACTTTACTTGGAATGAAATGTAATAAATAGTATATTTTGTGGCCAGTTTTCTCAATATGTTTTTTCCACTTAGTTTTACGACAATGTTGGTGTTAAGTTATAAAATATGGTTATTAGCATACACCAGCAAAAACTTCATGGCTTAAATATGACTTCAATGTAGAAGGTTAATTTCCTACACATTTGTGTAGTATGTGTAAACAGGACTGCTATAAATAAACTTTGAAAATCTAACAATTAATATCGTAATTTATCATGAATGAAACTTGAAATTAAAAAAATTAGAGTCAACAAAGTACCTAGGTACAGAATATTTCTTATCTCAAGAATGGTATTTTTGAAGAGTATCTTGAAGTAGATTATTAGAATCGCTCTCCAACTCTCTTCTTGGTTTGACCAAATTTTCTGATATGTGAAATCTTCCTTGATGTAAAAGAAAGCGAAATCATTCCTATCTGCAAGTCTATACATAATAAAATATTTTTTTTTAGATTCACTAATTCAAGCTTCAATCTTAGATTACGTCCAAAAAAGCGTATTCTTCCAAATGCGCGAACTACAAATTTTATTTATTTATATTTATTTGCGACGGCGTGATTCTGTTCTGGCATGCTAGTCCCGGCTCGTGTCACACAGGCTTTCATGAGCTCTCTGTGATCCCTGTTACTATTATCGACTCCTATCTTCGATTCCGGTCCATTTCCAAAAGCCCAGAATTTTGTGAGTAGAGGAGTCCTTTAAAACATCTGGGTCCTGCGTCGATGTTCCCCAGTAGGCTGTTAGTGCCTTGCACTTTGCAAGAACATGCATTGGAGTTTCGTTGTCTCGGCCGCATAGCCTGTATCCTGGGTCCACCTCGTGTCTCATCTCATCAGACACCGTATCCAGTAACTAGCCCAGTGTATAAAAATTTCATACTTTACCTATCATACATACTTTATATACCCAGTAACTTTCTTTTAAGTGTATTAATTTCATATATCAGAAATATTTTCGGAAATGCATGTGCAGAAATTTGGATCAATTTAGATAAGTCGTTATTAGTTATCGTGGATACAGACAGACGGACAGACGGATATACGTACTTACGGACAAATGGACAAACGGACTGACGGACATACGGACAGACGGACAGACGGATAGACGGACAGACGGACATACGGACAAACGGACAGACGGACATACGGAGATACGGACATACGGACATACGGACAGACGGACATACGGAGATACGGACATACGGACATACGGACAGACGGACATACGGACATACGGACATACGGACATACGGACATACGGACATACGGACATACGGACATACGGACATACGGACATACGGACATACGGACAGACGGACATACGGACAGACGGACATACGGACATACGGACATACGGACATACGGACATACGGACATACGGACAGACGGACAGACGGACAGACGGACAGACAGATAGACACATAGATGGGTAGACGAATATGGGATAAGCCGTTTTCTGTAAATCCATCAAAATCTGAAACTTCGTAGAAGAAAGTAAAAACATCAAGAATCAACATTATTAACTAATTTTGTCAACTTTGTTTCCTACAAAAGTCGCTGCTACGGCTTATTTTTAACAATGTATACAAGGTACATTCAGGGTGTCCGGAAATTAGGAGCAAAAAACTCGGGGAGTAATTCTACTGAAAAGTTAATGTGACAAGTTCCTATAACATTTTTCCGAAAGCTCATTAATATTGGGGTTACAAGGCCCCAAATTTTAAGTTTTTCCAATAACTAATAATAAATTTTGATGATGCCCGATTGAAGAGCATCGACAAATTTTCAAAAAGATCCTCTTGTTAAATATCGATAAAACGAGAAGTTTTCGAGAAAAACGCGCTTCTGTTTAATGCTTGCTTTGTTAATCTTGAAAATGAGCTGTAGTTAGTTGGTATTCGTTTAAGGCGTTATTCTCGAAAACGACTTGTTTTATCGTGATGCAGCAAGAGGATCTTTTTTAAAGATTTCGATGCTCTTCAATCGCGCGTCATCAAAATTTAGAAAAAGTGTCTAACAAAAAAGTTCTGGGTCTTTATCCAAAGGTCAACGTCAGTTTTGACTCTTTGACACTGGGGGATTTATCTCAATTGGAGTGCAAGAATACAAATAAACATTAGTGATAAGTGTGCCAAATTTGAAACGAATCGATACACTAGAAAAAAAGTTACTGGAAAAAATTGAAAGATTAATGAGCTTTCGGAAAAATATTATAGGAACTTCTCACATTAATTTTTCAAGTAGAATCACCCCCGAGTTTTATGCTCCTCATTTCCGGACACCCTGTATAATAATGCTATATTTTGGTCAATTTATTATGCTTTAGTTTTAAAATTATAAGAAGCGTCAGATTTTTTCATTGTAATTTTTTAGTCAATTTCTATAATTATATTATCAAAATCTACAGGAAACTATGTATCGAAAAATCAATATGTCAATAGTATACCTACTATTTTTAACTAACACTTATATCTATGTTATAAATTTGATACAAACAATTTTGAAGTGATCGTTTATGAAAAGATTTCTTTTGATCTTCATAAAAACACATCATAAGCAATTTCATACAGAAAAAAAATGTGTATGGGACTACTGTGGAGTCCATACAGAAATTGTTTATTATAACCAACTAATCATTACCGTACCCCGTACCCATTTAGAATCCCGATAATTCAAATGAAAATTTTTTCGGATTTTCATATTGACAATTTTTCTTTTTATCTTTAAATAAAAAAATATCACAGATTCGACGGCTAAGGTTTTAAATCGGTTATAATGGACGGAAATCACCATTTTCAGGCTCTTATATTCGAAAGTCCAGCATAACCGAGGTTTTTACATGATAGACCAGTTTATATGCGGATTTTCATAAATTTAAATTGTTGTACCTAGTTCTATCATCTATCTTATCCATCAATTACAATAAAGATTATTATCCATACATCTTACGCAATCTACATCGAATATACGGTTATGTTTCACTTAATTATTTAATTTTGCCTCGAATACAATGGTACATAAAGACAAGAGTAGTTTTTATGGCATCAGTATACCAGATTGACTATTTACAGTATTGTTCTATTACTTTGTACTACTTTTTTCTTAAAGTGTGTTCTGTCCCTGGTTTCATAAACAAACATATATTCTATTACCTATCGTTTTCTGTTAAATTGAAATTTAATTGACTATTTAGCCTAGAGTGTACTGTTAAAAATTATAGACTATTTCTTACAAAGAATATAATGACTATTCAAGCAATTATTGCCAAACTCTTTCAAGGATAATTATCTTATCATGTTGGCATCGGAAATGTTTGAAGAGGTTCCATTAATCTTGTTTATATTAGCAGCTTTCAAACGTGCCTAGCACGTTTGACTAGCTACTGAATCTAAAAATTTAAATCACTTGATCTTCTGCAGTGGGCAACAAACACTCCCCTAGTTTTATTTGGATAGGTCAGCTTTTAAACTACATTATGGAGTAACCGACCTTCCACATCTTGTCCTTGCATCTTCCACTATATGCACTTCCAATAAACCTCTCCTCCAAGCATCACTCGCAGAATACCTTACCTATATGGAGTGTAAGTATTTTCATATTACCTAAGCTAACACAGCTTTGCAATACCTACACCGTAAATAAAAATCTAAATTATGGTCTTACAACGCACAGTGAATTAAAAAATTGCATAAGTGCCTATAACCGTATATCATTATGAATTACAACGAAATGATAAACAGTGGGTTTGGCAAATTCGGCTTATAGTCCTATAATGAATACAACTAACTTGCATAGTATGATTGTATTAAAGCGGTTTTCAGTTTTACGACAATTATTATTATACTGTTCATTAAACACACCCACAAAATAAATCAAAAATATTAAATTAACGTTATAGTGGGCCATGTAACCCACACTATAAATTAATTAAATACACTAGCACCAAAAAATAATACTGTAAAAAATATGTGGAGCGATACAGATAAATACTAGAACTATGTGTGGTGTGTATATTATAGTGTTGCACATAAAACAACACTGCATTAATTATTGTTATTAAATATGGCTCAAGGTTATTGCCAATTAAAATTGTGCAGAAATAATTAGTATTTGGGGGAATTATTTAAGAAATATTACGATATTAGGGGAAAAATTGCATCAGATATAAAATTGCATTGTGTAACAGTCACAATTTAGAATTTCTCTAAAGCAGAGACTCAGAGATTGTAGCACAGTACAAACGCTTATTATTTACAAAACATTTTAGCATATTTTTCCTATTTAAGTCTGTGTTCATTTATTAGCAAAAAGCTTGTGTAACTTCTGAAAAATAGACTAATTGTATATTATCTTTTATAGAGGTGACGATTAATGGGTTTCGAGATAAGTAGAGTAGTAAATAGTACCAAGAAATGTAGATAATCTACACATGAAATAAAATATGGAGTGGAAGCCCATTTAATATATTTTTATATAATTAGTCGCTTTTTTACAGAATATATAAAATATTATAATGAACTAAAAACCAGTTATATTTTTATATTAATATCTTATATAAGTTTCTTCTTTTACTTTCTTTCCTTAAAAAAATTAAAAATAATTAAAGCTCATTTACATGAGCGATAACATAAAAGTTTTTATCAACCTCCAATTACAGAACAACTTCTTTTATATAAATAAAAAATCTGTTGCAGCCACCGTAAAACTTTCTTATATGACAGTATGGTATACTTATATCAATCAATGATGAATATCTTAACTACATATAACTTAATTAATCTTTTTCAAATGTCAGGTCAGGATAATATGTAATAGGTATTCTCAGAAATTCCAGACTGTCACTTAAATTATCCAAAGTTCTAATGTTAAAGGTACCTACTTTTTGAAACCGACTTATTGAGAATTCTTAAAGATGTCCATATAATACAAAAATCATCTTGAAATAATTTTATTACTTAATTATCTACGTTACAGTCGAAAAAATTAATATTAATATACATGTTCTTATTTGCTGTAGGTTCATGTCTATTATTTTAAGTTTAAGCAAAAAAAATGTATACGCAACGTGATCATGACAGAAACGTTCGTGATATAAAGATGAATATGGAAAACCAGTCAACAAACTTCACTTATTTGATACGCATTTTTAATCCTCTTAAATGTTTTTTCTTGTTAACCGTTAAGCACATGTTGAAAGCCATGGCGTTTGGGTGCTACTGCAAGAGCAGTAGCAGCTTAATTTCATGTAGATTTCGTAAGATTATACTATACCTACGTTTGCAGTGCAAATAAAAAAATAAATTTTTCAGTTGTTGAGACACTTATAATTGTGTCACTTTGAGCTATTGATTTTCAAAGGAATGAATCAATTTTAAATTATGATGATTAGATTTTTTTAAACATTCAAATATGTACACGTAATGATTTGTCAATATAGTAGTGCTTTAAATATCGATATTATGATTTATTTCAATCAAAATTAAAATACATATGGTTCTGCCACTTGAATTGAACTGTGATGAAACGAAGTAATTTATATTTTAGAAAGTATAAAATGTGTTACATTGATGTCTTTCGTTTATTGGGGAATATTAGATGCTTTAGTTGACGAAATGATCGGACGAATTATCGTGAATTTATTACCGAGTGTTGTCAATTCTGTGAATAAACTTAAATTTTTAAGTAGGTAACTAAAGCAGAAGCGAAAAAACGGTTATTTTATGAAGACTGTTATATACATATGTTGAAGAAGACCTAATGTAGGTATATAGTTACATTTTTGTTTATTTTATTTGAGAATTTCTGTGATCGTAAACCTAAAACATTAAATTTGGAATTTATTTATGTTGTAAAATACTTCAAAATTGTGATTAATACAGTTTTTCAAGGATGACAAAGGATACGTAGTGCGAACATTCCCATTGGAAGGAATTCACCATACAACTTCGAAGAACTGATGAATTGCTTAGCTATTTATTATCCACCACACCAAAAGTTATTGTTTTGTGATAGGATGATAATAATTTTCAACAGATTGCGGATAAAAAAATTGGTTATTGAATTTAGTAAAATTTAAATTTGGAGGATATAAAAAAAGAAATATATCGAAATAATTTTTAAATGTATAAAAATAAAATGAATTAAAAAGAAGCACACACTTTATTAATCTATATATTACAAGAAATTAAGTAATGTGTGACCAATTTCTTTATTAGAAAATTACCTTGCGTGTTATATTCGTATTGGGATCTAATATTATATAAAAAATAATTTAAAAAACACAATAAGCTAATCCTTTAGCAGGTATGTATACTTAGGAAATCCAAGCATACATTCTGAAATTTCTATCATAAATCAATTGCCACACACCAAACATCTACATATTAGATAATCCGCCCAATTCTGTATGGGTATTAACTAAAATTATCATTGATAATTTGTTTTTAACACTTCTTAAATATTCGTGGCGCTTTGGATTCAAGTTTTCCTTTCAAAAGTATTGGAAAGGTCACATTTTCTGCACAGAATTGAAAAAGGAGTTGTCAAGAAGTATTCGTACAGTGTGACAATTTGCGAATGATTAATAGTTGGGCAATTTCAAAACTACTAACCCCAATTCTATTGTAAATTCGAGTTCGTGTTAATAATATCCATCCGAACTCAGTTTGCAAATCGCCTAGTCATTTAAAAAAAAGCCGCTAACACGTACATTGAAGCAGTGATTTCTATTGAGCAATCTTCATTACAATTCTACCAAGGAGTATCTATATCTCCAAAATAGAATTATTAAATTATTAATCAAATCTTGTTAATAGGTCGTTAATATATTTAATTTCTTCCAATAGTCTGAAAAAGATTATTGAACTTATACCTAACTTATTCCTTCTTGGTTTTTACATTTTCATTATCCGACTGTGGGCCACAGACATTTAATCAAGTCTAGCAATTTTATGCAAGAAATTTAAAATTTCATGGTCATTTTACATTTAAGAGAAATTTTACGTTGCGGTATTCCATTGTGTTTTTACATTATAAAGGTATTATTGCGTTGGAAATTTAACCCGACAAGTGTAAATTTACTCTTCAATACCAGTTATTTTCCGATGTAAAGTTTCAGTTTTGTGAGTAATTTTACACCACAACTTTGCGCACAAAATGAAGAATTACACTTAGTACTACATTTACGCAATAAATAGGTGGTAAACGAATTCCCACCTATTCTTGGCGGAAAAAATTTTTCCAGTGTATTTAATCTTTGCCAATAGTCCGAAAATGATTATTGAACTTATACCCAACTGATTCCTTGTTGGCAAAGATATGTTTTTTCTGGTTAGTTCTTTGTCCAGGAATCAATAATACACTTTTTCTAACATATTTCCGGCTCTCTGAATCCGACAATCACCATCGTTTTGCTCAATCAGCTATTGTTTTTGCGATATTGCGGAAATATTATTTTTCAAACATACTAAAATTGGAAAACCCGAATTTTATTTTGCGTCATGAAAATGCATCAAAGCATTACATGACAAACATGATAGATAAACCACCCAAGACTCATTTTTAATGAGGAAATCGATTAATAGTGAGAAAAAAGGAAAAAACATCGACTTTTAGCTAAAATTTCATGTTTTGCCAAATTCAAAGTGTTGTAACTTCCGCAATTTTTATTTAAATTGGAAGAACTTACAGATTCAAGAGGTTATCAGTTAACATCTTCACTCGAAGATATATGAATCACTAAAAGATCATGTACATTTTTCATATACATTTCTTCGTCCACTAGCTTGTAAAAAGTCATCATAAAATTTGTTTTTCATTTTTGTAATTTGCCTTTTAAATAAATTTATATAAAAGTAGCTTTAGATTAGGATCAAAGATACACAAAAGAGGGATTATTCTACTTTCCGCGCTTTTGTCGCTTATTTTATATCCTAGTCCTATGAGGTCCATGAAGTCTCATTATGACTAAATTAATAACCCATTCCTCTTTCAGTACTCTTTGTACCTGTATCGTTCCATTCTTAAATACTTCCAGTTTGTATCATTTAATGCGGTGTGGGCATTTACAGTCAATTAGAACCGAGCAGTAGGTATTTCCTTCATTTTCAGAAAGAATACTTTTCAGTGTCATGACCTCTGTCTAGATTGAAGATTACATGCATTAGATAATGTGATTATTATTGTATTCTATGATGTTATTACAACTTATTTATTGTTTTCTACCAGTTTTGATTGCTTTAATAAGTGGACAGAGATAATTATGTAGGAATAATTTTCTTCAGCTTTAACAAAATTACTCTTATTTTATTTTTGGTTCCATTAAGTAAAAGCACTTTGTTAACATCGCATTCTGTAATAAACGTATAGAACTTTTAGAATGTATATACTTAAGTGCGACTGTATGACAAGATATTTTCTATCGAATGTGAATAACCATCATTTAAAATCTACAGGACTTGCTCCTGCCTATGCCAACATAACACATTAACTACTTTGTGTGTTCTTTGAGAAATAACTTGGCCAATGCATCCACTAAACAAAATTTATGAACCTCTCGGGAGACTTCCATAAGAGTGTTATTGCGCAAAAAGATTTAATTTAGCATTAAAATCTCTCGAAGATCGCCCGTGCAGAAGGCAGACAATAAATTCGTAGAATAAAGGAAACACTATTAAGTTGTAAGATAAAAAAACCTCCAGCGACTGCAAACAGCAGTAAACATTATCAAAGTGGGAGCGTTTGTGTGCAAGCGGTGCAGCAGTTTTTGGTTTCACCACACACGAAGTCCCATTGTGTTCCATAATGCCCGACTCACGAACTATTTAATTCCATCTCGGTTGCGTCTAATGTCTATCTAATACACTATATTAGGCATTGCTTTGGTTTCCTTTTGCTCGATACGTACAATAAGTAAAACATCAAAACTGAAATAAAGGCCTGATGGGTTTTGTTACGAAATACTTAAGTGCACCAAGTTAGTTAAAAGAAACAAGAAATAACAATAAAACCAGTAGATATAACATAAAAAATCAATTTAGCTGTAGCCGAATATGGATTTGGAATTGGTTTAGTGTCTGCAGAATTGCAAAGTGATTGACAAATTCAGATTAAGTGGGATGTTTTTTCGGAACAGAGTAAATGAACATGAACTATTCCGGTGAACTCTGAAAACACCGCGTTTAATGAAATTATCACATAGGATTGTTACTGACATATCTAGATCAACAACCGGTTAAAAAATGTTAAATATCACTTTATTATATGTATTAAATTTTAATCAATTATTTCTATCTACGAAAATAGCATAATCATACGTTTTGCTACATTATATAGCCCTGCTATAATATTACATAAACTTTTTATGTGGATTTTTATTAATTTTTTTCCACATAATAAGACGTATATATGCAATCTTATAATTAACTGATCAAAATATCCAAAAAGAAATTTCACGTTCGAATTCGAAACCCAGTATTAAAATACTTGTTTGTTTTGTTTATTTTGCGTGCACTCATTACCATAATCATGTGGGAAATTAAATTAGGTATCTAAAATAAATACTTGCAAAATTTGCTAATTTTGATTTTTTTGAAACAAATTTAATTAGACAGAAGATAATTTATATCTTAATTAGCGACCTTCGTGAAATTTTGTTTTATTGTTATATTGATATATTTATAGCTTACCGAAAAAAATTGATAACAAATTCTAAAACCGTCTTGAATTTGTAATATCTACTTTGCCTTACAAACCAATTAAAATCGTAAAATAAATGTGATTTTTATTGTTATTTATTATCTGACAAAAAACTCGTTTTATCTGTTTTATATGATTATTTTAATTTTTCCAATATTATTTTTGAATCATTAAAGTGTTGGGCCATAGGCGCTGTTTTTTATCTGTTGTGTTCGGTTTGTTCCTCATTCTTTTTATTGTTTGTTAGCAGACAGAAATGATTAGATTAACTTAGATTATACGTGTATTAACACATTTTAATTTATCATAATTATAGGGCTTTTAAATTGATATATTTTAAAAAAGCATGACCAAAATTTACGCTAAATGTATTATTAGCTTTTGTAGCAATAATGATTATTAATTTTTAAATTACATAGCAATAAATCTTAGACCTATATGAAATAAAAGCCACTTAGATGATACCGTAACATGTACTTATAGTGAAAGTATTTTTATTTATAAACTCATAACTTATCTTTTCAATTAATTTTTATGTTACGAATCTTCCTACCAAACTGTTTATTCCGTGAATTTTATTTTTTTCAGGTGGTTATTTTTATACTTATAAATATGATTTGGTTCGTGTGTTAGTGTCCTGATGTGCTGTTGTGGTCTCTTGCACGAATCTATCGTGCTTAAAACAGTGCTCACTTTATGCCACCCTAACAAGTTGAAATTGCGTGAACCATTCATTTCTATTTATCTGTCAATCAATCACCATTGAATTTACTATTATATGTATGGGAAACCTGTCGACATATTGCTAATTTATAATTTATACGCTAATTAATGATGCCTTATAGTTACACACGAAACATAGTTGCGTGCTTTAATGGGATATTTGTTAATAATTTAATTGATTTACTGCCCATATTTCCAATAAAATATTTTGTCATACTTTCTCTCAAATTACCACCCTTAACAAAAATGTTGATCTTTTATATAATAATAAATGTTTACCAATAGTTACACTACTACTCTCTTCATTCTTTAATCTTTTATGTTTATTGTCTATGAGTCTATGTAATGTTAATAATGAGTTTCTTTCTTCCATTATACATTTTTTGCTTCCATTTTTTTATTTATATAAACAGAAAAATTGTTAAATACTTAAAACTAAGCAGAATCTTAATAAAAAATTCTAAAAATTATACACATGAGTCGTAGATAAAAATACTATGTAAATGTCATATCTGTGCAGAAGACTTTAACGAAAATCGGGCCCGTTATACGTATGCCTATTTACACTGTACTTTTTAAACAATATCCTTTTTTACATAACAACAACAGGATTAAACCAATGTTATGATTTAAAAAAAAATGGGATTTTATGCTTTGTCACTATTTTGAATTAGTTCTTCATCGCTCTTAGCTATAAGCTTTTTACTTTCTTATACGAAGTAATAAGGAAGTATAGTAATCGTGATTTTTTTTGACGTCGAGATTTTGATGGATTTACACGTTTTGAGGGCCCCTGAATCCATTCTGACCATTTTCGCCATGATGTCTGTCTGTGTGTGTGTGAACAAAATTGTTGGTGCCACATTAAATGTTTTTCATCTAGCACCAACACACGTGGTACTTACCTGAAGACATTTTTAGGTTTTTTAGGAATATCTTGAAAAATGAACAATTTACGAGATTTTTTCATTCTTTAACATTGATTTAAAATTACATTTTGAACAAATTTTGTTTGAACCATTTTTTGAAATTCCGTCAGACAAATTTCAAAACACTTTATATTTCTCATAGCGCGCGTTGATATTTGAATTCGATGGTCGAGGTAGACCATGTGTCTCATTATATGGCTGCCAAACGGAAGGTCTCGGGTTCGAATCCCAGAAGGAACGGACCATTAGTTTTTTTTTATTTTACTGGTTTCTATGGCACCGAAAACAATAATAATGAATAAATAAATGTAATTTCATAACGGGAGATTTTTTTAAGTGAGTAATAGGTCAAAAATCTAAAATAAAACACATTTTTGTCGTAAAATTCGGTTATAATGAGTGGGACAAGGACAGATTTATGAGTATTGCAATAAGTGCCACAGAGACTATTTGAAAATTGCTGGAAAACCTCAAAATTTTTACAAGAAATTTAACTTAATTTGTTTAGGAAAAGTAATTATTGTGATACTATCCGTATAAGAAAATCATGTGTTGGACACATCAGATATTTTCCCATAGCAATAAATCTGACAACAAAGTTAACTAACTGTGATAAAAAAATCTCCACTTAAACCTAAGTTTTGTGTAGGTACCTAATTGAGTTATCTACATCAGAAAATGCTAAAGTTTCAAACATCCACTCCAATCTAGAATTTCCTAGAAGTTTTCCATAATTGCCACATGATATTTAAATAGCGAAATCTGAAGACTAAATTAAGACTAAATTTCCATAGTTTTGTAGTATAAATAATATCTTCTAAAATAAGAAGTTCGAGATAACCCTAAACATCAGCATTATTCGTCCGGTTTATAATGTCCTCTGGTGTTTTCCGATTTAAAATTTTCACCTATCCCATTAATCGTCTTCCAGTTCCCTTTCTCTCATCTCTCTATCTATGCACTCTCTCCAAGTTCTTCTTGGTCTGTCTGGTTTACTTCTGAATTTAGGTTGTCATCTTAGCACGGAATTCTCTACCCCAGCATTTGTTGTACATGCCCAAACCAGACCAATTGTTTGTTTCTGATGTAGTCTGTAATTGTGCGTGTTATTCATATAATTTCTCTTACACGTTCGTTCGGTACGTTTTCTCTTCTAGATATTCTAGCTGGTTTTCTCCAAAAACTCATTTAGGTTGCTCTTAATGTCTTTTTGTCGTTTCTTTAAGGGCCACACTTCGGATCTATAGGTCACTATGCTCCTAACTACTGTGTTATAATTAAGTTTTTTATTTTTTTTGTTGAGTTTCTTGTCTCAAAACATACCACTTTTCTTCCTTGGCAATTTCTGTCTTTAATTGGATCATCCATTGTTCCGTCTTCTGTGATTTTCATTCTAAGATATTTTAAACCGTTGGTTTGTTTAATGGTGTCTCTATGTTCCATTCCAAAATTTTGTTCTTTCCACCTACTGCCATGTATTATGTTTTTGTATATTCATCTCTAGTCCACATTTCTCGTATTCTTCAATGAGTTTTCGGGTCAAATACTCCAGATCGTCTTGGTCTTGAACTAAGTATTAGGACTTTGTCGTCTGCGAAACATAGTGTAGTTATATAAGGTGGTATCAGTAAGAGGTATACCCATTTTTCTGCATTTTTCCATCCAGGTTTTCAGAGATCTCTATCTCGGAGGAATCTCGAACCTCTAGTGGGCGCGTACACAGTTGGCGAATATGGAAAGGACCTAGCCTGTAAATAGTACATTTTCTCTCGAATTTAGTATAGACTATAGATCCTTCCCATCTTTTTTAACCACTGGTTGTAAATGAATTACACAACTATTTTTGAAATGTCTAGATATATTTTTGAAATTCTACCAAAACGTTATAATTGATTTCAGGATACCTTATATTATCAAATATTAAAAGATTTTTCAACACATCGCCAGCGCTACGATTTAATCTTCCTATTGCTAAAAAATCATTTTTAATACTTCTTAAGTTATAAAATTGAGACTTGGAACTGTTTTTTATTTTCCACTTCTTATTTGTTACGAGCTGTCCTGAATTGTGATTTATAAAGAAACTTTTGTCTCTTTTGTAAACGAAACAATCTTGTCATAACTACAACTTTACTAAACTGCTGGCCAATTGAAACGTACCAAGCGAATTTTTAGGTTGATTTTAAAGTCAAATATTTTGGAAAATATAGAAGATATCAACATGCGATTTTCAGGATTTCATAAATAATTTAATTGAGAAAACGATAGTGTTACCCGATTTTTTTACTTTGAAGTACATCACTATCTACAGGGTATGAAAGAAAATCTTCTTTTTTTGTCAAATTTTATAACTACCGTGATTCCACAAATTTTTTTTTAAATTTTTTTGATGTAGATTTTTTTAGTCCTTACTTAATAGTCCTTCAGCTAGGGGTCAAAAGGTAGGAAGTAAAAGCGGGATGAGACGACGCAGTGTTTTCTGAAGGTTTTTTGGTCGCTGAATCCGAATCCGTGCGTCGTTTTTCAATCAAGTGGTGCAAACAAAAGTTATTAACAATTTATTGTTTAAAACGCAATAACTCGAAAAGTATAGATTTTACCGAGCATTTTACCAAAAAAAGTTTCAAACAAAAGTTGTTCAAAATAAAAAAACTCTCCGAAAAGTTCATATGGTATTTTGTCATAAAGTCGCACGGACAAAAGTTATGAACAATTTATTGTTTAAATGTTTACATTAACTCGAAAACGAAAAGTATACATTTTATCAAAAAAATTTCAAACGAAAGTTGTTCAAAATAAAGAGACTCTCCGAAAAGGTCATATGGTATTTTATCATAAAGTTGCTCGGACAAAAGTTATTAACAATTTATTGTTTAAAATGCAATAACTCGAAAAGTGTACATTTTACCAAAAAAAGTTTCAAACAAAAGTTGTGCAAAATAAAAAGACTCTCCTAAAATGTATGCTTTTTGGTTTGTTCCGTTTTAAACAATAAATTGTTAATAACATTTGTTCGAGCGACTTTATGACAAAATACCATATGACCTTTTCGGAGAGTCTTTTTATTCTGCACAACTTTTGTTTGAAACTTTTTTTGGTAAAATGTATACTTTTCGAGTTATTGCGTTTTAAACATTTAAACAATAAATTGTTAATAACTTTTGTCCGTGCGACTTTATGACAAAATACCATATGAACTTTTCGGAGAGTTTTTTTATTTTGAACAAATTTTGTTTGAAACATTTTTGGTAAAATGCTCGGTAAAATCTATACTTTTCGAGTTATTGCGTTTTAAACAATAAATTGTTAATAACTTTTGTTTGCACCACTTTATTGAAAAACGACGCACGGATTCGGATTCAGCGACCAAAAAACCTTCAGAAAACACTGCGTCGTCTCATCCCGCTTTTACTTCCTACCCTTTGACCCCTAGCTGAAGGACTATAATGGGAAAACAACCTGTGTCTCAAAATTTTGATATCCATGTTATTTTATAAGATACCGAATTTTTGCTGAAAATTTGATTTTTTCTTTGTTTTTTGTCGTTCGACCGTATTGTGCTTTGTAAGAACCAATCTCTGTAATTAATTATAATACCTTATGAATGGCTTTCTTATAAAAATTTTTTGTACTTTCATTAATTTATTGGTAACCAGTGGCTTATCAAAAATCGGTACACGTTCGCTAATTGGTAAATTTTTTAATTCATTTTTTGAGGCTATTTTCTGAATGGAATAGAATGGAATTTAGTTAGTTTATGTTCACCTTTGGTTTAAGTGACATATCCTCGAAACGGGTTTTACACTTTTTCCAAAATTTGCTCATATTCGTGTATACCGGGTGGCTACGAAATCGTTTTACAACCCCCAACCATTTTGTTACATTTAACTGTATTAATTTGAAATTTGGCATGGTTTGATTGTTGAAAGGAATAATCATTTTACGTTTAAAACAATCTGATGACACTTCCGGTTTTACCGGAAGGGCCACCTACTAACTTTCAAATTTTTTTAAAACAACCCTGTATATTTTTTTCCGTAAGAATTAGATTCTACTTAAAATTACCTTTTTATTGACATATCACATAATGACATTTGCTTTCAAAATGGCAGCATAATTATTATTGCAAAAACCTGTTCAACAATATTAAATTTAATAAAAAATTCGGTATCTTATAAAATAAGAACGATATAAAATTTTTGAGAAATTGGTTTTTTCCTCATTAACCAGGGACTAAAAAAATCGACATCAAAAAAATATAAAAAAATTTTTGTGGAATTCCGGTAGGTATAAAGTTTGAGAAAAAAAAGACGACTTTCTTTTATACCCTGTAGATAGTAACGTTCTTCAAAGTAAAAAAATCGGGTCACACTATTGCTTTCGCAATGAAATTATCTCTTGAATCCTGAAAACCTCATGTTGATATCTTTTCTCCTTTTCAAAATATTTGACTTTAAATTTAACCTAAAAGTTCGCTTGGAACGTTTCAATTGGCCAGCAGTTTAGTTGCAGATCAAAAATGAGCAGAACTTTGAAAATCATTCTTAACCCGGCGTTTGTCGCTATATGACTTGTAACGCGGTTTGTTGCGCGTCAGCATTTTGCTCACAGTGCTATTTATTATTATTATTAAAGTTTTTCTTGCTACCTTTTAAAAAATATTTGTTCACAAATATATTCTGTACACGGTTTGTCGCGTGATGAGAGAAATGCTCACAGCCTCAACAGACCCTTGACAAATAGCGTCTTAGACAGAACTGACCATCGCTATCTCAAATCTATGGTAAACCTCCACATTAGGAAGGTCTGAAAGTTAGCTAGAAGAGGGCTTACGAGTTGACAATCAGCGGTTACCAAATTATGACAGTGAACATGTGAGCAAATTGCTCATAGCGCGACAAACGCCGGATTAATAATGTTTCTCTATATCCATATTTTTTAAATTATCTTTGCCTTCCCCCCGATGTTTTGCCCTATGTATTTTCAAATGAGTCCAGCGATTTCTTTTTTGTACTTGTGTTAATCTTCATATAATTGGATATTTACTTTATCGTCGAAGATATTATTTTTGTATAATATATAATAAGGAACATAATTAAATTTGATATTTAGTTTGTAAATTATTAAACAAATTATTATGAATTTAATCCAAAGAAGGCACAGTAGAATATTTTACACTCAATCTTCAGCAGCATGGCAATTTTGTTAAATATAGTCTCTTCTTAACGGAAAATTAAATGGTTAATTAATCACAAATTGAGTTGGTTTTAAAAAATAGGACGTTTCTCATTTAACTAGTTATTTATAATATTTTTAATTTAACTTTGTTTTCGAGAATAACATTACAACAGATTTGCAAGTTCCTAAATTAATTGTACTAATTTATGACTCTCTATTTTCTCACTGATTATATATTTGAAGAACTAGGAAGTATATTTTCTTAATGGCATGGGTGTAGTCTTAGAATCTTATTGCACAACTTTTACAAATAATAGCGAACACGATGTTGCGTATCTTAAGCACTGAAGGCACGACAATATTTATCGATTTTTAGAAGAAAAAAAAATGTACAAAATTTGCCAAAGATTAATAGCCACATTTATTTTAGTGTTTGTTTGACCTAAACGTTGCAAATCTGAACATGATGCAGAAACCAACAATCACTTGGTTTCAACATCACGATCATGTAAAGATATCAAATTTCAGGATTTATACCAATTCCCAACCAGTTTAGTGATGCATTAATGGTTCCTTGTTTGTGTTTTTATTATTATTGCCGTCAATTATTTTTCACAGTACAATAAATAATTATTGGATTAATATAATTTCAATGTATTTTTAGCGACCTATTTTATTAGAGACAAACAAAATACTGAAAGAGGTAGAGAAGTGTAAGAAATTTATTATTGCTTTCATAATTCTGCGTTTGACATGTAATTAAAGCCTATATTTTCGGACCACCGTATGATGTTATGTCGTCACTACTCTAAAGGTTCATATAAAGTGATTCTCATTTTTTACAATCTGTGAATATATAACATTCTGAACATTCAGAAAATATATGAACTATGGTTAGGGATAGTTTTATAGAAATTACGTTCCTTACTAGTTTCAGAAACTTTCTATGTTAAGTCTTTATACATGATTCTGAATACTGTGGGTGTTCTAAAAATTTGATTTATTTCTGTAGTAAAACCCAAGTAGTTATAATTTATGTACTAAATCTCTAATCTACGTACTAAACAAATAATTAGGCGCCATATTATTTGGATAAAAACTTTTATTATTTAGAAATTTCACAATTAATTCCATATTCATGTAAGTAGGTATGCTAGCTCGTCAGGTGAATCATAATCATTATAAATTATCGTCAACATCACCTCATAAACAACTTTGCCCCAACTAAAACATGAAACGTATCTATAAATAGTTAAGATTTTCCCACCGACCGGAAATGCTTGCGGTTTAAAACACTATAAGTGTGTGCGTTAGGCGATTTTTTTCGATAATAATAATGAATGGAAAAGTCGATGGGGGAAACATAAATCAATTTCACTTTTCTTATATCGCCAGCCGAAACGGTTATAATATGAAATCGATCGTGACAAATTTTAAGTGGACCAGTTTAGTTATTGGACGGGTTTCTCGGGCGTAAGTTACGAAAATTGCATTTGATATAATGATATTATATTTGTTATTGCATAAAAAACAGACACACCAAATTGGATACATGGCAGAAAAAAAGTGTCGTTATCACACCCTAATTATAACTGATTATAGTAAACTAGAATGCAGTTTGTGCAGGTAAAAGTTGTTAAAATTCAAAACAAACACAAGTGATTGATTTAGTTATAACTTACTACAATTTGGCAAATTATAATGTTACACTGTATAGAGACATAACACCAAAGTTTTTTAAGAAAGTTGTTTTCAAGAAAAAATTCCGCCAGACATCTAGTTTTATTACATTAAAATCTAACAATATGTTAGATTCATTAATTTGGCGCTTCATGACATTTTGTTATGTCTGATGAACACAATTTTATTATTCAAAAATATTGTTAAGAGATAATTACATAATTATCGGTTAAATGTTAAATTTCGTATACATAATATAAAAATGCCAGGAAGATGTTCCTCCAACACCTAGGCCATGTTTCTAGCTGCAATTTCATTATTATTTATATAATTTATGGGACATGCTGTCATCGTATAAAAAATATCTATAAAAAAATTTGGTAATTTATTATCACAAAAGTCAAGTTAACATGCAGTCCTCTAATGTAAAAAGTTTATAATTAGTACTATGCTAATTTTAATCCTACCTGTAAAACACTATTGAAATAGCGAGTGTTTAAGTCCTGATTAGTTAATTTTATGCTGAAATATACGTAAGAAATAAGTGATATTATAAGGATCATCGTAATAATTACATTAAAATTTATCAATTGCAGCTATATGGAACTAATTATATCCTGAAACAATTTGTAAACGGATTACCTACGTATAACAAATTATCTCATATATTTTGCTTATAAAGGATTTAAAAAACAAATTGATAAATTTATCAGAATCTGAAAAGCTTGTTATGCCATGTAGTGATGAACTTAGCTAAGTATGATATTTTTTACAGGGAATTATTAGTTAGATATCCTGTAAATTAAATTTTATTAACTTGCTACGTTTATCAAAAAAAGAAAAACTCTTGTTTACCATTAAAATTCCTGAAACCGCGTTTCCTGTGCGAATGCATAACAGTATAATTTTTACATAATCAGTTAAATTGGATGCAGTTATTTTTATGTAATGAGGCTAGTGATCAAAATTATTGTAAATCAGTAATTTATGATAGACATATCGAAGCAAATTGACTCTTTATATCATTTTATTACTTGTTAATAACCAAATCCTGCTCTGATCTCAATCCTGTTTGTTTTGAACCACAGCTGGTTTCATTGCAGTGTAATTGCATTGCGAAATGTGCTGATAAACCTTTCGTAATCATTTTCACAAAAAAATAATGGTTATTTATTTGGACTTACAGTAAGTTCATGCAGTTTTATTAACGTGCAAGAAGAAGGTGAGCACAAAAATATTCTAATCGTAAAAGTTTTAATTCTATATTATTACTGATGATGAAACGATGTCAGCAGTGGTAATTATTACTAAATGTTGTGAAGTCATAATTTCTACTACTATAAATTTAATTTAATATATACTCTGGTACACTTCATAATTATGTATTTAGAACAACGAGTCACTGTTTTGGTTGTGTTTTTGCATGAAGAAAAAAATTAAATTAAGTCATTAACGTCTAATATCATAGTTATAAACTGAAGACTCCGAATATCTCCGCATCAATTTGATTTCTAAATAGTAATGAAATAAAGCTCACAGCCATCACGTGAATAATTATTGTTTATATCACTGGAAAGGAAATTTCTTGTGTATGTACGTAAAGACACAAGAAGAAGATACACCAATAGAGATATACGATTATGGTAGCGAAGAGCAAGACTATCAAGACACGGACCGACCTGTTCAGCTGTTCCGATAACATCGTACCAATCGTATTGCTAAAACTATAATGTACTTATGTGGTTTGCAAGTTACATGGTGCATAAGGTTCCCGTTTACGTAACTTTGAAATCCTAATAAGGAAGACTGACAATTTGAAGGTTTAATTAGTTTTCAGTCTGCAAAAAAATTTGTGGAGAGATATAGTCAATTTTTATTTAATTTCCTTTAAAATTTAGGACATTTACATTTTTCCTTTTATTTCTATTTTCTACGAGTAATAGCACCAAAACGTGAAAATTTGATTAATAACAATTTTTTATTTCATGCTTATAATTTTTTTAAATTAAAAATTGTGAAAATTTTAGTTAGTTTTCAAAGTTTAGTTTATGAATATGTTAGGAATAATTTTCGTACAAACACAAAATTATTATTATATCATAGATTTTGATAAAAACAATGGACATTGAGAGCGGACTGGAGAAAAGAGGTCTTGTCGCTTTGTTTTAAAGCTGCTTCCTCAAGGGTCCACGTCATGAGTAAAGCATTGTTATTTGCGGACGAATTCTAGGTCAATATGGATGAAATTGAATAAATCTTTGGTATATGGATGATACTGTTAAAATATCATTGAAATCATGTAGATATTCAGCTGAACAAGACTTTATTTTTTCTTATTTTCAATTCTTTCTTACAGTAGTTGTAGTTATAATATGAATAATATTGACAGTACCATTTATAGATAGTTATTTATTATACAAGACGAAAACATTGTACTTTAACTTAGAGAGCGATTTTAGCGTTGAGGCGTCAGCCGAGACGCTAATAAGCTCGAGAAGATAATGAAATGTTATCGTCGTGTATAATACAACATTTTTTTCTATAGCAAATGTTAAAGAAAAACCAATTATAAAGAAAAACTACTTACAAATTAAATTATTATTAATGACAATTTAAATTGTCTGTGAATATTATGAGTTGTCACTATGGTGTCAAAATCAACAGTAATACATTTTATCTACTACCAATTCATAATAGCCTTGATTTGACATTAATTTGAGTAAGGTAAGTCAGATTATTACGCAACATGTGTTTTAAAGAAATCATTACCACTGTAGTGTTTTCTTGTTTAATTGATTTTACTTTGTGATTGTGTAGAATTTATTTGATTGAAATTAGGATGGTTTTAATGTTTATTCCCCGTAGTTCCTTTTGGGTGATATTATTGAACTTGTCGAAAGAAACCAACAGAGACTTTCAATTTATTTATTGATATAACAAACACTAAAAACACTACAAATAATAACCGTTAAGGTTTTAGTCAAGACCAGGTTTATCAGTTTTGTACTGGTCCAAAAATGTACTTTTTAATACGTATGTTAAGTTAATATTATGTGTTAAATGAAAATTGAACTAATGAGTATGAAAGATGGAAATATACTGTTTTTAAAATAGGATAAGTTTCGATGACCTGAAAGTCATCCCCTGAAAAGGCAGGGTGCATGGTTTTCGTCCCAACCGTAGGTGATAAATCTGTCGACTGGTCTTGACCAAACATATACATATTACTTACAAGTTACATATTAGAAGTTTAAAATTCGTGTATCAAAAGTGGACCTCTAGCAATGGGGGGTCGTCAAACTGACGCCATAGGCCACACATTAAGATATTGGCATGTGTTAAAATACTTAAAATGAATGTAACAAGTAAAAACAACAGAAATAAGGGCATAGAGGTAGTGGTACATTACACTCCCCCCCTTAAAAGATGAAAATTTTGTTAATTCAAAATTTTTATAATTTGTTTTTAGGTACTGAATGGTAAGTACATAATATTATATCTATCAATTTGAAACAATAATCACTTTCCTTAATTTTTTTTTTACATTTCCTAAAATTAAACATCGATGTCTACAACAACTCAGAGTACATATAAAATAAATTGTATTTTAAATATAAAAAATGTTTTAGTTGAACAAAGATACAGCAAAGTCATTCATCAATAATTTTATTAAACTAATGTATTATAAAGTTTTGTTTATTTTATTTATTTAGGTACTATTTAAAGTTTTTTTTTGTTTCACTACACATTCTGAATTAACACACCGATTTGCGTTTTTCACTAACTTGTCTTCTTCGTCGGATTTTAACCTGGGATCCACTTCACAGTTGATTTAAGTGTAACTATTCTATATCTATATCTACATTAACATGAATGAAATGAATGAAACATATTTTATTTTAGTTTTGCAATATTCATCTTATTATTTTTCCTTTTAATGCCAATTTTGTTAATTAATCTCTCACTTCGTCAAACTTTTGACGGCCAATACTAGACGAGAAAAACTGATATTTTTTTTAAGTTTTACAACTCCACTTGTTACGTATTTCTTTCCGTAATATCATAGAAAAACATTTTTTGTAGGCGTCTCCATATGCTAATAAATCGAATTTCTTATGGGATGATTATAGTTAAAATAATCGGTTCTATTTCTATGCTATGACTGACTTTAGTTTATCGAAGTGTACTCTCACATTCTTGTTTTTAATCTTTATTGTGCAGTTTACATTAGAATCTATGGACTGAACTTGGTAAGGTCCTTTGTAACGGGCATTTAATTTTTTCGATGTACCCGGTTTGGACTGTTCGTCGAGCAAATAAACCATGTCACCAGATTTTATCGTGATCGGCTTTGCTTTTTTATCATAGTATGACTTATTGACAATTTTTGATTGAATCGAATGCTTATGTGCGATTTCGTGACTTTTACTTAGCCGATATTTCAGTTCTTCTGTATAGTCGTCGTAAGAATATTTTATTTCAGGTGTGTTTTTTATACTTGATGGTAGTTCAGGTTTGTAGCCATACAGGAGTTCGTATGGAGTGAATTTAGTAGTGGCATGCACCGAAGTATTATACGAAAACATGGCGAAATCTAGATAATTTTCCCAATCTGCTTGATCATTAACGTAGTGTTTAAGATAGTCTGCTAACGTTAGATGACTTCTTTCTAAAGCACCGTTTGATTGCGGTCGATATGCGGTGGTGGTGACGTGTTTAATTTTGAAAAGTTTGCAGATGTGTTTTATTAAATTAGAGTTAAACTCTCTTCCTTGATCAGTTAGAATACAAGTAGGTATCCCGAATTTGCATATAAAGTTATTGACGAATGTTCGGGCTACCGTTAGGGCTTCGTGGTTCGAGATCGCGAATGCTTGTGAAAATTTTGTAAGATCGTCTTGTAATGTCAAGATGAATCTATTACCACTTTCAGTTAATGGCAAGGGGCCAACAATGTCTAAGAACACTTTTTCTAATGGCTTTTTAGAGGTAGTTGTCAGTTCCATAGACATACGGTTTTTGCGCCTAATTAATTTGTTCTTTTGGCATGATTTACACTCTTTCACATATTTACTAATATCTTTTTTCATATTTTTCCATTTATAAACCTGTTTTATTCTGTGGTATGTTTTGTGTACACCTAAATGGCCTGAACTGGGAATATCGTGATTTTCTTTTAAAATTGTACTCAAGTCTGCGCGTTGGGGTGTTATCAAAATATTGTGAAATATGTTAATTGTAATATCGGTGTATTTAAAAATGTATCTAATCATTGATCTTAATTTGTTCCACTGTGTTTTATCATAAACATCGGTAAAACGAGGTATACTAATTGTTTCAATGTTTTCTTCTAATAAAAAGCTACGTAAATTTAATAATGTTTCGAAATAATCTTGATATGTTGCGGAATCATAGTGATTTATTTTATAAAATCCGTAAATTACAAATTTAGCTTTTTCCTTGAAATTATGAATTTCATATTGATTAGAATTTATTTTTGATAGATGATCCGAGTGATTAAATTTTTTGAAAATATTTTTTAAATTATTATCTGTTATATTTAGATCTAATGGGATTAAAACTGCAATATTATCGCGTGCGGTTACTATGTCGTCGTTAAGATCGTTGATTTTGCTATATGTTATGACGGAAGTTCCTAAGGTTTGTAAAAAATTATCGTATGTTTCGCGAGGTGACTTAGAAGTTAATGCATTTACTTGTGCTATTCTACTAAAAGCATCTGTGTTTTTATTTGTTTTGACTTTTACTAAACTATTTCCGAGATAGACGTTTTCGCTTATGCTTATATTTGGTGTTATGCCTTCAATAATCTCCGGGTTTGAAATTCTGATTTGGGCTACCGTTTCGGTGCGTGCTTTAATAATTTGATCCGGTACAAAATCGCAAGTCGCGTTGATTCTCGAACTGGAAGTTGACCTAGGTCTAAAATGATTCCTTGTCGAGTCTGCAAGAGAGTCGCGTTTTGTAACTTTGGATTTAGGAACTGGATTTCTTGGAGTGTTATTTGTTACACTGGCACTGAGTGTAGAACTAGTATTATCGACTTGATGATTAGAATGATTAGTGTCAGGATTATCGTCTGAGCTACTATCTTCGTAAGAATTTAGTTTAATTATGGCATTTTTTATTAATAAGTGTCGATTTTCGTAGTTTATTATAGCATCGTGATTTTTTAGAAAGTCGTTGCCTATTATACCATCGTGTTCGATGGGAAAAGAATCGTGAACAATATGAAAAATGTGAGTAATTGTATCGGACCCGAATGTAAAATTTAAATAGCAATAACCGATAGTTTTAATAAGATTTAGAACATTGCCTATCCCCCTAAGGTAAATAGGATTATGTTCAAAACAAAGAGTATGAGGTTTTAATTTGGATAATTTAATTAGTGAAATTTCGGATCCCGTATCTAATAAAAACGAAGAAGTACTAATTAAGTCAGATACTTCTAACTTAACGTGTGCCGTTGCACCTATTACATTTATTGTATAGATGCCTGAACTTGTGTGGCTTCCCGAGGTTCGGCTTGGCTCTCGGGGCCATTGGAGTTTAAAGACGATTCGTTAATTGTGTTTACGCGGTTTGATTGATTTTGATAATTTCGGGTTTGGTTGGGGTAGTTAGGGTTTCTGTAGGCTTCGGTATTTAGATGTGAGACATTGGTTCGATTTCCATTATTCCATGAATTACCTTCGCGCCTATTATGTTGATAATTAAAATTGTTAGAGCCATTTTGATAATAATGATTTCGATTTTGATTAGCTTTCTTCCGGCATTCCTGGATCGTATGTCCTAAATTTTTGCAAAAGCTACATTGTACTGGTGTACGTAAATTCGATTGAGGTTTTCTCTTAGAGTTAAAACGACAGTTGTCAGTGGTATGATTGTTTTTTTTGCAAATATGACAGTATTGATTTGAAGAAGAATAAGATGTACAGTTATTTGAATATGCTTCAGAGATTTGGCTTTCTGATTTCGCGATTTGAATAGCGCCTTCTAAACTCTCAGGATTGCGTGCTCTTATTATTATACTAAGTTCTTTATCCACTCCCATTATAAAACTACCCTTTGCTTGAGTATTAATTAGTCTCGTATTTGCTTCCTTTTCCGCTGCACTGAGGTTGTGGTCCAAACAAGACAATAAATTTTTGTAACATTTTTCTACCTTATTTATATATGATTCTAGATTTTCACCGCGATCTTGTCTGCACGAATTCAGTTCAATTTGAGCTTGTAGGAAATTCGATTTAGTGGAGAATTCAGATCTTAAAAATGTTTTTAATGCATTCCAAGTAGGTAGTACTTTGTCTTTAATGCGATTTTGCGCCTCACCAGAAAGTTTGATTTTTACCACTGCTAATAACTTAGGGTGATCTACTGCGGGAATCAATTCGAACGCGTGGTTGCAACTTCCAATAAAATTTTCTAAATTACTATTAATTTTTGTACCGTCAAAAAAGACGTTAGTGAGAGCATTTATTACAAAAGTTAAAAGTCCAAAATTATTGCCTGAGGCATCGTTGTCGTTTGAATTATTTCTTGGCATTTTCGTTTTTTAATAAATCTGATTTACAAATATAAGAAATAATAAAAAATTATAGGAAAATAAACTTGATTAATATGAAGAGAATATTGAAACTAAAAGAAAATTTTTTCACTTACAGATTTGCTATATTGAGAATCAAATGTACGAATTGTCTTTCCTCCTCAGTTGTTTGGTTGCTGGTTGTCGATTGTTGATTGTGGATAATGATGTAAATTTGCAGCAGAAGTTTCCAATGATGGTGATTATTGCAGGGTAATCGGTAGCAGATAAATTAGTACAATATTATTGGGGATGATATGCTGGTGATCTTCTCGTAGGGGTTGTTGGTCGTTGAAAATTAAACTTTATGAAGACGGTCTCCGGATGTTGTTGAAAGCACTGTCACTGTTTTGTTGTTTGTCAAAATTTTTTATCACACTCGATGTCAAGATAAATTCTACAGCGAAATGGATTCTGTCGAATCCTACCGACTGCGCCACTTTTTTGTAGTGTTTTCTTGTTTAATTGATTTTACTTTGTGATTGTGTAGAATTTATTTGATTGAAATTAGGATGGTTTTAATGTTTATTCCCCGTAGTTCCTTTTGGGTGATATTATTGAACTTGTCGAAAGAAACCAACAGAGACTTTCAATTTATTTATTGATATAACAAACACTAAAAACACTACAAATAATAACCGTTAAGGTTTTAGTCAAGACCAGGTTTATCAGTTTTGTACTGGTCCAAAAATGTACTTTTTAATACGTATGTAAAGTTAATATTATGTGTTAAATGAAAATTGAACTAATGAGTATGAAAGATGGAAATATACTGTTTTTAAAATAGGATAAGTTTCGATGACCTGAAAGTCATCCCCTGAAAAGGCAGGGTGCATGGTTTTCGTCCCAACCGTAGGTGATAAATCTGTCGACTGGTCTTGACCAAACATATACATATTACTTACAAGTTACATATTAGAAGTTTAAAATTCGTGTATCAAAAGTGGACCTCTAGCAATGGGGGGTCGTCAAACTGACGCCATAGGCCACACATTAAGATATTGGCATGTGTTAAAATACTTAAAATGAATGTAACAAGTAAAAACAACAGAAATAAGGGCATAGAGGTAGTGGTACATTACACCACACTGAAATTTCAACAAGAAAATTCTTTCTTACAAGTATTTATAACACAATTTTTACAATTTAGTATCTTTATAGGAAAGTTTATATTTGTAAATGTCTCATTATAATATAATATATATTGTTTAATTCTTTAAAATTTGTTATTAACATTGAGTAATGACACTTCATACTCTTAAGTTTGATTTTTTGAAACCTGGAGAATTTTATAATAGCGTATCTACCTAGAAAAAACCCTAACTTCACGTTAGATAACTGAAAAAATTTTTAGTTTTATTTTATAATAAATTAGTTTTATATTAAATATAACACGGTCCACGTCCCAGATTTTTTGGTGTATAAATTGTATAATTATTTGAAAATTTATAATTCAAATTCTTCGTTGTGTAGCGCTGGCTAGTTGTTACACAATTTAGGTTAGGTAGTCCAGTACGACAACTTGACAACAACTACTGAGCAATGTCGCTGGAGATAAATTCAAAATTCATTTTTAGTTATTTGGACGGTAGAAGATAAAATCTTGTATATTACACGTGGGATATACACACATTAACATATTCGTCTGATTACAGAACTCGTCTACGACTCGTTCTGCAATTTCCAGACTCTTATGTTAATGGTGTTCATATCCCACTTATAATATAAATAACTATTAATTCATTCATTTCGAAAAAATCAAATTTTTTTATCTACCCTTGCGGATAAAGTGCTACTTTATCTACCCTTGCGGTTAAAGTGCTACTTTATCTACTATTTTGAGTAGATAAAAGCACACTTTAACATTTGCTATAGAAAAAACAATATAATTAATTATTTTACACAAGGAAAGTGGGCTTCTACTTTAAAGTTGTCAACATAGCTCCTATTCTGTGACGTCACTATAGAAGGTTATTTATAGTTTGAGCTTTATTGCCTTTTTTTTCATAAGATGTCTTGGTTCTTTACAAAAGTATTGAAATCCGTTGCGAAGATTATTTTTTATATACTTAATTCCCTTTTGCTTGGTACATTATCGATATAAATTTCTCATACTCACGTAGAGTTTATACACTGCTATTACTGCGAATTTTTCCAGTGGTATTGTTCAAAATATTAAAGTTTATTGATGTCTTATAATCAAAGTCCATCACCTTCATGTTAGTGTGAACTCTGACAGAAACGATCTGAAACAGTAAAGTTAGCTAGCTTAATGTCATTTATGTAATCATTCTTCATAGTAATTCCGTGTTCTGTAAACCACTCTGTATCCACTTTGAGTCGGTTTAGACGTTCTTTAAGTCGAAGGGATTTATTGTTGTTGGGTTATAAGTGATAAATAAATCTTTTGGGTTTTAGATTGTGTATTATGGACCAAAATTTAAAAACAACTGGCTATATAATTGTTAAGCACTGTCATTACCAATATAAAACCAATTAATTTTTTCTGCAAGTCGAAATACTCCAGAATCTTGCGATATTCCATCTATTACCTACACATTTTTTTCAGAATTTAAAATTGGATTTCGCTAAGTTTCAGAATTTTCCTTATTTTAACTTCCGTGCTTAGTAACATTCCCTGGCACTGAATTTTTGTTCTGTATCTCGGAATCTTATGCTGGACGTAGATCCCTGATAACTATTCGCCTCTTATACCTCTTTGGTTTATTCTGTTCTTTTACTGTTTTTCAGTCTATAATATGTTACGTTTCCGTTAGAAAATAGGCATATATTTAATAAAACACTTCAATTGATATTTAAAATAAAGATAATTTCTGTTATTTTTCATCATCTGAATGTATTATAAGACCCTGTATTGCCTTAAAAAGTCAGTTTGTCTCGAGGAACCCCATATAATGATCTTTGAATTTAAAAGGTAGCATTTTTAGAAAATGGTTCAGCACGGTTTTGAGTTCTTACCAATATAAAACCAATTAATCTTTTCTGCAAGTCGAAATTCTCCAGAATCTTACGATCTATTATCTTATTTGCAGAAATAGAATATGAATTTCGCTGAGTTTCAGAATTTTTCGTAATTTAACTTGATATATTTATTGATTTATTCGGAATTCATTCTTCTTTGGTTCTTTTACTGTTTTTCAATAAATTAAAAGCTAATAAAGTTCGTGACCCTAATGGAATAAGAGCGGAAATCCTAGCCAAGAGAGAAGCCGAAGTGGACATCATGCACAAACCTGTCATACAAACTTTGAAATACGGAATATGGCCTGATGACTAGACAAAACCAACTCTCATTATCCGGCAAAACAATGAAGATCTAGAAATAATCATAAAGGTAAAAGTTGAAGGTACCAAGACTTGCGGAAGATCTCCGAGAAGATGGTAAGACAAGGTTAAGTGACAAGAAGAGCAAAAAATAGAGCTAAATGGCGAGAAATAGTCTATAGAGTGGTAAACGGGAACAACTAATAAAGTCAGGAGATCACGAATTTCTGTAAAGAAGGATCTAATATTAAATATTTATTTCTTAATAAAACAATTTTCACTCATTGTCACATGAAACAAAAATATTAAAATTTATCCTAATTCGTAATTAGATATAATCACTAGTTGAGCAGCACACAACAAACAACTTCATTCTTGAACCAGTGGAAAGTAGGTAGATATTACTACAACAAAAAAAGGCTCTAAGGTGTAGAGGGCATTTTACGTAGGTATACCTTCACAATATTGCTTATCATATGTGTGACTGACAGGTTCTTGTAATATATGTGAATATATCATTCACTCACATAGTAACACTATCGAGGTATTCACATTCTGCATGGACTCTTATTTTGATTAATTATCGATCGAAGAATAATTACATTGTAACAGTCTATTGCAAAAGAAAGTTAGCAAATCATTTACAATTTATACAGTCAATCATACTGTTTAGTTTTATTGAACTAACACCCAAAGCCATGAGAACTAAAAATATTTTTAATATTGCCTTCATATTATTAAATAATAATAGTACCTACGAATTGTTTTGTCAGGTTTTATGCCTTTTTATATGTAAATTATATGACTGGTTACGAGTAACAAGTGACTATAATATTGAATTCAAGCTGGGAATAAATTTTAATTAATATACGTTTCTAAACATACAATTGAATATTACATTTGGCATAAGTAGTAAAAAAATAATTAAAATGTGCCTGTCAAAATATTATATACAGTCATTTCTCTTCTGTATGTATGTGGGTATGTGTAAAATTATGCAAATTAAATTGGATACCAAATCTAGGATAAAGAATCTTTTCCGACCGGGGTCACAGGTTAAGCTGCAGGTGAAAGAGTTTATTAAAATTTTGTTTCAATCCAGCGACTTGTTTAAATTCTTCTTCTTGCTTCAACAGTTCGCCAGGTGAATATTTTCATAGAATTGTAGAGAATTTTAGTACTGGTACTAAATGTTAGCCAGTTTTTTGTTACTCTGCTTTTATCTTGTTTTTTTTTCAGCCCACCCTCATCCAATGTTGGAGATAGATCAAGAAAACCTAAGTCAGGAAGATTGCGTCGTGATGCAGGCATAATTATGCATCTCCTAATTCTTCTTATCTACACTCCCACATATTATAAGATTTACTTCATAGAAACTTATCAATATGCATCAATTTATGCGCACTTTGGAGAAAATTAATTATGGTGTAGTCTTCATGTTTATTGTCATTGTGTTTAGATTACTTTATTGTTTGTATGTATATGTATAAATTTTCTAACCTACGTTATATACTGCATATTGTAGTTATTATTTATACTGTTTATTATATTCCTTAGTCCCATACATTATAAATTGAAATTTGATTGCCTTATTAATTACTTTATAATCGTGGAGAGAAATAGAAATTTATTGAAGTTAAAGTATTTTTTAAGCACATATATCACTATTCGTCTTATTTGCATGCATAATCGTAAAAGTATTTATTACATACCTCGAGAAAAAAGGTATTGACATAACATCAAACTGAACGGTAAAGAGTATGTTCGTGCGTACAAATATGTAAATAAATTGCATGGAAAATAAACAATACGTAAATAAATAATTAGATATAAACACTTTCACACCTTCCTCCCAGAGCTCCAGGTAAGTCTTAATTATTTTTTCATGAAAACGTTTGAATCAATTTATTTTAATAAGTAAAAACAAACACTACCTGAATAAATGAGTATTATTAAGTATGCGCTACACTAGCAAGAAATATTTATACTGTTGTTCGTGTATAATTATATTAAAATAATAATTACCAGTACTGCTACATCTCTCTAATATTTCAAGTTGTGATGCAAAATGTTTCTGACCTAGGATATAAAAATAAAAATTTTATTATCTTCTGTGCCACATATCCGCATTTAGTTGTTAAACTAGTATTTTTATACATATTAACGTCAAATGTACATAACAATTTTTAAACGGGATAATAAATTTTGAATTTTTATGATATCTATAACATTTGTGTTACTTAATTCATGTTTATATGAATGTGTGTGTGTTTTGATCAAAACTATAAATGATGTGGTGTGGCAATCATTTAATATATTAAACTTTATAGTGTCTTAATTTTGATTCACATCACTGGTTAAGCCGAACGATTTGATGAAAACTACTTATACTTTCATCTTGTGCAGGACTATAACTTTTTTGCTGAATATTATAAACAACTGAATATTTATATTTAATGTGAATAAAATTAAGATATTATTGATATTTTATTTAACATAACCGCTCATTTATGCCGCAACAAACAAAACTTCTTATTGAAGCACGAAATGTATTCGGGTACGCTTTCATCTATCGAGGTACCTATATTTGAAAAAGGGCAATTTTTTTTATATCATACTTTGCAGTTTAAGGATATTTAAATTTTCTCAGTATTCCCCAATACAAGAAGCAAAAAAAGGTTACAATATTTTTGTAAAAGATTGTCAATAATTTTATAATGTATATAGTTATATATGTATAAAAAAACATTTATTATTTTTATATTCTTGATGATATTTTTTATTATATATATCCTTTCTATTTAACCACTTTCATTTTTATGTTTTTATGATTCTTACTGAAGTGAACAAAATTCAACAGCAATGGTCTTTCTCAAATTTCCTTTACTTACGTTCCGTAAACTTGTCATCTCCTTATCTCCTCTTTTCACATTCACCACAATTTATCTATCTTGGACTATACGTATTGGGTAGCTGACTGCTAAGACAAAGACAGAACCCGGTGGTTGATCTCCCTCTCACGCTGTCATTGGGTTACCATTTGCACATCTGTACATTATACACTTTTCTTTGGTCTGTCTTTGTATGAGGTTCCTGTATGCTTCATTATGTCCTAACATTGCCAACTCAACTACTAATATTCCTTACTGAACCAAATATTTATCTTTTCATTACGTTGATATGGTAGTATCTTTTTAAAAACTATTGCCGGACCATCTCGAAAGAACATAAACCTCTCCTTGGCTACTGAAAAATGAGGTAGATACACATACCATAATACTTTTGAAACCCAGACCAGCAATCGAAAATATTTTGAAAAAGAAAATTAGTCCAAGCAATCTAGAATTTTAGTTCGCAATCGGAGAGGGCAGGATGAAACTTTGTGGGTACTTGTGGCCCATAAAAGGAAGTTTAAATCCAAGTTTTAGACTTCATCCCTCGGAAGGTTTTTCCGCCATCTTGGATTTGAGTGCATTGGTTTTTTGCGGTTTAACTATACGCACTTTATCGAAAAGTATGTCTCTTTATTTATTATAGATCATGAAATTCCCCATTTAAATAGATTGCTTGGACTAAAAAGACGTTGCCGATTGTGGAAACTATCAATAAATTTCGATTCTGGTGATTGTATTAGGTAAGATTTGTAATGGTAAACAGACTTCTTCCGCGTCTGCACCAACTAATTCAATATTAATTCAGACCCAATCGCTCAACAGTAAACATATTTTCTCTTCGCCCACTTCAAAACATGGTCCCAGACATAACGGAGTACAATGTCGATGAGTAGTCAGATTCAAAATGAACTTCTTAATATGGTCGGACACATAAATGAATATAGGCTACTTTTCCATAACGTTAATCTCCTAAGATGATCTTCACTTCAATTAAGGGAAGTTCGTTCCATCAGATATTCTAAATCCTCCTTAACGTCTTCTTCATTTTATTTTGTTGGAGTGAAAAGAAGAGGTTGAAGAACTTACTGATTATTCGGCGTCTGCAGATACTGCTACAATTCGCGCTTACTCACTTGATGACATGTCCTCGCGATCTTGGTTCTTGTATTGCTGATATTTTGATTATTGCTTTATTGACTTATTTCATGTATATCATTTCATGTCCCTGCTTGGAATAACATTCTCATGTTTCAAATTGCCAAACTGAGGTTTATGTTTTTCTATCGTAGTCGTCGCTGAGACGATGTTTGAAGATACGTAAAAAGGATCCTTTGACGGGGATTACTTTTCAACATCTCCATTTTCCTCTCTTGTTAGGTCTAATCCTGCCCTTAATACGAATTGCTTTTCAAGTTGGTTTTCAAGGTTCACAAACTCATCAGAACCTTCGTGGATATCCTAATAGGAATTGGGTAGGAGAGACTCAGCCTCTCACATCATTTTCTTGTGAGGTGGTTTTGTGGAGTGCAGATTATAAGCAAACATTTATTTACTAAGAACGGATGTATCTGTTTGCAGATTAAGACTTCAAGATCCGATTTTGGTCAGAGTTATACCCAAAAAAAATTCTGTAATTAAGCCTAGAAATGAAAATCATTTTAAAACAGCTTACTTTTTTGACAATGACAATGTAACCAAGACAATTAACTAACAGTTAAGGATAATTATCGATTGCAAAACTGCTTCTCAATCCGTCAAAATTATTAACTCCACTTACAAATATTGAGCAGAATTCAAGAGTCAATCCATTCTAAAAAAAACATGAAATCGAATCTGAATTGGTATCAATGGAAGTGAATTTTGCCTGAATAACGAACTGTATTCTTACTCGCAACTAATACTTCCTCAATTAATATCTTATGAAACGAATGTATTCTTTATTCTTACCTTAAACTGTGTCTCTAACTTGTGACTTGCATGTACGAAATAAAAGGCTAAACATACCTACACACAATATCAGCACAAAAAAGTGTTCAAATTAAATAGCCATTAATTTCAAATTAAAAATTAATTTATTGTGGTACTACATTTAGCAACTGGTTAAATGAAGATACGCCTCAGGCTCCTAGCCAACAGCTTGTAATTAAATTTTATTCAGAGGCGTTGGATTCGATAGTTATTTAATGTGTGTTTGAAGAATACTGTGTACCACGATGATGTCCAAATATTTTGTATATGTGTAGGCAAATTTCTCAATACAAAACACAAGATGTTCCCTAATTCCTGCTGACATTTATAACCGTATCAAAAATTGTGTAGTTTTGAGTTGTGTGTTACATAAATTTTATGCAGTTATTTTAAATTGACACTGAATGTCAAAAAAATTTACACCTACATAAACGCTAACCCATAATTCTCTATTGGTATATGCAAAATTTGCTATTAGTAAAGTAAATAAGAAAAAAGTGAGCTATAAAAATAAGTTATTTCGCTTTAAATAATGTTAATACGATCATAAATTTCCTATGATATTACAGTTATAAATATTAAAATTGTGATTTTTGGACAGTTTGTTTTAGGTCGCACCGTGCACCATTATGATTTAATGAGCATGTAAATAAATAAAATTAATGATACTGCAGATGTGCACAAACAATTCACTATATGATTTTTGCATAAGATTTTCAAACACACACTGTTTTAGTAATTTGTGATGATGTAACTTCAAATATGTTTATGCAGATGGATTTTTTTTTGTATCTTTCTTGTTTGTATCATATTTCAGTGAATGCTTATAATACATATAACACTAGACTAATGTCTGAAAATTCTGTTTTACCAACATAATTAATACCCAAGTTAAGGATTTTAATGTTGTTTTAATTTTTTAATAGTATACGGTAATATATTTATGAAGAAATGATGTCATTGTGAATTACTTAATTGGAATTTTCCACTTCACAGGTATTTACTTTGAATAGTAATATTGTCAAATTGACCAATTCGTTTATTTAATATATTACCTATTTATGAATGAGTAAGGTGAGCGGAAATGGAAATAATAAATCCCGTGTACAATATTACGATTACTGATTATCACACAGGCGTTAATTAGATTTTTAAATGTTATGCATCATACGATATAATTTCGGTGCATCAATATATCCGCCTATTTGGAAAATCCAGAGACTCCCCTGGGAATCGTGGTTAGCAATATTAAAATATCATATTTTTTATGCGTTAATATAGTTTGTTGAAACGATCACCTTGAAGGATGAACATAAGTACCTAGGTAACTTAATATTTTTATATCACACAATAATATTTAGTTCTTACCTACTCTCCATGTGTCCATCCAAGTTTTTTCATTTATTGGCCGCTTGTTGAGGTATATCAAATAAGAGCATATGAAATTCTTGAGTAAAATCCTGACGTAATAATACGAAAAAGGTTCATACAAACAAATGTTCGAGATATAGGATGTTGAAGTTTTATTAATAAATTAACATTATTTATAAACCTCCATAAAAACGTTTCTTTATAATTTTCCGATATTTAGTAGAATGTTAAAGTGTATCTTCATATCTCCAACATCATCTGAAGGAGTTTTCTAATTAAAAATTCAGAAAAAACAGTATGACCTTTTGAAAGAAGAGAATTTTTAAAAAAATCGAAAGTTTAACAACAATTGTACTGTTTTTTGGTATGAAATTACTCCTGAATTAGATAGCATACTGCTACTGCAACGTTTAAGAGGAAATTGAAATAAATTTTATGCGGTACAACTTCGATTTCTGGCAAGAAATTCTCTAACATGCGCTGAGCGATTTCAAAACACATAGCAACTGTGACGACATTTTCGTATAACGTCCTTAAATTACTTACGGTCGCTATGCGAAAGTGTCGTCACGAATGCTATGCACATTGAGTTAGGGAATTTTCTCTCCAGATATTTTTTAATAAATCTGATTTTTTCAGATAAGAGCTATTATCTGTTAGTCAGTAATCAGATTTGTGCCAATAATATAGTTTTCTTTTAGTTATTTGTCATAACTATTTTATTTCTGGGCGCACATTTATAGAATTGGTTTATTATTTTCACAGATTATATTGAATAAAATAATTCAACATGACCTAGTACCTATCCTAATTCCAAAAAATTATTTTTTCTTAGACCTGCACGAAAATGGCCACTTTATTTGTGTGAAATGCAGGTAAAAAGTCGCCTTTTTAGGGTAGTCGCGGAAAATAAGGAGTGGGGGTAACATTTCTCACTTGGGTAGCCATTCCCTCCCTGATATGCGGGAGTTATTTGTGTTTGTTTATGGTTGTCAAGGTGATTTTCTCACCGCAAAGTGTCAAGCAAAAATGTCAGTGTTATGATTATGATTTGTTTGCGCGTTTCACGCAAAAGAAGTGGCCATTTTCGTACAGGTATGAGAAAAAATAGAGTATGCTATACGGGAAGAATTGATTCTGCCTCGTGTTCTTGCGCCCTCGCTTCGCTCTGGCGCAATTTTCACACTCGTCAGAATCTCTTAATTACTACCTTGTTGCCTTAACTACTATTAATATGAAAGTTTAATTTTAGAAAAATTATATTACTCTATAAGAGGCAGCGAAATAGTTAAGGAAGAACTACCCAGGAGTTTGTATACTAAACTTACCTACAACGTTATTTTAGGATAGTAATATATCGTTCTGTCAGGCATGTTTTCTTGGGAAGGAACATTAAAAAAATTTAATTGGTGTCCATGATTTCGTTCATGCTCTCACTCTTCTTTCCTCACTCTTAATCGTACCTTTATATTTAGGGACGTATTCTAATCGGGCCTATATCATCGTTTATTTTTTTTAAACCCAGAATTCAGAGTACTTCGAGTACATACATCATTTTAATGGACAGGTTTGACGAAATCTCTGTTTAGTACAATCCCTAAATAATTTATTATTGATTTTCTTTTTTATCTGACTGCTCTTCCTTTAAATCATGTCTATAGACATGTATTAGTACCTATATAGACAGTCCAGAGATTTTGTCGTGTGTTTAAATTTGAATGCCTTGTTCCTAGTTTTAGTTACTAGACATGACAGACCTGCAGTAGGAACAACAAGTGCTCGTATGCGAAATAAGCAATCTTTACAGGAGATACCCTTCTCTTCTTCGACTGATCAATTTTTTTATACTCCCAATGAAAAGCTGTTTTCAAATTATAATTTTTTATCACCTACTGACACTTCATATGTTTTGGCCAGCTCTTCGAAACCATTTTTTTCTTTGTACCTACGATTTTTATATTCGGGACTAGTCGCATCCCACAAACAAGATTGTACCTATAATACAGTTAGATCTTTTTACAAAATTTTGCGGTTGCATCATTGTACTTCTGAAGCAGAGATATATTCTTTCAAAAAATTGGACAGGATGGTCAATATATGCCAATGTACAATTTTACAACTTAGGTTTCAATTATTTTATAAACTTTTCATTTCTTTTCATTTTGGAGTTTCTCTTATCGATTCCCATTTACATTATATACAATTTAACATTTATTAGTATCTCTAATGAATCTTTTCATTAATACTAAAGAAAGAAAAAAGTTAAAAGCGTCGATTGAGGATCGGTGCCTCCACCAAAATATCAGCCCTCTGATAAAGAGTAAAACGATGAAAATACAGAAGACAACTCTAGGAGTCTGTGAAAAAGAAAAGGTAAATCCTAACTTAACTAGTTTTGTCTTAAAAGTTTCCATATCAGATAATGTTACAAAATATGAATCTCGGTTCTGTTGAAAAATGCTACCAGGTATTTCGCAGATCGCAGATTCCTGAATATTTTTAGGTATTCTACAAATTACCCAAACCAACCGACAATTTGCGAAATGTCAGGCGAATTAGTGAATTTACAGAATGACTCTCTAATTTCGTAGATTGCCTATAAATATCTTACTGCATCTTATCGGAACCTTTTTGAATAGATATGTGCTTTTTGTGGCGTCAATGGTTCACTGCAAATGAACTAACCACATTATGTCTAATTTCGTCACATAAACAGCTATTAATATAAAATTATAAATAGATATTTAATCAAATTATTTAAAAAATATAGGTCAGTAATAGAATAATAGCAAAACTAGTTACATCATCGCATGCATGCGTACAGAAAATAAAATTCCCAAATTAGGAAATTAATAGCGATAGCGTAGAATGTACGTAAACATAAAATACTACAATCATTATATCTTTTATCAATTTGTATAGTTGTAATATTTAGTGCAGTTCCGTTAGAAAACCACTTCCGATAGTGGATAGTCACTTCTATTCATCTCATCATTTCATATCTCCTGAATAAATATGCGTACTTTGTTATAAAATGCTGATGCGTCATAAATACGTGTCTGTGGCCGATTATAAACAAATCTTTTTGAGGTATTATTATTATCATATTATGCTACATACATATTACACATGAGAAAATGTATTAAAAATTATGAATGGAAATAGAATGGAACTTTAACCACAATAGTTTTCAGAATCCACAAACCTTAGCGAAAATTATCAGTAGTAATATCACAAGAGCATAGAAAATAATCGATTATACTTCCAAGTCACTAGACGTATTCTGCGAAACACCACGAGAGCGTTAGCTCGAGTGGTGTTTTAAGGACTATATTTTTTGCTCTTTTTAACGATAATCACCATAATTTTTCCAATAGAAATATAAAGTTAATCCAAAGCTTTTTGAAAAAAAATTTTGAGGCTGGAATATTTTTTAGAAATGTCGTACTATAGAGATCTGTAGAAGTGAAGCTTTTCTCCATCAACCATCATATAGCAATGTATTTATTGTTAATTTTCTACATAGTAGTAAAGACGTAAATCCTTTATTTCTTCATTATTTGTCACCAATTACCTGGCTCTTAAATAGAAAATTAGTAACTAATTATACTTAACTACCTAGTGTGCTTCCCTCAATAAACAGAAATAATAAATAGAAATCCTTGCATGTTATTGTTGCCATAGACATAAAGCATTGTTTGCCTATAATCTGGTAGTAAAGCACAAGCATGTTCTCTTTAAATCTAAAGTGGAATCAAATGAGCACATCATAGAACAATATAATAACAGTTGTAAATTGTAAGCTTTCAGAAAAGATCTTTTTCATGATTAATTCGTAAAGTAGGTAGAGGGATTATTATAAACTTTGCTTTACTATTAATCCTCTTTGAGAATGCTATATGATAACAATTATTTAACAATTTTGATGAATGGTGATCAATATGAATTATTTGCGATGTTTTGCAAGCACTAAACTATGTTAAAGTAGGCGTGCATGTTCTGGTATTATGTAATCGTGAATATTTTCACCTGCTGGTACACCATGCAAATCGGGACGATCCCATCGCGCGCTATAAGCTTTAAACAGTAAAAAATGGACAGACTTTCGATACACCCACGCCATCCGTGTTGCTTGCTGGTTTGCTGGTTATTGTAATTATGCACGCCAAGAGCTTTTTCCTCTTGGCTGGAAGACGCTTTTGCATCCATCAATTCAGGAATATTTCAAACTTCTTCAAGCGTTCATAATTTCTATTTATGTTAATAGGTTTATTTAATATTCCAAGAAAATCACCGTCATCTTAGACATTGCATAGTGCATAATAAATATTTTGCACACAGATTTTAATATCCTTCTTTACTTTTCCTAAAAATTGTATTTCGTGAAAAAATATCTTTTTTCTGTTCATTACCAGAGGTAAATTATCCGCTTTACTAATGAAGCAATAAGATTTCGTAACACAGAAGCAAAGATTTTAGTTTTTTTTAATTTTGTAATGATTTTATCGCTAACATCACGTACTTACAATATTTTAATTAAACTAATTAAACAACAACTGAGTATTCTTGCGTAGTATCTTGAAATTATAAGTGTGTTGCCGCATGTATAATAAAATTTTAAATGTGAATAAACCATTTTACGATTATCATAAATTTAACAATGAATTAGTCTTACCGGCATAATTGACTAAAAACCCATTATATTTCTAATCAACACTAAAATACTATTTATTGTTAAAATCTCAGGTTAAACATAAAAAAATTTTATTGAAACAATCACATTTACGACTGTGATGGTTAAGAAATGAAAGAACACTCAAAAAATAGGTACCTACCTACAGCTCAAATAATAACATCATTAACCACAAAATACAGGCTAGTCACCGACCGGCCTAAATTTGCAGGAAATCAATATAGCAATAAAAGTTAAGAATGTTAATACCATGCATTCTTGTGGATTTTTTCCCAAATACAATTAATTAAGGAAAGTTCTTCAAGCGAAGTATGCAGAAATGCGCTTTGGCACATATCAAGCATCTACTGAAGAGATTGGCAGGCACTTAGTAATTATACTTTTTATTATTTAGTTAAAACTATTATTGTAATTATATAATTACAAGTTGAGTGCGTGTACTAGACATAATGCTGATAATTACTAGTGATGCGTGAGGTACACAAACATGCCCCAAAGCCACATGCAGACAGTTCAACTTTACCTTTTTCGTAAAAATTTAATTAATCTACAATATTCTTGACCTACATCTTGCTTCTAACTATTTCTCTATGTTATTAAAACTAACTAGATTTTAATTATGAAATATAACATTTGCACCACGTATCATCAGTCATATTTTCAACATGCAAATAGTAACTAACAATCATGATGGTTGTGCAGTAATGCAAATTGTTACAATAAATTCCAATAAGCTCCAGATTTGTCAATGCTTTATTTGTATAGACATCAACTTCCTTATTAGTACAAATTTAATTGAATAGTTCTCTGAAAGCTATCCAGACATCTAGCCAAAGTATCTAGTCATGGGTTGAAGATTAGATATAGAGTTCCTTTTTTGCATACCTACCTTTAATGTAGAATAAAATTGCACCATCATTCAGTGGGTTTTTTGTTATGTTGTTACACTGGGTGGTATGTCAATAACAGGAAAAGAGAGATACAAGGAGAGCACTCATTGTCTACGTTTCGAAGCAGGGAAGGACTCGCCTAAGGGGCACTTTAGTTTTAGAACTCTTAGTTACGAATATCTTACAATAATACTCATTCAATTGGTTATAAAACATTCAATTCGATGAGGTGAGATACGTATTTATTATAAAAAATGTGCATAATAAGTTGTTTACTAGAGGTTAAAATGAAATAACGTTTTACCATCGATTTAAATCACAAGAACATTTTTTTACCCAAAACAAGCTTTTAAGTAGAATAACAAATTGGCAGGAAATTTTATGGTATGTAAATACCTATTTACAAAAAATACAACAGTAGCAGCCGATGAATCCATAATCACCTCGTGGAGATTAAATGAAGAAAAAATTTACCATAAAAAGATAACGGACAAGGGTATTTATCAATTCGCTATAACTATAAAAAATTTCTCCTGAAATAATATTGCTGTTTTGAATTATAATATATAATTTTTATAAAAATGTACGTTTTCAATTAATCTTATAGCTAGTTTTTCAATCGCTAGTTAACTCAGAGATAATTATTTTTTTACCATTTTCTTAATAATGGTATCGAAATAATTGAACTTATATTGACAGAAAGCTAAAGCTTTAAAGATTTAAAGGATATATCACATGATAAAAATGAGGAACTACTCCCCTATTCTTTCAACAAAATTAAAGCAAATTCTACACACAAGTCAATTAGAGAAAAAATGCGAATTTATATTCAAATTTTCTATGTTAAAAGCATGCACATCATAGAAAATTATTTGTATGTTAATTCTTATTGTAGTTCACTAAAAAAAAGAAAAAAACTGAAGGTAGTTTCAGAATTTATCAGCAACAAATAAAATTTAGTTAAGTTCGACAGTTAAATCGACAAAAAGACAGTTAGTTCCAATCGACTTCGGTGTACAATCGAATTTATATTTTTGTTATCTCTGGGAGTAGAGATTTAAAATTGTGCAGTCTTAGAACTTCTTGTGGTGCATCTTTTGAAAACTTCTCGAACACACATAACAACTTTTACTTCTGGGTACTTTTAGATTAATCTAACAATTACCTACAGTTTCTTTAAATCTTTTGACCATAAATCTGTAAGGAAGTGGAAGGAATTTTATTTTGACATTAAGATTAAGCTGCACACTTTTTAAATGGAAATTTGAAACACCGTGTATATTCGGAAATATACAATTTATGTACCTAATTGGCTATCGTTACTGTGCTTTTACATGTTTATATGTTCATCTCCATCCCTTATATACTCGCATGTACACTGTGTCCCAATTTGCTTGTAATTGCAGGGTATCTTTGTAATTTGTAAAGATAGAACTTTGTGGTTTTCGCGAACCTATGCCACTTTTTCGTTAAATTTTTAATGCCGCAAACAGAACTAAGCTAACTTTTTTTGTTTTTTTGTGATACAGGGTGAAAACGAACTTTCCGGGGTTCTGTCATATCTCATACACCATGTAAGCTAGAAAAAAGTAAAAACTGTTCCAGATAGATATTTTTGCGTAGAATCCAATAGCTAACTCGAAAAAAATTGTTTTGCACCGGTTAAGAGATATGACTCAAACTAGGTCTTTTTTAAATGGGACACCCTGTATTTTTTAGTGTCATTAAATTTCTTTATTTTTTCTTATTAAAATGATGTAAACAGTAGACACTTTGAAATTTAATAAATGCCCTAAAAAAGCACAAAACCCAATTATAAGTCAAAAAATTTTAGTTGGCCATGAAAATCTGGGATAAAGAAATGTTTACAAGCAACATGAGACACTATATTAAATTAAAAACTCTTAATATTAATATTATTTTTATTTTATCTTAGTAAAGCGAAATAAAAAATTTTAACGGTCATTATAAATAAACAATGAAACTTAACAAAATATTTTACTTTTTTATTTTTTTTAATTTAATATAGTGTCTCATGTTGCTTGTAAACATTTCTTTATCCCAGATTTTCATGGCCAACTAAAATTTTTTGACTTATAATTGGGTTTTTTGCTGTTTTAGGGCATTTATTAAATTTGAAAGTGTATATTGTTTACATCATTTTAATGATAAAAAATAGACAAATTTAATGAGACTAAAAATACAGGGTGTTCCATTTAAAAAAGACCTAGTTTGGGTCATATCTCTTAAACGGTGCAAATAAATTATTTTTCGAGTACGCCACTGGATTCTACGCAAAAATATCTATCTAGAACAGTTTTTACTTTTTTTCTAGCTTACATGGTATGTGAGATATGGCAACACCGCAGAAAGTGAAAATTTTCGTTTTCACCCTGTATCTCAGAAACAAAACAAGTTAGGTTAGTTCTGTTTGCAGGATTAAAAGTTTAATGAAAAAATGGCACAGGTTCGCGAAAACCGCAAAGTTCTATCTTTACAAATTACAGAGATTACAAGCAAATTGGGACACAGTGTACATACTCGTAGATCACATAACTGACTTACAACTTGAATAAAATAAGAGATTTAACAATAATAATTCAAGACAATCATTACAACATCAGCAAGAAACCAAAGTAAAAACAATTCTTCAACTTTACTTTAATTAAAACTGTAATAAAATGTGTCGTTTTCTTCTTCAAGATCGTATACTAACTTACATTAATGTGTAGTAATGCTTTTCTAATGTTAGGTTTTTTTTCACTCTTTTATTGCATATTTTGTTGAAATTTTAATGACTTTTTTATTGCTTCAAATTTAATCATTCTTATAAATATGTGTTTGAGCAGGAGAATGCAGGGCAGTAAATTAACTCTTCTACTTTATCATCAAATTATATTTTTAATAAATATAAGAAGTTTTACGATTTTAAAAAACACAAAAGTCAAATTTCAAAACAGGCAAGAAAATATTTAATAAACTGAAAAGCATAAGTACTAATGGTAGTAAGTAGTAGTTTCTTCATCATCAAGATAAGTCAGAAAATAGAGCACAGAATGAACTCGCAAAACTCTTAAATATTACCAATAATTTTCTGTTTCAAAATAAATTCTCTTTATTAAATAAATATAAATATATATGAAGCGATAATGTGTTTACTCCGACCCTGGTCCAGTCCAATATTGATTGACATAATTCCAAGACAATAACAAGAAAAACAAGTAAAAATCTCCTCTAAGAATTCCCACCCTTACGAATGATAATGTAATTGAGGTCAAACAAATCCTGCAATATAGTCGGTTTTATTAGCGTGAAGTAAAAATGTTGGTTTATTCGCTAAATAAACTTCCTATTTTTCATTGGGAATTAATTGCACACGATATTTATAACCGTTTTATGTATACAATGTAAATAATTTTCATTATTTTGACAGATATCTTAAATACCGAGGCATGTAAATTTTTCTTAATAAATTTACGATGTTTCATATTAATCTCATTAATTTCACGTACATTTTCTTATTTATACGAATATCGTGTATTATAATAAAAACCAATGCACGACCCATAATAGTATGAAGTAATTATTGCAATTTCCCGCGGCGTTATATAAATTGTACTTCCATGCAATTGTGACAGCGCGCACCGACTTTTATAAAAATTTATTTATATTAGATAGATAAATAAGTGAAAAATGAATTAGAACCGAACATGACCTTACATGCTCTTGGGATTTGTAATTACTTTGCAAGGATCTAAATCATTTCGTAAATAAACAAAAGATATAAGTAAATGTAATTATTGCAAAATATTTAAAATTATTAGTTATTATTAGATTGTTATTAATATTAGTGTTGAATAGTTTACAATACCAAAAACACAAAAATATGTTCTGTTTTCTGCACTTTACCTTGAATAGCAGAATATCTTGCAATTTTCAATTTACGTAGCTGCATAATTATTCTGAATCTTAATTTGATTGACTGGTAATTATTTTTGAATATAGTGATCATCGTCACGCTATGAGCCAGTGAAGCTGCGTTATCGTTGAGGGCAGGTTTTCTTCTTGAAGGTATTTTAAAAAGGAAGTTTAGTTTGGGGCAATAATCAAACAACGCCCAGTAAATCTGTGATGTCTCGTTTAAGATTACCGACACTTCTGCAAATTACACATAGCTATATTATGCTCATAGAATTTGCAAGCTGAATTTGTCGGATAACTTATAAAATATGATTTATTAAATTTTGTACAGAATGGTAACAAAATTCTTGGAAAACTGTTGGCCCATATCTCCGCCACTGACTAATTATCGAATTTGATATGTTTGCTTATTATGGCATTCAATTAGGGCAAGTGGTATACCAAATTTGGTTAGAATATCTTGCGTGGTTTGGAAAATAAAAATAAAAACCATAAAATTTTGTAATCTTTAACACCCCCTATCTCGGAAACGAAAGCCTAAACCCCTATATTTATTTGAAAACGTAGCATTATTTTTGGTTCTTAAGTTATCTGCACGTAGGTACTTAGGAAACACCCTGTATAATAACGGATGCCGCGAACCCAGCCCTAATAAGTACTTCAAAAAGTAATCTTGGTAAATTAATATCAAATTTACCATATTAAAATACCATATAAACTTAAGTAGAGATAAGAACAGTTTTAAAATTTCCTAACTTTTTCACAATACTTCTCCAGATGATATGAATATATTCATCAACTTCATTACCTACTACTTTTTGTCTTTTTTGAAACATCTAATATAAGAATGCATCATGCTCGCGGTTACACTAATCTAAATCTCATTTCAATATTAAATTGCATGCTTAATAGTTAAGTGCATGTTAATGTTATATTGCGTATACCAACTAAATCAAAGTAGTCGCTGATGACATGCCGTTAAATATTTACTTGGGCGTTAAATTGAGATATCCTGATGATCAATTTATTTTCATAAAATTCTGAACGTCAAGTTAAAGAACAGATATTCAAAAGACCAAATTTGAAGATAAACTAAGGTAAGTACCTACTCGTATATGAAAAAAATTTTAAATTACTGGAAATATTAGAAGTATTTGTGTTTACAAATTAGACCAGCGTTAATTTATTTATTATTTCCTATGTCCATCAGAAAATAAAAAGTTTAAAAGTGTATAAAATATGTATATTTGCAGTTTACTTTTTGAATTATAGGTACACCAACTCAAAAATGAGATAAAGTAGTTCAAAGTAATTCTTGTTTGTTTACCTAGAGAATAAAGTGTACCTGTTTGCTGTGTCTTGAATAGTAGGTAATCTTACTGGCCAAATACATATTATTTTTCTTCAACCACATACTTTTATTACTCATGGTAATATGTACTCGAACTTGTTTTAACTTATAAATAAAACTGACCTATCAAGTGGAAAATTGTGATTTTGTACCCTAGGTAGGAAAATGATTACTTTCGTCCAGAGAATCCAGACAAGCAAAATGTGTTTTATGCTACGATAATAGAAAATAAAATTTTTTAACACGCAAACTATAATCTGAAATTGTAACTCCAATATTTACAATAAGATTAATTTTGATTATGAAATAGAAATCAAAACTTTTCTCTATGCTCTCTCTTCTATGCTGCGATATGAACAGTTGCATTACTATTTTCTTATAAAAATAATATGGGAGTGATGTTTCCCCATTTTTTCAAAATGCCTTGATGGAAATCGTGATGTGGGTGTAAATGAAGAAAGCAAAAGACAAAGCCTGGAAATAAGGCTCAGACAGACAAGCAGCAAGTAACAGCATCGATTTGCAGTAATTCTACACAAAATACTTGTAACCTCTGAACCTTTGCAATCTTTAAATTGTATCTGGAATGCAGGTACACATCGTGTTGTGAGATTTATAAACACATTGTGAGAAATAAATTTGCTGTGTTGCAATTGTATCCGTAGAAATATTGGTTTACGTGAAGCAAATGCCGGTACTGATGTTTGTACCATACAAGACACATTCAGTAAAAACGAAATGTGCTTGAGATTTACGATTTTGAGCACGCGGAAAAAGAAAATAAGAAATCTTTTGGCTTTTATGCACTTTCATATTTTCATCGCAGCTCTACAAATTCAATGTTAACATAGTAATGTGCAATTTTTTTTACATAATGATTGTTTTGCAATTACCAGTCAGTTGGTTATCGAATAATTAACAATTGTACATTGATAAATGTGATGTACATCATAGATACTTGCACAAAAACTTTTACTTGTAATTACTTTCTAATAATGACAAATCTACTAACAAATTATTATCAAAGATAAGCAAATTTACTGCCATCAGCAGATGCAGGTAATTAGTAAAAAGTCATTAGATTTTATAACAAAATTCTGGTTATTTAATTAACCTGAACACACCGAAACGTTGTTGTTTAAAATGACACTGAAATGTAATATTTTTAGGGATGTTATATATAATTACCTAATCTATTGACGTTAAACGTTTTTGTAACTCCTGTGGTATTTTGCTGGAGACGGACCACAGCCTGAGACTCTGTTTATATAACACCCGTACTTTTTTAAATAACCGACGCTGACGTAGGTAAGTTTTCATGTAATTTTTTTCTTGAATAAGTTTGAACTTTTAAGGAGTTTTAACTTACAATCCATTTAATGTTGATAAATCTCTTATCGGATAGGTACATTTAACTTGGTTTCCGTACAGGATAAATAGAGTAATTGACATAAACCAAGTACCTAGTATATAATCATTACTCAATAACCAAATTTGACTGCGTCCTAAGTATATTACGTAACCTGTAATTTATATTTCTAGGTAATTCCTGTTTCATGTTTTCTAACATTGGTCAAATTTACTTAGATATTCAATATCACCACGTGATTATTAGGTAAGTACCTAACTTTTAGCATTTTTTACGAGTTATACCATAGAAAAATTACGTTAGATTAATTAATTACAAAATGTAATATGTAATTTTTGTCGTGCTAAGCATGTATCCAGAAACAATTTCATTAGTTCCTTCGAGTTCTTCAACATTCGATTTTCAAAAAAATTAATGAATTCTAATAATTAATGCAAAAGTTCGAAACAACAGATTTGTAATCATATTACGTACAGGACAAAAAATGGCTGTGAAAATATATTTTTCATTAGTCGATATCTCTACTAAAAATCTTCCAAAACAAAAAAATAATCATTAAGTTTGAGCTTATTAGAGATATTTCTACTAGGTAGAATATTGTTGATTTAGTACCTAATTATGCAACTTTAGTGAGAAGCGAATTTATAAAAGCCTATACAGAGTGGCCCATTTTCGAGCCTCATCATAGGGATCTCGGAAACCGATAAAAAGAGATACAGGGTCGGTTAGATTATAGAAAATTTGCGCAATTTGATGCTTATCAAAATGCTGTGTTGCAATTTGGAAAATTCCGAAAACTTTCTGAAATATCCAGAAAAAAACGAAATTTCATTAAATTTTTTAATTTTTTTCTGACGTTATTTGAAAACAAATTTTGAAACAAGCAACACTTCGTCATTGCCACTTTTTATCCTCTACAATATGGCGCTGTCAAATTTTAAATCCAACGTTTCGTCTTCCAGAAACCGTCATCAACTTATTTTTTTTTAATACGGACCTGAATTTTTTATTTTATTTTTTATTAGCTTTGGACTACGTTAAAACTATGACCCATCACAAATTTTGATTTTCAAACGTTTCGATGAGAAAAACTCACACATTTTTAAAAATATTTAATACGACACTGTTTTTAAAACAAATTATTACTTCTGACTAAATAATGTTAATAATAGCTTTTCATCAGTATCATAATTTTAAATATTTATTTTTATCTAACTAATAAATTTACAATGTTAAAAAAATAATTTGTTTTAAAAATAGTGTCATATTAAAAAATTTTTAAAATACAGAAATTGTCAGTTTTTGTCTTCGAAACGTTTGAAAATCAAAATTTGTGATAAGTCATTGTTTTAAGGTACTCCAAAGCTAATAAAAAAGTAAAATAAAATAGTATAGATCCGTATTTAAAAAAAAATAAGTTGATGATGGTTTCTGGAAGACGAAACGGCGGATTTCAAATTTGACAGCGCCATATTATAGAAGATAAAATAAAAAGTGGCATTGACGAATTACTTGTTTTAAAATTTGTTTTCAAATAACGTCAGAAAAAAATTATTTTACGAAATGTCGTTTTTTTCTGGATATTTCAGAAAGTATTCGGAATTTTCTACATTTTGATAAGCATCAAATTGCGCAACTTTGCCATAATTTAACCGATCCTGTATCTCTTACGGTTTCCGAGATCCCTATGATGAGGCTCGAAAATGGGCCACCCTGTAAGATATACAAGGTGGTGAATTTTATTGAATTATAAAAAGCTAATCCAAAAATATTTTTACGAAAATAAAATTGGTTAAGAAAAATCTAAAATCGACATTTTCAGGAATGAAAAAGAAATATCACAATTTTAATGACTGATCCTTTTTATACATAAAATTCATCAAATTTTGGTTGTACACAACAGATTTTCTATCTCTTATAGTTTCCTTCCGACAGCCCAATGGTTAATCATCGGAAAATCTATTTATACCATAACAAATATGAAATGTTCCATTCGACCTATTTGGGAGCAATACATTTGGGAATGTTAGACCTAGGAAAGTACTTGACCGTTAAATGTGTAAGCTCTAACAAAAAATAGAAGTTCTGTGGTTAGGAACAGACAAATTTTTATTCTTTACAGTATCTACAGTATCTTACTAAATTGTCTCAATCGATAATGATTTTTTGACTTTCAACACATTCTGGTAACATTTCGACATAGTATTTTTTATGAACTATGCCTCACTAAAGTGAGGCATTGCAATTATAATGAAACCATGAAATTGGAAATATCTGCGATATACTAGTTATTTATGTATTAAGGGCATAATCAGGAGATTATGGCATGAGGGAATGTTTAAGGCCCGACGCAGGATGGCTTTTATCAACAATTATGCCCGTGGTACATACAACGTTTTATTCTATTTTTGTTTCCAAAACATTAAAAAATTATTTAATATTTCCGACAAGTTTGTGACAGTTGTGCTGATACGAATTTTACTCAGTTTCAGTGATGTTTAGGTAGTTGATTATTTACGACCTAAATACATCAAAATTGTCAGTTTGTTTTTATCTTAACACAATGACACAATAGCAAATATAGTTGGCAGCCGCAATCGTTGCTTAGAAATTTTTTATTAATCGGGCCATAAAGTCCCCTTTACGCCCGTATTTGCGGTCTATAAAGTAGATTATGGGTCTAAAATAGAATAAAATATATTATCAAATTTTCCAGGCAGAGCAGGAGAGCATGGAATGAACATGGAAGGAAACGGGGAAGACCTCATAAATGGGCAGATAGTTGGGTGTCGTCCTCAATAGCAAGTCCAAACTACCAGGCTACTAATTAATGAATGAACAGACAAAAGTCTGCATAAAGTGGAAGAAGTAGAAGATTGTAATTTTTTCCTTTTTGATGTTATTTTAGCACCAAATTTTGTACAAATATCTAATAATATGAACAGTTCTGTTTCAAAATAAAAGATGACAATTTTATAACTAGGTACAAAAAACATGTTTTCAAATTTTGTTCTTTGAGAAACTGAGCATATTATTCTCACTTATTAAAAACAACAAAATTGTCCATATCAGTTTTAATTATTTTAGCTAGTTATGAAACTATCACGCAAAATAAAAATATAATTTCGTTTAGTAACATTTAACTAATTTGTTACTGCTTGTCAGATTTTTTTACACGTTCCACAAACGTCAACTAATAATTTAATCAGAGAATAAAGTACCTAATTATAATTCTACAGCGACCCGTACACTAGCAACTGTTAATTGCTGAACAGTTTAGTTGCCAAAATAAAACATATACGAACTACTATGTTTTGCATTGATATATTTGGTTATGATTATTAGGTATCTATAAATGTAAATTCATGGCTTAGATTATTCTTGGTTGAGATTTTTTCTTTACAGATTTTATCAAAAAGCGCGATACGAATAATATAAAACAGAAATATAGTTCATAACGATCCCCAGGTTAAAATCCCTTGAATTATTATTTATAGGTCCACATGGAAGCAGCAGATGTACCACCAGTCCCGTCAGCAATTCCTGGAAAGGAGGGATTCGAAATGCAATAAATAAGAATGATTTTGCAGGCTCGATATGAAACTTGCATTTAAGTTGCATTTGGACATTTCGAACAATTTTTAAAATTACTTTTTGAATGTTCAATCTTTATTCATTTAACTGTGTTAAAATGGGAACCACATTCATATCACATTTTTTCCAGGAATGGCATCAGCTTTCATATACCACAGTCTGTCAAAAAAACTATAAATTGTCCTGTTATGAGTAAATTAAAATTTATAGTTTTAAATTGTTTGAGAGTGTTTAGCCTCCAAAAAATTAATTCCACGGATCCAGCTCTACTATATTAATTTCATGTATATTCTTAGTTTGTCACGTGCAACTCATGTCAACTACCCTTGTACGCAAGAAATCGGAGGTAAGTGAACACTCTCTGAAACATACAGTTTAATGTACGAAAAATGGAGACAATAAAATTTGAGTGTAGATAATCGAAGCATTACTATGGATTTTGTATGAAAATTAATGCAAATTTCATATACCAAACGTAATAAAATAAATTTATTAATGTTTGTTTGGTTTAAAACATGTTTAATTAATAAACTTGCTGTATGCTAATTCTCTTTTTGGAATATTTTATATCTCCGATGGCATTGAAAATATCGTAAAATTTGTTTTCTAAAATAAAATTAACTGTGATTTATTTTAATCAGTAATATTTTTATTACATGCATAATTTATACATTTAAACTCTTCTATATGCCCATTTGATTAAAATAAAGTGCTAAGTCGCAAATATAATAAAAGTGGCAGATAAAACATTTTAAACATATTAAAACAACCTAGTAAAAGTTATTCCTCAAAAATGGAAACGAGCGGCAAATAAAAGTGAAACTATTCAGTTTGTTCAGATGGTTTAAACATTGACTTGTATGGCGAATGCGTTTGTTGGAAAACCAAAATTTGTCGATTGTTGTATAATTATTGTGTAAAACAAACAGTTCGATGTAAATGTGACGTAGCAATTGTGCGGAGGTGTTTGCAAACTTCAGTTCCAGACCTCGGAAATTCAGGAGCCGGGATTTAATCCGGAAACCGGTGGTCCGGGTTCGTGTTGCTAGGTTGCTACTCACCTGGCTGCTTGCCTCACCAACGTGGGTAGATCAGACAACTTCCATACGTATTTATATAACATAAATAATACTGTATATACGCGGGTGCAATTTTAACAATTCTCCCTCCCGATGTTATTTTCGTATAGTTATTTTTACACAACCAAACCAATATCTTTTTACGTATTTAGACACCTACACGCACTGAATGTAATCGCACAATAACATATTATTCTATTACTGTCTTTATAACAATTATTTATATTACAAACAAAAAACAATATTCAGTATTATATAGAGTGGGTATAAATACACCTACGTTGGGACTGTTCCTACGGTCAGGATTTATTTGTCGAAATAAGGGTCTAAGGGTTCCTAGGGTATTTTGTCAATCACAGAGGTAGATAATGCCCACACGTGGGACAACTGGATAATAAAATATTTAATATGTATGATTATACATTTTCTTGTTACTTCAATCCAATCTAAGTATAAGTACCTATAGTAAACAAAATCATATAATAAAGTATACTTAATTGTAACGGCTATGGAGTATTTTTCTTTTCATTAATAAACACAAAATTTAAAATATAATTTTCATGTAACCATCATAAAACATTAATTGTGTCGTCTTAAATGACATTATGTTTGAGGTGAGGTTGTAACGGTTTAAGTTTTGTGTTTATTAAGAAAAGCAAAATACTCCATAGCCATCCTGACTGAAAGACTTATTGGACACCCGTTATATTTTCTTAGAAAAGTTGCAGAAAGTGTAATATTATTGTTAATAAATTTTTCACTGAAATCTTTATGATTCTGTATTATTGGGCTGGAAATGATTGTCTTGAGTATATCAACATTTTTCATATTTTTCAAAAACTATCTAATAGCAAATTTTCATTTCTGTTAATATTGTCGGTTTAGCGCTCACTATATGCTGATAGCTATTCAGGCTTACGAAATTTACTTCTGCAATTAACTATTAAACGATACTTCGGCTAATGCATTAACTCCAAATTTAGAAGTCTTGTAAGTAGAGCTAAGTTGATTTAATGATGCTATAATTTGGTGGAGTCATAGGAACCATCATTTTTCACTAATAATAATCTTCTTAATAATCATTCTTGGAAATATAGACGTTTTTTCAGATGATGTATACATGCCAGGCTTAATTGAAATTATTATATCTATAATGTGTTTATTAAACTAAATGATGCGTATTATATCATTGAAGTTAAGGGGAACGATTGTTAATGTCTCAATAATATTGCGGGAAAAGGCAGTTCCGATTAATTGAGAATTTGCATTGAACCGCAAGAACGACTGATATGAAAGCTCGAGATTCGTGTAACTCGTTACTTTTAGAGATAAACTAAAGACGTTAATTAATTATAGAGCCAATTTTAAATCTGCTTAAATCAAGTCAGTATATTAAGATACTAAGGTACCTTGACTTTGTCAACATGTTACAGGCATCAAAGTAGGTACATACAATAATATATAATACACTGGGAGAAATATTTAGTTGTATCTACAAAAAAATATTAAACTGAAAAACTGGTCAAGAGGACCCCGACCTATCTCCATACTACAAGGGTGATAAAAAATAACCAACACTAAATAACAAAGCGACTGGAGAATAAATCTAAGTGGTAAAAGATTGAACTCCTTCGCTTTCTGGACTTTATAGATATCAAACATAGAAGAGATGTGACAAAAATATTAAATAATTTGGTTCCAGGTGAAAAACAACAGAGAAGAAATTACTAGATACAGAAGATAAATCTGTAGAACAACTATGTAACAGAAAATAAATATTATGTATTTAGGTCAGCTAATCCCATCACATAGGAAGTTTGATAAGTGACTGTGTATGTAAGCATGATGCATCCAAAGCCCCGGTTCCCGCTTATTTAGGAAGCCCCGACTGCTAACCAAAAAACCGTTATGCATATTACATATATTAGCAATCTCGAGTAGGGATTCCCCAAATATATACATCCCGAAAATTTTTGAGCTAGATTAAATTAAAAGAAATTAGTTAATTTTAATTACAACAGTTTATAAACAAAATTAATTTGAGAGATGTGCTAACGCCCACCTAGTTTTATTTTATTCTTTCTTGCGGTTTTTGAAATTTATCCACAAATTACGCTTCTCAGTAAAACTTATGATTGTATTGATAGAATGACTTTCATTTTTAGGCAAAGTTAGCACGTTTGTTCTTATTGTGTCCTATATTTTTAATTGATTTCACATTTTTTATTTTCCCACATTAAAATATATAAAATATAAAATATAAAAATATTTTCGTAGACCTGAAAATTCTATTTTTTTTTGTGCCTTGCTATTTTGAGGTTGGGGAAATGTTATCCCTAAATATTGAACTGATATCATTTTAAACAGAATAATAACACATCCACATAGCATCCTTATCAGAATCTGGGAAAGTTGAGTGGGATTACTTTTCCTTTAGTTTTTCTTATCGTCTCTTGAAGGGTTTTTGGCTTTTCAGTTAGGTACATCAACTTTTCATTTAACAATTTTGGATATAGAAGGGCACAATTGGCCACCTCACTTAATCAGCCCACATGCGTAAAATAAATAAATCAGTTAATATGAAATCTAAAAATCTTAAAGTAGTATGCTTATATTAGGTTATGTTAAAAAAACTAAAATATTTTGTCAATAAGTAGTACAGAAGTTGTTATTACCACAGCAAAAGGCTTTAAAACGTAAGAGAAGCTGGAAATTTCAATTGGCCATTGTGTTAATCACAAAAATTATAAATTTAGAAATTTTAATCTATACTCCCTTTTATGTCTATCTGATTATTGTAGATTTTAAATAGAAATTGAATATAACTTTTCCGGTTTTGTTGGTAGTTCTTATAATTTCTGGGAAAAATTTTGGCAGCTATTCTTCCTATTGAATCCTACGTTTAGAATCTGCATTGTAAATCTTATTATCTCTGAATGTAATTGAGATTGTCAAATAGTATTAAAAAAAGATGTGCTCTTATCTATCAGGATTTCATTCATATAAACATAGATATAAATATCAAGCCCCACACTTAAAAAAAAAAATTATATTATGACAATGTTCCTGTTTAATAACAGGTTTTAATAAAATAAAACAATTTAATTAGCATAAACTGTAAACAAACACTGATGCACCTAAAACAATGTGAGGAAATGTCCTTCGCCACAAAGACGTTTTTCTAGTATTGGTATTAAAAACGGACATATTGAAGTTAGTGAAGAATTGGAACTTTTTCAAGTGAAACTGTTTCTTTATTTAATGTAGTGTATATTCTGCAAGCGATAAATACCAAATTTCTGGATAACGTGCAAATCATATCACGATATTTGTTACCTACAAAACATATTAAACCGAAAATACTTTTGCAGTGAGTGACCTTAGTAAGTGAGAGAACTTGAATTCAAATCACACGTAGGTACCTACATTTTCTCTTGTTAATTGAAATTAGTAATTTAGAAGAAAATTGCAGCCAGTGTGTGTCTTAGAATAAGTACACAATTTTAATTTTGTCTATGACTGAAGAAAAGAAGCAAGAAATAAAATTGGGTTTGAAAGTATTTGTATTTATAAAAATGTGGTGAGAATGGTGTATATGCTGTTCTCGTTACCACCATATTCCAAGATACAGAATGTTTGACGGGGATTTTCGATACAGTATTGAATATTATAATGGAATGACTAAGCAGAATATTTATAAAAAGGCATCTAGAGATGAAACTAAAACATGACTAATAGGGAAAATATTAAATCTACACTAATCTACTGAAATAACTGAAAAAATAAATAGAAAAGAGAGTCCCTATAATGCGAAATATACAGGGCCCGCCAAAGCTGCTAGAGAAAAACTCGAAATTTGGCATAAGTTTAGAGAATCTTACTCGTAATGCATCACTGTCTTTAAATGATTTTTACTCTTTCAGTACAGGCATCATTTTGTTTTTAATACATTGTCCGAAATATAATTATAATATAAAAATTACATGGAGTCACATAAATTTTCGAAACGTGTACAGTAAGTGTAAGTAGTAAGTGACCAAGTCATTTTTAAATTCTGATAAGTAGGCAAGTCGAAACTTTTATTTGCAGAGTGTTATTACTGTTATTGTATCTCCTTATACATTTCCATCGTTTCCTTATTTATAATAATGTATATTTACTTCGGAATATTGGAAGATAAAAGAGTAATTGGCATTTTAGTACACTGTAATAAAATTAAGTCCTACAGACCAATTTTTAGATTTATTATCTACCATCACACTCAGTATAACTATTTTTAGCATTTTGGTTACTTAGTTTAGATGATAATTTTATACGGGTACCTACTTAATTATCTGGATTTTTACCATTATGTGATATGTATATAAAGGTGAAAATTTGTCCTCTATACAAATCTACACCATTGTAAATATCGCCGCCAATTTTTTTGTGAATGTTTATTCGGCTTCCACACGAGTTGTAGAAGCAATGAGAGATTTCTTTTTTGCGCCGTTTTTTCAATAATAATTTTTACAATTTATATATAACAGAATCACAACAGTGTAGATTTATATACCTACATTCACTTTTATGTATAATTGTATATAGATGGCGCTGAAGACGCCAATGTGCTTCTATATTGTATAAATTGTAAAATTTGTTATTGAAAATGGAGCAAAATAAAAAACTGCCGTGGCAGCGAAACCCGCGGGAGACAGCTAGTATAGCCTAAACAGATAGACCAAGTACCACTTGAATACATTTGCTTGATGTTTAGATTATTTCATATTCCGAGGTGCTGTGAAGGTTGAAAATTTTGTTATAATATAATGAAAATAAATGTAGTTAGATAGCATAATTGCCAAAAATGGTATGTCACCCATAGAGTGAAATTAGAAGTGACTATTGACTGATTATCATCTTGTATAAAATCTTAGAATTTGTTGATCTTGCATCATAATTTTACGACACGTGATTATGTTCTGAAAATGACATTCTTACTTTAGCCTGCTAAATTTATTTAATAACCGTCTGTTATTCTATAACGAAAATGTCAAAATTTACGAATTTTATAAATTATAACTTCTATGTCTTCGTTTTAAGTAATTATGTAATGTTCATATGAGCAAAAAGGATACAAGGACATATATAAATTTTTACATGCTCGTTAGAGAAAAGGGACGCTAATGTGTGTGTAGCTTCAAATTTTCTTACTTTTTGATGTAATATCATCGACTGGGTGCCGACAGCTGTTCAGTTAGTAAAATCGAACACTAAGGTGTTAAGGGTATAAAGTAAGGTATGAAGTTCTTTAAATTTCCATTCTAGGTAAGACTTGAAACTTGAACGTACGTGCCGAATTGATTCATCTGTTGCTGTCAGTTTCAAACGTCAACCAGAAAACCTAACATTTAAAGAAATGGGGTGTTATCAAAGACATGATTTTTTTTCCACTCAGAATGGAAATTTAATGAATCACACGTTATATATAAAACAGTTATACAATAATTAATGAACTGGATTATTGTGCTGTCCAGATGGCGTAAATAATTAGGTACTATCGTTTTTGAAAAAGACCAAGGAGAACGAGTTATATACCAATTTTTCCCAAAAGGACAAACAGTTCCAATATTTTAAAGAGCATGGATATAAATATTATTCTTGGTGCAGACAACTATTTTTTTGTAATAAAATTTAAAACTTAAAACATGACATTTCCAATACCATTTTGAGAACTTTAGTTGACTTTTTAGTACCTAAGAAAAATGTCGCGTTACCAAGAAAAATCCTAGGATTAAAAATACTTTTCCTTTTAGGAAAAAAATTTGTCAATGTCAAATTAAAGTAAAAATTTTATTAAATTAAGTAGGTACCACATGACAATTTTTGATTTTATATAAGTTATTAGTTTTTCTAAATGTAATTCTTTTCAGCTGGAGAAAAATAGCATGTTTCATTGTGATTAAAAGTATTGCTCGTTGAACAAAATGCCACTTTTAATCCTCATAAAACAATCTACTATTATTGTCAAAAGAACTTAATTTTGACTAGTAAATTTGTATGTTATATTATACAGGGTGTCCCAAAATTAGCCTGCCAAAATGTACCAGCTGATTCTACGTTCAAAAATAATGCTAAAAGTTTCAATAAATATAGGTTAAAAAATGCTTCCTAAGGAGGCTACAGCCCCCCGAAAGGGGGACCCCGAAGATGAGTTTTCTGTAATATCTTTGCAACTGTTTGAGGTAGATTCATGAAATTTGGTGAGTTTGAAGCTTTTATAATTTGCCACATATTTCTTTTTCCACTTTTCAGAAGTTTTGCCAGGGGCGTTACATACAGGGTTGGTGTTGGATATATTATGCCCCATATTTTTTGTGGGGATAATTATTAAATTTTTTATATAAAATTTTGAAACTTGGTTTATTTTTACACAAAATAGGTAGTCTCAGCAGATCTTTGTGTCTTGAAGAGTTTTCGAGTAAAATCACGTCCATGAAAACTACACTAATAAAAATAATCACAAAACTAAAATTTATCAAAGGTAGACAATGGAATAAAATTTATAGGTATTTATTACTTCGTTTAGCATTTCTTCGTCAAATATTAATAATAAAAACAAAATTCCAAAATAATTTTTTTTTCAAATTTGTGATTATTTTTATTAGTGTAGTTTTTAAGGACGAGACTTCTTCAAAACGATTTTACTCTAAAACGGTTCAAGATTCAAAGATCGACTAAGACGACCTGTCTTGTCTAAAAATAAACCAAGATTCATAATTTGATATGAAAAATTTAAAAATTATCCACACAAAAAATACGCGGCATAATTTACCCAGCACCTACCCTGTGTGTGACGGCCCTGGCAAAATTTTTGAAAATTAGAAAAAGAAATATGTGGCAAATTATAAAAGCTTCAAACTCACCAAATTTCATTAATGTACCTCAAATAGTTGCAGAGATATTACAGAAGACTCCTCTTTGGGGCCCCCCTTTCGGGGGCTGTATCTCCCTTAGGACGCATTTTTCATCCTATATTTATTAAAACTTTTTGCATTATTTTTGAACGTAGAATCAGCTGGTACATTTTGGCAGGCTAATTTTGGGACACCCTGTATGTATGTATATCGAATGTACCTGAGGTCCTAAGGAAGGATATAGTATAAAACATCTGAAACCGGTTTCATTATTATTGTTGTTTTTTATAGAAATTTGAGATATTTGATATTATTAACCTATTATTTTTCACCACAGGATGATGCTACATCAGATCAAATCAAATGTTTAATTGTGTTAGATAGTTAGATGTATCAGTAACAAAAAGTCATTTTAGTTTAAATACCTAGGTACTGAAAACAAATAGCTGTTAATATTGATACTATATGTATAACGCAAAAATATTATTTAGGATACATTTTTTCCTAAATTTCAAAATAATATTATGCTACTTCCCTTGAAAACGACATTTAGTTCTAAGTAACATGCATTCAATTATAATTTTAACTATTAACTATAAATGAGCGTTACATCATATTCACTTAGTAAACCAAAATGTGATAGGTCTTCTCCCAGGAAAGTTATTATAATAATATAGTTACATATAAGAGTAATATCTTTCAGTAGTACAAATACAAATACGTACACTTCTGTTCACTGAAAGGCATACAAACTTTGAGAGCGATTTTTACATTTTTTAGCAGCGGAAATTTGCCTTGCATCTGTTTCCATGTTTCCAAACCACTTACTAGGAGCCATTTACCTCCATTGATTACCTTTATGAATTATTATCAAGATTTGTTTAAAAAAATGAACGCAATTTTATGTAAGTGCAGTTTCAGTGAACAGAAGTGTACAAATATCAATCATTAATCAAATCGGTATATTGACATCCACATATACATATACCTATGCTTATTTTATTTTAAACTTGATTGACACATTTCAATAAATTAGAATAAATTTACGTTTAAACTATCAATAATACAATAATTACTCTTTGTAGCTATTGTTGTATCAGAAACTTAATCGATACTAGTGCTGTTACACCAGAATAGCTTAATTTGCTTTGAAATATTCTTAAAATAACGATTTTTAATGTTTTCTTATTGAAGGAAATTTATCAAATTAGATAGACTTAATCTTGAATATTATATGTACTTGATAAGCTCTAGAAATTTTGACGAGTCAATCTCACTTACATTTGCGTCAATACAAGTTTCCGTCTTAACTCTACCACAAGGTTTAATTAATTTACGATAATATTGAGAAAACGACAATCTGTATTGAGGTTCTATAATTAGAACAAATTAATGATCACGTAGTTCCAAAACTATTTCCAATATACTCCAGAAGTTTTGCTACGACTTAATAACGAATTTATGAAGTAAAATAATTTATTTCAATTCAAAGAATAAATTTACCTCTAAAGGTAGTACGTATCATAAAGGATCTATATAGGTAGAGTTTTATGTCCCATTTTTTATGGGGAATAACGCGACACACCAATCGCTGAAATTTTTTTCCAATAGGATTTTTTCGTCCCGATGCAAAATTAATAAACCAGTTAGATATTCAAGGTTACTTAACGGATGTAATACGAGTATTATGGTGCTGTGTTGATTTGGATATTGTGAAATTTTTACAACGAAGTATTATTCCCCATTATTCATACCTTTCTTATTAAAATCGTTAGGTAAACTTAATGAAATACCAAAAGGGTATTTGGTAACTCCCTAGGAAAAATTATTTTATTTCAGGATACCTACGTCCGAAAACCATTACACAACCAATAAATAAATGATTACGATTTAGTCAAGTACAACATGAATGTCACATCTACCAATTATAATTTGTTATGGCTTGTCGAAGAAAAGCAAACAAATCCTTGTTTTAGGAAACGCTTTGTTTCTAGAGATAATGTCAAATTCCAACGTAAAAGGAAATGGAGATGTTGCGAAATAATTATAAAAACATTTTGTTGATTTCTAGTAGGTACAATTATAATTATGACTTTTTTAGGTTTCAAGCACAACTTTTCAAGTCTGCTTATTTTCATTTTACGAATATTTTCCACTTCTATCAATTGATTCTATTTTTAATTTCCTTGATAATTTTCGTCTTCTACAATCAGTAATCTAATAAGCAGTTCCTTTTGTCATAATCAGCAGGAATCGCTAATGTATCCTTTAGTAAAAATCAATGGTGAAAACGCGGCCCACCACCGTCCACGGTCTATGCCAGGGCCGCGGAGACGCCTGAAGAGCGCAGCGTCGGTAGTGACGTCACAACGACGACGTCATAACTATGATGTAACAGTTGGCGGCGCGGCGAGCAGGGTTCCTGCAACGGCAGTGCTAGCGGGATCGATCCAACGGTGACGTCACTGCGGTTATGACGTCAGACGGAGCGCGAACAGCGGTTTATAATGAACCGATTGAGAGTGGCAGGGATATAGAGTGACGGCGCCTGCTGTAGAAAACAGTCCTCGTCCTCGCTTCGCGTGCGACTCGCATACAATTGGACGACGACCGCATGCATGTACGCGATTTCACAGGACCAAGACGACGAACTCTTATCATCAATTAATTAATATTTAGTGAAGTGCACCGAACTTTTTCGTAGTTACCATTCAAGCTTTGGACGCTTAATTCTTCTGTAATAGTGCAAAAAACTGTTCGTTAGTGATTCGTATAATTTGGAACTGAAATTTTTCAGTATAGTGAAACTGAAAGTTGCCGTTATAATTACTGTTGTTACCATTTGTGCTGTGATTTTTTAACAGTTACCATGTTAGTTAGATGAAGTTATTAGAATTTTTCGAAGTGGATTCTCCTTCTGATTGTCAGGAAGGCGGCGCGCGCTCTTCTCCAAATTCACCGGAATTGCTCTTCCGGGATTCGCCAGGTGATTTGCCTTTCGATGTTTGCTCGGTAGTTTTGTTTTTTCATTGTTTTTACACACACTTTTGTCCGTAAAAGTAGTTTTTTCATACATTGTGTTCATGTCCCATTATTGATGTTGTTGTTGAAAAAGAATTGCATGTGGCCTAAAGACTAGTTTAGAGGATTGAGATGCAAGCGCTACGAGATGCGCTCCGGTCCCCCGACTATCAGGCATCACTTCAGGCTTCAGCAGCACCAGCATCAGCAACACTTTAGCGTGCCTACTCAACAGCCGCACACTGATTCCAACAACAATTCGCCCGCTTATAACTTCCACCATCTACAGAACGACAAGTGTATGTAGAATCAAAAATGTATTTCAAACGATTGCTGGCAATTCTTTAATGCTTCTATCTTACTTTTATCTAACAGCAATTAAACAGTTGGGGGCCACTCTTTGTCACCTGAAAAATTAATTCGCCTATAAAATGTCAAAAAAATATATTAACATATTAATTGGAAAACAGTTTAAAGTAGTATCATAAACATTTCCAAATAGTTTAAATAAATCATGTGGCAATAAAACAATCCAGAAAAGTTTTTTTGTAAAATCACTAGGTATATTATAGCAGTAAATTAGGGACAACATAATAAATTCAATAGGTAGTTAACTTTATACGAATATTTCTCAACTCTTCAACAAAAATATAAAATTTATTGTGAATTGTCTTTTTCTTTATTTTGGTCTTTGTAGTTATATTGATTATTACAAAATTTTTATAAACAATTACAAGTTAAGTGTTCTTTCTCTTGTTCTTCAATACGAACTGTATAAAAACTTTAATTTAATGCAATAAACAAAAACAGATAATGAAAAACCAACCAAAGAAATAAATATTATTTTTATAAATTACTGAATGAAGTTCTCCTGGGAAAAACAATTACATTAATAAATTGTTGAATCGAAATTTTAAATAACTTTTTCTTACTCCTTTTACGTGAATTATTACCAAATTCAACATTTGCAAGTTAATTGTTGTAATTTATTTTACCGTTATTTTACTATTAACTTATTTTTTTCATTTAATTTAACAAATATAAAAATCCATAATTGCATAAGTATATTAAATTGTGCAAGTTTAGACGAAAGTAAAATAATTTCAATTTAATTGAATGTACCGATTTCGCATCCAAACGTATAGGAATTCCTAACAAAATTTTTCGGTAACGTTTTCAAAGAAATCAACATTGAATTCTTTAGTATGAATTTAAAATAATTCTTTATAATCGTTAGTCAAATCTTTTAACTTACAAGAGAAAAATTCCGCCAGATTTAATGACCGAGTCAAATTAATACTCACGAACTATAAAATCAAATTTTTATAGTCTTTGCCTTAACATTTTGGTTTTCGGTGTGAAGAAATAAATCAAAACCGTTTTATATTATATTATATATGTGTATACATAGGTATAAATTTGTTTGTAGTTTTCGGAGTTTATTTTTTTTGTATTTAATTACCTACTACACACAAAATTACTGACCAAGGTTAATTAAATAAATTTTTGTAAAAATCTCAACGAAAAAAAAATTACAGCAGCAATAAATTCAAGACGGTGTATAATAAGTGCAGGTACAAGGCCGAAATGTGGCGACAACACGACAAAAGGTATATTTCATTTTAATTTTCATTGCTCCAAACAGACACAAGTAAAAGCCAAATTCACAGAACTGTAATTTAAATATTTTTATAACCGCGTCCATAACACAACAATTAAAAAAAATGTAACGTCAATTAAAGTTTATTTAATGCAAGGAAATCTTATTTATTACAAGAGACATTATTACACCTGTATGCAATTTTCATAAATTTAATTATGTTTGAACGGACGCGCTACAAACGGTAGAAATCAAATTATGCATTTGCCGGAAATAAGAAATTGTTCAACTGCCTCCTAATGTGTGAGAGAAACATATTCTTAACCACATGTTGGCGGTTTTTACATGCGTGCTCATAACAGCACATCAACAAAGTTTTGTTGTTCATTTTATTTCTAATCCGTATTATACTCAGATTCACGTTTTGTATATCCCGTGCGTCCAAAACCGTTTATTTCTGTTCAAATTTATAGAAAAATACCTTTAATATCTTGTGACTGTACATTTCAGTGACGTGGGATCTTGTGAGAATAGCACGTGAAATTCTATTTTACAAAAAACGTTTCGATTCAAATATAGAAAAGTATGTAGAGAAGTTGGATTCACTCAATAACTTCTGATTGCCAAATTATTCACTCTCATTGGAAATGCGTGTAGAGTACTACTAGAAGTATTGAATATTTATTATAACTTGGCAGCGACGGCAGACAAAATCACATGGAACTAATTCATTAAACTTTCTGAATCATGTGCAATCGTGTAGACAAATTTAGCTTTTATTTTTAAACATTGTTATGATGGAAGGCTGTTTAGGTGTGGAACATGCGAAAATAACGATCCTGAAAATAACAATAATCAATACTATGTATAGAAAATCTTTATAGGAAAATAACACACTTTTCAGTAACAACGGGACATTTTATAATTTAATGACTCCTCCTGCAATTGCCGCTTTAAATTGTGTCTGAAATATGTGGTTTAATAGGAATAAAAAAACCGGCTGAAAATATTGCAAAGTACTTTGCAATAAATACTTTACAAGTTTTTTAATAAAATAACTTTGTAGTTAATGAAATAGTTTTACTGGAATTTATGCTACGAACATACATCCTCAAGTTTTTAAGTGTTTTAATCTTGGAAAAACCTAAAGCGACCTCATATATACATTTAATTACATAATTCGTAGATGTGACAAAATTTTGCAACCAAATATTGAAATGCAATTACATCAAAGTGCTCTTAAATTTCAATAATAATTTATGGTAAAAAATGTATATCTAAGATGTTTGTTACAGAATGGGAATTCAACTTTCAATTTGTATTAATTTTATACTTATACTTAAGTAGTATCAAAAAGGTACGTTTGCACTATCACAATTTTAATCGAAAGTTCCAAGAAATTGTCGAAAACAAACAATTTAATCCATGTAATATAATTTACCGTAAAATTTGGTGAGTACTCTTTGATTCCCTGAAGTTTTCCCGCCGTTAACAGAAATACGTATAGATTCTTACAAATTAATAATAGAAATAGATACATTTTTTGCTAAATGGGCTACGGTCTCATAATTAGATGCCCAACAATATATTTAAAATAAAACTAGGATATTTTAATTAGTTTCTGAAATATTTGAAAAAACTGTAAGTTCAGGATTTTTTTTCCTCATTGTGAGGTTATTGTGAGTTTTATAAGGACCGTGATGGAGGAATCATGTTTTTGAGTAAGTTTAAGTCCGAATCTCTAGAAAATGCCAATATACAATGATCAGGATGATCACGGGTTCGAAAAATAAAAGCACATATTTGGTATCTTTCCCAATAACCTTAGAAAACGAGAAAGAAGATATTCTGACATTTCAGTTTATTTCAGGTATTTCATACCTTACTTTTCTCTTAGGATGTTATAGGGCAATTAATCACTCTACTTTGCCACAATTTAAGCAATTTTCTATAGTGAAAATTTAGTAACAGCCAGTACATATTTATATTACATTACATGCGTTACAGTTTTAAAAATATTGATAATGTTGAATCACTTTTTCTTGGAATAATATAAGGTCTGAAGTACATATGATTCCTAATTATTTTTATTGAATAATGCCAGAATTCTGCCCGTATAAAATACAATGGTAGTGACTTCATAGAAACTATTTCTAAGCATCCCCCGCTGAAAAGTATAAAATTCTCTGTAGCAAAAATTTTCGTTCGTGAAAACCAACATTTTTTGTACATAATACGAATAATAGAATATGCAACGTAAAATGTTGTGCAAAATTATATTTTTGAATTGGTTATGAGGGAGGTTCGGTAAACATAATAAATCGAAATGCAAATGACTTATGTATTTTAGTTAAGTACGCAAAATAAAGAAATAAATCACATAATATTTATTGTACTATTACGGAATTTTTATTTATACTATCAAAATTCAAATTTGAATACTTTTAGAGGATTATAGGAAGTAATTGTGTGCCATATTCTCGGTCAACTTCTCTAATTTATGCTACTCCATCTACATTTTTTTTCAGGATCGTACTATAAGAAATCATGTTTATAATGAAATTTGATCCAGATTGTTTAAAAAGCCTAATTTGATGGTTGCAAAAATTCGAAATATCGAATGGCAAATCCTGACAAATTAGTAAAAGTGACAATGAAAATATGTTATGGTTATTTTTTTAATATTTTTCCAAATAACCTCACAAAACCCAAAAAGAATAACTCGAAATTTCAGTTTTTTAAAAATACTATACCTACCTAAGATTTCTGTGTAGGATTTTCTTGGATCACTTAATTACGTAATTTCAAATCAGTGAGATTCCTGTAGTTTTCCAGGCATTCATTTAAGCAAATCAAAATTTTTGTTGCAATAAGATATGATACCACAAACTTAGATATATTAATAATACAAATATGAAATTTATTCATATCATTCTGATATCTTGTTTAATTATGCTAGATGTAAATTGCTAGATATTTTTAAGAACTAATTGCAATGTATGCGCCGAGTGCGTAATTAATAAAAAGATATACCTTTCTGATCTCAAAAATCATTTGTAAAAATTATTCACACCACAAGTGGAAATATTACCAGATAAAACCCACGACCAATTACATTATTTGTATGATATATTAACTAAGATAAAAAAATATTAAATATTTACCACTCCTATAGTTGACACTTATTAATTTTAGAACAAGTTACAAATTATGGTTTTGGACATATTTCCCTGAATAAAAAAACAATTTTTCATCAACGTGTTCCTTACTTATTTGTTAAAAGGACAACCACATGTTGATTCAAATTCAAATGGAGAAAGAATTGGAGGTCGGCCAATAAAACCTTAAATATTTACCGGAAACTGATTATATTACAATGTTCCACCCAACAATTCTTTCTCCAGTTCCTCCAACTGAAATCAAGAATAAAATTTCATTTAATTAGGCTAGTTTTAATAACTAGTTCTATCTAGTTTAAAAAAAATGCGGAAAAATTCGTGTAATATTACATTTTTTATTCAGAATTTAAATCGTAGCTTTATTTGTATTCTGCTACAAATATCAATAAGGATATTATAATCAATATTATTTTTCAATCATAATTATTGTCCTTTGTTAAAAGATTTCCTTTCAAAAACTACCGTATTAAAAATAAATGCAACAATAAAGACGGTCTATTTAAATCCAGCATACGGAAGAAGCACCTACCTAAAACATAGAGAGCGAGAGCTTGTTCCGTGACGTCAAAGCGTCGGTATTAATAGGATGGCCGTCGCGTCACCCTAGCAATAATGACCTCTGACGTCACACTTACGTCACTACTCACACCCATCTCCACAGTGACGTCATAGTGAAAACATCGATTCGGTGACGTCACATATAGTAGTGTCCTGTTCCTGCACAGGGAAACTACCCGGTTGTTGTCCTTATCGGTTAATGCGCTAGCGCCGAGGTCACAGAGAAAGTTTTGTGGTAGTTCCTCACTTGGCCCACATATGTGCGGAGCTGTTTGAATTTCAGCTGATTTTAAGAAAAATAATTTGAGTTTTAAGATATAAGAGGCAAATATTATTGCGGAGGAAGAGATAGAAAGTGCGAGCTTTTCTGCCTCCTACACCGCAGGTATGTAAATTTTCTGGTTTTGTATTGTTTTTATGATGGGTAATTTATAGTTAGTTGTTGCGTTTGATTTGGAAGTTTTATTATAGAATTTAATTTGTAGGCTTCTTTTGTCTTATAGTGTATAGTAAAAGTTTTGCATCGTAATTGGTTTTTTGTAATCTTTCGGCGGCGCACATTAAAAAGAAATAATTACTTTCAGAATTTAGAATAATAACCAGTAGCGCACATTTTAATATTAATATACAAGCAATTAACATTATTATTGAGGTACGGAAAATCAATAACTGATTGAATATAATAAAAAAGTAAAAGTTTCAGGTGTGCATTATATTCCTTTTAGGCCGTGTTAATTTGTCCATGCCGTTCGCAACCTTTAACCTCAGATTAGAAACACAATCAAACACAATTCGATTTGACAAACGCGTGGGATTTTAAAATATAGGTGAAAGTATCATCGAAAAAATTTAACATGACTGCTTGAGAATATAAAAAAATAATATATAATCCTCTATACTTATTATTGTTAATGATAATAACAAGATACAAACCAAACAAAAAGTCATTAATAAAATTTTGACAAGGTGTTCCTTATAAATTATATTTTGGTGGCAACTCATGGACAATACTAATCTATCCTATTGACACGTGTGTTTAATAAAGATTTTTCCGTATGTCTATGTGAGAATTTTGCGTGTTTTATTCGATGACAAATACTCAGGCTTGGCTACTGCTATCTTAGACGTGTAGGTGGACAGTTGACTAACTTACCACAAACAGTTAGTTAATGTTGAGATCAGATGGTTATTTGTTAAACCAATACACTGAAGCAAGGAGGTATTCTAAGCGTGGGCATTTATTTGACAATATAAATATAAACGTAAACTATTGTATCCAAAGACATGTGCATAAGTTTACGATACTAATCTCAGTTCATGCAAACTGATTCTATACAAGCTTCCCTCGAAGCAATTTTTGCAATTATTGTACAAATGCTCATCCGCAATTCTCATATATACAAGTTTTCGAAACAACACAGAGGCTGCATTATTTATTTGAATATTTGCCAAACTTAAATATTTACCTTGCAAACTTCAAACAAAAATGTGAAAGTAAAAATTGTATAAGTGTCTGTTTTTCTAATCCGGATTGCACATAATTGTTTAAAAAACATCATACCGTAATATTTTCCACTTCGTCATTAAAAATCTTTAGAAGGTATACAAACTGTACACCTAACAAAACATCGGGATCTGTTAATAGAATATTGATCGGTGACGTCATTGCACAAGTTTTTGTGACGTTTTGGGCGTTATGTGGAATGACGGGAAGACGAGAATATGCCGCCGCGAGCTTTTCAGCTGTTTTCAGATCGATTAAATAAAACGCCTTCGCATTTGTTAACTTGCGTGATTCCCGTATAGAGGTATTATATTTATATATAGATTATCCAGCGGATTATGGATTGCCTGTGAAAATAGATTACAATCGGCGGTAATATTGGGGATCCAAGACATGTTTGTTTCTGAAAGTTTCTTCCGTTTATAGATCGGTTAAAATATCTACTGCTTTAAAAGTGACAGAAAATGAAAAGTTTATTCTTTTTTAGTTTCAGCGCGTAGAAAGTAGTCGTGTTATAGAAAGCAGTTTTGATTCACTCTTTAGGTTTTAACTTCATTTTGAAGATTTACTTTAAGTCAGAAAATAAAAAGAAGTGTGTCATATCCCTTAAAATTAGAAATTGATTTCTGTAAAAAATATTGCAAATTGGAATTTTTAAAGTTAGTTAGAATCAGCGAAACCCACAATAAAAATTATCATACATTTCAGTTTCTTTATAAAATACCTAGTAAAAATTATACATATTTATATCATATTTTTTTCTGAAAAAATAGTACCTTCTTGTAGCTAATACTTCTCAATTGCGGAGACCTAACATGGTTTAAAATCATTCTGCAAACTTCTTTTTAAATAATGCTCATGTGGGATTAGAAATGAATCAGTGGCTGAAACAGCTTGCAATTTCGAAACTTATTTTTCGACAGTCAGGTCAAAAATATGGAGCATTTTTCTATAATTTTAAATTTAAGAATTGGAAGTGTAATTATATTAAACGGATACCGACCCTAACTTGAAATGGGTACCGCCAGGGCCAGCGGGTGGTGCGCCTTCTGAATTTTTCTGATCTAACCTCATTTTCTCCAATGAAAAAATAATTACAGTTAATAGGAAAGTTTTGAAAAGTAAAATTGAAATACTTCTGATATAGGAAATATAGGTAAATTATTGTATTATAATATTTTGTCATATTTATAACGGGTGTCCAAGTCCATAAGGTAAAAATATTAGGCATAATGTAACTCTTTAAAGAAGTTACCTTGAATTGGGGATAATTTTTCCCATACATCATGAACCAGAACAAATTTAAGTTTTATAGATCTTTGTTAATTATGTTATTCATCATATAAATCTGTGACGTAACTTAAAAGTGGGATATTAGTGGGATATAATTCATCATAAAAAGGATTACTTTAAATTAACTTCATTTTTACTGATTACAAAAAATCGACATTTCCGATTTTCTGACTAAATGAGTATGTTTGAGTCAAATCAGAGCTTTTAGCTAATTTATTAAAATCTAATGAATCGTACAACAAAATTATTATTCTGCATGATGCTGATATTTTTTGAAATTGATATTCACATATGCGCAAATTATTGGCCCTAACAGTTTTTTAAAAATCAAAAATTTTCCCTTCTGGTACAGACTTTTTAATGGTCAAAATTTTCTCTGTTATTGATCCTTCGACCTAACCCACTTTCAAAATAAAGTGTCATGCTCTATATTTAAGTTTATTTATAGTTATACATATCATTTAATTTATACTTTTTACTGACATTATTTTTGATAATCCTTGTAATATTTTTATTTTCTTAGTTTAATTTTATTTTCATGCTAGTGTAATAAATTTTAAACTTATTATGTCGATCGTGTAAATAACTCGTCCTATCTTCATCTAAAAGATATTTTACAACAAAATTTTAGTGTTTACTATTGTATGCAATAATGCAGTAACCGTGACCCACCAAAATTGATTAAACTTAAGCTTTCAATGACCTACAATAATATTGTCGGAAAAATAGACTAAACACAACATACTATAATAGGTAAAATAAACAACAAATCTGAGTTTATATTAGTGCATATTGTTATTGCAAATTTTCGCATAAATATGCCAATTAATAGTTATTACTTTGGATGATTTATTGCCTGGAATTAATTTACTGAAAAATTTCCTTGATGTTATCCTTCTATACGCATTTAGTTTTTGTCTACTATTTTAGAATTAAATTCAATTACTCTGTATTTTTGCAATTTCTTTGGATAAGAAATATACAATAACTCATATATTATCCGTTTATCCATCTGTCATCTTTATCACAATAGAAAATATAATTTTTTTGTCCAATTTATACTTTGATTGTGTGCCAATAATTTATATCTGCTTTAGCTGTCTAAGAAATATTTTTTCATTATAAAACATTGTGTATTCTTTGAAGCAAGGCCTAATCCCGAACAATATTATGTATATCCAAATCATTAAATTGTACAATTCACTTCGAAGTAACAAATTAAATTAAATACATATAATGTTATGTAATAGAGAAGATTTCTACTATAAAACAGACCATTAAAATAACGGTGTTGTAAAACAAAAAGCATTTTTCATTAAGCACTTTAGCTGCAAGCGCTGTGTGAATATATTATTAACAGTAGTATGACTGTACAAATTTTACAAAACATTATAAAATACACATAGTATAAAATGTATTTAATTTTAGTCGTTAATATGTTTCTGTATAGATTTTTCTTTATAAAATTTATGTATTTGTAGGCTAGGCACCCAACACATCCGTGTTGTAAGAAGATTAGAATATTACTAAATACTGATTAAATTTACATAATTAACACAGCATTTAGTAAAATATTGATCATTACGTTTTTCTACTTCTATTGCAGAGCTATAAAAATCAATAATTTCATTACCGGGTAGGTGCTATTATAATATAAATATAATACAAATATGCATAAATATTGTAAACAATATAATAATAAGGTACATTAACTTTACGTAAATTTGCTCATAAAAGTAATAGAACAGCACAATAGGAATAGGAAAGTTTCAGAGATCGAATCCTTCAAAATGTGTTCGTGTGTTAACACTTAACTTTTCCTTTAAAAAAATGCATAAGCAATCAGCCATCAACATCAAATTTCATAAAAATGTGGGACACAAATCAGGATCCGATAACTAGTTGGCCTCGCATGTAACACAAACTTGCAATTTCGGCAACATTCGATCCAATTGGATTTATAGCTGTTTTTAAAAGAGGTTAACACTGAGAGGAACGTCATTTATTATTTTAATTTCGCATGAATTATATAAATTTAACAAGATACAATGGAACACGCACACGCGGGTAATTATTTATGTACTCCTGTCGGACAGATGCCAAAAGCTGTATGAATATGAAAATGTTTTTTATCAATTATGCTTCGAATTTAGTGGAAATTGCTATAGTAAATTTTCTGTAACTAGAGATGAAGATGAAGATAAATAATTAACTTCCGTTTTGGTATAAAAATTAAAATTATAGAGATTTTTTCTAGGTTTTATGAAAAGTATTTTGGAGCTAACACAATTTATATGAATTAGCGCGGGGGGCATTTAACTTGCTAAATGAAGATCATTTTCTAATTTAAATCAATATATCACATACTAATAACAATTAGCATTATCACATCAAGAGAAATTACTAGAACCTCAGACTCAGACCCCCCTTTTCTTTCGATACATTTTCGATGTTCCCTGTAACCATATACAAGGAGCAGTCACAATATGTAATTTAATAAAAATCGTTTAATCAGTTTCAAAATATTTTTGCAATATTATTTTTACTCTGTTTCTCTCTGTGTTATTTTTAATAAATATGAATCTGACAGCGGAGATTAAAATGTGAATGAATGAAGCTCTTGTGTAAATTCAATTAAAAGACACTAGTGAGGTTAGATTAAACAAAAAAACATTTTCATTTATATGAGAAATGTTGACAACATTTTTGTTATCACAATCAATTTTTTGGGTAGTAAGAATTGAATTAAAAATATTTGGCGGGAAATTTATAATACAATTGATTGACTATTTTTCGATCTAAGATTCTAAGGTACTAAACTGGCAATCAAATTAGTATATTTAAAATCATTTTGTACATTTTCTTTCACATTTTGACCAAATAATAAAATTATAGGGATTAGTGATCACAACCTGCTTTATTCACTAGTAGAATTGCAATGAATATAAAAAATGTCCAGTTTTGAGCAGCGCCGGATTTTCCATAAGCTACCTAAAGTGGCAAGTTTTTTGAATTAAATCATGCACCGCAGAATGAACCATCATCTCTATATTAAAATTTTTTTTTTCTGAACTCTCATAATTATGTTACCTCTGGTCAAATTTTAATGAAATTGATTCTTTCCGCACAAAGGAAAATGTTCACTATTTTGGAAAAGTTATTGAAGTAACCTCACAAAATCTATATTTTAAAAAAATATCCAACTTTGAGATTGGCGAATGGAAAAATAAAGAAATTGCAAGGGCAGGAAATTTTCCAATATTAATTTTGACAAACTTTTCTAAATTATTTTTTTGCAGTTGTCAAACTATTAGTAAAACAAAGTTCTGTTAATGATCACATTATTTTTGTTGAGAAAAGGTGGCAGTTTTCTTCTGTTTAGTGACGAAAAATTCCAAAATCCTGCCCTAGTTTTGAGTGCATTTGGGATTGGAACTTAATATAAATTCTTATTATTTTTAAACGATGTTGGGCCTATTTCCATTTCCTAAAAGAGTCACTAACTTTAAAATTCTCATGTAAAGCAATGGAATAACAATACGAAGTCGCATTGTTAAAGTCGAAAATGTGGAATTTTCACTAGTGTACAAGAGATACAGGACCGGATCCAGTAGTTTTCCCTGCGGTACTCGAAGTTGCATATGCGTTATTTCAAAATCCGCGTTCCTAGATGCCGGCCTTACTATTTTAGAAGTAGGTATCTTCTTTAATTTGTGTCAGTCGTTCATGCCGTACCTTGGAAAATTCATATAGGAAAACCAAAAACACTCTCTATTATGCCTGCAGGTATAATGTTAATTTTAAATATCTACTAGCCAATTTTCTACACTATAAAAACAATAATTTTTCCTCTAAGATATATCTACTGTACCATGATATTAGAAAATTCTAACGATAATTTAGTATAAATTATTTCCACTGTTATTAAACTACTTGTTTAATCTATTTCAGATTTTATCTGCTAATGAACGATTTAAATTTTTCAATAATAAATGCAAATAACAAACGATTGTAGAAAATTGGATACGGTTAGCCAGTTAATAAGCCTACTTATACGTGTACATAAGCCCCATAAAAAGTTGCAAGTGAATAATGTGTGGCCTTCTTCTACTGTAGACAAGAGCATTCCGGAGCAGATTATCACATATTTATCTACTAATAACAAATTGACGCGGGGCGTTAATTGCAAAAATAAAAAAGGACAGTATTATGACATTCAAATGCGTGAGATACGCAAAGAAATGTCAGGAATTCATGTGTGCTTTTATTAATAGATACAATTAAATACAAGTTTAATAAATAATTGAAACTGAAACAGCGCCATTTTGAAATTCTCAACTACCAGCATGAAGATATAATGATACCATTTTAAATCAGTTACTTATAATTTATGTGTTCGCGGATAACTGGAATGATTTTATAAGAATATGTTTAAAAACGCTTATTTATAAGATATTAATTCATACGGCTATTTGTTATAAATATTTATAATCCATATTTATGAATTATTCAAATGCAGTTCAGCATAGGTAATTATCTACGTTAATTATTTACCAAACATTGCAGCTACTCGTAACTCGGATTAGCTCAAGCTTTGACACCACAAAGCTCCTGTATGCTCAAAATAAGAACTTAAATAAAGTAATTAGCAATTTATGGTTTCTTATTGATTTCAACAATATAAATTCATTAGCATTATAAAGAGATATACAAACACATACTCATATAGGTACACAATCATTTATTTATTTATTTATTTGTTTCCACTCCCGCAATTACTGTGTGTTACATAAATGATACGTGCTATGAACCTAGATATATGAACAATAAACTCCACCTAATAATTAGTTTCCTTATCCATTAAACTGATAAAGGAAGCGTGTGTTGTTCAAGGAACATACTACAAATATCATCATTAACGTGAATCTTGCTTGACTGTATACCTACATATTAATACATTCGTCTAAATATGCAATAATTATTTAAATAAATAACTTGATACACGCTTACAGCATTATGTAAGGTTATATGAAATTTATTGTCTTATACTTATATATATTTTTTGTAGTTAATCTGATTTGAAAACGTCCGAAAGAATGCCGAAAAAACTGCAATAAAATAGCTTTTATCAGACTAACACATTCTGTTGCGTATCTTTTGCCTTGTAATTAAATGGCTCCTATGCAAATTTCCAGAATCGAGTTTTAGCCAACTTCTAGTGTTGTTTACAGTTATCAAAAGCGCGACAGAAAAAACCGTATACAGGACACCAATGTTGTAGCCATAGTCCGAAACCTAATTTCCATAGTATGTCCTTGAAATCTGCGTAAATGCGAAGAGTTTTAGAGAGAGGCTATAAGAGGGTTATTAATAAAACCCATTAGTTTGATTATAATATTATAGAACCGGTCCCATTCAGTTTTTAGCCTATGGCATATATGTTTTTACACCAACGCTGGTTACAGCACTTTCAGTTTCTAAATTGTTTCGTTACCTACTGATGATGATGATGGTTACACAGGAGAAGATGGGCTCTAATGGGCTAGACAAAGACAAGACGCACGCGGTGTCTAATAATATGCAAGTTGCAATCGCTTACGTAACACTAGCAAAATCATATATGTGTTTTAACACTTTTGCCATTACGTAACTGTGCAGGATTAAGAAGTACAAGATTAAGATTGATGAGATAATTTGTCTTACTGCATGTGTGTGTTGTGTTGGTTTGGAGTTAGGAATGCAAATGGTTCTAAGTGTGAGACTGAGAATATTGGGATGCTGTGGTTTATTTATTAGAGATTATTTAATGCATAATTATGTTTGTGCAATACAATAGTAATTATTGATGTGTAGTCGCAGTTTCTATAATGTTTTGACTATACCAGTAAGTTATTAGATAATTTTTGCAAATAATTGCAGTTGGTTAGTTTTTAGATATAATAAAAATATTTGTGTACAATTCCTAATCCCATTTTGAGGGCTGTAGCCATAAAAAATACAAAACTATCAGTAACCGTAAGCGTTATGGTTTTTACTAAAATAGCCTAACATATAAAAAATAGATCTACTATTGAGATTGAGATAACCGCAATTAGAAATATTTTATCAAACATATTCAAAGAATGAATGAATAAAATAATAAAGTTCCCAACTGCCCAATGGATAAAACATCCTCCGCAGTAATATTTTATTCTTACTGATTTTTACTTCTTTTCTCAATCGGATGAAGAACCGAATGCGAACTGTGGCGTGGACAGAGGGGGGCCAAAGGGCAACCACCCCGGGTGTCATAATTAGAGAACGCCAAAGTGAACAGAGTTTTTATGAAATTTAAAAATTCTCGGGAAGAGAAACCTAATCCTAGTTAAAATGACATATTTTGCAGCCTCGAAAAGGTATAGATAACAGAAATAAGTACATAATTTTAACTGATAATAAAACTTGTCAGGAGCAACAACTTTGCTGTATTTTTTTTGTTATAAACGTTCTACTTATCGAGTTAAAATTGTTTAAAAATTTGCTACTGGAGTAAGGAAATTTTGAAATTGTCAAAAGTCAAAGAAGGGTAGCGACCGTATTTTAACGAAAAGACCCATTGTTAGAGTAATTAGAAGAATACATGGAGGGCTCGTTAATTTATGGGCGGATGGAATTAAAGTAAAATAGACGATTTGGAAAAAATGGTATATAGAAAAATTCGGAAAAATTGTTTCATTTGCCGAGTTCTGTTACTGGCTCAGTTACTGGCTAAAATTAATAACTAAATAAGACGCAAAAAGTCACAAATGTTAGAGAGATGCGGTTTTCGCGACATGTTGCTACTTTTTTCTGAAACGAAAGATACCGTCAACTGTTTTTTCATAGCCTCCTTCATTTCTGAGATACAGGGCGAAATTGAAAATTGGCACTTTTAGGGCTGAAGATATTGGATATAGGTAAAAACTACACCTTATAAATGTTTTTACGTAGAATCCAGTGGCGTATTCAGATTTTTCCTAGAAGCGATAATTTTAGGGATATTTACTAAATTTGTGTTATTTTCAATGGAACACCCTGTATGTTTTTCACTAGTTGGGTTCAGCTTGTCATAGGCTTTACAGAAATATAAAATACTATACCGGGTGATTTTTTTAGTTGGTACAGCACCAGTTAACCAATTTTACCTTATTTACTTATTTCTAAAAGTAACTTAGTTATAGAAAATTCTAGGATTTCAATAAAAATTCAAACATTCGATTCGACTTCAAACAAACAATTTCTGGCTGGAAGAATTGCACTAGTTATAGGACATCCTGCAGCAGTGCAAATTTTTAAGTAATATACATAATTTTTGCAGTTCCTTCTTGAGTTATTTCTTAGTTTTTTTCTTTTTTCACCTTTAAAATTTCTCTTTATTAAACAAGTTTTTCATACAGATTTTTTCCATATTTCAAAATGCCACAACTAATTCCCATAAAATAATAATACATATCCAGCTAATTTTGTAATATTTAGTACTTAAGCAATTTAGCTAATTAGTATAAAATTAGATATTTAGCCTATTAGACATTTTAAATTTTGATAATATCCAATTAATTTTCAAATCTTAATTAACTACAAACTCAATAATCCTTGTCCAATAGCCCATAAAATTATTCCTCCATCACGCAGAGTGTATCTCTGCATAAAAGTTTCGTGTATTCGTTTACTGAAAATTACGAGAGAATAAAAATTAGCAATTTTATTAAATTTCTTCATCAAGCATTACGGAGATGCAGCTAACAAAGGAATTTTCTTGCCTTCCCCATATATTATCATAAACAAATACCAAAACAAAATATTAAATTGAAAATTTGTAATAGATTTGAAATTAGCATAATATTATTATTTTATAATGATGAAGACAATGTCTACTACTTTTTTGTTTAATAATTTTTTTACTAAATCTAAATATGTATTTTCTCATATTTATTTATATAATATATTATATTCATATATATTTTTGCCATATCAATTTTTTTTTATATATATACATACATTTATTCAACATAAATAATTTTTTATACGTTACAATACATTCAGATAATATAACATATAATTTTGTATTTTGGTCATGATGTCGAATAGGCCATCGACCTTGGTCTTTCAGCCCTGGAAAATTTACATTAAGGCATCAATTTAAGGGGGGAAGGGGGGTTTAGAGAAAGTGGGAAAAAAGGATTGTTTGATGGGATAACAAATTAGGGTGGATTATTTGAAATATTTTGGAGAAATTGAAGGAGAGTTAATGAGGAGAATTTGTATTTTGAGGAAATGTTGGGATTTGGCTTATTGCAGTATTGGTCGAGTATCGTCCTGTTGTAGTCTTTGTTGATAAATTTTTTCGCTAGTGTTACATGTCTATCTGTTACAGGAGTTATATTAGTCTGGTGATAGAGGTAAAGGTTTGAGGGATTGTAGAGTGGGTTGTTTAAATGTCGGATTTTTTTAATTATATTTTTTTCTGAAATTGCACTAAGTTTGAAAGTATCATATAGTCATATCGCGGTATAAATATTTAATAGTAATTATTGAATAGAATGATTTTCACTTCATTATCCCAACAGATCTGAACGCCTGACCCCTTAGAGAAATTAATTTTTTCCTTCTTCTTAGAGCACTGCCGCTATATGATCAAACCGCTTGATCGCATCTTCAGAAATTTCTGTTTGTTGCCCGCAGGCTGCAGTCCATGCACATTTATCATAATGCGTATAACTGAACACACGAAGCAATTTGCATAATCGAATTCATTCAAAAAAAATAATATAAAATTACCTTACTGACCAATATTTTACCGGAATAGGCATTTACGTTATAAATTGTGCCTACTCAATTTTGTAACCCACACCCACATACCACTGTTGTATTTTTGGATATTGCGAAAGTTTATTGGAGTAATAGGAATTTAATTTATAACTCGTTTGTTGCGTACCGGATACAATAATTAATTTGACTAAAAAATTAACCTCTGTTTTCGTCCTTAAAATTAGTTAATAAGCCGTCTAATACTATAATATTATTGCTTGAACAGGTGACACAATTTTTGTGCAACGTTAACAAGTAAATAGTTAATCGGCAAAGACATATTTCTTGAATTAATGAGTTGCATGGACACAAAGTAGATCAAACTCTTGATTACTTGTCATCAGTTTATTTTTCAATTTACTGAGATAAACGCAGTTAATATTAATTACTAAATAATAATATGTCTACAGAACATTTCAAAACGCTTAACTTTGAACATTAATAACCACGTCTCTTGGGTTTCTTCTGACATGTCTTCGGTGCTTGGAAACTGAATGTACTTACACATAAAACTGTTTGTTCATTTTCGATTTATTTACTATGTAAATGCCCGGAAGGTCGGTTCCGGTAGCAGAGCGATTCTAATCTTTTAAAACATATAGTCACAGAAACCAAATGACTCTAATCAGTAGAAATCTTTACGACATATTAAACATTTTTAATCGTGCAATAACAAGCTGTAAATAGATATAAATACATTGCAAATTGAATGAAAGAAAACACCTGTTATTAACAACAATTAAAAATAAAGTTTATAGCTTTGTTATAAACGCGCCGGATATTTTTTAATGTTATGTCATATTTACTGAGTTAAATATTATTAATCATAGTTATTAGAGACTCTTGTGTGTTAATTTTATGTATGGTGTAAGTCTTGCTCGAGCTTTAGTCGTAAAATATTGTTTACAGATCTCCGGATAGTAAAAAGAAATAATAAGGCGGTTGAAGCGCATTATTGCACTTTAAACTTTTAAAAATACAAACTGCATAATGCAACAAGAATGAGTTTGTAAAGAATTTTTCAAGCACATTCAAATACTAGAAAGAATTTAATTGTTCATAATATTATTACAAAACTAAGAAAATATATAAATTATCTCTTGTATTTTTACAACATGTACGAGTATTTAGGATGTTGAAAAAATATGACATTATTTAAGTGTAGGCAGTAAAAATTACGATAAACGGAAATCTAAGGCCAAAATTTACAACCGTATTTTTTACAGTTGTTTTTTACGCGTATTAGTCAATAATTAAAAAATACTATATGTTATTTTATTATCTAACGGTCATTGAAACAGTCCAGAAATAGAATTTGCAATACAATGTTTGCTAAAATTATCCTAAATACCGAAAGAAAGTCGTAATTGATTACAAAAAAACAAATTAATAAATAAAAATATTTCACACTAGACAAGATTATATATTATTTTTCTAAAAATAATTCAAAAAGCATTTCCTCTTTTTGTTATTTTGATTTTTTGCAAATCCTCATCAGAGTATTGTTTCGTAAAATAACAGTTGCTCTCCTACAGTCTCCTATATTAAAATTGCTGTGACTGGTTAAATAAATAATTCGTAGAAATGATGCGTGACAATAAACTCAATAAAAAATGAAAATAAGATAAATTCAAACTTGAATCATCTATTTGTCTATACCTACTGCGGACTTCCTTAACCCTACAGCAACTGATATTTCCATTTGATTCAAGGGAATTAAAACTGGAATCCATAATAGTTCTGAAATTAGGAACAAGAAACTCGGGGAGTGATTCTACTCGAAAAGTTAATGTGACAAGTTCCTATAACATTTTTCCGAAAGCTCAATAATATTAGGGTTACAAGGCCCCAAAGTTTTTTATTTATCAATTTTTTCCAATAACTTTTTTCTACACTTTGATGATGCCGAATGGAAGAGCATCGAAAAATCTTCAAAAAAGATCCTCTTGTTGAATATCGATAAAACGAGTAGTTTTCGAGAAAAACGCGCTTCTGTTTAATGCTTGCTTTGTTAAGCTTGAAAATGAGCTGTAGTTAGTTGGTATTCATTTAAGGCGTTTTTCTCGAAAACGACTCGTTTTATCGTGATGCAGCAACACGATCTTTTTTGAAGATTTCGATGCTCTTCAATCGGGTGTCATCAAAATTTAGAGAAAGTGTCTAACAAAAAAGTTCTGGATCTTTATCCAAAGGTCAACGTCAGTTTCGACTCTTTGACACTGGGGGATTTACCTCAATTTTGGTGCAAGAATACTAATAAACATTAGTGATAAGTGTGCCAAATTTGAAACGAATCGGTACACTAGAAAAGAAGTTACTGAAAAAAATTGATTTAAAAAAACAAACTTTAAGACTGTGTAATCCCAAGATTAATGAGCTTTCGGAAAAATGTTATAGAAACTTGTCACATTAATTTTTCAAGTAGAATCACACCCCGAGTTTTTTGCTCCTAATTTCCGGACACCTTGTATATACAAAAATAAGTAATGGTAGAAATTTTGGAATATTAACTTTCCCAAATCATAAGAAAGGCAAAAGAAGACTATTACAGAGAGAGATGTTAAGAGATAGGAACACTACAAATAAAAAACGGTATAAGGTGTGCAAGGTATGGAATAAGAAAAATTTTATGAAAAATATTTCAGAGAAAACTTGATTTAATTCTCATTCAACATATTTTTCATTGTAATGACGTCAGAGGCGCGACCTTAAATGTTTCAGTTAACTTGGTATTGGAATGTAATTTAATAAACTTTGGAGAGGTGTAATAATTTCAAAGGATTACATGAGAAAATGTTTAGGAAAAATTACAATGAAAGCCTAAGAGTTTAATTTGCTAAATATAATCAACATTTATTTCTAATGTCTGTATTACAATATCAAGTTTTATGTCATGGAGGATTTTATCAAATACTTTTAACGAAAAGTTTTTACAACATGGATAAGGAAAGTTATACTAGATTCGATTTAATTCCTGAAGAATTTGAATAAAAAGTCTTATACATGATACACAAACTCTACGATATTACATACTTTTCCGAATACTGAATAGTATAATTTTTCACGATTTAAAGATTTGGAAATGAAATAAATATGTAAAAAATATTTTTATCCGACCATCTACAACATTACAAATTATTGTATAATAATATATTACAGTTTTAGAGTTATTTTAACGCCGATTGAATTTTCATGTTGAATTAGGAAGGATATCATCTTCACGAAACAATCTGCTCGCCTTCCTTCAATCATTCTATAAACAAAGATTTCTCGTTCTCAGGATCCTTTGCGCGTTATTCGAGAGCTCTTACCTACATACAATCGTAACTAACGAAATATGTCCAGTCATTTTCTATTTAGATAATTCTGCAGTGCAACAAAAAGGAATCTACTATCTTGAATGTAATTAATAATAGCTTTCATATAAATAGTACAAGCGACAATAGTCAGTTGTAGTCCATAAGTTAAAGTGGTTGTAGAAACACACTTCTTTGTTTATTATGGTTTTGAATAACACTTTCCGTCTTAGAACTGATGTTATAAAGTCGCGCTTGGTTGGTTCTGCACATTTCCTCAACATTACACTACCTAATGAACACAATCTCGTCCCAACTATGGCTATTATTTGTAGTGTGCACGGATGAGTTTTTTTGGAATTAAGTGTGCCCAACCTACAAATTTTTTGTTGACTTAAACAATTTAGTTTGAGAAAAAAATTTGTAGTTTCTACATATTAAATGATTATTATTATTACAGTGATAAATTGTCATTCCTACTAAATACTGGTGTAATTAAAATAGAAAAAAATCAGTACATGCATTTTAAATTAGGAAACTAATCTATCTCTTCGGAAAAAAATTAATATGATAAATTAATTTTATGGTTTACATAGTAGACGACATTGTATATTAATATTCCGCCTTATACAATGCCATTGCCACTCAATATGTGATGCTAATCATAATCAATTTATTTATTTATTTATCTCATATTGCAAAACTTATTAAGCAATTAACCTAATTAATGAAGTATGCGGAGGTATTTTCTTATTATCATATATTTTTTGTGCACTTAGAAAATGAATCACGATACACAAAATATAGAAAAAAGTCATCCTACGACTGAAATTGAAAAAAAATCCTTGGGCATATGCAAATTCTATTTTAATACGTTTTTAGAGGAAATTTTGTTTATTTCTATACGCCTGCGGCATTTTGTATCTCATTAATATTGCACATTAAATCTCATGGCCTAGTTATTAAGATGACCCTAACTCAACTCTATTTGGCAATTTGGTAATACAAAACACAAACACCAGTTTCCTTTTTTCTATTTCAAGCATTGAAAACTTTGAAGGGTAATTATACTGTTTTTGTGTCGTAATTTTCATTTTTATATACGAAAGGTAATATTAATCCATATACGTGCAGAAATTTATTATTAAATTATTAATAAATAATTGTGTTTCCGCATACAGTACACACCTGTTCTCTTCGAGACCAGTTTTGAGTGAAAAGCGAGACAAGTCTGGATGAGGATCGGATTACTTTTACTTTTAATTTGTCTAAACCTATTTATGTATTCATTCAATGAATGAATAACCATAAACTATAAAAAGGATAAATTTTGTGTATAGATTGGTGAAACCACCGTGCAATTTATTTAGGACAGTATTTACAAAATGAAATAAACAAAAAACTACATAACAAATGGTACAAGTAGAGGCATATAAATATAGTGAAATTTTTTATTATAATCTTTATTTCTATATTAAAATCCCATTGAATATTAAATGAGGCTATATTTCTTCAGATTTATTTATTGCTGTTAGGTACATTTATGTAAATCTTGAAGGTACCTAATTATTAAAATTTTTGTTAAATTTTTCATGATAATTGTAGGATTGTAAATAATGTATAACAAAATTCGTCAAATTATTTAAAATCATATCGCGGTAAATTTCCTGCTTTTACTAATGTACTGAAAAAGTAATAAAAAACAAGAACTTACATGTAGGTAATGTTATTATTATAATCTTTGAATACATCTTAGAAATATTTCATCCTGTTTACAAGCTGAATACTTTATGTCAGCTTAAATAGAATATAATAAATGATTCTTGCTTAGATAAGTGGGCTATTACGAAGGAATATGAAATATTTGACCAATTTTTCATGATTCGTCATGGGAATAGCATTATGAGTTACGTATTTTGATTAGGTATTTTCTATACTCACAGTTATTTATTCTGATTTTATGTGATCTAATAAAAATTTCAATTCAGGATTGATTTTATCACTGCCGAAATGAAATAGTCAAAAAATAAATAGAAAAAGTCTAAATTCGACTATTAAGTAAAACGTATTCTTCACGATAACCTCTGTCATTAAATGTAGGTACCCCCAGTGGCGGTTTTAACAGGTTAGCATTTGCTGAGTGGGCACTCCTGAAGAAGGGCCCCTCTCACCAAAGACTACTTATTTGAACGTAATATTTAAAACCTTTTGTACTTAGTACTTCGAGGGACCTCTCGTATTAATATTCCTTAAAATAGGAAAATAATAAACTATTACCAAACAGAGCTGGGACCCTTGAAGAGTTTTGGTTTAAATCCGCCACTGGGTACCCCGAATGCTTTTGCTTCCTTATAGTGCCTCTAACAGTAATACAAATTGTTGAAATTCTTAAAATGACATTGAAAGATATTTTTTAAAAATGTAACAGCTATCATAGCTAGTGTAGAGAAAAGGAACCCCCCCAAAGATATTTTTTTAAATGTTTACCTACTGCCTTTTAGTTGCTTTAACTTTTTTGTTAATTTTAAGAAACATTAACTTCGGATATGAATGAACCACGGAAAGCCTAAAGCATAATAGTATATTATAAAATGAGCATTTAATGATAGCTATTAACACACGAGTATGACACGAGTGTCTTAATAGCCATTAAAGTTGCATGCACTATTTTTTCTACGATTAGTCAAAATAATGAAAAATAAGAAAATAAATATTATCCCAACTTTATCATACAGTTTATGATAAAGTTAAAAGAAATGTCGGAAAATCAAAATAAACTCTCAGTTCTTAAATTTTAGTTCTTGTATCGTAATGAAAAGTCTGTATCGTAATGAATCTCATTACAGAACAGCTAGTAAATTAGTACAATAGACCAGTAGTAAATGTCTAATAAATCAATTAAAGTATGGGAGTAGAAAAAAAAAATAACGAATGGTTGACAAAAATAAAAAGAATTAAAAAATAATAAATTTGGTGTGCGAGCATGTAGAATATAATAAACCATTAAAATTAGTCGGAATACTCGCAAAACATATCATATTTCTTGTGGGTATAGTTAATAAAAAAATCTTGGAAAACAAGATAAATAATGAGTTAAATAAATATTAAAAACACTAATTTGCTAAAACCAAAAAAGTTTGTACTTGAATAACTACAAAATCACAATAATTCTATAAACTAAATTGATGTAAACAAAATAATTTTGCTAACTCTAATAAATGTGCTTGTAAATATCAAATTCGAATTCGCCGACCAATTACCAGAAAATCTTCCGTTTAGATCTGTGACATATAGAGAAGCAATTAAAGACACGTAAATTCTAATTTTTAACATATAGTAAGTAGTATATGTATGGTACAACTTACGTAACTACATATACGTTAAACTACAATACTACTTATTTCAATAAAAAATAACATTCAGTCGCAAAATTCTCTGCGATAACTTGTACACTTTGCTTTCACACCTGATAATTTATTCAAATGATGCGAATGAGCCAGGCCCAAAAGAAAGTAAGATGGCTGAATAACAAATCAAAAAACCTTAAGTACTTTTACGTCACATAAATCCTTCTATTTTGTTGAAATCAGCTTGTCGAGCATTGTTGAATATCAGAGAACAGGTTGCAAATTAGAAATGTTTTTGGAATAGTAATTAATTAAGTACTTACAGAAAATTTTGTAATAATAAAATTGGCAAAGACACAATAAATACGTTAAGTAAAATAAAAATATTTAAACCGCAACTTCTAATGAACTTAATTTAAGTCTCTGCTATAATGCAATAATTATTATTTTTGTATTTAAATTGCACACAGTTTAACATTAAAAAAATCATTAAGGAGAATTTGCAATTGCATGTTAAAAAAATTAATTGAAATGACCATCACACAGTTGATTTCTCACTAAAGATGGTTTTAATTTCTTGTATACTTCAAGTCTTCAAAATTGATTACCTACCAGCTAGTTTGCCTACTTTTATTCACACACAATGAGAATTAGCCTAAAATTTGGCCTGGAGCACACATCATCTCCGAAAAAAAAGTGAAAGCACACCAGACACATACTAAAACTATGTAAACAATAAATCATATTGCACAAATGTTGTATCGGCTTTTTCTATAGTTGGCGTAACCTAAATGTGCAAAGTTTTGATCTTGCAAGCAAGATTATAATCTAATGTGACTGTGCGAGATGGCTGTACCGTGATGAAGTATTATCTAATATATGATAGATAATAAAAATACCTTAGTCATTACAAATATTTCTATTTATACACGAATAGGTAAAACTTAGCGCTAATATTTATTTAACAGTAAGATGCACTATGTCAAAATTTGTACAAACGGTGAGCTTACATAATTCGCTAATGAAAGCTCCTTTATACTGTGGTGTAGCTGTAGATGAATAAACAAGTTTTGACCGGTAGAACAATAAATGAGTTGGTAGTTTTTATACACCAACAATTATACCAAAGTGACAATAATTAATTAAAATAATAACACAGATTTTAATTGAACAATAATTAATAGCCAGTCGCATTGACAGTTATAAAGATAAATTCAAATCGGCCGTATTTATAATACATATCTTAATGGCCTGAAAGATATGTGTATGTAAATTATTGTAGGCGTGTTGTATTCTCGAGTAATTGTTTAAATTATTCTGTTAGATTTGCGGCTCGATATATCCTCGAATTACATCGTGGGAATACTTTCTATCAGACGTTAATCAATTTACACACAAAGTAGAGTCGAATCGGGCACATACACACACTGAAAATTTATGAAGTAGCAATTACAACTGGTAATACTACATTCAATTCTTATTTATAAGGATCGATCGATGTTACATTATTATTTGATAATTTAACGGAGTATAAGCAATTCCTTTTTCGGATTGTTTCAATTGTGTTTTTAACATTCATTTCGAGGTAATTAATGTATTCTGGCCGAATTGAGTAATCGGTAAACTTCGCAAGTTTTTTAAATTTCTGAATGATGTTACGATAATTAATATTAATGTTCAAAAACACAACAAATTATTGACTTTTTAACTGAGTATGGCTCAGGATATTCCTCTTGTTTTATAATGATAAATCCTGAAGAATTACCTTATAAGTGCAGAATATTTATCTTAATTTTTAATTAATGTTTCCATACCAAATTACTAATATAAAAACTATCGCAAAATTTAAAATTATTTTTACAAAATCATGACACAGGAAAAATATTATGATACTTGTATAATTTTCAGAAAATAATTAATGTTAGAATAGATGCAATTATACCCAGTTTTATAAAAGTGATGATTGAACTTATTTTTCTTTTACAAAACTGGATGTTAAACAATTACCTATGTACATTTTATTTTAGAAAAAAAAATCCGATACCGCAAAAATATACAAAATTTTCTTCAAAACTTAATTATCACAAGACAAGTTTCCGTATCTGAAGATGCAAAATAATTCAAGTCAAGTATGTTGCCGATAATAATTTGCGAAATTACTACTAACTCAGGAAATTTGGAAACAATCTTCCCCTGAATTACAATTCTGTCATAGTTTTGAGGTCAGGTGAGGTTAGGTTATCGAAAGGCTTCCTAACAACCTAACCTCACCCCAATTAAGGGGAAGAGTAGTTACGTTAGTTTTCAAATTAGCTAACTATTAGTCATTTTGTATTCTTGTATTTTCCGTTCTTTCTACATGTTCTCTTCTGTTTGTTCATTTATATTGTTCTATTTTTTCATTTAAAGCGCCTATTTTTAATTCGTTTCTATTCCTAATCCTATCTCTTCTTGTACACCCCTTCACTCGTCTTAAAAGTCTCATTTCTACTGTGTCTAATTTGCTGTCGTCTCTACTAGTTGTTGTCCAAGATTCGCTTCCATACAAAAGCACCGACAACTCCTTACCATCCGAGTTAACAAAAAAAAAATTGCCGAAACTTCTGCACAATTTTGATAACCTTTATTAAGATTTCCTCTTCGTGTAGACTGATAAATCATCAAAAAGTCTACACACTAAAAATAATATATTCCCAACTCCAAATTGCTTTGCTCAACTATTCCATATATCTAACCTACATTTTATATGTGTTACAACACGCCTACATCATGAAAATCTCCTAGTAGACTAAACATTTTATAATACCTTAATGGAAATCGCAAAACGTTTCAGTTTATCAAACGTCTTATTACATAAGATTTATGTGCATGATGCGATCGGTAATTAATAAAAGCAGCTCATAGAACATTGTGGCGAGCAATCATTATATGTTCATCAGGACGAAGAAAGTTAAAAGATCTCCATACGCGGTATCTTTCTTCACATACTGTGGGTACATACACAGTGTACATACCCGGCCTACTTGCATAATGATACACGCCCCGCAAGGCAGATGAACTGCCAAAGATTACAAACGAAACCTGTATGGGAACTTAATGTTTTTTTCTGCGTTGCATGCCAATTCTGGCCAAACTTTAATTACATATTTCTAGCCCCAAGCAAATATATTTATATTGTAGATATGTGTGATGTATACCTCTGTGTATGTGTGTAATACTTGAAGGTGTATTATTATTGTTTCTCGGAAATGCTGGATGATGGTAAAGACTGCGTCGAATTATAATGGAGACAACATGTTTTATGACATAATGGTTAACAAAGCATTCATTAGGATTGTTTGAACGTAAACAAATTGCGTGAAAAATTCATTTGATTTGGAGGTTTGGTACCTTACCTAGTTTTGACAACTTACAATTCCCAATGATATAATAACAAAAGTATTGGGTTACATTGTAATTAATATATTTTTTCTAGTACATATATATTTTTTTGTTGTATTTGTAACTGGATACATGTTTTTGGTGAAATGAATATCACCTGTTATAAATCAGACGTTCTGAACCCGCTCTTAAAAACTCCACTTTCGTAACGAAATTACATATCATTTGATACTTTCAAAATCACTTTGAGGAACATTGAAACTCAACACTGAAATAATTATGCTTTCATGATAATAGTGTTGTTATGAAAAATATATTGAGGTGAGGAAGAAAAATGTAATTGCAAAGTTGTAAAAAGATCGTAGTATATTGAAAAAAAAGCATCCTTTGCCCTTTTCCTCCTATAACTAAATTAGTTGCCTTTATAAAAGAATAAAATTTTTTTTGACAAATTAGAAATTTTTCGTAAATATTGAAAAAATGTGCAAAAATCTGAAAATGTATGAATTTTCGTTCACAAAATATCTTTCTTTGTGATATTCTAGTGGCGAAAGGGTGAACATTATGAGGTTAAGTGTTAATACTACTACTACTACTACTACTAATATCATATTGTCTTCATCCATAATTTTTGATTAAGTATTGCAATGGTGCAATAAGAATTGGAATTTTTTAAATGGTAAAAATACAAAATTTACACACCTTAAATGTAATAAAATAGAAAATTAGTACAGAGACGACTCCTATTTTTAAAAACTCCAATTTACTTAAGTAGGTAGTCTAAATATTACAAAATATTTCCAGAACGAGCCCACAGATAAAAAGAATAAAACTCCCTACAATTTATAAATTTGAAACTGCAGAGCTTAGAGCAGCTTCAAAACTGTTTTAAAAGAATGTTGAAAATATTTGTCTTTAATATTATGGTTAATGGTTCGATTAACAATACAACAAATTTTCTACAGGGTCCGCCAAAAGTATGACCCTTTCCAACTTGTATTTCTTAAATTCAGTTTAGTTAAACAAAAATTGCAAACAAGCTGAATTTTTGAATTTAAGTACCTACAAATTTGATGGTGGAGTCGATTTAATAAGAAGTTTGCAGGGATATACTGCGAAATGCAAAAAAAGGGGGTAATGGTAAATTTACATTATCAGAAAGTAGTCCTGCTAACTTTTTTTATTCGATTCCACAATCATTTTCCTATAGACAGAAATCCAAAAATTCAAATTATTATATACAATTTTTAATTGGAAAAAACATTTTTACAGAGGCAGAAATTCATTGAATAAATGAGGTTCAATAACTTGCCCACTTAATTGTGTGCTATTGACTTATTTTTGTACTTTTCATGATTTGAATTTTTTCATTACAAAATAATTTAACATCGCAGTAGACTGTGAAATTTAAAAATATTGTGCCTTTTTTTAAAAATGATACTTAAATGATATACTAACTGTAATAAAAGAATTTGGAAGTAGCTAGGCAATCATCTAAACTGTACTCGTATAATAATTGGTTAGTAAAAATACATTTAAGTAGAAGGTAGAACAGAAATATAAAGAACCACAATAAAATGTTAAAAATTACGTTAGAAACACATCAACACTGACCTATGACACTCAACTGAGATTGTATTATTGTGAGAGGCGGCAAAGCTACCTATTATTAGATTCTTTTCTAATTATTATCCTTAGTTAACTGCAAAATAAAACTTTAAAACTAAGCAATCTATCACAATTTCTGCAATTTGCTTATAATTGCGATCCCATGAGATTTTTTACTTTCTTATACGTAGTATAAGGAAGTATAGTAATCGTGATTTTTTTCGACTTCGAGATTTTGATGGATTTACACGTTTTGAGGGCCCCTGAATCCATGTTGACCATTTTCGCCATGATGTCTGTCTGTCTGTCTGTCTGTCTGTCTGTCTGTCTGTCTGTCTGTCTGTCTGTCTGTCTGTCTGTCTGTCTGTCTGTCTGTCTGTCTGTCTGTCTGTCTGTCTGTCTGTCTGTCTGTCTGTCTGTCTGTCTGTCTGTCTGTCTGTCTGTCTGTCTGTCTGTCTGTCTGTCTGTCTGTCTGTCTGTCTGTCTGTCTGTCTGTCTGTCTGTCTGTCTGTCTGTCTGTCTGTCTGTCTGTCTGTCTGTCTGTCTGTCTGTCTGTCTGTCTGTCTGTCTGTCTGTCTGTCTGTCTGTCTGTCTGTCTGTCTGTCTGTCTGTCTGTCTGTCTGTCTGTCTGTCTGTCTGTCTGTCTGTCTGTCTGTCTGTCTGTCTGTCTGTCTGTCTGTCTGTCTGTCTGTCTGTCTGTCTGTCTGTCTGTCTGTCTGTCTGTCTGTCTGTCTGTCTGTCTGTCTGTCTGTCTGTCTGTCTGTCTGTCTGTCTGTCTGTCTGTCTGTCTGTCTGTCTGTCTGTCTGTCTGTCTGTCTGTCTGTCTGTCTGTCTGTCTGTCTGTCTGTCTGTCTGTCTGTCTGTCTGTCTGTCTGTCTGTCTGTCTGTCTGTCTGTCTGTCTGTCTGTCTGTCTGTCTGTCTGTCTGTCTGTCTGTCTGTCTGTCTGTCTGTCTGTCTGTCTGTCTGTCTGTCTGTCTGTCTGTCTGTCTGTCTGTCTGTCTGTCTGTCTGTCTGTCTGTCTGTCTGTCTGTCTGTCTGTCTGTCTGTCTGTCTGTCTGTCTGTCTGTCTGTCTGTCTGTCTGTCTGTCTGTCTGTCTGTCTGTCTGTCTGTCTGTCTGTCTGTCTGTCTGTCTGTCTGTCTGTCTGTCTGTCTGTCTGTCTGTCTGTCTGTCTGTCTGTCTGTCTGTCTGTCTGTCTGTCTGTCTGTCTGTCTGTCTGTCTGTCTGTCTGTCTGTCTGTCTGTCTGTCTGTCTGTCTGTCTGTCTGTCTGTCTGTCTGTCTGTCTGTCTGTCTGTCTGTCTGTCTGTCTGTCTGTCTGTCTGTCTGTCTGTCTGTCTGTCTGTCTGTCTGTCTGTCTGTCTGTCTGTCTGTCTGTCTGTCTGTCTGTCTGTCTGTCTGTCTGTCTGTCTGTCTGTCTGTCTGTCTGTCTGTCTGTCTGTCTGTCTGTCTGTCTGTCTGTCTGTCTGTCTGTCTGTCTGTCTGTCTGTCTGTCTGTCTGTCTGTCTGTCTGTCTGTCTGTCTGTCTGTCTGTCTGTCTGTCTGTCTGTCTGTCTGTCTGTCTGTCTGTCTGTCTGTCTGTCTGTCTGTCTGTCTGTCTGTCTGTCTGTCTGTCTGTCTGTCTGTCTGTCTGTCTGTCTGTCTGTCTGTCTGTCTGTCTGTCTGTCTGTCTGTCTGTCTGTCTGTCTGTCTGTCTGTCTGTCTGTCTGTCTGTCTGTCTGTCTGTCTGTCTGTCTGTCTGTCTGTCTGTCTGTCTGTCTGTCTGTCTGTCTGTCTGTCTGTCTGTCTGTCTGTCTGTCTGTCTGTCTGTCTGTCTGTCTGTCTGTCTGTCTGTCTGTCTGTCTGTCTGTCTGTCTGTCTGTCTGTCTGTCTGTCTGTCTGTCTGTCTGTCTGTCTGTCTGTCTGTCTGTCTGTCTGTCTGTCTGTCTGTCTGTCTGTCTGTCTGTCTGTCTGTCTGTCTGTCTGTCTGTCTGTCTGTCTGTCTGTCTGTCTGTCTGTCTGTCTGTCTGTCTGTCTGTCTGTCTGTCTGTCTGTCTGTCTGTCTGTCTGTCTGTCTGTCTGTCTGTCTGTCTGTCTGTCTGTCTGTCTGTCTGTCTGTCTGTCTGTCTGTCTGTCTGTCTGTCTGTCTGTCTGTCTGTCTGTCTGTCTGTCTGTCTGTCTGTCTGTCTGTCTGTCTGTCTGTCTGTCTGTCTGTCTGTCTGTCTGTCTGTCTGTCTGTCTGTCTGTCTGTCTGTCTGTCTGTCTGTCTGTCTGTCTGTCTGTCTGTCTGTCTGTCTGTCTGTCTGTCTGTCTGTCTGTCTGTCTGTCTGTCTGTCTGTCTGTCTGTCTGTCTGTCTGTCTGTCTGTCTGTCTGTCTGTCTGTCTGTCTGTCTGTCTGTCTGTCTGTCTGTCTGTCTGTCTGTCTGTCTGTCTGTCTGTCTGTCTGTCTGTCTGTCTGTCTGTCTGTCTGTCTGTCTGTCTGTCTGTCTGTCTGTCTGTCTGTCTGTCTGTCTGTCTGTCTGTCTGTCTGTCTGTCTGTCTGTCTGTCTGTCTGTCTGTCTGTCTGTCTGTCTGTCTGTCTGTCTGTCTGTCTGTCTGTCTGTCTGTCTGTCTGTCTGTCTGTCTGTCTGTCTGTCTGTCTGTCTGTCTGTCTGTCTGTCTGTCTGTCTGTCTGTCTGTCTGTCTGTCTGTCTGTCTGTCTGTCTGTCTGTCTGTCTGTCTGTCTGTCTGTCTGTCTGTCTGTCTGTCTGTCTGTCTGTCTGTCTGTCTGTCTGTCTGTCTGTCTGTCTGTCTGTCTGTCTGTCTGTCTGTCTGTCTGTCTGTCTGTCTGTCTGTCTGTCTGTCTGTCTGTCTGTCTGTCTGTCTGTCTGTCTGTCTGTCTGTCTGTCTGTCTGTCTGTCTGTCTGTCTGTCTGTCTGTCTGTCTGTCTGTCTGTCTGTCTGTCTGTCTGTCTGTCTGTCTGTCTGTCTGTATCCACCATAACTTAAAAACGACTTCTCGGATTTGATTCAAATTTCATATTTAAGAGTTTGAACAAATTTGTGGGTGCCACATTCAATGTTTTTCATCTAGCACAAAAACAAGTGACAGTTACCTGAAGACATTTTTAGGTTTTTTAGGAATATCTTGAAAAATAAACAATTTATGAGATTTTTTTATTCTTTAACATTAATTTAGAATTGAATTTTGAACAAATTTAGTTTGAACTTTTTTTTGAAATTCTGTCAAAAAAATTTCAAAAAAAATAAAACATTGGTTTTTGTCGTAAAATTCGGTTAAAATGAGTGGGACAAGGACAGATTTATGCGTATTGCAATAAGTGCGAGAGAGACTTCCGAAATTTATTTGAATATTGCTGGAAACGCTCAAAATTGAAACACGATTTTTACAAGAAATTTAACTTAATTTCTTTAGGAAAAGTAATTGTGGTACTATCCGTATAAGAAAGTCATGTGTTGGGCACATCAGATATTTTACACTTAAAACCAAGATATATCCATACAAGGTCCTACCTATAAATATGATCCCAACCTTTTTGTATGTTATGTTGTTTTGTTTTTGACATGAAATTATTAAATTTAATAGTTTTTTACAAAAAAATGATCCACTTGTTTAATTTCGATGCCATGCACCGTTTTTGACTAAAATCGATTTGAAAATTTTTAACATACTCTGAACGTGAAGCGTTTTTTTTGAAATTTTGGAAATAAATATACAAAATTCAGGAGCATGTAGAGCAAGTCAAATGATGAAGAAAACCTTAACAAAGTTTTTCTCTAAAGTGTTTTAAACGGTTTCGGTGATATTTAATAAAAACCATTCTTATAGGGACCCACTATTAAGGGGCTGTAGCTCCCTTAGAAAGCACTTTAGAAAATAATTTTATGAAGGTTTTCTTCATCATTTGACTTGCTCTACATTCTTCTAAATTTTTTATATTCGTTTCGAAAATTAAAAAAAAAAACGCTTGACGTTCAGAGAGTGTTAAAAATTTTCAAATCGATTTTACTCAAAAACGGTGCATGGCATCGAAATTAAACAAGTGGACCATTTTTTTGTAAAAAACTATTAAATTTAATAATTTCATGTCAAAAACAAAAAGACACAACATACAAAAAAGTTGGGATCATATTTACCCACCACCCCCCCTCCCTTGACACCCACAAAATTTTCAGATGATACTAATTTCATATGTAAGTATAAAAGAACTAGTGAATGTACAAAATTTTATTATTATATCTTAAACGGTTTCGGAGATATTTAATAAATACCATTCTTATGGGCCTACAATTACGGGGCTGTAGCTCCCTTAGAAAGCACTTTAGAAAATAATTTTATAAAGGTTTTCTTCATCATTTGACTTGTTCTACATGTTCCTAAATTTTGACCACCTATTTCAAAAACACCTTATATGTTGCCTAATACGGTATCCGAACTCGAAAATTAAAAATCATTGCAAAAACTTGAACACCTACACGACTTATAGACTCATGCCAAATTTCAAATTTATTTGTACAACGACACCACTTCCATATATACTTTTGATGAACGCTGTATAGTATAACTGTTGTCTGATAATAATAACTTTTTACTATATTATCAATAGATTCATTGAAAAAAATGTTCACATCCAAGCATGTGTATAAAATCAATAATAATTGTAAAATAATTATGTGATTTACACTTGGTTCTGTCCAGCATATGTATGTGTGTATTTTCAAAACTACTAACTATTAAAAAAAACCTTCATAATAGGAGATGAGAGAATTACGTTAATAAACTTTTATTGCGTAGAGGTAAAACTATAATTGCTACGGTGTGTACAGTATATATGATTTGAAAACTAATTAATAGGTAGTTAATTTCTGAAATATTGTTTTTGTCGTCAAAAGTAATTTTATCAATAATGAAAATATTATGTTTTCCTTGTTACTAAAATAATATTTATGATGTGTCATAAAATAAGCTTGTTGAAAACTTTAATTAACGGTATAAAAGAATGCGGCACAATAATAATCAATACCCAATAATTAATAGATTTTTTTTGTAAACTGTAAAGTTTTCTAAGTATGATCTCTTAAATAATATAAGACTGAATAGTGCAAAACTTATGATAATTTATTCACACCCACCGCGGTTTTACATTTACAACAACCTGATAACTCTTCTGGTTGTGTACGGCATGGTACTTAGCCTAAAGCTACAATCTTACTTCCCTGTTTTCTGGGTGGCAATCTCTATTGAAATATATCGTTTAAAAATCGTATATTCAATTACACACCACGCGGACAATTTATGGTTACATTGTAATTATGATTTTGTATTGTCGCGGTGTTAAAAGAAACTTATATAGGTTGTGATAATTATAGAGCTCTCTATAAGGGAATAATAATAATAATTAATTTTGTTAAAATTGTTAGCCAGAGAGTTTCCAATAGAATTTCAATGATGTACGTATAAGTATGCGTTAATAGGGTCGATTACATCAATTAATTAATGCAGAACAAAGATTCAAGGTAATTGGCATCAGGTGCCGGTCAATACTTTGTGTACACTCTACACCGTTCTGCAAGAATTTCCTAACTGTTGTATCTGTTTCATGCTATATAATAATCAAAATGACTGCAACAACGAAGTATATCGTTGCATATATGCGCTAGTATATTGATATATGAATATAAATAACGGCAGAATGAGGTTGGAATAGTTCCATAGCCGCTCTTTAAGAATAATTGCCCATGTAGGAACTGCTCGCATTCGCATTTGCGGTGCTGGTGCACAATATACATACATTCCATCATAGATCTCTACCACAGTATATGTGCTGGGTTATGTTGTGTTCACGTGACGCGATCCAATAAATAAGATATCTACATACGAACAGCTAATTATACATACAACGCTATAAACTATTGTGATACTGTGATAAGTACACTACACACTCATACGACTGGCAGTTATAGTTATATCCCGCTTGTTTCCTTAAATGTACCCGTCATCGAGGTCTCCGGGTTACTCGCCTTACCTACCACTGGTATCTCCAATGGTTTTTTCTTTATTTTATTATAAATTTCTCTTTTCTTGTTTTATAGTAGTTTTAATGTGTTATAATAAGCTGCTTAAAGCGTCCATCAACTTACCGGATAAAGACAATCACGGCTTTAAAAGATATTTCATGAATAATGCATTTGCGGCGTATATAATTGTTTAATATAGTTAGGTATGTACTTATTCATATACAGAATGAAGAATGTTTATGCGGATTGCGTTATATGCTGTTGCCTGTCGCAAATGGTGATCAGGAAATAATTTACTATTGCCTAATTTGCCCTTAACTGATTTCAAATTGAATTTATTTTACAATTTTTTGCTCTATTTGTTTGAAAGATTGCTGCTAGAGTTACACACCTATATAAAATATTTATTTTAATATTTATCATAGGCAGCAGGTAAATATCTAAAATTATACGAGCTACGTCGAAAAATGCATCAGATAATCTACATATAAGGAATTTACAAATTATTATTAGACAATATCGTTTGAATTCATTTCGAAATATATTCTTATTTTTTTATTATTTGAAGAATTACTAGGTTTTTTAGTAAACAATAACTATACTATAACAAATTCTATTTTATACTTTATGCAACACTATAAAACCGACATTCCCCCTGCAGAATCACTGTAACATTGCAGAATTGAAACAAAGAAAGCACATAAACTCATTAATGTGACTCGAATTACTGTAAGAAATTGTATCTCCTTAGTTAAAATGTTACGTACTTTTTGAAGATTTTTTATTGTATTCAAAGTATTAAAATTTATTCATTCAGTGTTGTTGTATTTGAACAACAACCTAACATAACCTAACCTTTCTATAAACATCTTAATTTTAGTAAATGTGCTGTCTATAAAACTTATAAGTATAACAAATTTCTAAGTAGATATATTTTTACAAAAAATTAATTATGTCCCGTTTACAAATTATCACTATCCTTAACAAAATATTTTCTCAAAATCATTTTGTACAGTGACTTATATTTAATAATTAATAATATTGAATGCTCAATGTTAATTTACAAACTTTGCCTTAAAGTCATCAAATACATCTTAAGATTTTATTCGACATCTTATGTAGCTAAAATTCGTAATGCTTATTGTATATAAACATCCTGTATGCCTCCATTTAAAGGCACTGCAATATTTGTCACTTTCCTTTTCAATTATTCCCTGGTAAAGCAGCAAGAAGATTGAAGTGTCTGCACAAATAAAATAAAACATTTTTACGTTTAGTCGGTATATTAACAGTACGTTTGAAAAAAAATTCACAGAATATACACAGACTTTCATTAGTGTAAAATAATAATTTTAACTTTATATAAAATAATAGAAAAGATTGTTAAGAAGTTTTAAATGTTTATATTTAGAAAGACTTATCAACAATGTTTTTTATTTATTTATATGATTACAAACTAAATAAACCTTTATATTCACAAAAGCTCCCTTATTATCGCATATAGAATATCTCGAATATACTTTTGTGCAACTACCTAGTTTATATGTGGGTTTATATTGTCATTTTCTTAATTTTGTAGCAATTTTCCATATTCACAATTAATAACATAGATGATGGATTCGTATAATTTTACAAGCATTGCGGTAGTAATGTTTAATTATGATTGCTTTAAGTATATAGTTTCTTTCACTTACTTGGATTATGTGAACAAGTTATTGTTTCATAATAAATTCCTGCAAATTAAAATTATTGGTTAATTTCTTTTAAATAATAAGGTTTTTTATCACAGGAAATTAAGTATTAAAAAATAGATCTACAGCTAGAAGTGCTTCGTATTTCATTTTTCGTAACCTGAGAAAATCATTGCTGTTAACAATCAGTAAATCAGAAGCAAACTCAGATAAAATAAAATATATATCGTGTCTCGATTTTTTTTGTTTAAATCTGTTGTATTAGATACAGTAATTAATATTAAGAACGCTTCATTTCACATTCTAATATTTCCTCTATTGTTTAAGCAATTTATTTAAAAAGTTTGTTATAGTTTTCCTCAAACGCACTATTTCTATGATATAAAATTATTTTCATTGTGATGAATAAGCACAATGTTATGAAAATAGCAACAACAATATTAGAAAAATGTATTGACGAAAGTAGTTTAGAATCCCAAAAAATGCCCAAATCACCAGTTTCATAATCGAAGGATTAAAATTTAAAAATACAATTTTTTAAACGTTGGAGTAAACGAATTGGGGAGTGGAAAATCCCTCGACTTTTCCCAAGAGTCTTTAGAGAAACTTACTGTCTGGTTCTTGGTTATGCTACAAGATTACTGCCTCTTTATAATTCTTTTACAGTCTCTTAGAGCCTACAATTTCATAGAACCAATTTAAATTCTATAGACAATTATCACTATTATTTGTAATAGGCTATTAAAAACTTATTATTATTATTCAATTAGTTAGATCTAAATTAATTATTTTCTAATCGAACGTTAACCGATTTAAGACAAAGGAGAATTGAAACTAATATTTCATTTACCCTGACATTTCGTTCAATATATTTCGGCTCCTTCAGAGCTTCTACAGCACACGAACACAAAACGAAAAACAACAATTAATATCCAGAAGGTTTTGCTAGCAATCTGACCTACAATTTTGTATAAATAAGAATAAATATATCCCAAAGAATGCACTTTAATAAAATTCGAAGATTACAAAAATAGAAAATATCTATTTACTTTTTGTGTTGTTTGGTGTATATAAAAATGTTACTTTTAACATTATACCTATAGATACAAACCATTTCATAGAAGTTTTAATAATTTTGAATTTAATCTGCATCCTTCATTTTCGATTATTCATTGAATATGCAGCAGTGATTCTGATATTCTTGGCAAACAAATCAAATTTTCTTATACACCATCGGACCTAAAGGCGATAATATATTACAAAATTTTAATTAAATTCTGCCTCGAACTCATAATATGTGCCAATATTCCCAGTAGTAATCAGGAAACAATCATAAAACGCGGCAACCATCAGAGCTTAATAAAATCACTGACAATATGTTTTTATAAATATGGGCATAAAGCTCCACGTAATCTAGTACAAAGCGTACGTCACGGGCCATAACCCACTAGGGCTATTTGGATTGCACGAGGGCTGTAAATATCAGCGACTCTGACACCCCAGAGACCTGCACATCATCGTACTGCTAAATTATGATCAGGGAAAACCCCGCCCATCACCCTTATATAAACACTAACCATCATATCGCGAGCTTTATTAATAATTTTGCATTTGAAGTGCATGTATTTGTGATCAGTGTGATATACTTATGTGCATGATGTGAATAATAAATTAGTGATCGTCAGTGTTACAATACTTTTGATTTCCTTGTTATGCCGAATATTTACACTGTAATTTTCTTTCTCGCGGAATTTATAACCTTGGCAAATAATATATTAATTATATGTGCGCGTATAAATATTTAATGGAAATGATTTTTATTTCGCGCCTCGTTTTTATAATTAATAATAATTGACTATATTATTTTTAAAATTAAAATATCAAAAAGTTATTTAAAAAATATTTAATAACAATTATTAGCCTTAAAATTGTTTTATTCGGAAATAATATTATTGCAAATTTAGCAATAAAAGATGTAGTAATGCTCTCCGGTAATGTGAATGGTTAGTAAATGTTTTTGTTTATTAGTAGATACGCCAATAATAAAATAATATGTAGTACTACTTTTTTATTTGTTGTTGTGCTTGTGCTATTTTTCTAGTGATGAAATAAAATTAATAAAAGTACAAACACAGGCTATAATTATAAAACAATTATATAACCTCTGCTCTTAATGGCGATTATTATTTAATGTAAAATTTGATTAATTGCCTAAAACACTTCACACATCTCCAACTGATGATGTATTGGGATGGTGAAAGAAAAAATATTAAAATAAGATTAAGGTTGCCTGTAGTACTCTAGCATGTTGCTTAAATTAATGTCCATTCAATTTATCATTGACTTTTGTGTATTGAACCCTCATAATTTATTTTCGGTTTTGGTAACACTTACACAGCCTATCAAATAAGTGTTGTAGCTAAACTTTCAACTCTTGTTGCAGGTACAGTTTTAGTACAGGGCGAAGTGTCAAGTGCCCCATTGGTGGCGGCCAGCGCGCAGCCTTCCGCCCCCAGTAGTCCTCAGTCAAGTATGCTTCTGCTCCAGACTCAGGTAAATGCTCTAAACGTGTAATTATATGTTTTTCTGCTCATTATACTTACGGACTGGTCGTTACAAACTGCTAATCATACCACATTTAATTAACAACTTATTAGCTTTGCGTTGATGCAATACTTGCGACATTAAAGGTAAATCAGAATTTTATTAATATTAATGCATTATGACAATTTTTTCCTTCTCCTTCCATCGGTACTATAACGGAGTGCAAGGTATACGGAATGAAATAATTGTTAATTAGTTACGCCTTGTCAGGAATGGCAGAGCAGAAAATAAAGGACACTCTACTATACGTACGGAGCCTTATTAACTAACGGCCGTTGCACATTATACATTAATAGGCAAGTCATAAGTCACCCGACTGTCAAGCTGTAATCTACGTGAAAGAAACTGAAACACCATAGAGCTAAACTGTAACACGATACTTTGTTTTGTTCGAGAGAAAATGGATAATAATAGCAGCACATGGTGAAGGATTAGACTATTATCCATATAATACGAATGATAAATAGTTTATATTCTCAGCAACAGCAGCAGTCCATTCTTAATGCCATTGGTAGAAAAACCTGTACATATAATAATATCGGATTTTAATCGCTAGTGACTTCAAGTTGATAAAAGTTGTCGTCACAATAAAGCGATGCGAAAGTTAGCTTTGTTACTGTTATAGCCAGGGATTTGCTGTAGAGTGAAAAAAGAAGTCTTTGGGTGGAACTATGCTTTTGATTTAAAATTGATTAAACTAAGGGCTCGAATAGAAAACTTTCAAAATTTAGAATGTTTTGGTGAAGGCAGAACGGTATAATCTATAAAATGAATATTTTCAAAATTATATTCATGGATTGTTTTTGCTTTTCTTCGAACTATTTAGTAGTAAATTTTTGCTTTTTATTGAAATTGTATTTTTATCGTTATAAAACATTGTACAAATAATTATTTCAGGTTTCCTTCTATGTACAAAAATGTTTCAGTTAAAAACCTGAAATAAAGACTAGGCTAAGTGCGAAAAAATAAAAAACGAGTTAAGCCTATAATTCGCTTCATGTAGTATCGTATAAATTTCAAAATTAATATTAAATATTTCAGAATAAATTAGAAATATAAAAAATTAAAAATAACATTTTGCAGATGATTTGGTTCTAAAACAAACACATTGTATAAAGAACAAGTTAGATGGTTCTCATTTCAAGTCTTAAATGATGAAACCTATTTATTATTTTAAAGATCGAAACGTTATCCATATTCAAGTAGATAAATGACTAACTTTTGCAAGTGCAACATTACCTAAAATTTTTATTTTTTCGTCTGTACATACTCTTCTTAGTTTGAGACTTCAAATTTCGTCAATATTCTTATATTCAAAATAGTCTAGATTTTGTTAGGAAATTTGTGAACAAGTACTTATATAAATGTTGAAACAATAACTGTAATGTGAAAATATATCACTTGTAATCCCCACTTTCAATAGACTTTGTAGTAGATTAATAATTTCAGGAATCCTTGCAATGTCTAAAATAATAGAGAAAACCGATTTAAATGTTTCATAGATTCTTACTAAGACACTATCCCGTTAATTTTAGTAAAACCCGAATTAAACAGACAAAACAATGATTTTTAAGTTCCATAGTTTTCGGAGATTCTGGTTTAGATATTAGGTAATTATTACCTTATCTATGAAAATATTAACGTGGTTTTATGTCGTTTATTAATTTTATAAACCGGTCAACATTTACCGAAAAATAAGGTTCTATTCGACAATCTGAACATCAAACTCTCAAAAAAGTAGGTATAAAATTTTGAGAAATACTTTAATCTATTTTGTAACTTGTGTCCCAGGATAGACACGATATATTTGTAGATGCGATTCTTGAATAAATTCTTCATTGTCCTGTATAATTTTTTTATCCCCAGTCCTGCTTAGTTTTCGAGCAATCATCTCTTGAATGTTGTAGATTGAAAAAGTAAAACACTGTTGAATAAAAAGAAGCCAGTCTGCTAAACTATTTAATTATCGAAAAAAAGTTATACATAAAAGTTGTAGCAGAGATGATTTGCGATCGAAAGTATCTAATAATTTTTTTGATAGTGTTAACCCTTAAAGGATTATTAGTGTTCAAATTTGGAATTTGAAAAAATAAATCATTATGTTCACGTTTCATTTAATTTATTTTGAGAACTAGTATTGAAAATAGTTAAAAATTTGATACATGATGAAATAAGATTGGTTTATTTTGAATCGAGAAGTTAAATTTCAACATAAACCATGTCTACTCGGAGTAATTACATATTAATTTTCTTAAAAAGATTTCCGTAAGTTTCCACCGCCACTGGCTTTATATGAAAAATAAAATTAAAAAAAAACCGGATTGGAGATAAAAAAATTACACAGGACAATGCGGAATGTAATCATATCTAAAAATATTTTGTGTCTATCCTGGGACACCCTGTATATTTTCAATTTTTGGAGTAACATTAAGTATTTTGATATGTTTCTCAACTCTTTAAGACTATCCACATTTGAAAGGCTGTGAACTTGCCTTAATGAAACATCTAATTTATCCTTATAACAATTGCAATTTGATATGCAAATATTTTTTTATTTTTAGCTAAATGTGAATCGTTATCCTTAAGGTTTGGCACTCCTTTTGTGTTAATTAATGACGGATATAGACTAAATATTTTCCTAGTTTATCAATTTTTCTCAATTAAAAAAAAGATATAGTTGCATTATTTTCAGTAGACAACTCGTCATACGCGAACGCGAACTAAAATGATCAGCGGCAGAAATTTATCATTCGATCCCTATTACACTTTTTACTATAAGTTTAAAATAAATTTCAGGTAACTGAGTTTCAAAAAATATCAATTCGGCCGGTAACAGCTTTTAACATTTGAATTTTCAGTTTAAACCCTGAAAATTCATCATCATTGCAGAATTTTTTTTCACGTCACACTTTTGATAATAGTCAGATTTTTTTTTAAATCTATACGTAATGGTTTTCTTTCTGCCACCCCACTTATATACCAAAAATAGTTTCAGCTATGAGAAAGCAGTAATTTCCATTCTGAAATTAATGTTGCTCAAATAAGATCAAGCACAGTCATTAGTTCATACATTCTTAGATATATTGTGTTCTTATCAAGAAGAGCTTTCTCTAGTTTCTTCCACTGATTGCAGTGTGAGAAAACTCCTTTTACAAAATTGAATTTATACACACATGACTGATTTTTACGATCAATTGAAGTTATAAATTTTTTATATTTTTATTGTTATAATAACAAATTTTTATTAAAAATGTTCCATATATGTATGTAACTATTTTTATAAATACTTCTACTAGTACTATTATTTACGGCTATAGCGCTAAAATAAGGTTTGCAACCAATAATTTTCTGCTTATTTTACATTAGAATCGGCAGTAAATACGTTAAGAATGTACATAAACATTCGTGTATTATATTAACATATTGAAGGCAGCGGTGCTGGTCAGAATGTCACTTATTGGCTATTCACTAGCAAAGCAATACTGCATACAAGAAATTTTTCGTATTTCTATATGGCAAAGTACCCAGTAGCAATATACTTAGCATTAGCAAGTAAAATGGTGTGTACAGGGGCGCCGGCGTGCCGTGAGAACTCATTGTTGGTTGAAAACAGCGCGGATACCGTTCATAGACAACACATTAAAACTACCATTACGCATGTCTAATTAATTCAAATAATCGCTCATTTGTTTTACAGACTGTATAAATACAATTGGAATCTCCCATTCGTTAGCTAACACAGGAATTAATTAATGCAATAGTAAAATGTCGGAAGCCTCGCCCAACCATAACATCCATAAACATTCCTTTTGATGTAATTGAGTACTTTTTCGACAATGGGATAATTTAATCCCAAATCGTCTGAAGAACTTCTATGTATTAAAGTCGCGTACTTTTTTTCTATAAGAGTTTAGTATTTTAAGGGACTGGTGCTTGAGTCTCGGTTCATTTTAGTACCTAGTTGATTAAAAAACCTTGTTACAATAATTGATACAATCGTTTCTAAGGTTTTTAATCGTCAAATAAAGTTAACGAGACACAAGAAACCGACTCTTATAATTGAAAACTGACGCAAAAAAATTATATGTACCTATATCTTTTTATTGCGTTAGTTTTTAGTTAAAAGTTTTAATATTTTGAGGGGAATTCTAATTTTAAGCGCTTAAAAATAAGAATAAAATCGATAATATTGAGAGATTCCAGAAGTAGAGCTTAAACTAACTGAATCTAAATGTAAATATAAAAATACTGAAGTACAGAAAAAACTTCCAAAAATGACATATTCTACGACAAAATCAGAATTATCTTGTAAAAATGAGGCTTATTCGATGATGTATTTTTACTTAAGATTAAAAATATATATGTATATTCTTTAAGACACTTAATTCATCAGTTTTTCAGCATCTTCTAATTTCCCTTATTTTTTTAATCTTTTTTATTTAAGTAGGTACTAAGGCCCAGGAAAAATTACATTTTCTTTTTCAGAAAAATTAAATTCGCCGTTTTATTCAGAACGTTCTTGTTTTTACTTAGTGAAAATGTGCTAAAATTTTAGAAGTTGAGAGTTAAGGGGCTAAGTGTCATTTTAGACAGTTCAATATTTTACATTTTTCGAACTTTTTATTGAAGGTTGTCTAGATATTTTTGTGAAATATTTGAAGTACATTAGGACCACAACTGACGCCCCCAAATTTACAAGTTCAAAACCTCCAAGGTAAACGCCTAAACTATATTCGAAAAATTTCCAGTTTACCATGTTCAGACCTTAGAGAATTTTATTTTTTGTACACAGTCCCTAAAATAGCTATTTTACGGACTCATTTCAGTCCGTAAAATGGCTCTTTTCGGGACTATTTTTGTATTAAGGACTCATTTCAGTCTGGTTACTATGATAACATGTTATTTAAAATCTGAAGTTCACTATTTTTGAGAAATATTTGCTGTAATGACATTGACATAATTAAAGGTTTGAATGTATTTTAGGTGTTTTAGGGACCTTTAACAAAAAAATATTGTTTGTAACACGTACCTACCTAAATCAGTTTTTTGGGACTCATCTGCTATTGTAGACTCGGCTTCGCCTCGTCCGGAAACAGCGATTTGTCCCAAAAAACTGGATTTTAGGTACTTGTTACAAAAATAGCTATTTTACTATTTTGAAACCTTTAGGATTAGTTCTAATGTGTTATTTACTTATTGATAGAAAAATACATTTCTTTATTGTATTTAAATTTATGGAGTGTTATGTAGTTATAGAGTTATCTATCATTTAACTTGCGTCTGACTTGGATCACTAAATAAATCTGTGATGTACCTATTAGTTCAAAAAATAGGTAATTAAATGACTGATTTATACAGAGATTTGTGTAACATTTTCTAAGAGACTTTTATCTTTGACCTTTTAAATATATCACTGAAACCATCAAGAAAATTCGGAAAATAGTCTCACCTTCATCTAATATTATTTTGATCCAGGAAAAATGAATCAGGTCGTCAATTTTACAATAAGTACAAATATGTATTCTAGAGTATTCTTACGCAACTTCTGTTGTAAAAAATAAAAAATCTTCCTGATTTGATTATATTATAGATTACTTTATGTGTTAGTTCTCATAACATCTTTTCGTAAATAAAACTTCTTTCCGTTTTTTTACATCTTTTTCATATCTCGTCAGATCCAATGTTCAGAGAAATTGATATAAATTGTCTGATTAAAGTGTAGGAAGAAATGATTGTGGAATATTGTGTTTTCAAAAACGGAAATGCGGGATTATATCACATTTGTCACAAACATTTATTCTTCCAACTTTCTATCGATGTACTCGTATATGTGCAATGTGCATCCTGTTTTTCTCAATTCTTTTTATTAACGTTTATAAGAGTGATTAATATTTAGCCATAAACCTTTTTATAAAATTGGCACTTTCATGTATCTAATGTGTTACTTATTTTAACTGCCACAAATCATTTAATATAAAATAGCAAAATCGTAAAAATAATGTCTAAAATCAATTAGCTTTGTAATAATGGTTTTTTCGCAACACCAGCTGTTGATGACTCGAAATTAGCAAGGATGGTGCAAACTGAAAGTAAGTTGTGAAAGTAATTGATGATGCTCGTTAGTAGCGTGTTTTAGTATTAACTGCACACATGGCTAATAAGTATAATTACTCTGTACTAATTGTTTCTTATACACAGAGGTGGTTGACGTAGGAGAACCCATACCAAATCGTAATATCTTGTTATATCACTCGTACCGCCTTTATTATAAAACTTGCTAATTAAATCTTGCAGTCCCTGCATGGATATATGCATGCAAGTGTGAGTTTTTCTTATTTTTTCAACTCAATTGCAATAACTAAGCATGTTTCTGATTCAGTGCGTCGTGGTATGTCGTTCAGCCTTCAAATTCTTTGTGCGTAGCTCACATCTAACTATGCATCATGCATCTTTCTCTCCTAAGAATATTGCTAAATTCGTTTTTTTGTATCCGGATCATAAAATACATAATATAGTAGTATGTCTAAGTAATATAAATGCGACAATCAATCATACGCGTGGGAAATGGTATAAATATATTATATATAGGAGTAATTAATAAAACTTATAGTAGTTACTTATTATACCATTAATTATATGACAATTATCCTTGTTAGCAACCGTATTCTGTTTAATTATTTAACATTATGCATATGTATTCCACCTCTACTATTCGGCCATGTTAGACGTCGCGACGTCCCCAAGGCGACGGCGACGCATGTGAGCTAGTCCACCAATGGGACAAATGTATCAAACCACGCCTCTTCATGGTCCGCGTGAGTTGCGTTCCCCTGTCCACAAACAATGTAGGTAAAGTGGAACAATCTAGCGTACCTAGTTGATAGCTGCTAGTTATTCTGTAACCATCAGCGATCTATCTATGCGGTAAAGTTGAATAGCGATTGACTGTCCATTCCAACGAATGTGTTATTATTAGCCGTTGATCGACACGAACTAAATATAATGATCTGTGAGTTACTATTTATGGATGGGACACGAATAGAGTGCAAATGAATAGTATTGTTGTAATTGTTTCAGACCCCGTTTGGTTCGAGCAGTTTCGCGGATCTGCTGAATGCACCGTTTTCGGACGACCCGAGTGGAGTTTTACCCCCTGAAGATCTAGATCCTTTTCCTGACGTTGCTCTTCATTCACAGCCTTCTTCACCTGCCGCTCCACTACCCAGCTTCCAAGAGACTTATTCCGTACGTTATCAGCCGCCTAACGCGCCCCCATTCAAAATGGACGAAGAATGCTTTAATGTTTCCTATCATCATCCGCCAACTCCACATCATGTTGCCACACCTCACCACTACGACTATCAACAGTTGCAGCAGTATACTGCCGCTACTAGTCCTTACTATCCGCCCCCGCAGACTTGCACCAGTTTTGATGCCCTCATTCCACAGGAGTCCTACTCGTTGCCTCCCTACCAGTCAACCACGTCAGAACTCCACGTTAGCACCGCATTAAGTCCCAGACAAAGACGAGCTTCATTGCCTTTACAACGGTCCGAATCAACTAGTAGTAGTGAGAGTCCTAAACTTCGTCTAGCTGGTCCGACACCTTCAGCGTGTTCGTCAGCAGCTAGTTCACCTGGAGGATCTGACCAACAGCCTCAACCATCCTCCAAAGGACCAACACCGCCATCACCATCGCAATTGTGCGCCGTGTGCGGTGATACAGCTGCTTGCCAACACTACGGTGTTCGGACTTGTGAGGGCTGTAAAGGGTTCTTTAAACGTACGGTGCAGAAAGGCTCCAAATATGTTTGTTTGGCGGACAAGGCATGTCCTGTGGACAAACGAAGGCGGAATCGTTGTCAGTTTTGTAGGTTCCAAAAGTGTTTAGCTGTTGGAATGGTAAAGGAAGTAGTGCGAACGGATTCGTTGAAAGGTAGACGGGGTCGATTGCCTTCTAAGCCAAAATCACCACAAGAATCACCGCCAAGTCCGCCAGTATCACTGATAACAGCTTTAGTGAGAGCACATGTAGATACTACACCCGATCTCGCCAATTTAGATTATTCCCAGTATCTAGAGCCAAGTCCAATTGAACCCATTATATCAGAAGCTGAGAAAATACAATTATTTTACACTTTATTGACAACGTCAGTGGATGTAATAAGAAATTTCGCCGATAAAATTCCAGGTTTTCAAGAAATCTGTCCTGAAGATCGTGAACTGTTGTTCCAATCAGCCTCGTTAGAACTATTTGTACTCAGATTAGCGTACCGTACGCATCCTAATGATACGAAATTGACTTTTTGTAATGGAGTAGTGTTAGATCTTCAACAGTGTCAAAGATCCTTTGGAGATTGGCTGCATGCTATTATGGAATTTTGTTCGGGTCTGCATTCAATGGAGATTGACATATCGGCGTTTGCCTGTTTGTGTGCACTTACCTTAATCACTGGTAAGTTCAGTTTTTCTTACATAATATTTATTGAATGCCTTAATAAAACAATATATAACTTAAACGCACGTTCCGAAAGAACCTCTAAATGATTCAATGATTCTTTTGACTTTGATTGAAAGGCAATGGAAGTAAGTTATTTAAAAATTAATCAAGTCTGGAATTGGATTGCGGCGGGTTAGTACAAAACAGAACAGTGATTTCAATTTAATACCTACTATCACTTGGAAAATAATTTATTCTTGTGTATACGCCATGAGTTTACATTTCATTTAAAGCATAAATTAAGATTATGCAATATAAGAACAACTACATAGGTATTCGATTTTAAAAGCACGACTATAATTTTCAGATTGAATTCGATATTATGCACGATTAATACAATATACAAAAGTGTAGTAAAAATTTTACAAAATTAGTCATAAATTAAAAGCAACATAAATTAAAATACTGTTTGTTATGTATAACATAATTAATCAAATTTGTTAAACATTAGTAAATATAATTCCGAAGAAATATTGTAAAAAATTTAAACAAAGTCGAATAGTTGTATCTTCATCAATGTTATTAGATGAGTAGAAGCCTTCCTTCTCTCTCTGGTGGGCCACTGATGCTAAAGAAAAAACATTTTGCACACAATTGTTCCAATACTTCATATTTTCACAATTTCTACACTAAAAACTAAGCATTTTTTCTAAAAAAAATTGTCTAGGATTTAATTACATCAACTTTAGCTATTTTATTATGACACTTGGCTGTAAAAGTCAAACATCTTTTTTATACTTTCCAATTCACAGTGCCATAAATGTTAAGGATATTTATAACTTTTTTCGTATTAATTGGCTATAATTATTGTATGTTTTTTAAATTAATCAATTTTCGTACTTTATCATGTACAATATTTTGAACAATAAATACAGTACGCTTATATATACCTACTCTTAAATTTAGAATCCGTAGAAGGAATAACTAAAAAAAAAGATCTCAAAGTTATTAGTTTTCTGTCTGCACCATAATTTAATTTTTTCCGAAAATAATAAATAATTTATATTTTTAACATTCTGGGAAAGATATAAGTAGCATACAAAATTATTTAATTTATGAAGGCTGATATTTCTCTTTCAACTTATTTTTTATTTCTATGTAAACCGAAAAAAATTTAGAATTTTTGGTAATCACAAATATTAGTTTTTTAAATAAAATGTTCTATTGTTGCTAAAGGGCGAATCTGAGGCAGAGTTTTAGTATATGATGGAAGGTACAACCCCTAATTTTTCATTATCATTATCACTATGTTCCGGGCTCTTGCAAAATATACCTTCTTCCTGTTTTATCATCTATCCTGTCATACTGATAAAAAAAATGATCATGAAAAAATGTGAAAAAAATTAGGTATTGTACCTTCCATCATGTACTAAAACTCTGTCCAGTTTCTGACATTTCCGTCCATTTTTATAAAAGTTCGAAATATTCAAGTAAAACATGCAAAAAATACATGTATTTTCCAATTTAAAATTTCAACCGCTCTGAGGCAATAATATTATCCAAATCCTTCCAAATTTTACCCATTTTTTTATAATACCTTGATGAAAAAAAAATCCGACATCGCCAAAATAACTGCCACCCTAATAGATAGACACATTTATTCATCACAAAAGTTTACATAATTTACTAAATACCTACAAAAAAAAATTCAACAAACTTAAAGGACTAATAAAAAAAAATTAATTATAATCTCAACACACGAACTCACAACAAAAATTGCGCAACAGAATAATAATTTTGTTCCTGTAAAATAAGTCTTCACTCTCAATTTAAAAACTCTTAAACTACAATTCTCTAATTCCAGAACTTTAACTATCTATTTTATTAAAACATTTTTTGCACTTCCGGGATTAAATGTGCTAATTTAATCCCTCTTTACAGGGACTGAAGTGACCTATTTAATCCCAATTGATTAAATTTACTTGCTAGGTTACACGAGTATTTTTTGTCATTTTGGACAGCATTTCATTGTTGTTGCCGACACGTTTGTCACTTTGACAAGCATAAATTTAGAATGATTTCACATGCAAATGCTCGGAAGTGCAAAAAATAGCGTATATACTATTATTCCCATATAAACATGACTATTTTGGGCTACTGATAACCTTCAAAATGGTTGTCTTAGTAATACATTATTTCTCGTGGAGTAGGCATAAATTTCATTATTTTTCAAAAATTTGTTTTCGTTTTCTTTTATAAAATATCTCGTAAAATATACGAGCCTGAGAATGTAAAGACTTGGTACGGTTAGTATTTTGTATTCAAGAAAGAATGAAACCATCTGAGAATTATTTTGTCTGCCAAAGACCCCCGTCGCATCCCACCGTTGCTATAAATAGTTTATTTCACAATTCAATACTCTTAGATATCTGCAATTAAAAGTTAAACAGTGTAAAAAGTGCCAAAAATATATTTTTTCTACTACCGTTGGGAAAAACCTTAAATTTCGATATTTGTTTCAATTAGGAAATAGAGAGAAGAAACTGACACTTTTCCAGTTTTCCACTGATTATAAAAAAGGCTATAATTGTACGAGAGTGGAAAAGACACTTTCTTCTCGAGTAGTGTATACCTACTATGTTTTCTACTGCCTTATTCCGAAATGTGCTAAACTTATAGATATTTACTAAAAAGTTAAGAATTTTTCAAGAAAAGTTAGTAGGTAAGTGTGGTCGTATCCTTAGAAACGCTGCAAGCTGAAAATAATTAAATGTTTCTACAATCGCTGTCAACGCTGTCAACTTGTGATTTAAATTATTATAATAGTAGTTTATGCAACAAGGTAGGAATTGTGAGGAGTGTGAAAATTGGGCCCAAGCGAAGCGAGGCCGCAAGAATACGAGACAGAATCAATTCCTACCGTGTAGCATACTCTATTTTTTCTCATACCTGTACGAAAATGGCCACTTCTTTTGCGTGAAATGCGCGAACA